>CM072821.1:7668011-8868011 GCA_036937905.1 Salvia rosmarinus
CAAGAGTATCATAGTTTCTCGTGATAACTCGTGCGATGGCAAACTCGAAGGACCCACGGACCCACAAGGCAACGAAACACATAGAGAGAAGTACCATGTCATACGAGAAATCGTTAGGCGAGGGGATGTGCTGATTGAGAAGATTGGCACTGCGGATAACCTAGTTGATCCATTCACGTAGAGCTCGCCGCAAAAAGTCTACGAAGAGCATATTCGAGGACTTGGATTGTGCGAGATGGCACCCACTAGAAAGGAAACTTTTGTATAAGTGGGAGAAGCAAAGTGATGGTGTTGTATGTAATAGCTAGTAGAGACACATTGTATACTAAAAGTTTTGCTTTAGTATAAGTGGGAGATTGTTAGATTTGTATCTTGAAAGCGCCATTGAGCTTGTATACAATGTTTCTCATTACTACTATTACAATCTCCTATCTCGAATTGTTTACTTGATTGCATATGTATGTCCCTTTATCTCATACATAAGTTAGATCATACAGGTGTTGTAGATCACGAAGTCCGTATGATTGGTCGCTTAATGAGATATAAAAGTATCACAACCGAGACAACTTGAGGACGAGTTGTCGGTATAGTCATGTGTAGATAAGAAGTGACTTGACTTGGTTGTTTGTCTATACCGATGCGTCTCGATGTATTGATGGATCACGGTGAGATGAGTTCTTCTATCTAACCGTCGTGAAGAACCTAGATCTCGGAGACTTACGTTGATCTAAATCTCGATAAGGTATTAGGTGAGTATGAGTTCTTGAACATCACTTTGACTTGTTATGGGTGAGGTTACATGAGATAACCCAAGATTCTCTCATCTTGGGTGGTGGCGATCTTGTATGTCGTGCTAGTTACACGTGTCGAGTCACCGTATCCGCTCGAGGATGATGGCGTCCCTTAAGGAGCTCAAAGGTTTATTATACTAAACCCCGCTAGTTGAGTTATCTCAAGTACAATAATAAGGTTGAGTGGTACTACTTAAGGAATTAAAGATATTAATTATTTTAAGAAGTCGAGCAGTAAATAATTAATGGACGACGATATCTTAAATACGGGATTCGTAAAGTCTAAGTGCAAGTCCGACTCAACTTCTAATAAAGGGTAAGTCGGCATTTATTCTCTAGTGGCACGAATGAATGTTTATAAATTAATTTATGTTACGGGTGAACATAAGATAATTAATTTATTTGAGCGTCCATCTTTATTTCTCGTTTGATCCTACCGGCCCATCCAGCCTTTTAGCTAAGGAAAATCGTCCTCTCTCTATTAGAGTCCCATCGACTCTACTTGATCATCTCTATCATAAAGGATATTATTATATTTGTTAGATATGCACAAATCCTATCTTAATAGGGTTTAGGGTTGCATTATAAATATAAGGTGAGAGAGAAAATCAAGGTTAATGCTTAGCTAATATTTTCAAGAATTCCTATTCCAATAGGGTGAAATTTTCGAAAACTTTGAGCATAGGAAGATACAATTTTCTATAGCATTCTCCATAGATTGTCCTCATTCGACATTGGAGTTTAGGCAAACGGGATACAGTCCAAAAGATCAAAGCATGAGTCTTGATCCGTTCTACCCCGACAGATTCGCAGGTAAACACGAGAAAACTCCTATGTGTTGCAATTAATTATATAGGTGCATGCTAGGCATATAATCAATGTATGGTGAATTAAACATCCAAGATAGATCCTCGTGAGAGGGTTAATAATCACTAATTTCTGATATATCTAAGGAATTAACTAGAACAGAGCATGTGATCATCAATCACAAAACAATTTCATGAGCAAATCATCAATAATAGTATTCAGCACAAATAATGCAATACAAAATGAAAATGTGTGGAGATAATCACTAATTCCCAATATATCTAAGGAGTTAGCTAGATAAAGAACATGCGGTCATCAATCACCAAACACGTTCATGAGCAAATCATCAAAAATAGAGCAAACAAAATTCAAAATCACTACAAATGACGTAATCAATCAAGAAGAAGTACACCATCTATCCCATTTAAAATGTCCTATTTTTCTTTTGGGTTGTCCCATTATAAATGTCTCATTCCATTTTAGGAAGTAATTACCCCTTCAAAAAGTGTGGACCCTACCAACTTTTTATTACTTTAATTACTTTATACCTATCTCCTAAATACCCGTACCCAAAAGAAAAGAGACAGTTTAAATATGATGGAGGGAGTAATAATCCATAGCAATAGATCACTACATCACAAAATCTACGAGACACTCACAGAGGATATTCCGGGAAAAAAAAGCAAACCTTAATATCAAGGAAAACGAGGAGACAAACAGGAACGTCTTTGAATCTCTGGTAAATGACAACCGCCGCAACGGCGCTCTCCACCTTATCGACGATTGGCTTCAGCGAGCCAGAAATATGCTTATCGTGGTCGTAGATGTTGTAGATCAGTTTGCCTCCTCTATTCAACCATATATTAATATAATAATACAGTTCTAAAAGTTCAAGTACTGAATAGTCAATTATTTAATGGTAGTGATATTTTTTAGAGTGGGTTAAAATAAGTTATGATAATTTTCTTATTATTTATTTCATTATTATCTATAGACATGGTTAATTGTATAAATATAAGCCCGGGTATAAATATGTTTGTATGATTCAAATATTTTATTCTCATGCTATATGCGTAATTCTCATATTATTATAATTGCAGTAGTATCAAGAATACGTAATTTGAACTATAGAAAGATTTTCAACATGATAATTAGAAAATATTAAGAAAATCAAAAGAATAATTACAAAATTAAATAACGATAAAAGAAAAAGTGATTGCATAAAAGGATCAGAGTGGCACTGTAGGAGGGCGAGTCCTCGCGGCACAGATAATGTATCAACATGCTACAAGTATCAGTTTGGAGAAAGAAACACAGTATTTCGATATTTTCACTGAACAAATTAATCCCCATTCGAGAAATTCCAAGCCTCAACATATATTATGCACTTAAAATCATGCTGCATTACCTTGAAAAAGTAAAAACAGAAAAGGACGCAGAGATGTTTCCGTATCACCCGCTGATAAACAAACTAATAGAGCAATGCAAACTCTATAAACCTCATAAAACAAAGCGAGAAAACGCCACCCTCTTGAAACAGAGCATGAAAAATCTCAGATATCTACAGACTTCTGGCGCTTCCCGTGTTGCAGGATCGGTTCTTTGACCTGTAATAGTTCATTCAAATAAATCGGTTGCAATGTACACAACCAGATTGGTTAAGGTGTTAAAAGCTTAGAAACACATGTAAAAGAAGCTTACCGTGCTTGTTTTTCTCAAACGCTTGTCCTGAGTGGACCTGCTCTCCGTGACCAAGTCCATGTCGTCGCCAGCTCTGCCATCATCGGCCCCAGACACGAAACTCTCTCTAGATGTTGCTGGCTGCGGATTTTCAATAAGACCAAGTTACTATTCTACTATAACAAAAAGTGAGATAAAGAGCAACTGATTGAACAGTACCTCAGCCCTGCTGGTTGGGGTATTTCCGACACGACCCATTTTCCTGCCATTTTCAGTTCTAGTTGAGTCATTCATGTTTGCATCTGATCTGCCTCTTGTCCGTGTGATATCTGACCCGATTGAGTGGAGACCGCCACACGTGGACAAGTCCTTGTACTTGTTACCTGATTTCAAACAGAACAGTGTGTAAATCATGGCGATAACTTAATTTTGTGATTTAGGAAAGAAGGTAATATTAGGCACCAGCAATCTCAGTTTCTAGATGGTTCGACTTGTCATCTGATTCCTTATCATCCACATCCTGATAAAAATGACATGAATGCTAAGTATCCAAAACCAAAACTCTAATGGTTATCCAATAATGCAAGAAATATAATCCTAATTGTACCATTTCATCAAAGTTTAAGATCTTTGTCACTTCAATCAGCTTTTTCTTAGTGAGATCAGATTGGATCACCTTCTTTCCTGGGACAATAGAAAGCATGTCTGTCAGTCACAGCATCTTTTGTTCCGTTTGAGAAATTGCTTGGTTGTCACGCTAACCAAGTCTGCGGTTGCTAGTGGCCTCAACATAGCCATCTTTGGCCATTTTGTCTAGAAGCTTGCGAACCATACCCTGGCTGGCACCTTCAAGTTTGTTCTGAAGTTTCCCTACTGTTATATACTGCATTGCAAGAGTATGGTATAAAGCCTGTAGCAAAAGCCAGAATTAGTGTAAGGGGCATAATATGTCATATCAAAGTTTAAATGCAAGATCAGTTGTGTCGTTAAGGCAACAAGTGATTGATAAATGAAGCGTATCAGGCCAGTTTTTGGTGTAACAAGATTGAGCTCCATCAATAGCAGGTTTTTTTCAACATTCTCTAGTGCAGACATTCAAAAGTTTTAAAATGTCGAGTCTTGTGCATCTAAACGATGCAACTTGTGATTACTCAATAATTTGAACTAGAAATGAGGAGTTATGTGGTATGAAAACACCAAATGAATAGATGAAAATCACCTTCATATACATGAGATCTATGCTTCCAGCTTTTCCATCATCTCCTACCACTTGCACATCAACTTCTTCTTTCACAGCCTCAAACCCATAGTCAAACTTCTGCAGTTCAGTTGCCGTCCACAAGAAGAACACAACTCAACAAATATAAGATATAAATGAGAACATAGGGGAAAGGGTCCCAAAGAAAACAAAATGAACCTTCTTCTTATTAATGACATAACTCTCTCCTGCAGCTTTAGTTACAAAACTTTCCTTCACAAGCTTGTCCATAATATCTAGAAAGCAGCCATTTTAGCATCAGATGACGGTCAATAGGTAAATAACAACAACTTTGTCTTTATTAGCTTAAGACATTAGGATCTTTATCCGTACCTTCGATCAAGACCTGCAAATTTAGGATAAATATAGGTCAGAGACACTGACCAGAATAACTTGGATGATATACCAGGTAAATTAATTCTAAAAAATATTTTATTTTTCCTTCACAGGAAAACTATTGAACCAATATAAAGAGTCCTTACCACTGAGATGTCTGGGAAATTTGAGAGGACATCAGTGAAGTCCACTTTGTCAAGGTGGTAAGCACCGATCCATTCCTTTACCCGTCCCAATTGCTGTTCATCTTCTGCTGGATCCTGGGTGTTATCTGCATTAACAGAGAAGGATTGGAACATCTTCAAAACCAATTCAACATAGAAGTCCAGCTCAATGTATTCAGGTGATTAAATGGAACCTTCATCAGCTGATCCATTATCTTCTTGAAATTGCTTTTTCTCTGTCATAAAAAAAGCCAAAACTTTGATTATACAGAAAAGTTGTGATTTGATCTATTTTAAGTTTGCAAAACAGAGTGAATTAAAGCTGAAAAGTTTGTTGTTTGATGAGATTTTACCTACAGGTGCTACAATGTATTGATCATCATCTGTATTACTCATCTGAATTAGAAGGTAAAAAGACGAGTATTCATACGTCAAACTAGAAGCCCAAATTTCAGATTACAAGAACCAGAATGACTGAAACTATAGAATCAAAATGCAATGAACCCAATACCTCACTGTCGGATTCACTATCTTCATCTTTTTGGAGAGAATCAGCTTCCAAGCTAATTTCATCATCCTGATTATCGTTGTTTTCATCTTCACAAGGATCAAGCACGCTCTTAACCTGTTGATTTTATAGTGGGAGAAGAGATTAAGAAAGCCAGCGAGATACAGTGAAAATTTCTATTATGTAGGAATGTCATACCTTCAGAGCTAGTACTAAATGCTTGCTATTGACTTTGCCAACTTCCATCTTCAACGGAATTTTAATCCATGGATTGTGCACTTCCTCATATGTGCAGCCTCTAAAAAATGGGGGCTCATAATCCATGGGCTGCAAAATTGAAGTTAGTATGTGACAAATCGAAACGAGGCAAATGACTAAGCTAGCAGAACAATCCGAAACTCCCTGCATCCATGAAAACCATTAATATTGACAGTAACAAGCAACACTTCAGTTTAGTGATTTTTCTATAATTGATTCAGAAAATCAGTTATCAGCAACAGAAGTTACAGAGATGCTGGAAAAAAGAAAACTACTCATGTAAAAGCCCACCGTGACATCATCATAGTATAGGAGCTTCATCAGAACAGTGCGCTGAAAGAATGGGACACAATCAATAAAGTATACCAGTAAAGCAAGTAAGGACAAGAGACAAATCATAACTCAAGTATCCAGAAACAACACCTCTTCTGGCATCTTATCCAGAGTTCTCATTAGTTGTACTAGTGTACGGACCATCTTGCAAGCCGAACTCCTGTTAATAAGCATTTTCATATAGTTTGTGCAAAAACAGCAAGCAAATATTTGACCATAGAGATGTTTTACACTTCAACTACCTCATCTGACTAGGAGTTATTTCTGTTGTGGAATTATATTTGAAAGTCCCTCCCTTCTTTGTCCCACTACGATTGATGTTCATTGAAACCTCTTGACTGTCAGAACTAGAGTAACTAAATGAGACTGCAAGAAAAGTTCTTCATCAGTGTTTGCTTAAATCAAAGGTGATACTAATTGGCTTGCGAAATATAGAACTGGAAACAGAGCAGTCAAAACATTAAACCGTTATTAGTTATAATTTATACAATATTGAATATGTAAACAAAACTTAAGGACAGTAAATTAATGATGACTTTTCACATTAACATAGTTTGAAAATTCTTCTGTACATGAGGTATTTCTCTCAAAATAGTAGCTGTTCGAAGACTTACATGAATATTCCTCAATCATTGGACCATCGACCGCCTCACAAACACAGAATAGCAGTGTTTTAAGATATTTTTTCTGTAAAGCATCATAAACACCTAAACAGAAACGGAAATACCAGAATTAATGAGCTCCGGAGCAAGAGAAATAGACGATAGTGAAGATAGGTTTTGGATATACCTTTCTCCATCCAATCAATGAGTCTACGTGATTCCGCATCCATAGGCATAAGCTTTTTAATTTTCATGTCTGTTACATTGTGAATATTATTATCTATTTATCTTCTTAACTGTTGCTTAAGGAGAGAGAAAATATTATGGTTGGCAACTTACCCAAAGCTGGAACAGACTTGTCATTGAAATATTTCTCAGGGAAAAGGCCTCTGATATAACTGATATTGAATATGGCAATTCGCAACAGATTCCTCGTCTGACAAAATTCAGAAGTAATTTTCAGGATGCTTGTAACGCATGATCAAATTAAGACTCAGAAAATGACAAAAAACGATATTAACTTGCCAGGACACAAGTAAATAATGCATGTGATACTCAAAATCAGAGGAAATAGTTCAGATCAGGAATAAGATTGAGTAGCCAAACTGACATGCTTAGCTGCAATACAAGCTGTAATCTACCTAAGTCAGCAGTAGACATCATATCTGAATGATTTACAAGTTCAATCATCCTAAGTCAAGCAGGATACATCATATCTGAATGATTTACAAGTTCAATCATCCTAAGTCAAGTGACTGGCGTGTCATTTCAAAACTGCCACTGATGCGCATAACGTCTTTATTTTGTAACATGACGACAAACGAACAATTTGCAACAGAACAAGCCGTCCTTTTAGCTATATATCAGCACTCTAGTGATTCAGATCAGTTACCGCACAAACTGATAGTTTAAAAAGAGTAAAACAACATATATATGCAAATGTCTCCAGGTATTTGAGCTGTGTCCAACAGCAGGTATAGCAGGAAGAAGAGGAGCTTATAAGAAAACAAACCAAATCTCTTTCGAAATTAAACATACGGAAAGGCAAATTCAGATTTCTAATATGTAGCGCGATGATCGCACTCTACAAGTTAGCTAAACGTTCATGCCGAAAACAAATAACACATACAGAAAATACTAGATCAAGCATGAGAGATTTACGAGAAGAAGTGAGTCCTGCTCCGTGATCTCAGATTCCTTCACTTTCTGTGCAACCACCTGAAATTGTTAAAATAGTAGACATCTTAGCTCGATTTGGTACTGAAACTTTGAGATTAAGAGAAACAGGAAAAATAGAGCTCTTTCGGTGATAGATCTCTCAGCTCACCATCGCTTCGAAAAATCAGTGAGAAATGAGAGCTTCGACTATGAAATGCGAAAGTTTGTAGAGGATTTTGTGTTTTCTTAAGCTGAAATGAACAAAGAACTGGCGGGAGCTGGGCGAAAATCGGAGGGGTTTATATAAATCCTTGAGGTGATAACCGTGGTTAGGTTCTTATTAACCAGAGTTAGAACGGCTTATAAGTTATAACTGTGGTTAAATCAAGTTGCTGCATTGGGAACGTGAAGAGTGGGCAAATCTGTAATTTCCGTATGAAGGATGGGCATATTTCTGCGTCTGGTTACTGTGCACGTGATCCAAGACAGGAAACCTGTGTTACATTTACATAAAATTCTTTGGTGGACAAAATGGGCAAGCATTTTATTTTACTGGCATAGCAAAAATAACTTTAAATTGTTCTTCTCTCGACAACAAATGGAATTATTTCACTTCTCCCAGGTTAAATAAAATCTGGCCCCGTGTTTGGAAAGATTTTGTAACTTCTATAAATATTTTATAAATTGTTTAACCAGATTTAAGATTTTCTTTAAAAAAAACATATTTAAATTCATTAAAGCAAAGTACACATAAACAAATACAGTGTCGTTACAGGCTTACAGCATCGTCTAGGATGCTATATTTTATTTTTATGTTTTTTTACTAAGAGCTCAATCACTAAAACACAATAAATCCTTTATCTAGGGCTGCTATGTTAGTATTTGCTTGATTATTTTGAATAATTATAAGTGCACATTGATTTACAGAAAGTTGAATCATTATAGTCCCACTTCACTCTTACCACTAGTCAAGAGATTATCTACTTGTTTTCCGGTTTCTGATTTTAGGAAATATAAGTACCAACCTAACAAAGTCTCTCTCTCTCTGATTAGTGATTACAATCTTGAAACTAGAAAAACTATAGATCTCAGTATTTCTCTATATTGATTTGTGTGTACAATAAAAAAAGGTATGGGTTTTTTTTTTGAGATAGTATACACAACGCAAAATGCTCATCTTCACACAAACAAAACTGTAGTTTTTATGTTTTTTCGCTGCATTGACTCAGTTTTCCACTTCCGATCAAAATTCCAACTGGATCCTTGATTCCTTTCTTCAAGTCATTTTCTCAAGTTCAATTTTGCCCATATTCGTTTCTTCCCCATTTCTCTGTTGATTAAGATCTGTGAAGGCAAAACCTGTTCGCGATGTTTCAAATTCCTAAGCCTCTAAATGGTTGAAATTTCAAGGTAAATTGCTCTTATGCAACGTTTATCTCGCTTCTTTTGCTAGCTGCATTTCTTGAATTTAAGCATAACTTTGGAATCGATGCATGTTAAAAAAATCGAACAAAATATGATAATTTAGTGGTGTGTTTGTTTCCTGTGAAAGCAAATATACAAAACACGCAGCGCGTCACTCTAAGCCTTGAATAAAATATGCAAATTTGATTAGCAGCCAAACACACATACAGGAAATAAAATCAGAGACCAAAAAAGGCCAGTCAAGTGAATAAATCATCCATTTGAAAAGTGGCTTGTATAAACTTAATTATTCATTTCCGGTCCACGTCTGCAGTCCTGAAACACCTTGAGATATCAGTATCACACTGCTTTTACCTGTGTTATTTTTATCACTTCCACTGCTTGGACAAGAAAACGCAAAGCAACTAGGAAAAAACATCGATCATCATCTCTCGAATGGGTCTCCTTCGTGATACTCTAGAGGGGAGATGGCTGCGGCTATCTTCTCTCGGAGGTTGTATTTCTGGGCGATTAGGGGCCGTACGTCTTGAGCTCCGACTAAGCTTTCCAAGAAGGGAAGCAGCAACAACAATTCTGAATCCAAACGATCATCGAACCAGCTTTCAATAGGTATTCCATTGTCAACTTGGAATCCAAAAGCCTGCAAAACCATCACATACATAATCAGCCTATAATGTCAAGCTACATATTTATAACTAAAAAAAAGTATATGTGACAAATGAAAGCAGCCAGAAAATGAAGGCGTGATTTTCACAACAATTTCAATTTTTACCTGAGGAGAATTGTCAATTATAATGACACGGGCCAGATCACGGCCAAGAACTGACAGGTCTTTTAGATAATTTCCATCAACAAAGACACAGGAATCGCGATAAACACGATGGCGAAAGATTTTCCTCTTGGGGTCCAAGACATTTAGAAGCTGCTCAGCATAGATGCTTTGACTCGCAGTAAATATAATTATCTCAAAAATTCCAGATACTCTCTCCAGGAAATCCCTAAGATGAGGACGGCATCGCACATATACTGTGTGCTCCTTCAGGTTAAAATTAACGGAGAATGTGAAATCTGCATCATCGCATGGCTCAAGTGTCGAGTGCACCAAGGTTTCTGCCAAACACGATAATTCTATGTGAGTGCATTTCATTACCATACAACAGCGCTGGCAGGTATAGACAACAGAATAATAGAGTACAGTAAGAGACAACAAAAGAAGACTAAGTAGTGTGTGTGTGTGTTGGCCTAGTGGTAGAGTGGTTAATGCCCAAGGCCAAAGGTCTCGGGTTCGAGTCCACCGTCACGCAGCCTTTAAAATTTCTGTATTAATTGACCCAAAAAAAAAAAAAGATAAGTCACTATGCGTAGTCCTTAAACCAGTTAAAATATTAAAGATCGCAAAGGTGCACATATAACCAACATGCACAACCATCTTTGGTTAAAGATCACAACATTGTAAATAAGCAAGAAAAAGCACCAGAACTGATTTAAATACTTTCTGAATTTAGTAAATACTTGGTAAAATGTGCTTGCCTAAAACAGTAAAAACAATACACGGTGAATCAGCTCCGAGTCCAAAAAGTGATGTCTCCGTTTCAAAATACCATGGTCCAAACAAACTTAAAACAAACAAACCCCAGTTCCATTAGTACAATTATTTTAATTATCCAACAGTGTTCAATGGAGTCACTAGCCAATCCAACATTTGTAAAGGATCTCAACAACAAAACCAGAAAAGAACTGCTAAATGCCAAACAGTGCAGATGCTTACCATCTAAGTCCAGAACAAGTGATGTTGAAGGGCAGCTTCTTGTTTGTTTAGGCAACAACAGAGGCCGAAATGTTGGGACCACCGAAGACAGGTCTGGTAAATTCTTTATGAAAAAGTATGGGTCAAAATCGTCATATTCTTCAGCATCTTCATCCTCCTGACGGACATCAGCTGACATGTGGTCCTGGTTGTTCTCATCAATGCATTCCAGGTTTGAATTTTTCATGGAGAGATATATAGCTGAAACTTCAGGTGAAAGAGTGACACCGCCTGAATTTGTACAAAGAGAATATTCTAGTGAATTAATAAAGGAACAAATTGTGGAATTTATGGAGAAAAATATATTTCTTTCTATTTTGCAAATACCTGGGCAATCAATCTGGATGTTCTCCTTCCCACACTCCTGAAATTTCTGGTTCCCATTCCGGAAGTAATTATAGAAGTCTGCTGGAATGATTCAATCAGAGATAAGTGAAGTTTCACAAATATATAATGTAGACATCAGAAAATATACTCGAAAAACAGAAATGCAAACTGAAAAGAAGTTATCATTAATTCCAAACTAAAGTACCTTCACTTGAAATATCATCTCCATCACTTCTAGCAAGGTGGAAGGAAGGAGAGAATATGGTGTCCGCACTGTAATTAGCAGCTCCACTCTCATGACTCTATAATATGACAAATAAAATAAACAAAATCTGAAAAGTTATAGCAAAACTTGTTTCCAGCTTTCTTGTTTCCACAACTTAGAAATTAGTCCACAATTACCCATGAATTTTTGCAAAGACAGAAACAAGCAATGTAAAGCCCAATTCTAGAGAAAATATGCATATGAAGAGCACCTAATTACCTTAGTTATAAAAGAATTATCAGATTCATGCTCATCTTGACGGCCCAAGCAGATGTTGGAGTTATCTGCATCTACCAATCTGAATTTCGCATCCAAATTTGTTCCACCAGCAGACTCCTCAACTACCTTTGATATTGTGCTAACTGAAAATTCCACAAACATGCTAATTCATTTGAAATTTCAAACAGAATGAGTTAAATAGTAGTTATTTCTTAAAAGTAATGTCTATGGAGAATGGTAGAAAACTAAGGGGGCGTTTACTTTCATGATTAATAGGATACATGATTTGAGTATTTTTATCCTCATTACTATGATTTCTCCAATCCCACCTTTTCAATGGGATATGAATCAAACTAAATAGCTAAAATGATAGAAATTATCAAGTGTTTTCTGATATGCTAAGTTTCCAATCCATCAAAGTAAACAATGGATTAATCTATAATATTTTATCTATTTAAGCTAATTCTCAAAAGTAGACTAGATGCCCCCTAAAAGAAACTAAAGAGGGACTGGCTATAAGTAGGATGAAGAAAACTAAGACTTTGGGAGCTTATGTTAGAAATAGCAAAACATTGGGACAAAAATGTAAGCGAGATAAAGCTAGTAGCAAAATCAGCCACCTGATATGGCAATGGGCTCTTCTGGATATCCTTTATCAATAGGCAAAGTGATTCTCTAGATAAGTTTTTATGGAGGAACTAAGTCTCTCGATTTAGAATTGCATTCACCATCTCATTCAAATACCAATAAAGACAATCTGAAGAGTGGAGGCAAAAACTTCAGACAACGGGTTCAAGAGACTACTAACCAACTTTTTTCTTTCTAGCAGATGATGTAATGAGCTCAGCAACTTTCTTTCCCTGAACATGCACATTCTCAACCAATTTCTTCTGTTGTCTTGGAACCCTAGGGCTGGCAACCTCTCGAGAATTTCTACCAGTTGCTCTTTTCTTGGTCGGCATTGCTCATTTACGGAAAATTATCCCACCTGTAAAAAACACTTTGTTAGACTCGATTTCATTAGGTTCAAAGGATAAACTATCGTACAAGGCCATCAACACACATACAGACAAACAAATATACAACACCTTTTCTAAACTCAGTTATTCCAAGAATAAATGGCTATTATGCAACAGAATATAACTGACAACATTACAAAATCTACATTTGACAAAGTAATTGCCTATGAACAGTCAGTGGATACAGTAAGAATAAGCTCCAGGCTTCTTCTTTTTTTGTCAAAATCAACTCAGCAATACTGAAATCGAGCATAAAAACCTACTAACAGATTCATCTATAAAATTATAATTAAACAATTTAATTAAACCTCGACCACAACGGCTTCACTAAATTGCCCGACAAAATCCGTATCGCAATACATCCTATAAACTTATAAATGATAAATATACACAGGCCACAAATAAAATAAATAAAAGCCAAAGCCACAGAGCGTCAATTATCATTGAGTAAAAATGCAGGAAAACATAGAAATCCCAAAACGCAGCTCAGCAGATATCTAGCTACTGATTTCATTACAGCCAAAACGGACCAAACCGGAGAACTAATGCTCCCATTTACAGAGAAATAACACTAAAAAAAAGAGACACTTTTTCTCGGACAAAATGAACTCAACCATTTAGCAAGTCCACATGCAGCTTGCCCCAAACTTGAGCCAATCAAAATAAACCCTAAAGACCCAAAAAAAACCACAACAAGAACACTGTAGAATTGGAGTATGAGTATACTAACTCAATCACAACAGGCCGAACAAATTCAGAAATCCCAGAAATGTAGCAAATAATCTGTACCTGGAATTCAAAAATCTGCAAGATCGAAAGTGAGCTGCTGAAAGCAATTCACTAAAAAGAGAGTGACAAATTCCTTTTGTAAGCTCGGTTCAAAATGGAGAATTTTTCAAGAGGAAATTAAAAACTTTTTCTTTCCCTCCAAAGATTAGAGAATAGAAAAAATTAGAGGGAAATGAAAAGAGATCGAAAAGGCTTTTCTATTTTCTTTTTCATTTTTCTTTGGCCGGAGAAAAGGTTTGAAATGAAATTACTGTTGTTTTCCGCATAATAAATGGCTCTTTCCTCAATTTACGATTACTGTCCTTGAAATTACATGATTTAGTATAAGACCACGCGCGCGATCGTTTTATTACGCGTACTCGCCTCTAGGTGGTGTACGCGTGACCTAAACATGCCTTCAGTGGAGGGACCTTTTTGTCAAATTCTCTTTGAGCTCCGATCTTTTGGATTATGGTCCCTTGGCTTCATGAAATTGTATTGAAGAGACAAACTTAGGATATTGCTAAAAGTTTGGGTAGATTATAATTTAAATCACAGACTTTTAACGTCATAATAAACACAAAAACTCATATATATATGTCCACACAATACGACGGATATGAATAGACAAAAATATCATTTATTCATACGGATGTCTTCACAAGATACGAGTCATTGATAATTATAATTAACTATCTTTGTACTTGCTTCGCCGGGATTAAAGTTATTCATACGAATGTCTTCACAAGATACTACCTCCATAATAAATTATCATGAGTCATTGATAATGATAATTAAATGTAGTAGGCTCTGTTATATGGTTAACAAAAAAAATCTGAAGTCGATTTTCGACCTCTGAAAGTTAATGTGTGTTTCGTCTTCATTTGCTGAAAAAATTTGAAAAATTTATGATGGCATCTGTCAAGTCATGTTAGGTTTTCAAAGCTGGAACTTAACATTCCGAATGGTTTTATTAGTTTTATCGCAGTTTGTATGTTTACTCGAAACTATCAATAGTTTGTGAATTTTTTATTGAAATGTTAACGATTTAGAATTTAAAGTCTAATTTACCATAAAACTTGTACGGGTAGTCAACTATTTATTTTATTCATTTCGTTCGAACATAATATTTTTTAGTTCAATGCTAATTGTGGCACCGGTAAATTCATACAATGCATATTAAACATTTTTTATTTAAACTATTGAGTTTGAGTTATCTAGAAAATTAATGCGTATGTGAATAAAAAAAGTAACACAGGAGTCTCTTTCAAATATTAGTTCATTTTTTTGACACGCAGTATTAGTATTAAATATATCAGACAACGAATCAACATGAGTTTGGAATATATCATTCATTGAAGTGAATTGATGATAGCTCGAAATAAGCCCAAAAATAAAAAAGGTATAGCAGACTGCTCAAATTGACAAAATTTATCACTTCTATTTGATCTCAACAATTTGTTGTATAGTATTCATATTAATTTGAACTTCACAATTACTTTAAAATATATTAATATCGTCATTTAGTACTCAACTTTTACCTTTTGAATTTAGTAACGTGATTGAGCAAGTTATAAAACAATATATATATACGACAACTTCCCTGAAAACCACCGTCATAGTCACATTTTTCTCGATCCTTCAATCTTTTCTTAAAATCCCCTTATCATTTTTCCTCAAATTCATGCGAGAACTTGATGTGATCAACCACCATCTTCTGCAGCCGCTTCTCATACAAGAAGTCGCATGCACTGCCATTGTTGTCCATCACACGAGTTGCGGTGGTATCTTACCCGATAAGTTGTTTCCAGAGAGATAGATGAGACGAAAAATGAATATGAGATAAGAAGAAGAAGAAGAAATACATCATTTTGCTCTTTTGCAAAATTTTAAAGAAAAAATAGAAAAAAATATGTCACGTATCATTTTTCAAGTGTTTTCATATGAATACAATGTGTGGTCCAAATTTAATATGATATATTATCGAATGACATGCATGGTACTATTGGTATCGCATCATGACCCTATATATATATATATATATATATTAAGTTTCATTACAATAGTTTGTAAGGCTACTCAATTCGATTAAAAAGTAAATTTCGGCATGTTATTTAAGCATTTAGCATCACAACATTGTTTATGAACTTAATCAATCTTAATTATAACTTGGCATGATTATTAGTACTAATATTTCATGGCGATAATAATCTGCAACCACTATTTAAAATGTGCATCAAATTAATTATAGCTATATACAATAGATTATAAATCATATAAAAAACAACATTAACGTGATTTTGTTTTAATTAAAGAAATATGAACCACAGGGCTTCTGAATTCTCACCAATTGCTATGTGGATTCTAATCTAACCCCCCTTTGAAGTTTGGTTGTTCAACTTCATATTTTTTCCGTCCCGTAAATACAATATGAGTTAATGTATCAAAACAGCTTTTTCATATAGTAAGGTTTTTAAAAAGTATATATTTTTTGGATTAAATTGCTTGTCTATCCTTATTATCATGTTTTTTTCTACCTTCTATGATAACCGTTAAGTGAGTGTCATGAGATTTATGAAAAGCAATAAAGAACACCAAGCTTTTATGTGGTTCGATCGTTAATGAGATCTACGTCCACGGAGGAGTGTTTCCTCAATACTTTCACTATAATGCGATTGTGGTTACAAGCTCTTAGTATTCGATAAGTTGTCAACCCCTAATGTCGGCTTTTCTCCTATTTATACACAGTCTGAATCAAGAATCAAGGCGGCGCCGACCTCTCCATTGGTCGTGGCGTGACTCTTCCTCTGCGTGCCTTCCATTGGCCGGAGCAGGACCTTTCGCCTTATGTGCGCCACGTGGAGGTGGCGCCAGCCTGGTTCCGGGCGCTTTCCATCGCCGAGGGTAGCGTCGCTGGCTCGGGGCCCGCCTTCCATCGCCGAAAGGAGGTTCTGTGTGGTTTTGGGCAATGATTAGGGCTCGCTTGACTCACCCGTGGGCTCGCTATCAACGCTTGGGCCCACTCGCTTGGGCCTGTTAGTGGGCCTGGTCGGTTGGGCCATATCCCATCATAGCCCCCAATAGCCGAGGGACGCCGAGGCCGAGGTGGAAGAAAGCGCCACCGAAAGCGAGGTGTGGCTTGGCTGAAGTTGTTTCTTGAGTTGTTGTCTTTTTGAATGCGAGGGTCTTCGTGCCGATCCGAGCCGAGTTGTTTATTGTCCGTCGCTGGAAAAGACGTGGCACCGAAGGAAGTCAAGTCCGACACGGATATCGCGCCCGCGCTGGTTACGCCGAGGTGCGATCCGAAATGTGTTCTCTGTGGGGGTGCCGATGTCCGACCCGAGACCGACCTTTGGGGGATGTCGTAGTGCGCCCGCCGCACCGACCGCGCCCGGTTAGACGAGGTCCGCTCGATGTAAGCTTTCGTAAAGGGCGCAGCCTGATTGACAGACGCCGGGTCCGACTCACGACGGGCGCGACACGAGGCGCCGCCATCCGGAGGATGCCGGGTCCGTATGATGATTGCTAGGTCGATCGGCGGTCCATCTTGTCCCGGCGACGCCATACGCCGCCAAAGTGTAGTTGGGCACTCGAACAGCGTGCGCGTGTAACGCACATCCAATCACGTGTGGCGGCGTGTTGAATTTGAAACGGCAATCTGCAGCGCCTTAGTCTTATAAATAGGCGCAAAAGAGGCAACTGTTCACTTTCTTCTTCGACGCTTAAAATTTCTGAGAGAGAAAAATTTCTGAGAAATTCTCTGAGTTGATCCTGATCTTCACTGAAGGAGCCATATACTACTTTGAAAAGTAAGTATGTTTTCTTCATCTTCTTCGCCTGAAAGTTCCTTTCCGCCTCGGGTTCTGGGCGTGAGTTCCCCGGCGTGAGGGATTATATGTGCTACAATGGTTTGGGTAGGTCTATAGGGCTGAGCTCTAGTGTTCCGCCGGTATCCTCTGTATGGGATGGTATGAGGGTGGGCGTGGCGAGGTCGGGTTTGACCTTGCAGAACTTTTGAAGTTGTGAGGAATACCGATCCGGGAGGAGGCGTGGTGGTGTCGCCTCATCCGGATGATAGGCGATGGCCCTCAGGAGGGTTTGTTCGTTTATGTAGATAGTTTGAGGCAGGTCTTAGGTACCCCGGCCCCTGCTTATCTTAGCCTTCAAGAGTATTTCCATCCCTATTTGTCAATTGACCCGAATCTGCTAGGTCGCAGGTGGGTGGGGCTCTCTTGTTATGGCATTGCCGAGGAGTTGTCCTTCGAGGCTTGATGCGCTTTTTAGCGTGAAGACCATGGAGGGTGTACTATCCGTCACCCTGCTGAAATTTAAGGTAGCCGCCCCTCCAAGGTGTCCCATCGGCGTAATAGATATTTTTTCGCTGGCCGAGGGCAGCCGAGGTATGAGTGGGGTATCGCACTGGTGGACCCGAAAATCAAGCCCTTGGGCCACATGGAGGAGGTGTTGAGCAGCCTTGGTGAGATCTTATCCATAAGTTACACCGAGGACGCACCAAGAAGGCCGGCCCAGTGTTTACGGTCCGAAGCGTCGGGACCGGTCCGAGGCGGGGTGAGGCATCCCTTTTCTTAGTCCTTATTCGCTCGATTTCTGCTGCTAATGTGTCTTTCTCTTGTGATGCGGTGAAGTTGAGGGATGAGGTGGGCCACCATCGCGGGCGAGGGCCGTGAAGAAGAGAGGCGGCCGGACCTAGTAGGGGCCCGGCAAGGTGGACAAGATGGGCCACCGATGAGTGGGCTGAGCCGGGTCCAGCCCAGATCGAGCCTCGACCTGTGGGCCGCCTTGAGTCGGGTACCGCCCCAAGTTTGGCCGCATCCTCCCCGAGGTACGAGGTTTCTTCATATTTAGATTTGTTTGCTTCAACTGTTATCGACCACTTGTGCCTCTCCTTTTCGTGGTGGGAGCTCGATGATGGGGCCCCAGCACCCGCTGGGAGCTGCAGGTCGCCACGGCTTGCTGAGAGCTCACCGCAAGAGGCGCTGGAACGGAGCTTGGGGCTGGCATGGCGTGAAGCCGCGGCGTCAGCGCAAGGGCGGAAGTCGAGGCCGCCGAGGCCACGAGGCCGGAGGCCGCTGTTGAAGCCGCCACGAAGAAGAGGCACTGGCACCTGGAGGCCGGGAAGTCGAGGAGCTTAGCTGAGAGCTGGCCGGGCGAAGAAGGACCTCGCGGACGAGAGAGCCAGGTGGCCGATCGTGGACCCTTGTTGAGGGCCTTTGCGGCAGGCTCATCGAGTCGGAGAGCTTCTCGGCTTTTATTGCCGATCTCGCCGCGGCCGAAGGTGGTGTCGATCACCGGGGGGCGGCGCCATGCCCGACTTTGATAAGGTCAAGCATGGGTGGACCGAGGTCGACCCAAGAGGTGGACAAAGCTTACGCCCGGTGATCTACGGGCCGACTCCTTCCCCGTCTTTGGAGGCTCGCATCCAGCCTCTACCTCCCGACCGAGGTCGCCGCCCGGTGTAAGGAGGGCGAAGATCGCGAGCTTGGAGCTCCTGCCGAGGTACGGGCCGGGCCGAGGGAGGAGGAGGCGGCGAGCGGGAGGAGGCGGGTTGGAGCTCCCGGTGGAGGTGGCCACAGCGAGCATCGAGGTCGTCGAGACCGCCATAGCCCTGGTCGTGGACCCGATGTAATAGCGTGAATCGCCGGTCGATAGACCACAGGTCTGTAATAATTTTCCTTTTTGAGTAATAAACGCAATATTTTTAAGATTTGTGTTGTCTTGTTTATTTACAGATCTCACACCGAATGGCTCGAACTTGACCATGAATTGTTGACAAGTTAAAAGAGGTCCGAGGCGCCTGGGCGAGAAGCGACGAAGAGGTGCTTTCGGAGGAGCCAATGCCGAAATGACCCAAGTTTTAGCCACTATGGAAGTCGGCTCGGCTTCGTCTGACCAAGAGGAAGTTGGACGAGGTGATCGGAAGGGCCCGCCTCGACCGAGAACGAGGCCACTGGTTGCGGTCGCGCAGGCGAGTCCGGCGGACTTATCTGCCGACGCTATCCAAGGACGCTTGATGCAGTGTGAGGAACAACTTGAATCGATCATGGAGAGGCTCGCTCGGTTGTCGGAGGAGCATGCGAGTACGAGAGGGCGATCCACGAGCTGGTGGGACTACCATATCCGGTCGACGACCGAGTCCAGAGCTTGGCGGAGGGCATGGTCTTTGAGGATGAGGAGGGCCCAACAAAGAAGAAGTTTAAAGCTCTGCGCACAACTCCGCCGTGAAGTTTATGGAGATGTATGATATCGTCCATAACGTCGCGATGCCCGGGCGCGCGGCGAGGCTGGCGGGCTCCCGACCCGATCATAGAAGAACCCGCGGAGGAGGCGGCCATCCGATCATGCCGTGCTCGTGTTGATGGGTCCGGCAGGGGCGATCATCCAGGCGATCCTCTGGAGCGGCCGGCCGACCGAGGAGCTCAGTCGGCAGGGGAGAGGCGGGTGGGCGAGGTCGTACTCCGGCCGGTGTCCGGTCGGGGGTCGGGTGTGACCTGGGTGCGTCCCACTCCCTAATGCTCAGACGGGCGCTGCGCCACTCAAGTGTCCCGTGAGGCGGGTGAAGATGACCTGAGTCGCCGTTGCTCGGCCGCCTCGAGCCCGCGGCCGAAGCGCTCGAGCAGCGAGCCGTGGTGATTCCACCTTATCGACCGGGTTGAAGGCACTGAGTTCGCTCTGCATACACCGTCGGCCCGAGATTTTGTAGAAAATTGGTGCAGCTTGAAAGAAGTCCTGCAAGGCGGAGCTGAGGCCGAATGAGGCTATGTATAGTGTAGAACTTTGATGTAGATATAAATGTATTTAGACTCGTTTGAAGTGTATATTTCCTCCTCGAGAGGTATAAACATAGCTAGACTTCGTTTTGGTCGTAAATGCATTTACATCAGATACAAAATTGTGTATTTTCCCAAATAGAGGGTATAAACGAGCTCTGAAGCCCTTGGTTTGTATATGGCTCGTACTTGGTTTATAGTCGCACGCATTTAGACTTTGTACCGAGAGTGCATATCTTCCCAAATAAAGGGGTATGAGATGGCGAGATCGGTCTGGATGTCGCGTGCATGTAGACGTCCAACTTAATGGGTAATCTGTATGCTTTGCGTGTAGACGTCCAACTTAATGGGTAATCTGTACGCTTTGCGTGTAGACGTCCAACTTAATGGGTAATCTGTACGCTTTGCATGTAGACGTCCAACTTAATGGGTAATCAGACGCGCACCTACTTGGTGGGATTTTCATATTCGTAAGGCGTCCCTCGTGAAGGTTTAAATGTGGTGTATCCAAACGATGTTCACATATGTACGAGACGAAGTGAAATATTCATTATAAAACAGTGTTTTATCAACATGTAATCAACATCGTGCTTTGGCGAGGAACCAACATGATGCCGACTTTAAATCGGCTATGTAAAATACCTCCTTAAATGCATAATGTGCCAAGTTCGGGATAAGTGCACCTGGACAAGTGAGCCACCAGAAGCCCCTTTGCCGAGGTCCTCGTGAACGCAGCACGGCCTTCCCATGTCGGATCCAAATTGTTAAGACGCCCGCCCATCGGCTTCATTATTTCTTAGGGCGAGGTCGCCCACATGGAGCGCGGAGGCTTTGACCGCTTGTTGTGGTACCGCGCACTGGCCTCAGACTTGGCTTCGTTTATGAAGCGAGCTCGCCTCTCCTCGAGGCGTCGAGGTCGGCCCGCAGTCTTCCTCGCCCCGGCCCGGTCGAAGTGAAGAGCGAGGGCTTGGCGCCGATCTCGGCCGTATATACGCCTCGGTACCAGAGACCGAGGCTAAAGGGTCTCCGTCGCGCCGTCTGAGGTGTGGTCCCAGAGGACCGAGGACTTGAGGAGATTTTCACCATCGCCTTTAGCTCGGTCCACCTCTTCAATCCTTGTACGATCGTGCGGTTCGTCACCGGTCGACCATTCGCTTGCGGGTGTGCGATCGAGGTGAAGCGTTGATCGATCTGAAGCTCTTCGCACCACCTCAAGTTTTTATCGACGAATTGGGTGCCGTTGTCCGAGACCAGATGTGCGATGCCGGCGCGCGACTATATTTTCCACACGAAGATCCGAATCCTTCGCTCGTGAGGCTCAGTGGCTCGGCCACCCATTTTGTGAAGTAGTCTATGGCTACGACTAAGCATCGTCGACTCGGTGCTCGGTCGAACGGGCCAACGGCGATGTCGATTCCCACCGCATGAAAGGCCATGGACTCGCAGCCGCCAAATCGATCGAGGCGCTTTTGACGTGGGTGAATCGCACTTTGGGCACTTCTTGACGAGCTCGGCCGAATCTTGCACGAGGGTGGGCCAAGAATATCCCAACCTCGCCTTCTTTGAAAGAGCTCATGACCGATGTGGCTTCCACAAGACCCTGAATTTCGTTGAGCACGTAGTCGGCTTCTTCCGCCCGAGGCATCTCGGGAGGGTTGAAGGTAAGACTTCCAGAGAGCGCCCTCATGCATGAGATATCCGATTTCGCCATCATCTTTTGGCTTCGAGCCGATCTTGAGGTAGTCTTGCGCCGTGTTCCGTGTAGCCTTCGTGAGACATCCAATTCGGCTCTATCTCGGTGACGATGCCGACGGGACTCCGCGATGCTTCGGAATGAACCTTCCACCGGGGACTTGTTGACGACGCAGCTAACTTCTTTGAGGATGTCACTCGGTTGTTTTCCTGGGATTCGTGGATCTCAAGCACCGAACGAGGTCAACATCTCTTCGCTTTCTCGAGGTATTGTTTCATTCGGTCCTCCTCGCCTCGACGCTTAACACCGGTTCACGACGACACAGGAATCGCCAAGATTTGGATCTTGTCCACCCTCGCCCATGGCGGTGGCGAGTCCGGAGATTAGGGCCTCGTACTCCACCTCGTTGTTGGTGGTCGGGAAGGTAAACCGGAGGCGAGGTGACTTCTCGCTATCCGGGCCGAGGAGGAGGATGCCTCCCGCCCTGCCTCGCACGATGCTCCGCCCACGTACATCCGCCAAGAACCATCCGGTGGTGCTAGGGCGGCTTCTCCGCCGTGGGGCGGAAGCTGAGTTACCATTGCCGGCAGCCTACCTTGAATTTGGCCTCAACCGAAGTCGGCGAGCTTGCCCTTTATGGCCGGCTGGGTGAGTACGAGATGTCGTGCTCGTCGAGCTCCAGTGCCCACTTAGCTATACGCCCGGACGACTCGAGTTTCAACAAGACTTGTCTCGAGGTAAGTCGCTTAGCACCGGACGGAGTGAGCTTGGAAGTAGGGTCGAGGCGTCGCTTGGCGCTCACTGGGCAGTCTACTTTTCCGTGCCGGTGTACCTTGTCTCCGGGTCCTTTGAGAGCTCGGTGATAAAATAGACGGGAGTTGTCGTCCCACCTCATCTCGCATCAAGATGCAGGCTGATGGCCTCGTCCGAGGCGGCCAAATATAGAGAGAGGATTCACCTTGCCGGGCGGACGGTCGGCAGTCGGCAAGGTACTCCTTCACCGGGCAAAGGCGGCCCGTGTTCTTCCCGCCAGCGGTCCCGAGCTCTCCTCAGATCTTGAAGAATGGGAGCTGCTTCTCGGCGGTCGAGACAAATCTCTTGAGGCGGCTAGCACCGGTGAGTTTGTGGATCTCACGGATGGTCCTTGCACCGCATGTCGAGCACCGCCTTCACCTTGGTGGATTGGCCTTGAGCCCTCCCGAGAAACCCAAAGATCCCAAGAACTTGTCGGTCTTCACCATAAATGTACATTTGGGGTTGAGTTTGAGGTTGGCCGACCGAGGAGTTGGAGGATGGTGCCGAGGTCATCGCGCAGCCTCTCGCTTTTCGACTTTGACTACTATGTCGCCGACGAGACCTCGACGATCTCCCGATGTGGTCTTTGAATGTTGCATCCACCATCCTCCGGTAAGTAGCCCGGCGTTCTTGAGGCCGGCGGCATCTTTCGATGACGCAAAGACGCCAAGTCGGTGATGAACGCGGTCTTTGGTGCGTCTCCGGGTTCATCGATTTGGTGGTACCTTTGTATAGATCCGTGAAGTTGAACATCTTGTGGCCCACCAATGCCTCCACCTTCTTGTCGATATCGGGAGGGTAGCAATCTTTGGGCGATGCTTGTTGAGGTCGGTATAATCGACGCACATGCGCCACCTCCTCCCAAGCTGGACCACGATCGATTAGCCATCCAGTCGGGTATTCGACCTCGAACAAGATCTTGGCTCTTGGTTGAGTCACCTCGTCCCTTATGACTGGCCGCGCCCGCCAATATCCTTTTTCGCCGGACCGGCTTGGTAGCCGGTTCGATGTCGAGGCGCTGTTATGAGCTCGGTGACACTCGGTCATATCGAGCGGGACCGTGCAAACACGCCCTGCATTTCTCGGTTGTATGACATGCCGCCGGACGCCATCCGGGCCTGGTGCCGACTGATGACCTCGAGGATCGCTGTCAGATAGTTGCAGCCCCTGGTCGGTCATCCCGGCGCTCGGTCTCGAGGGCTCGGTAATTGCTATGCACGGGGTGAGGCCGCATCTTGGGTTGAAAGTCGTAGGCATTCTTTTGCCGCCGCTTGTCCCCCGATGCTAAGCACTCCCACCGCGGGAATTCGACGGTGGTGGTAGACCAACAGACGGCCTTGGTGGCGTACCAATCTCTCCTGGATGATGATGTTGTACGGAGAGGGAGCTCGGACCGGGAAGAATCGGATGGCCTTTGCGATCGACTGGAGCTCGCCCTACCGCGGACCGGAAGGGTAATGACCCCCGGCCGGATCGCCTCTTGAGTGAAGCTCCGAATCGGGAGGCGCGGGAAGTACCAATGCCTCCGACCTCAAGCTTATCCGCATACCGGAAGATGATGCCGACGGAGGCTCCGTGTCGATATAGACCGGTGGACGTTTTGTTGCCCACCGCGCTCAGTATGGTGATGGCGCCTGGTGCGACATGATCTTGGGCACGGGTCCTCCTTGAGAACGTTATGTTCTCACCATCCCGAGTCGCTTGTTCTTCGGCTCTTGAGGGCCGGCCCGGCGTCGTTCTTGAGACGACCTCGTCGTCGAGGGCAGTCCGTAACAACATAGACCTGCTCCATAGCGTTGGGACCTTCGCCCTCGCCGTCTTGAGTTGGGTCACCGCTGGGGTCGGCCAGCTTGTTCCGCCCATTCCTTCTGCTTCGCTTTTCTCGGACCAGCTCGTCCGAGGTATTTCTGAGGGCTCCACCTTTAACGAGCTCGCCGATCCGTGAGCCTGTGTTTACGCAATCCTCGGTATCATGACCATACCCTTGGTGATAGTCACAATACTAAATGTGGACTTCTTCTTGGATCCCCTTCATGGGGCGGGCTTGGGAAGAGCTCTGCGTGGAGCTCGAATATTTCCCCTCGATTTGAGCAGGGGCGCCCGCCGCTGTGGTTGGGCCGAGGTCCGAGCTGAGACTCAAAGGGCCTTTTTGATTACGCCGAGCGCGCCACGATCGGCGCCGACTTGGTCATTCGGCTTTTTCTCTGACTTACGCTCGTCCCAGTTTCGCTTCTTCCGATCCGACTCGCTCCCTCGACGAAGTTGTCCACCGTGTTCCAAAGCTTACTTGCCGCCTTTGGTTTCTCCACGTGATTTCTTTGTTCAACGCACGGGTGGATCCGTTTTGAACGCATTGATGATGTAGAGGTCGTTCTTTGTCGCCAATTTTGAGCGACTCTTTGATGAACCTCTGACGGTTCGACATCGCCTCGCCCCGCCTGGCGGATTGTGAGCAGGTCGGAGGAAGGCTGCTGGGCGGCATCTTCGATAGAAGCGCCATTTGAATCGATCCATGAGGTCCCAGAAGCGGTGTATCTTGCTCAAGCGAAAGAGGTGAACCAACGCCGCGCGTTGGAGATCAAGACTCGGGAAGATTTTGCACATGTGAAAATCTTCCATTCCTCGATTCGCCATGTTGGTGGTGTGGCGAAAAGGAAGTCGGAGGGTCTTCGAGGCCATCGTAGCCGCTATATTGGGTGCCCTGCATCACGGGCGGGCGTGTCTAGAATCTCCCCGGAGAAAGGGAGATGATCCTCCGCACGGTCGAACCCCGGAGATCGCTGCCATCTCTTTCGGAGGGTGGGGATCGATAGCGACGCTTATCGCCCCTCCGGCGGGGTTCGACCGCCTTTCTTCCCTCTGCTTTGCTCGGCTTCGGTCGGCATGACGAGGCGGAGAAATGCCCGCGAACGGCGGGGGGCGATCGTGGTGGCGGCTCGCCTGCGGTGGCGGCTCGCGAATGAGGCGCCGCCGGCCGCGCGAAGCGGCTTCGCTGCGTCGGGCGTGATGCGCGTTCTCGCTATCACGGGTGGCGAGCGCCGCTGCTTTGGATGGGGAGCGGCCGGCGGCCGTGGTGTTCATCCGGCCCTCGAGGGGCCCGCCTTTGGTCCTCCGTTGAGGAAGCTTTGAATCGCCAAGATCGGCGTGGAGGAACTCGGTCACGGCTGGCCGAGGACCTCGTGGGACGAATGAGTTGTTTGCTCGTCCTCGCTGAGGTCGACATCTTCCCCACGTTGGGAGGCGGTCCCGAGGTGTATGGAAACATTTTCCATGTTGCCTCGGGAGTGTGGGCGCCGCGGCGTCTGCGATCTCCTTTCCGCGACGCCGAGTGACCACCGGTCGCCCTCAAGACGGTTGTTGCCGCGTGGCGGCGGTTGTCGTGTTCTTGCCATTTAGTTGTAGAGAAACGAAGCTTTCTTGTTCGAATGTTCCCACGACGGCGCCAATGATAACCGGTTAAGAGTGTGCGAGATTTATGAAAAGCAATAAAGAACACCATGCTTTTACGTGGTTCGATCGTTAATGAGATCTACGCCCACGGAGGAGTGTTTCCTCAATACTTTCACTATAATGCGGTGTGGTTACAAGCTCTTAGTATTCGATAAGTTGCCAACCCTCTAATGTCGGTTTTCTCCTATTTATACAGACCGAATCTGCAATCGCTGCGCCCGACCTCCATTGGTCGTGGCGCGACTCTTCCTCCGCGTGCCTTCCATTGGCGGAGCGGGGACCTTTCGCTTTATGTGCGCCACGTGGAGGGTGGCGCCTAGCCTGGTTCCGGGCGCCTTCTCCATCGGCCGAGGGTAGCGTCGGGCTTTGCTCGGGGCTTGTCTTCCATTGGCGAGGTGGAGGTTCCGGGGCTGTGGTTTTGGGCAATGATTAGGGCTCGCCTTGGACTCACCAGCGTGGGCCGCTACCAACGTTGGGCCCACTCGTTTGGGCACATAGTGGGCCTAGTCGGTTGGGCCATATCCCATCATTCTATTAATTTCAAAAATTAATATATTTTTTATTTCAATCAAATCCACTATGTTTCAAAAATATATTTACTCATTCAAACCAAGATTTAACTATATATTCCGAAACATTTATTTACTCATTCCAACCAAAATATATGTCGAAAGTACCGAAAATATTTCGACAAACTTTCCGGCAATGTAATTGTGGTGGATTGATGCTTGTTTGTTATTTTTGGAATTTAACTATTTAATGTTGTAAGTCGCAACATTTCATCATTGAGTCGTGGATTTCATTCCAAAATTCATATATGGATTTTCCTTTGAGAATTTACAAGCCTCACTGGCCTCTCAATCAGTTGCAGCCCTTAGTGGGTTTTCAATACAAATCAATTTTCAAATTTAATCTATAAAAAAAGTAAACAACTTGAGAGTATGATTTTTATTTTTCCAAAATTCACATATTTTTAGATCTTATGTAAGAGTTAGTATGTTATATGATAGATACTTCATTTTAGTTTTATTGAAGATGTTCTTGATTTAGTTTATATCGGAATTTGTTAGCTTGTTTTTAATTCACGAGCAAACTAAAATTCACGACATGTTTCACGAGTTAACACGTGCTAATTCGTGAAATAAAACGAAAACACACAAGGAAATGGAGTTTGTCGACCCGTGAAATACACCATTTTGCAATGTATTTCACGAGTTAGAATGTTTGCTCGTGACATTGTGTATTTTTCACTATGTTTCATGAGTTAGCATACGTTTACTTGTAAAATTCAATGTTTTACACGTCATTTAACGAGTCATCATATGTCAAATCATGAAATACAATTAAGATAAAATAGTAAGATTGATTATTCCTTTTTTTACTGGTTATTTTTATCTTTACCATATAAAAGTTGTCATTTTATTAGTTCCATTGTACAATATTATTCTCTTATATATAATATTTTAGAATGCATTTATTATATTTTTATAATGCAAAACTGACTCATAATTTTTGCGTTATTTACTTATCCAAAAAACGATTGTTAATCTAACAAGACATTAACTAGAGTTATTTAAAAACAAAATAATTTTATCTAAAAAAATCAACTTTAATGACTAATGAGAAATATTAGAATAATGGATTGTAAAGATGCGAGATTAGTTATGCTTAATAGATTTGTGTCTTGTCGCACTAGGATACTTGTAATTTCACAAAGTTATAAAATATTTAGTAAAGCTACTTTCTTGTTAGTAAATTGAGAGGTCGAAGAAAAGTAGAAGTTGAAAGTGTGATTCTGGTAAAATAGATGGCCACTATTAACCCTTTAAGATAGTTTAGTGGTTTGTCAAATTTTCTTTAGTTAAAAGTTACAATTTTGAATATCACTATAAATCTTTATAGATCTTTATGTCAATTTTAGTTTTCCAATTATAACTTACGTGTCTTATATGATTCACAAATAATACACAAAAATATGTGTTTCTAGTTCTACAATGCATACCTAAAGAAGTGCCCACAGATTCAAATGAACTTAAAAGATAAAAAATATAAAGACAGACCATTAGTTGAAAAAAAGAAACAGATCAATTTTTCATTTTCCATGCTTTGCAATCTATAGTAAAATTTTCTCAAAAAAAAAAAAAAAAGTTCTACAATGCATACCTAAACAAGTGCCCACAGATTCAAATGATTAAAAGATAAAAATATAAAGACAGACCATTAGTTGAAAAAAGAAACAGATCAATTTGCTAAACTTGAGCTTCGGTTGAAGAAATCCTGAACGTGAATTAAAATGAGTGGGAGTTGAGACCTCGCGGGTTGAAAAATGCTTGATCTTTCTGAAATATATGCTCCAAATGTACGCCATTAAATGATTAGATAAGGCGATTGATTTAATCATTTGTTGCCATCCGGTAATTTTGAATATGCGGGTATCCGATGTAATTAAGGTAATTAATATTTACGGTACCGTTTTCTCCTTGTGTGACTTCACATGCTTTCAATAAATGAGTTTGCCTTTTTTTTTGCCCGTTACTCCAATCAGATCAAAAGTTTTAAGTGAAATATCAAGCCCCATAGAAATATATCCTCATCCTGCTTTTGTACTTTCTTCGTCTCTGTTTATATTTCTGATAATTTTCGGTATCAGTTTTAATAAAATTTGTTGAATACATTATAAATAGAAAATGGTTTCATATTAATGTTATATTAAATTTATTAGTTGTAAAAAGTGATGGATAAGTAGTTTTGTTATGAATAATAAGTTATAGGATAACGTCCACTAAATGACATAAAAACAAATATTGTGAACATACCAAAAAAAAGTAAGAACAAATGTTGAGTACAAATAGAATATTTAGAAAGAGGATTCGGGAAACTGATTACCTCCTTCTCTTTCTCTCATTTTAGTTGTAAAACAAGGTAAACTATACATACATGGACTATTGTATTTTTTACAGGTTTCTACGTGGTTGAACAAAAGCGTAAGACATAAAGTAGAATTCATTAATATTTATTTAACAAAATTATAAAAAAGGCATTTTTTTATTGTCACATTATTTTCTATTTTTTGTAATATTCAATTTATAAACAATTTGATTTCATGGGGAAAAATAAAACTTGTATATTTCAGTTCTAATTTCAAAGGTTGTGGACTTGTGGGTAACACCAGAAAGTGGTAAAAATTGGTGTGTGGTTTTTGGTATTAATTAGTCCTAACAAATTTCATTTACTAACAAAAATTCGAGGATTTTGTTTCTAACACGTTATATTTAGGAATGAACCCACATGGTAAATGATAGCTAAAATCCTAACCATAAAATACTACAATTAAACGATGTCTATTGTAATTAGATAATAAGTAGAATATCATATCCACATGGACTGACTAAAAAACACTAATAAATAATAAACACAAAACATATCATAATTATCTAGGCTAAATCAAAGATATAAATAGCTTTGATAAAATTAAAGGAACTAAATAACAAGAGCAAAGAAAAGCAAATATGGAAAAAAAAATATCAAGATAAAAAGATCGATCCTATGGACTATATCAATTTAACAGAAGTCACACGATCAATCTCTAACCCTGTCAATCAATTTTAAGTTAAAAGAGATGGAGAATCGCACAAATAACCACAATCTCCCTCTCGGACAACTCTTGACAATAAATGAATTTAAGTCATATCTCCACTAGGTCTCAATAATATATAAAAACTCCAAAAAGTTCAACGAGGTTTATTCTCTTACAATTAATTCTAAAACCGCTAAGTCTTTATATTAATCTTATTATGAGTTCCTGGGTTCGATTATTCAATTAAAATCTTACGTATTTAATCAGACAACTAGCATGCATCAATATTGATCAATTATCTTTGCATAAAACAATACCGATAATCATAAATAATGAATTGACATGTAAATAGGTTCAACAGATCAATCACATAAATTTCTACTAAATCATACAACCCCTAAAACCAACATAAAATTAGCTACTCATAACTGAAATTAAATAAGATGAAATAAAGAAAAATATTATTGAAATAAATTAATAAAATCCGTGTAGAAATCCACAATAAAGATCTTGAAATCCAAGCTTGAAAACAAAATCTCTAACTCCTGCACGAAGCTCTAAAATTAAAGGGATAATATGCAAATATACCCTTAAACGTTTTAGCAAAAAACAAATACACTCATATCATTATATTAAGTGTAACTTCATCTCTACTGTGTTTAAAAATTGTGCAAATTACCATGTTGACTAACGGGCCTTTTAACGTTGTTAATAAATTTTTTATTTTTTTCCCAGCGACTTTTCGCTCAACTTCTACCTCACTCTCTACACCCTTCTCTTTTTCTCTCTTTCTCTCCAATTCCCCTGTCCCGCATCAAAAACTCATTCTTCTTCCCTCCAAAGCCAAACCTCAAAACCCTAGTCTTGAAGAGAGAATTGACAACCCAAATTCAAACATCAACAAGTGATTTTGATCTAGGTTTGCTGCAACAAGCCATCGAGCTGGTCAAATCATCGTCGCTCACATGGCAATCCACCATTCTCAGCAACACTTCAATTTTCATTTTAGGCTCCCCAGTTATTCTTTCCAGCTTATTCCCGTCTGGATTTGCGGCGGTCTTCTTGCTTGGAATAAAAAAATGTAAAAAAATTCACCCGGATTCGAATCTCATATGGGTGAAAATTTCATTTTTTGGATTCAGTAATTTTCTCGACTGATTCATCAACTTTCACAGTTGATTCATTATTTTTTTATTCTTACACTCTCACAATAAAAATGGTTTTTATATTAACCCTCGTGTGTGTGTGTATATATATATATATATATATATATATCGAATCTCATATGGGTGAAACTTTCATTTTTTGGATTCAGTAATTTTCTCGACTGATTCATCAACTTTCACAGTTGATTCATTATTTTTTGATTCTCACACTCCCACAATAAAAATGGTTTTTATATTAACCCTCGTGTGTGTATATATATATATATATATATATATATATATCAAAGTGTATGTATTTTTTCAGCCAAATTCAAATTTAAGTTAACTAGGTATATGAATTTATACACTAACTTGTAGTATATTGAATATTATTATTTTTTTAAAGAAAAATCTTTGTAAGATTTTATTTAGCAATAATCTATCTATAATAAGATTTTTTCCGATCCTAACAAATAAATATATAGGTTTTTTACTATTATTAGTTTTTAAAAGTTGGTAATAACACGTATGTATGAAATCATAGCAGCTTAGGGACACGTGGTGCAGGATTATCGGTAACTCGTGTTATGAGGTGTGGAATTATAAAATGAAGCGTCCTTGCATTTTTAAAATCACATGGAAGACCAAATTGATAAAAAGATGATAGCTCTGCATAAATTTCAAAACATATATTAAGTGTCCATGAATCTATTTGGGCTGATATTGGAGTCCTCAGAAAGCTCAGCCCATAGCCTAAGTTTAGTTCACACTCACAGGCTTTTACTAGTAAGCCAACTCCACTGATGATCGGCCCACTAAAAACTAGGTGAGTGGTCGACTTTTTATTTATTTTTTCATAAGTCATGACCGATTAGTTTATTACAAAATATAACAAGAATAATCATAGCCTGGTATATGTCAATTACCATTTCATTTTCGAGCGTGGAAAATTTTCCACACCAGGATTTATATATATATATATAGGGTTGAGTTATAATACAAACCCCCTTAAAATAAGAAATAAGAATTCATCTTGATCATCCATTTACCATTAATCAATGGTTAAAGATTAAGTTATCACATTCCCTATAATTAAGGGACGGTTATTTTCGTAATATTCTGTAATTACCATTATACCCTAATTTGATTTAATCACAACCACACATCTTCAAAAATCAATGGTTCAAATTTGTTCCCATTTCTTATTTTTGAATGTGTTTTTATTTGAACTCAATCCTATACATACATACATATATATATATATATATATATATATAAGGTTGGTGTGGTGAGAATATTATTATGTATAAGAAATATGAATAAATCATAATCATTAACTAATATATAATTAATGTTATAGCTTTTATGCTTCATTTTAAATAAGATTGATAATATCATCACCAATTTATTCATCAAAATTCGACGGAAGAGTAAAAATGTCCCAAATAAATTTTCCAAAATATGTGGAATTCTTTCAAATCACATATATGTATTGTTGTTGCATACACTTATTATTTTGTAGCACGTGTTTCACTGATTATCTGTACAACTACATATATTGTTTATTTTTCTTTTTATTTGTGGTGTAACATTATAGTTATAAATAGTTGCATGTGATGTACATAGTTTAGCACGAATATAATTGTAATTTGACGATTATTTTAAACAGTTAATCCCTATTATTATGAGATTTGATATCTTATATTATGTAAGTGTTTAAGATCAATTTTTTATGTGATACTCGATATATTTTTTCTTACTTTCAACATCAGAATCGCCAAATATTATTTTTATTTCAATGTTAAATAGTCATGAACACCGTGCAACGGTTTTAACATATAATGCTACAATACAAATAAAAATAAAAGATTAATAAGATATATAGTGCAATGGTTGTCTGAATCTTGTGCTAAGTAAATTATAAATAGATGTCTAACAAACTAAATAGAATCCAAAATTATAAATTAACATGATATATAGTTGTACAAATTTTTTGTGAAATTTGTTCAATATACTGATAATCGTGTGCAACAACGACGCATCATATAAGATAGATGATAGATGATAGCAAATCTCATAAAAATATGAATTAAAAGACTCATCTAATAATAAAATTATAAAAATATTATGTATAATTTCTCCAGCAGAAAAAATGTAGCACCTATAATTATAAATATCAACACATAAATAATTAATCTTGTCCACCATCGAAAAGATACTGAATCCCAAAATAAAATTTTCGCCCCATATAGCTATCTAGACCTGGTAAAAAATTATAGATTTTGGATTTGAGAACTTTATGAGCGGATTCATTTCATCAACATAATGTATTAATTTGATTTTTGGGATAAAAGTTTCTTATTTTAACCTAACTACCTCTCTCTCTCTCTCTCTCTCTCTCTCTATATATATATATATATATATATATATATATATATATAGTAATTATAGTGTGAATACTCCTTATAGTGTAAATATAAAGACAAATATCAAGTCTTGATAAATCAATAAGGATGCTTCAGATTCAATGCATAGATTATGTCGCATATGCACAAATACACAATTATATATAAAATGTGCATATAACTAATTCAGATGCACACTTTAAAATAACTATGCGATTTCAAATCTAATGGACATGATTCGTTCTCATTTATGTATGTTAAAGATTATATGTACATTATAACACTGAACATATATATATAAGAATGTAAATATTGTAAGAAATGTGAAATGTGCACTGAAAGTATAACACTAAATGTATAAAAGTGTTGCAATTAACGTAAAGTTGTTGTATTGAATCTAGTGCAACAAATTTACACGTTTAATACAACAATTTTATATGTCCAGTATAACTTGTAATCGTCTGCAAACCACACACACTTTAAAAATCAGGTGTGACATACTCAGACCCATATAAGCTTTAGTGGGTTCGAACTTGCGATATTTTGGCCACATAAACCCACTTTATCACTGGACTGTCTCAAAGAGATTCAGTGTTGCTTTTTTATTTATCATCACTATTTACATTCCTACATGATTCATATTCACTATCTCTATATATATATTTTGGGAAATATTTATATTGCTTCTGAAAATTTACCATTTCACTGTAACTTCATCTCTTGATAATTATTATCTAACATGCTGGTAATACTAAATATTTCCAACTGATAGAAGAATACGAAGACGTTTTCGCCCTTCATTTTACAGAGAAAATGAAACGAATTCATTTTCCAGATAGAAGAATACGAAGACGTTTTGGCAATGATTGATATGACATGATATAGCACAATATGAATTGGACACGATAGAAGAATAATTGGCATAAATTTGGACTATTATTCTCGTGTTCTATGTTGTCAACGTGATAATAAAATTATAAATCATGCCGTGTTAGTGTTCACATCAACTTATTTGAAACAATAAATTAATGTTTACACGAAAACATGCTAACAATCCAACAATTTAACAATCCGAAAACATGTCCTACTAGGCCCTTTAATTAAGTATTCAGCCCACGAGGGTTCTAGAAAAGCCTGATTTTGGTTTGGGCTATGCTTTATATAGACCTAATATATTTTCGGCTCGGCTTGTCCAACCCGAATTCTCACTTTGGACTATTGGGCTTCGCTGGGCCCCGATAGGTTGACACTTGACAATAAAACCCCAGCTATTACTACATGTATGACGTACCTGATAATGACCTCTTAGTGAAATGATAAAATATATAAAATAAATAAGTCATGTAAATATTAACATTATTATTTATAAATATTTAAAATCTAATTATTTTTATTTTATTTTATTTTGTGACATGTTGTGTTGTTATCATACCCTGGTGTGCCGACACAAACAAAATTATTTTTCTGTCTTAAAACGAATGCCAAATCAATTACTGTACTTTTTTTTTTCTTAAAGAAACTTTTGCAATCACCAATCAGAGAACAAAATGACCTACTTAACAAGATACATTGCTAGCTGTAAAACTAATTAAATTGACCAAAATAAAGTAAAAGCAATAAGTCAAGGAACAAAAGAACTAAAAGTAAAATTTCCATCCATGTTTTTGCTAATCAAACATGAGACACAATGTAATAAGATTTAAAGTGGAAACGAATCTATTTATGAACAAATAAATTTTGATGCCTTTGTGGTACTAATGTTGTCTTGTCTTCCAAAAAATTGCAATAAATCAAAATAACCTTTACAAGTCCAATTATAAGTCTAGCTTTCTCATAATTATGTTGATTTCCTTTACATGAAAGGATATATTTTTCTCAACTTTATTTAAATAAAAGGATGAAAATTAGTTTCTTGATCATGATGAAATTTGCACCATGTTTACTTTGGAAAAGGGTGTCAAGTTCATTCATATATTAGATAATTGTGAAGCATTTAGTTGGTAATAGTTAAAACGTGTGTGTCTAGTTAAACTTTTGTTGTTAATGCTTTGGTACGGGGCGAATTGGCAATGTCTGAACGTCCAGAACTTGCTGATTCATTTTTCTTATTTTTTATGGAATTTGAAAACACTAGTAAAAGAAACTAATAAGTGGAAGTAATAATTCCAACGGATTTAACTTTTCTCTTTTTAATGTTCAAATTATTTTAAAAAATTAATTTCCTTAAATTAATTATACTTTAAACAAAGTTTAAAAATTCCAACTTGAGAAACCGCGGGTAACGAGGATATAACAAAAAAAGTACTAAAAAAAGCAAATATTCCGTGTAAAGTGTTTGCTTTCAGGATTTCTCTTGGCTAACTGTTTAAGTTCATTTATTACGAGCCAACCTTAGCGAAGAAAGACCTAATTAAAGTAATGATTAAAATATTCACTTTATCTCAATTATATAGATTGATTGAAATTTTCATAAGGATTAAGAAAATAATTCAAAAAGAAAATTACACAAGTAATTTCCTAATATGCCCATAATTGATTCTTTGACTATTAATTAAAACATGAATTAAAAAAATATTGTCATTTATAAAAATAAGGCTATATATTCGGGACATCCAAAAAAAGAAAACAAGTCAGATATAATTGAGAGAGGGTGTATATATTATGGATAAGCCGCATCTTTACTTTTGGATGGGTTTTCTGTGTGGAGATTTTGGAGACATTAGCAATTTATTTTGTCTAATGTGATGGGCCACAGCAAATACAATAGAATATGTCTTGGTGCAAGTCAAAATTCTATATACTATTTTTTTGCTCATCATATCCTATATATCCTATTTACATAAAACACAAGAGACAGATTTATTGATTTAATAGACTGGGTGATCATGATCCCACTCAATTGCATTTGCATACATCTTGATATTGATTGCATAAATCTTGATATTCCGCACACAAGATGAGTGGGCCAATTATATTAGGTCGTACAAACTTGATAACACACTACTTAATTGTACAATTTTAAGCTTGGTACACTATCAGATATTCATGCAAATAACAACTTCATTTGATTAATATTTTTTCTTAATTTGAACTTATTGAAACTGCACGACATACTAATGGTTTCTTCATTTCAAGAGAGAGCTTTAGACATTCTCCAAGATCAACGGGCTGGCGTGGAAGCCATTTGAAGTTTTGCAGCATTCTTGCTAGCCACAGGTGAACCGTAGCCAGCCCGAGGGCCTTTCCTGGGCAGGCCCGTCGGCCCGACCCAAAAGGAGCGAGCCTTAAATCGGATCCCATAACGGAGAAGTCACCTTCCATGAATCTTTCGGGCTTGAAGGTCCACGGGTCGGGCCATATCGTAGGGTCGTGAGCTATGGCCCACATGTTGACCATAGCCGTCGTGCCACTTGGAATGAAGCATTTGTCCACGTGGACGTCATGGACCGCAAGACGGGCCCACGAGAGTAACGGGCCGGGCGGGTGGAGTCTCAGCACCTCCTTGACAATGGCTTGAAGATATGGAAGATTTGGAATGTGTGATTCTGTAACGCGTTTGTTATGACCAACATTGATTTCGATTTCATTTCGCACCTTTGCTTGTATATCTTGGTGTAGAACCATTCTCGCCATAATCCATTCGAGGAGAATATAAATATTATCTACTCCTCTGAATACCATCTCCTGCATGCATACATAACGATCATAAAAGTAAGTGAAAGGATAAATATATGTAAATGAAATAATTAAGAATTAAAAAAATAAGAAGCAATTAATGAAGATGTGGTGCATCGCTAGCGTGGTCTCACTATAATAGCCAGAACTAGCTAGTTGTGGTTTATATTATGCCTGTTTCCTCGGATTCTTATTCAAAACAAAGTATATATGCACAAAGATGCATTTACCCACGCAAATACTACAAAGTGCAATAATAATGATTGTGGTGTGTGTTCAAAAGCCTTTTGTCTAAAGTTTTGGAAGTCATGTATACTTTATTGGCTTTGACCTATTAGGGTCAATTTTACGTTCTTTAAATATAAATATTTTGCTAAGTGATATGAATAAAGTAAGCCTACGTATGTAGAATCCATAAACAAAAATCTCTATCACTTCTTATCGCGATAACTTTAAAATATCAGTTAGGTAAAAAGAAAGGCTTAAAAAAATTAATTGAAACAAATTATATCGTAAATACATTTTGCTTTATCCCCTTTTCATTTAATATATTGATTCTAAAATTCCAAGCATAGAGCTCGGTTTTCAACTTCATGATAAACAATTAATAAGTAAAGAAGAAGATAGATGCATGCAGCATGCTTGGGTTTTTTTAATGCACTCCCAAAACACGGGAGAGTCAATTTTGATTAATCCAGCATTAATTAACTTTAAAATTTTGTGCAACATGCACACAATTTAATTATTAAAACACCCTAAAATTGAATAAACAGAAATCGAAATTTCAAATGCTAAACAAATTAACGAAATTATAGTAAGTAAAATCAAGAAATTCATACCCAGAGCACAGCCACCATGTCTGCATGACTAAGTAGATCCTCTTGAGGCAGAGAGAGCAAAACACTAAGAAAATCATCCCTCATTTTAAAATCTCCCTCTTTTCTCCTCTCTTTTATAATCCGAGTCACAACTTCACTAACCCTACCTGCCAACTTATGGCATCTTCTCCTCACCCCCAAAAAATCCAAAAACCTTAATGGAAAATAATCAGCCCAATTGAACTCTCCCAACAATTCATACCCTTCTCTAACCATCACACCCAACTCATCCCCAATTTCACCACCAAGCCCTAAACCTCTAATACCAAACACACTCTCCAACACATTGTCCAAAGAAGCCTTTTGAAGAATCCCTCTCAACTCCACGAACCCCGTCCCTGCCATCTCCTGCTCCACCCGTTGTATCATGTTATTTGCGATAGATTGCCTGATACCCTCGAGGCCGGCCACCCTCCTCGGGGAGAACATGTGGATTGAGGCTATTCTATGGAGGTGGCGCCAGTAACTTCCCGAGGGAGAGAAGCCAATGGCACGGTCAAACATGAGGAGACGCGTGGAATCCCTTATGGGGCGGTCAGAGAACGCGCTCCCACAGAGGATCTCCCTTGCGGTCTCAGGGTTGCTGCTGATCACCACGCGCTCAATGCCGAGGCTTATAGCCATGAGGCGCGTGGCGTGCAGCGTGGATGCCAGAGACGCAAGCCTACGGTGGGCAAGAGGGCCCATGTGAGGTAGAAACCCTAGAAGAGGCCAAGAGAATTTAGGGCCCTTGAGTTGGTTTTTAGGGTTTTGGTGGTAGTTTCGCCATGCGAAACCACCTTGTGTGGAACATAGGTTTGAGAAGAATGAGATGAAGATGCAGTAGGAGAGAAGAAGAAGAGAGAGAGAGCATGCAGTTTGGTAGAAGGTTGGGAAACATGAGATGAAGAAAGCAAACAACATTGGCTCCATAATTTTTTGAAGGATATATATTTGGTCGAAATGTTAATGGCAATGGAAATGTCTGGAGATGTCTTAAGGTTATTTATAGGGAATGGAAAGTGATGACTATGATTAATGAAATCACTAAAATACCTTTGATTAGTATAATGCTTTTGAAATCATCTAAAGTTTTTTTGATATATATACTATTAGATTCTTATGATTTCGGTAAGTTTAATCTAGAGAGAATTTAAAAATAAATAATTATATGTATTGCATAATAGGTTAAGAAGTAAAAACAATGGATATGTTTGTACCGACACTACCTTGTACAAGCAACGTTCGCCTTCAAGATGCGTCAACTTTTAAGATCTATTTTTCTGGTTAGACGAAACCATCCGTGTTAATGGTATTTTTTTTAGTTTTTATGTCACTAACAATATCTTTGGATATTCATTTTTTTTTTAAATTTCATATAAACCTCTCAATTGTTACCTTTGGTGCGCACTAAACAAAACTAACGTTTTATGCAATAGCCTGCAAACCACACATAACGGATAGTGCGCAGTGGGCAAAACTCACGTTCTGTGCAATAGCCTACAAATCACACATAATAGGTAAACCACACTTGAAAAACCATGTATGATATACTCGAGCTTATAGAGATATTAGTGAGATTCAAACCTGTGATTTTTTGTCTAGGGAAACCAATTTTACCACCAAGCCATCCCAAAAAGAAATTAGTTATTATTTTATATACATGGCATGTGTGTGTGTGTGTGTTAGATAGAGGAAATTAACGTTAAGTGACAACTACTAACTAGCTCAATTCTTTTCTGATCATGTAAATTTATTGATAATTAATAACCTTGCATTGGGATTGAATTATTAAATTTGAAGGAATTATTGCAAATATTGCTTTAAACTAATAAGTGGATTTCATATTCAAGACCAAAATATAGGTCAAAATAAAGTTGATTGATAAAATAGAATATTGCATTGATCAATCTGATATACCTAAATGAATTCGACTTTTGAAAATTAATAATCTATTTTTAAATCCTTTAATTGAAGCGTAACCGCTCAAAGTGTTATCACCCCACGGTCCCCTCCGATCTCGACTTAAGAGTATGGCAAAGTAATATTAATTAAAGCTTGTAACTAAATTGTGGCTGTCTATGCGCTCCTAAGTCGGTAAAGTAAATTAAATGTGTGTGTCCCTATATGTATTTATAGGAATGATTTTTTTTTTTTGCGCTATTGCAGGGACCGTGGGGTTTACCCAAGCAGACTTGCCCAGAATAGCGGTGGGGTTGTGATACCAAAAAAAAAGGAATGATTTTTTTTCGGTCCCTGGGACGGCCCAATGGTTAAAGTGGGATCCTGGTGAGAGATCGCGAGTTGAACCCCACCAAACGCCTCTATGGGTTTGAGCACACACACTGGTTTTCAAGTGTGGTTTACTGTCGGTGTGGTTTGCGCTATTGCAGGGGCGTGGGGTTTACCCAGTGCACACCTAAGGTAGCGGTGGGGTTCCCATGATATCAAAAAAGGAATGATTTTTCGTGTGCGTGTGTTGGCCTAGTGGTAGAGTGGTTAATGCCTGAGGTCAAAGGTCTCGGGTTCGAGTCCACCGTGACGCGGCCTTTAAAATTTCTATATTTAATGACCAAAAAAAAAGAAAAAAGGAATGATTTTTCTACCCCTACGAACTTAGTTAAGTTGAAACAAGGAATGACTTTTATTTAAGAACAGTTACTGTGAATTCGTCAAACTTATTAGCATGATTTTTGAGTCATATGCTCTATTTCCCCTTCCGGTGCTCGTCTGAGTTAATATTGTTTATTTTTAAGTCTAATCAACTTCGTCAAAAGTAAAAGTTTAATTTGCCGAAATTGTTGTCAAACTCAACTTCATTCGTTTATAACGTAGAGCTTAACTATGAAACACATTCGAGTCCCAATATCTTAATCAAGTTTACCTGTACCTAATAATAACTTCAAATTTAACACAAACTATTTCCTTATAAGAGAAAATGTTAATTATAATTAATATACTCATTACGAGTACAGTACTATAGATATATAACATATAAATTGAATAGTTTAATATTATCACGCTAGTTAGCTTAATTAGCTGGTTTGGTTTTGAGCTAGTCAATATTAACTATTATCAAGTTCAAGCTCGACTTATCCATGTTAACTAACTTCACTCAATAAGCTTGAATGAGTTTTTGTTATGTTAAGATCCTGAATAGCTCATGAGTGGATTGGACTTATTTTCTTTGTTATTTAAAAAATATCTTTTATAATAAACTACTAAAATAGATTTTTTCCCCAATATCTTAATTGTTAACTATCTCGTTACTAACAATCTTGACAAAATTATATAATTAATAACGAGACAAGTGTCGTATCGATAAGGCTTTTAAGGACCAGATCAACATGTTTGACTAATTCAGTTAGATGATACAAAGTCTGAATTTTTTTTTATCGTAACCAATCAAATCCTAATTAAACCTAAGTTAAGCCCGCTAGAAATATATAATACTCTCTCCATCCCCTATTTTCGTTTTTGGAAATCTTCAGCACGGGTTTTAATAAAAATTGTTTAGTGTATTTAGAGTCAGCAAAATGAGCTCGGCCCAAAAAGCCCGTCGATTTGGGCTTAAAAATTAAAGACCCTAAAAAAATTGGGCCTAAAAAGCCCACCGAAAAAACCCCTGGCCTACCGGGCTTCGGGCTAAAAAAGTCTGCCTTGTATTCTATTAAATATGCATATTTATAATATTATTTAATATATATGTATAATTATTTAATAATATTAGTTATATTTTATATAATTATTTAATTTTTACAATTTAAAATATTAATTGTATATATTAAATAGTTAGAAAAATGATCCAAAAAAGCCCGTCCGCCCGGGCTGGTTTGGGTTTCATATTTTTAGGCCCGAAAATTTTCGGCCCGGCCCGACCCCGACCCAACCCGCTACTTTTGCCAGCTATAAGTGTATTGTGAGTAGAGTAAGAGTCTTACATTAGTGTAATATTTCATCCATCTACCAAATACATTCATTTAATTCCATTTTGGCATGTCCATAAAAAATTCACTTTATTTTTTTGAAAACATCAATTTCACATTTTTACCCTAAATCTACCCACTTATTTAAAAAAAATCAATCATGATCTACCTTTTTACACCCACTTTCCATTAATATATTCATTTATTATTCAATGGCCTACCTTTTAATCCCAATAACCATTAATCTATTCATTTATTATCTCAACGCACTTTACACTCATTATAATTTATTAAAACCCGTATCACCAAAATCAATGAACGAATATGATAGACAGATGAAGTATTAAATTAATTAGTGGTGAACCTGGGTGATAAAAAAAGTAAATAAATTATAGTGTTGAGGGTAAGAACTAAGAAAGAGAGATAGTGGTGGACCAAGAATGGTAAAATGTGTAAATAAGGATGTTGTTGAGGGTGATAAGTATGGAGTATTTTGTGAGATGAATTCCATAAATAGAATATAAAAAAAAATTGAGGGACGTACCAAAAAAAAAACTATGAAGAAAATTGGGGGATGAATGGAGTAACAGTTTTCTCAAAAAGTACATGATTTCGCTGTGAAAGTTAATGAATCTGTTGGAAAGTTACTGTATCCAAAAAAATAGAATTTTCGCTATTCATGAGATTCGAACCCATGTGAAAAATTTCGAATTTTTAGATTCAATAACTAGCAGAAGCATCAATTTTCATAACGAATTTATTTTACTCAATAAAATTTTATAGTTCTTAGTTCTCACGTTAAAAATGATTTTTATTTAAACTCCACTATATATATTATTATAAATACCCAATTGATTTGTGCTTAAAATGTTGCTTCATTTAAGTATGGAATGAAATCTTAGGGGTGTTTGACATATGCTAGTTGGTGTGAAAGTCTGAATTCTGTTGAAGTAAAACTAGTTCAGTTAATATAATATTTAGTACCTCTTTGGATGATTGTACACAAGATGGCGGGTAGAAGAAGTTACTTTGTATTTCTTAGAAAGATAGATCCCTTTATGAAGAATATTACCAAATCCAGTAATTTAAGCATCAATTAGCTTCATGGTTATTGAGGGTCAGCGCTTCCTATGTCAAACAATACATAAAAGATTATGCAGTCCTCAATCAGAGGTAGACATCTGTACATTAGACTAATTAAGTAAGATGATACCATTATCATTTTTGTAGTAGTAAGATACTAATATTATTAGAGCACAATTAGGTTTTAGGTAGGACTGACAGACAAGAAAAGAGAACTATACAAAGTTATGTGGAGAAATATAAATACCAATATAGCTAGCTCGAATCTAACACAATCTCTTCATTTTATTTTACAATGATAATTTTTTTTAATGACGAGGAACCGTAGTCGTTACCAATGTACATATCTAGTAAACTCTTGCATTAGTATGAAAATTAACCATTCTATAGAAGTAAATTATACTTAAAAAAGTTAAGTGTGATTTATGATCAACAACAACTTATAATATTTGAAAGAACATTATTTAATTCAGAGAAAATGTTCTTGCCGATATGGTGAATTGATAGGCCAAACTAAACCTAAATAAATCAAATTGCAAAAATTAATTTAATAGAAACATAGTACTCCATCAGTCCACAATAAGTGTATCACTTGTGGACGGTATCAGTTTTAATAAAATTATTGATGAATGTTATTTGAATGGAGAAATGATCCCACCATGTATTAGCTTGGGAATGGTATGAGTGATTTTTTAGTAAATAATAAGTGATTTCTGAGGTTGAATAATAGTAGTGTCCTAAAAACAAAATGATACACTTTTTGTGGGTATCGAATAAGACAATTATGATACACTTATCGTGAATGGAGAGAGTAATATTTAGTTGAACTTTTAAAGTCGCAAGAAACTCATTTTGCTTCAACTAGCTAATAAGGACAATTGGACAAGAAAAGAAACAAGAAAAAGACATTAATTTTCTGTAATATGGAATTGACTTGTTAAAATAATTAATATCTTGTAACTTTTATTAATGGACGTTTCGCACACTAACCAAATTAAATTTTGGCAGGCTCAAAGACTGAATATCTTAATTCCAATAATTAATGAATTACCAATATTCACAATAGCCGTTACATGAGAAGATAAACTATACGTCTATAGTTATTTAGTCAATTTAATTATGTTAGATTGATGGAACATCTTATCAATATTTGTCTGTATGTCCACGTACCACTTTTTTCTCCTCTGTCCTGCAAGTTAAATCCTGTCCCGATTAAACCCTTTATACTTGAAGTATCAAACACCAAAAACAAATAAACATAGTTAAATAATTAAAATTGTTCCATAAACTGTAAATTAAGTCGAGTGGGATATTTATAATAGGGAAATATATATAAGTACACACTTTTGTACAAAGTATACCCATTTTGAAAATTTAATACACTACATACTCATTTGTTTTTTTTAATATATATCTACCGAGTCCTTTGGTGTGTGTGAAATATGAGATGCCAATGAGGAGAAGACATGTCACTGACGAAACATTTAACAAACATGTGAATCAATAAATGATTGCGAAATTATATTCAGTCTATTCGATATTATTATGTTAAATTACTTTATTTATAGTCTAGAGCAAAAGTGTGAGAAAAAAATAATTAAATCATTGATCATGTTTTTTTTTTAAATAAAAAAACATAAATGAATCCAAAAATTAATTAACAAATAAAAATAGAAAATTCTGGTCGATAATTCCTTGTTTTCGGTCGACCGGAATCAAGGAATTGTCGATCGAAATCAGAGAATGAGAAATGAAAATAACAATTTCAATTAATTCATATCTCCGGTCGATCGAAAACATCAAAATGGTCGACCGGAGATATGAATTATCGATCGGAAATAAGTATATATGAAATAAATTTAATAGTAATTATTAATTCATGTCTCCGATCGACCGGAAACATCAAAGGGTCGATCAGAATCAGCTAATTTTCGATCGAAAATAATGATATATCAAATTAATTTAATACTAATTAATTTAAAATGAATGTATGATATTTAAATTAATATTTACAGGTAATCCATGATGGAAATTTTGCAAAATATTGAAATGTTGAAATTATCACACAACTTATTAATTTTGAAATATTTAATATTGAAATTATCCTTCATATTTACAGTTAATTAAATACTGCACAAAATAGTACTACGAAAGTAAAAGCTTACAACTAAAATTGCAGAAAAATTGAAGAAGACAAATAAATGCTGAAAAATTACAGAAAGATTGCTGAAAAAGAAAAGAAAGATTTGACCACCAATAATTGAACCAATTCTCTCATATTTATACAACCGATCGGTAACAAATACAAATCCAACAAATTCAAGTATTCACAATTTGCTCCTGCACTTGCTCCTCTAATTTTCTTTGGTTCACTTGGTTTTATATTCAAAATTTTCAAATTTCTTTCTTCATCTAGATCCCAGCAGATATGTCTCAACAAGTAAGTTATTCGAATTTTTATTTTTTTTCGACCAGTTTTTGAATTTATTGTTGTTTATGATATTTATTTGTGTTTAGTTTTATTATTGTTAATTTTGTTGTGATTTATTATTGTTAATTTTGTTTAGATTTATTATTGTTTATTGGTTTGGATAAATTATTGCATAATTCGTTTAGATAATTAATTATTGCATAGTTTGTATAGACAATTGGATATTATAATTCGTTTAGATAATCGCTCGTATACATTTATATTTAAGTGAGTATTTTAATGTATAGGTGAATTTAGATTAAGTTATGCATTTTAGATTAAAGTGTAGGTGAACTTAGATGTTTTTATATGATTTTATGGGTTTTTAAATTTATAAGCTATTAATATAACGAAACAATAATATTTTTTTTGTTAACGACATGTAAATCAATAAGTGATTGTGAAATTATAATAAGTATATTCTGTTAAATTATTTATAATTACAGAAAAAGTGTGAGAAAATTATGAAAAAATAATAATTAAATCATTGAATCATGGTTTTTTTTAAAATATAAATGAATCAAAAAATTAATTAACACGTAAAAATCAAAAATTCCGATTGATAATTCCTTGATTCCGGTCGACCGGAATCAAGGATCATCGATCGGAATTATCGATTTTTATGTGTCAATTAATTTTATTCCGGTCGATTGTAAACATCAAATTGGTCGATGAAATCAAGGATCATTGATCGAAATCGATTTTATATGTCAATTAATTTTTTAATTGATTCCGGTCGACCTGAAATATCAAATTGGTCGACCGGAATGAAGGAAATATTTTATAAATTTAATACTAATTATTAAATGATGTCTCCGGTCGATCGGAAACAAGGAAATGTCGACCGGAGACATCAAACTACTGACCGGAGAGAGCTTTTTTTGTTTTAGAAATTAATTTAAAATGAATGTATGATATTTAAATTAATATTTACGCGTAATCTATGATGGAAACTTTGCTTTCAATATTGAAATATTGAAATTATCCAATCTTTAAAATGAGCATATATTTTGCGCTTATACACCAGTTTATATTGCATATATATTTTTCTCATTACTTTGAAATATTAATGATAACATTATTTCTATATTTAAATTTAATTGTATAATTATTTTTATTAGTATTGATTTGATGTATTTAAATTTAATTGCATAACTAACTAAATACCTATAATTATTATTAAGAAAAGATTATAGAATTCTAAAGTTGGATTTGAATATGATATATTTGAATCTCTTCCTTAATTATCGATTAAGGAAGAGATTAACATTTCTTTGAAATATTAATGATAACATTATTTCTATATTCTAGTATGAATTAACATCAATTTATATATTTGCATGGAATTATTTTATTATTTATCAAATAAATATTTATTTTATACATTAGAAAAATCATATTAAGACTGCTAATGTAATCTTGTTGTTGTTATAGATGTCGGGATGGAAGAATATTATTTTTAGATATGGAGGGCACTGAGATCCTTCTTTATGTTACATTAGCGGGTATCAATCAAATGCCTTTGTTCGAATGGACAATGTAATTATCTCGGAGTTCATAGAGATGATTGATCAAATTATGTTGACAAATTCGTTGAGTACAACCTACCAACTGCATTATCTATCGAGATCTCGGAGTTGTAGAATTATCAAATTAGTTTTGAGTAATGATGATCAACTTGTTCGATTGGCTCATGATGCCCAACCAGAGGTCTATGTGACTCACGATGTCGACACATCCCAATCGAAGCAAGAACTATATAGACCTTCGCTTGAGATACCGTCCTCGTCAACATATGACTACACTTTCCAACACATATCGTTTGATGAGTCGTTTACACAACAATTTGCATCATCTGATTGGTTTGATGCTGATACACCTCAATATATGCCGCAACACATGGATCCATCGAGGAATTCTGTTTCCCAACATATGCTGCAACCAGGGGCTGATACACTTGTCGAGGACAGCAATGATGAAGACTACGTTGAAGAAGAAGAAGATGAAACAGAGTCAGATGAAGAGGAAGAAGATCGCAAGTCTGCTTTGGTGAGCTATGGCTCATTTCTAGAGTTTGATGCATGGATCCGTCGAGAGGGTGGATTCGGGAAGCTTCTATCTACGATTATGCAGAGTAACACACAAGCGCACGTAGGAGGCCTAAAGCCAGAAGAAATTGAGGAGATGAGCAACTGGCTAGTTCCTGTTATTCCTCATGATGCTTCAGTTAATCTCTTTGCTCGTCCTCTGGACTCGGATCCAGACCCCGATGAGCTGAGCGAAGGTTCCATCTTCGACAGCAAGGGTGAACTGAAGATATCCGTGGGGCTATGGCATTTGGAACGTCGAGTAGAATTTGTTATTCCTCGATCCGATAATTCGAGGATTACATTCAAATGTCGATATCATACATTGTGTCCTTTTCTACTACGTGCATCGCAGCAGGGTGGATTTTGGTTTGTCCGCAAGTTTGATGCTATACATACTTGCGTACAGAACCTAGTGAATATCGGAGTAAGGAAGGTGAATGCCCGTGTAATTGCAGCACACATATCACAAAAATACGCGAAGACGGTGAAGTGCTAAAGCTGAGGTCCATTATGGCTGATTTGCAACGAGAATACGGTGTACACGTTACATATAGTATAGCAATGCGAGCCCGTAATAGGGCAATCAAGATGATATAAGGTGGGCATGAAGAATCATTTCACTACTACCGAGTTATCTCGTGATATGTTACGGATGAGCAATCCGGTTCGATGACCGACTTGGATATTGGATCGATGGTCGGTTCCGTCACCTCTTTGTCGCGCTCGGTTCATGCAGATTGGCGTACATATTGTGCCTCCGACCCGTGATTGTAGTGGACAGTACGCACTTGAAGGGCCGCAATAAAGGCATATTATTCGTTGTCGTGACAAATGACGGCAACAAGCAAGTTTTTTCATTAGCTTATGGAATTGGTCCGAACGAGAATGATGTCTCATGGACTTGGTTTTTGTCTCGACTACAAACTACTTATGGATCAAATTCAGAGATGTTGATTGTTTCAGATGCCCATGTCAGTATAATGAATGCGGTCACGTGTGTCTACCTTGATGCAACACACGGATTATGCTACTACCATCTGCTGAAAAAAATCATCCTGTTTGGGCAACCATCCACAAAGTTATTCCATAAAGCCGCTTATGCGTACCAAGATACATGCTTTGAAAAAGCGATTTCTATGTTAAAGTTGGTCGATATCGTCATCCAACAGAAGTGAGATCGAGTAGTAGAAGTCGTGCACCACGGACATGTAGCTTGTGTGGTAATGAATCTCATACTCGTCGGAAGTGTCCTTACTTGTCAAGAGACGAGCGACATTGTAATGAAAGCACTTATTCATGTAAAGACATTATTATTATTATTATTATTATTATTATTATTATTATTATTATTATTATTATTATTTGTTATTGATTTTATAATACTATTGTTATTAGTATTATAATTGGTTATTTAAAAGCTATTATTATTATTTAAAAGGTATTAAAACCCACTAAAACCCAACGTTGGGTTTTCGCCTTGATATCACTGTTTCTAGCTCATATTTTAACTATATCTCAACTTGTATTTGAATTACAAGTTCATGAAAAAAAATTAATCTTTTTTAAAGAACAACTTGTATTTGAATTACAACTTGTATTTGAATTACATTGTAATGAAAACACGAGGTTCATGTAAAGACATTATTAACATTATTATCCACATCATCATTGTTATTTGTTATTGATATGAAGAAATTAATCAATTATCGATAATATCTGACCAAGAATGTATTAAATTGAAGATTGAAATTGAAATGAAATTGAATTGAATTGAAATTGAAATTGAACCCTGATTAAAATTAATCAATTGAATTGACATTGTAATGGAGATCTATTACATGAGATAATATATAAAAAAAATCATCCCCCTCTCGGCTTCTTACATGGTTCACATAACTCATATATACTACCACCTATTTTCTTTTTATATGTTAAAACATTCATCATACCCCATTCGATGCTCGGTGAATCAGAAATAAGACGTTCTACAGTCATGCACGCAAATGGACCATCGCTGACATCGTCGTCCTGGTCAAATACCTCATCGGATGCAGCTGGTGTAATGACGGCATTATTTTTCCAGAATGGTATCTGGTGGGAGTTACTATCGAACCATCTAGAGTAAAAAAGAAAATGCCGCAATAATTTATTCAAGCACACCAAGTCTAACATCCTCTCATCCAATTGATCCGTGTCCATCTTCCAACATTGCGAGTCAAAAAGCACGCAATGACCCGAGTGCATATCCACGCAAATTATCACGAAATGCCGCTCAACAATGTATGGTATGATGATCTATAAAAATTAATATTTAGAGAAAATAAACAAGAAAAATTTCAATTTTTGCAACTTATTGTATTAAATAGGTTACATGTGGCATGTAACCATGATCTTTGACCGGTCATGCCGAGAACAACTGCAGCCCACTGCGGTTGGGGCTTCCATGCCATGATAATGTTTTCTTGGGTAATCATCACTGGTTCCTCCCGCGAGTCTTGAATCATGGACGTAAGCGTTGCGTATACCTCGAACCATGAATTTTGCAGATACGTCTATTCAACATTGAAAATTAATTAATTCCAGATACTACACATATATAATATATATTGATTGTATTAAAGACACAATACTTACGAAAAAACCGGTATCAAGGATGATTGTGTTATTACAATCCACCCCATCCAACAAGTCGACCCCGGCATCGAGTCTCGTCCTCAAGTGCATCATGAATAGATCGACCATCTGCAAAATTATTTTAGGGATACATATCAATATAAGTAGATGTACTTAAAAAAAATGAAGCATATTGTATAAAAACGTACTTACCCGAACATCAAAAGGCCTCTCTGCTATTTCGATACACACAAAAAATCGAACCTGGATTTGACGGTCAGTACCCCGAAGAATCAAACATGCATTCTTTCTCTTCAAGAAACGCTCGTAATTTATCAATACATCGTCTGGAATTGGACGTGGGATCGGGCTTTTAACCAACGGTGACCTCATTACAGCCGAAGGTCTCCGTGCCCGTTGACCTCTCCGGACTTCCAACTATAAACATTTAAACATATGAGTCGCTGTAAAATGAAAAACATAACAAATATAATGAAATACTATAAACTGCCAAATATGAGACTTAATAGTTACCTGTTGCTCCAACTGTTGCTGCATAGGTTCGAAAGTCTGTCTCACGACGTTCTGGGGCGTCAGATCACTAAATAGGTCCAGGCCCGGAATGGAATGATGAGATGCAGTTCCAGGACTGGTACCATAGATCTGGGAAGAGTAGCGGGGGGGAGGTATCACTGGGCTGATGTAGGGCCGGCTCAATATGTCCACTGTCTCGAGGGACATCTGGACTTGTCTGCTACTCACATTCATCTCTCGTCGTCGTCGTTGGAAGATTCACGGCCCGAGGTGCGGGTGTATACGTATCAGTGATATGTGCGCAACCACATCGAGTCTTCTCTAAGAAACTTTCAAACCACTTCTTCATCTTTGGAATCCACTTTTCTTCAATAGACTTCTCGATGCGTTGCACTGCTCTGTCTTCACTCTCCCAAATAGATTCCTGGATCCAACGACGATCGACGGAACTAAGACGTCGGGGGTGCTCACCACCACTGCTCGATGAAGAAGAAGTTATCTGCTGGCATGTTTTCCCGTATCCCGTCTCTCAATAGATGGACGGCTATCCACATATAGTCGATGCGGCTCCTCAGCAACCGCAATCTCAACGAACTCAGCCGACGATGTCCTCTGGCTGGGTCTTGAAGGTGAAGGCTCTGAGGGCTGCTCAGCTGGAGACTCTGAAATATCAGGATCCTGAACAAACTGTGGATCCCTCCTCGGAACTCAACGTCTACGTCGAGGCTCATCCACCGAATGAGACACCCACGATAAAGACGCCGAGAAGGGCGTGTCCCCTCCTCAAAGGATTTGACGGTGTCAGAAAATTCACACCGAGTGGAGAGAGGTGTGAGACAGACGCCCAGTAAATGGTGCTAACCTCGAATGAGTCAGGCTCGATCGCTGTGAAATGATAATCGACCTCTTTCTCAAAAAGAGATTGTACAGCTGCTGGTGAGAGCCTACTCTTGAACTTCCACCTCAGCACTCTTGGATGCGATGTGGGGTTGACGTACTTCCCAGCTATACTTCCCAAGTCTGGTATGATCTTGAGTGACCAAACATATAGTGCCCAGACTGGTCCGTAAAAGTGGTACTAAGCATTTGGTTGACAATGCGTCGTATAATATCTCAATATCTGGTAACTGTATGCCCCCCACGGAAATCGACAAAATGCATCCAGATCGTCAACCAATGCCCAAACCCAATCAGCTATTACCTTGCCCATCTCGTACCCAAATACGAATCCATAGAGGAGAATAACGTTGGTCACACGTAAATATAAACCAAGATCTACTGCATTAACATCATCACTACAAAATCTATCTAATAGATTACGTAATGTAATCTGTGTGCCCCCGTAAAAAATCCTATAAACCTCAACGTTGCTCAAGTCGTAGTTTTGTGTGGGATCAAATGATGATGACCCAAATTGCAGGCCGGTGACTAGAGCATAATCTCTAATGGAAAAACATATATTTTTTCCATTGATGAAAAAATACATCTCCGGTTGCGTAGGTTCTATCTGACGGGAGACTATATGGTGCAAAGATAAACTAGACTTAGGCCTGGGAATCCAATCAATCATATGACCAAAGCAACCCTCCTTAAATATATCTAGCAACTGTTCGCCACCCTTATCTAGCAACACATTCTTAATAAACTTAAAATAATCAGTCCTATAATATGTCTTTACATCCGCCACAATATTTATCGTAGTAGGCCTCAAGAAAACATGATCGACCTACAATTATATCAATGCCACATATTACACAACGTACAACAAACCAACAAACTACTACAATAATTATTACATATCCACTACAACGTAATTGAGAAGCATAATGAAAAAATATTTAATTGTTTATAAACATCTAGAGATAAATTATTTATTTTACTTTCCTCTTCTATTGGATTTCTTATATTCATTTGTCTATAATTCGCATCAATAAACATCATATCATACAAATATCACAAATAATTAGAAATCAATCTCTAGAAATCACCGATCAATCTCTACAAATCACCGATCAAAACACTCGCCATAATTAAGTAGTACGCTAAACTTAATAAAATAAGAAATATGTGTTTATGAAAATCAATTCATTTTCATTTTGAGAGTATAATACATGCACCAAAAGATACGAAAACATACCCATAAACACTATTTATTCAATCACACATTATTCAAGAATAATGTCATATCGGTAAATATTTAGTTATTTAATTACGCATATTCAATGATATTATTCAATTACATTTAGCAATATTTTCAAAATATACATACTGTAAACATATTAAAAATTGCATAACTATATTGTTTCAAAATAATATACATGAAAACATACCGGTAAGTCCGACATATTGTCACTCGTTACTTCGAAAATAATGTAAAATACGGTTCCCCTGCATTATTACAAAATTCAATTAATAACTAATTATTAGAAAATTAAATTGATATAGTGCGTAATTTATATTGGAAAAATCAAGTGTAGTGTTTCCGATCGAAAAGGCTGTCTCCGGTCGACCGGAGAGAAGCCTTCCTCGACCGGAGACAGCTTTTATACACTTGATTTTTCAATATATACATAAAACTCTTGTTTCCGATCGACTACGGCTTCTCTCCAGTCAATCGGAGAGAAGACTTCATCGACCGGAGAGAAGCTTTAGTCGACCGAAAACAACGAGTAATATGTATATATTGAAAAAATTACAGATTTCTGATCGAGGAAGCCTTCTCTCCAGTCGACCGAAGAAGGCTTCCTTGACCGGAAAGAAGGCTTCCTCGATCGGAGAGAAGCTTAGTCGACTGGAAACAACAAGTAACGTGTATATATTGAAAAAATTACCTCCGGAAGTGAATATTCAGGCTCGACTATTGATTCCAGGTTATTCTTCACGGGAATGAGAATGAAAATTCTGCTCAATCTCTCTTCTTATCTTTTGAAAATTTTGAAAATTATATTAAGAAAGATTTCCAGGAATGGAAATTCTGCTCAATCTCTCTTATCTTTCGAAATTTTTGAAAATTGTATAAAGAAAGAAGTGGGAATGAGTGTTATAACATATAGGGTGTTGGAAAAAAACGTGTACAAACAGTACAGAACTTGCCGGACGTATTACAACTTAAAACAGAAATGTAGAAGTGGAGATCAAATAACAATTGAACTAAAATGAATTGAAATACAATTGAAAATAAACCGTAAACTAATGCCGAGTCGAGGAGGCCTCTTTCCGCAAGACGAGATACGCCCCGGTAGTACTCTCGGTTCTAGCGTATCGTCTCCAAAGATAAAACGGCAAACGTCTCATGGGTGGCAGCACCGCAAACCAACGAGCTCCGGCGAACTGGACGGAGGTGAGGACAGAGCTTGGACACGAACTATGTATGCAGGGAGTGTTTTGAGAGAATGCTGGAATGCTTTTGCGATGGGTGACTAATCTTTGGGAGACATGTCCTATTTATAGGTGTCGTCCCCCTCATGGGGAGCATGCTGGAGTCAACACCCGCATTGATGTCGGGTGTTACCGAGTTATGTCCCCCATTGAGTGCAGAGGGGTTACACGACGATTTCTAGAGACAACGTGCCCACATTTCCCACAGAGCATACATGTCGGAACGTTACCGACGATTCTACGATGAATCGGACAACGCGTGCGTCGGGTTCATTGGACGTATCCGGACGTCTCTTCAAGCGCACAATGCACCCAACGGATTGGGCTTACGAGTTGGGCCTCGCACCAACTCCATCGCACAACAGCCCAACGGATTGGGCTACGAGTTGGGCTTCGGACCAACTCCATCTTTGGGCTCGATCAAACATTGATCCAAAATATAGGGCAATGGGCCACGAACCCAGCCCACGAAGCAAGCCCACGAACAGGCCCAAAGAATGCCCAAAGACCACCCAAAGACCAATTGCCAAGATCCAAGTTCCACGATCCACGGACCACGGACCACGGAACTGACGGACCACGGAACCGAGCCGAGCCGAGCGGGCCGGGTCGGGGGCACGGGCGGGCGGCGGGCGGCGGGCCGCCCGCATCGGCGGGCGGCATGGCGCAAGATGCATGTGCGTGGGCTTTCCAGCCCATCACTTGTGCACATAATTATACTAAGTGTTCAATGAACCACTTATATAGACAATTAATGAAGATACATTAATCAATGTGGGATAAGGATTAATTAATCCATGCTTATCCCCTTAATCACATAACTCCATGTTTAAGTGACCAACTTTGATCCATTATTTCTCACTCACCGAAAATCGGATTTGAGAATGTGAATACACCACGATCATCTACTCGAAACGTAGATCGATCCTATGCCGTTTAATTTCACAAAATTAAACGTTACGTCACTCAAAATCTTGGTCAAAGTAGCTTCCTGGAAACTTGACCACATATATATATATATATATATACGATTTCAACAATCCCCACATGAGTGGAAATAGCCATATGCATGTATGCAGACACATTCGATCTTCAAGAGATGTTAAAATATTTGGACAGTGGTTTATGGCCTCAACCTTCCATAGTTAGTACCATCGAGTACACAGCGGATTAGTGGACACGATGCCTTGAACTATTCCCCACAACGTGCAATTGAGATAATGGTATTAACACTTTAACACCTCAACCTCATCCGTTCTCACGTTTGATTCCATTTTGGCCATGGACATCCACTTTGGATTCATAAGTGTTTTTTTTGAAACCCCCCAAACTTAAAGCATTGTTTGTCCTCAAACAAAAACAGAACAGAAAGACAAACGAAAGATCAACGAGTGTAGCGAAGAGGATAACCATTATAAGCCTCAAAAACATATTAACGCTCAAAAACATTAGCGCACATGACGACGTTAGCCAACTCAACACAAACAACTATCGAGGGAAAAAACTCATTTATTTCAACCCTCACAAAGGCATGTGTGTAAAGTATATAGGATACACTCAAACTCATAAAGAAATTAAGGATGTGTATACACTCACAGATCAATGCAATGCAACATCTTACCATAGGCTTGCCGTTTCTCTAACATCTCCACCGCGTCAAATGTGTTCAAATAAGGATCCAAAAGGTCTTTTCATAGGTTATAATGTAGGCACATTGGTTAAGGTAGGATAATATATGGCTAAGTGACTCAAAAATATTCCAAGCACCCCCATTTATACTTTTCGATACATATGGACTTTGTCCATTTTCTCTTCTTTCCCAACGTGCTAAATCGACGTTTTATGCCTCATAAGGTACCTATACTTTGATTAAAGACCCTTTATGCTCAACACTCATAATGAAATTAACATTTTTCTTTTTCTTTTCTTTTCTAGAGCTTATAGGGTTTAACTTTCACGAACAAGGTACTATTCTTCACCACAAATGTATTTTTCTAAAATAAACTTTTCTCGTCATAACTTACATCAAAATTTCACCTTTTGATTCCATATCCATCCTCACCTCCTATCATCGGTTTAATCGAAGAAAAGTCTAATAAAGGCTCAAAGAAGGCGACAAATGGTATATAACATCGGGTTAGTGTTTGGGTGAATATGTGGTTAACAAAGATGGCCTTTATCCTTTCCAAATTGAAACACATATTGCGGTCTCGACACGGAAACACGGCAAGTTCTAGAAGATAATCACATGCATGATATCACACAATTAAAAGAAATCATCAATATGTTCATACGGTGAAGCTCAAGTCTCACGGTTTAAGCAAATGGTGAAAACAACAAGCTAAGCCATCTCACGTCATTCATGCGTCATTTCTAACATATCATGTACTATCATTAAATTTCACAAAAATTTTCTATCGTCATTGGCCACATGGATTAACACACTTCACTTAACTCGTTGATCGACAGACACGAAAACGAAAAGACAAACAAAAAGACGACAAAAACAACACAAACGAAAGAAACGACAAAACACGAAAACAAAAACAAAGAAAACGTTGGGTTACCTCCCAACAAGTGCTTACTTTAACGTCTTTAGCTAGACCATCACTAACCTCGTCAATCTGGCGTTTTAGTAGCAATATACATCTTTCTCGACTTGTGGAACCTTCTAAACTTCGCATTTACGGATGACCACCACTGACTATGGAAGTGGCCCCCCCCAAACTTGAATGAAACACTCGGAGTTCCATGCCGAGTCCACTTCTTCCTTCTCGCAGCTTCCTCGAGTGGTTTGGTACCCTCTAAGCGTGAGACGTGAGCGGCAGCAGCGGTCATGATCGCGCAACAATCTTCCGACTTTCCAACGTCGTGTTGCTTGATGGCGTCGTATATGGAAATTTTAGCTCCTCATCGTTAACACGAAACATGAGGTTTCCTTCCGCACATCAATCAACGCATACGATCGGTTGCTAGAAAAGGTCTACCAAGGATTAGTGGTTGTTGTTTGAATTCGGAATATCTAAAATAACAAAATCGGCGGGAAAATAAAATCTCGAATTCTTACCAACACGTCTTCGACGATACCTTTTGGATATGTGACCGATCGGTCGGCCATCATCGATGAAATCTTAAGTCGGCTTCATCTTTCCTAGGTGTAGCGGTTGAAGACGCTCAATGGCATCGATTGATGCTCGCCTCAAATCGCACAAAACATTTGGAAAAGTCGCTCGGCGATCTCGCACTCTAACGTGAAACGCCAGGATCCTTCGCTTGAGGAGGAGCTTCGCAAGACGGCATCGATTTCGGATAGGAAATTTTCTCAAATTTCCCAGTTTCTTCTTGCTTGCAAGCGTCTTTAAGAATTTCATGTAGCAAGGCATGTTTATAGCAACGCTCAAAGAGAGGCAAATTTATCTCAACTTTCTGGAATACCTCTTTGAAACGAGCAAATTCCTCGTCATATTTCGACTTGACAAGTCGACTCGGAAACGGGACCGGAGGAATGTACGTGCGAGGATTAGCCTCTGGGGGTGCCTCGCGGTCGACCTCGCGACCGCTGGGATGGTCGCGAGGAGTCTCGCATGCGCGATCTCCTTGTTCGCGTGCGAGCTTGCGGGCGTTAGGTCGCCGAAAGCAAATCGCGGCCTTCGCGTGCTTGGATGGCTCGCGGTCGGGCGCGGGCGCTGCTCGTTGATCGCGCGGCGTCGTGGGCAAAATTCATGATGGCTCGCGATCGGGCTCATGGTCGCGAGCTCGATCGCGAGTTTCCGTCGAAATGTTTTCTTGCTCTTCTTTCTCGGTAGGGCTCGGGTAGGCTCGTCCTCCTCGCCCGAATGGCGAAGCATCGACTCTTCGGGTTCACGCCGTATTACTCGGAAATTGGCCCGTCTTTTGTAGTGCATTCACTTGTACGGCAATTTGACCGATTTGAGCTTCCAACATCTTTATGTGTTTTCCCATGGCCGTAACGATCGACTCAAGTGATTTATCTTACGCCGGTGTTGCCGATGAACGACTCGATTCGTTGCCAATTGTTGGTTGCTTACAACCAACTGCCGCATCATGTCTTGAGACTTGGCTTCCTCGGCTCTTGAATCGAATTACGAGTATTGAAGCTCTTGAAGTTTGTTGGAAATTTGAATGACTCCTCGATTGATGTGGCTCACGCTCTGCTTTTCAATCGACTCTTTAAAGAGTGAACTTCTTCACGAGGTCGTCATATTTGAATCACCTCTCAACAAAATGCTTTGAACGATGGCATTCTCTCCGTTGGCCATTGATAGTCGTTGGCGACCATCTCTTCACAATCTGACTTGCCTCGTCGACCGGTCGGTTTAATAAGCGACCCCATGACGCATCTACCATGCTCCTCGTCTGCCATGTCAGTCCACCGTAGAACTGTGTGATTTGTTGCTCCTTGGAGAACCCATGTTGTGGACATCGTCTCAATAGACCTCTGAATCTCTCCCATGCCTCGAATAATGATTCGTCGTGGTTTTGGCAAAAATGAGAGATTTCGCGATAATCTTCTTGCTTTTGCGGTGGGAAAGTATTTTGATAGAAACTTCTCACAAAGTTTCCCCCAAGTGTCGATGCCAGCTCGGTCCAAACTCTTGAACCAATCTTTCGCCTGGCTGCGCAGCGAGAAACCGAACATGCGCATCCGGATCGTGTCTTGTGGCACCCCATTCTGTTTGATGGTGTCACAAATATCGAGAAAAGTCTCGAGATGTGCATTCGGGTCTTCCGTGACTCCTCCCCCAAACTGCTCTCCTTGGACCATACTGATCAGGGCCGGTTTGAGCTCGAAATTATTTGCATCTACGTGCGGGCCCCAACCGCCTCCTTGGAACTGTTCGGTGGGATGTCGATACATGTGGTTTAGAGGTCTATCCTCTGGAGCAGGGACAATGATTCCCATGTTCGCCATCTGACGCTGCATCTCTGCAAAGTCGGCTAGCATGCGTGCAACTTGCTCTGGAGGAATGCCCCGTTTCATGGATTGGCTGCCATTGCAGCCCCTCTTCTCTCGTCCTCTTCGCTTTGAGAGCTTTCGATCTCGGGATCTAATAATATTTCGTGAGGTCCCCGAGATCTTGACGATAAACTACCCGAGAGAGGGAAAATTAGCACCGATAAAAATAAATAATAATATAATATAATATATATAACTTGAATTAATAAATCCAAATCGTCAAATTATTCCTATGCAATCTTAACAATCCCGACAACGGCGCGCCAAAATTTGATCGCCCTTTTCACACGTAAAAGTGTAATGATAGGGTAAGCATATCGTATCCACGAGATTGTATCACGAAAACATAGAAGCTAGCTCAACGATTATTCATCATTATTGAACACGGATAAAGGGTGAGAGGTTTTAGGGCTTGGAATTTAATCCAAAGCAAAGGTAACCAAACGAAATATAAATAACGCAATAAAACACGATAGAAGACTATAAAGAAAGACTAACCCTAGGGATGCACCAATCCTATCCACAACGATGTTTATCCTGCTTATTACTAACCGTTTTAATCCAGACAAGACGGAAGATCACATATATAACCAACAACTTCATTCGACAAATTGCGGCGATTGATTACTAATTTTCCTATTACGATTCGTCTCTAGAGGAAAATAAGCAACTCCAAATGGATCACTAAGACTATGCTTCCTACGAATGTCCTATCTCAGTTACGACTCAAGGCTTATTCGTATCATGCATTCAAGATCGATTGACAATTAAAATGCAGTTCGTAATTAATCGGCAACTATGATATGCATCAAAATTGATTAGAAATCAATACATATAAATAAGCACCAAGAATCATGAATCAATGCCGGAAGGTAAATAACAATAGCAGAATCACAACATATAGGATCGGATCATGCAAACCCTAGGATTAGAATAAGAAACTAGCCAGACATAATAAACGGAATGAAATACGATTTAACCATAAAAACAGAAATTAAATATATAAAACCCGTAGGGAAGCGTCGGATGAACAAAGGTTGGTCTTGAATCCAATCCCAAGCGAACGAACGGAAAACAACGGAAAACGATCGGACAAAACGTTACGATCGATAACGTAACGATAAACTAAACTAGAATAACGTAAAAACAATACTAGAATTAAACTAAACGAAGATTAAAGACTAAAAACTATAAAAACTGAGGAAAACTGAAGTAAAATAGGTCTGGGGCGTGTTGGGGTATATGCAGGCGCGAGTGAGGTGATCCCCTATTTATAGAAAAGGGTGGAAACCCTAATTTCTCTCTGCCGCGCCTCGCGACGGTCCTCGCGATCGCTAGGCGATCGCTAGGTAAGTCTCGCGTTCTTCGCGCTTCGCTCGCGCCTTCTGCGCTCGCTTTGAACCTCGCGACACGGCTAGCGGTCGCTAGCCATTATGAACTGGTCGCGAGAAATCGTCCGATGAATTCTCGACGCTAGGCCGCCGCGGGCACGCAGTCGTCGCCGTGGCTCTTCTCGGGTGCTCACGTGGCTTGCCTCATGACCAAACTAGCGACCGCTAGTCGGTCGCTAAACTGGGCGATTGTTCATTTTGTTCGGTGCTTGTTCCTTGCTTCGATTTTCAATACATAACCCTACAAAACAACAAAATAACACCCAAGAGCAATATCTCCTAGAAATAGATGAAACAATAAGAATCGATACATAAACGCACATTAAACGATCTAAACTCATCTTTAAATATCAACAATAAACGTGTAAAATGCGCGTTTATCAAGCGGCCCCACTTCGCACTTACATAGGTGATTCTTTACCGAGTATCTTGCCATACTCAACCTCCTCGAGGTATCTTAGGAATCATTAAGAGTCAACGACTCAACCTCACCACTAAGCAAGTTTTTCAACACTCGTTTGCTTTCTGGGAACAGACTAACTCGAGTGTTTACACACGAACTCCTATAGCTTAGTTATCCCATTGAACCAAGTTCTTGGGATCTCCATCATCATGGTTGGGTTACCACTATGATTGTTCTTAAGATGTGGATTTTAATCCCATTCCTCTAGCAACTTGATCATTTGATCCTGCTCAACCCTTTGGTTAACGGATCCGCGGATTATCTATTGACTTGACATAGTCAATCGAGATTACCCCACTGAGATCAAATGCCTCACGGTATTATGTCGCCGACGATATGTTGAGACTTACCATTATACAAACCACTTTTCGCCTTCCAATAGCCGTGCTTATCACGGTGAATCATCACCGGTGGCACGATTTAGACCAACATGGAATATCTTCCAAAAATTACTGAGCCACTCGACTTCCTCACCAGCTTTATCCAAAGCTATGAATTCTGATTCCATGGTGGATCGGGCTATACACGTCTGTTTCGTGGATCTCCAAGAAATAGCACCTCCCCCAATCGTGAACACGTACCCACTTGTAGAAAGTGAATCTTTCGTATCAGATATCCAATTGGCATCACAATACCCTTCAAGTACTGGGGGATATCTCGTGAAATGCATCCCATGATTTTGAGTATACTTCAAGTACCTCAAAACTCTCACTAGAGCCTTCCAATGCTCCTTGCTTGGATTGCTCGTGTAACGCATTGAATTTCTTAAGCATTTTCTCGACGTAGTGAGATTGTGTCAAGATAATTCCGTCTGATCTTCTTAGAATCTTGATTCCAAGAATCACATCAGCTAATCCCATGTCTTTCATGTCAAAATTTCTTTTTAACATGCGCTTTGTGTCATTAATGACTTGAGTATTGCTACCCATGATCAACATGTCATCTACATACAGACACACTATAACATAACCATTATCAGTGTTCTTAACGTAGACACATTTGTCACACTCGTTGATCTTGAAACCATTTGCCAACATTACATTGTCAAATTTCAAGTGCCATTGTAACGGCGCTTGTTTCAAACCATATAGAGACTTCACGAGTTTGCATACCTTGCCTCTCGACCGCCACTACAAACCCTTCAGTCGCTCTATATATACCTCATCCTCGAGGTCACCATTCAAAACGTAGTCTTAACGTCCATTTGATGAATCTCAAGATTGTGCAAAGCGGAATTGCGAGAAGCACCCTAATAGACGTAATCCTCGTCACGGTGAATAGGTATCGATGAAATCGCACCCTCTCTTTGTTTAAACCTTCGACAACCAAACGGGCCTTATACTTTTCAATTGATCCATCCGCCTTGTACTTTCTTTTAAGGATCCACTTGCATCCTAAGGGCTTACAACCTTCGGCAAATCAACCAAAGACCCAAGTGTGGTTTTGCGAAATGGAATCAATCTCGCTTTGAACAGCCTCTCGCCAGAGCATTCCGTCTGGCCGAGCATAGGCTACTTTGATCGAAGTTGGTTCTTCGTCCAACATGAACGCAATATAATCAGGACCAAAATCCTTTGGTGTTCTGACTCTATTGCCTCGTCTCGGTTCCGACCACTTTGGATCAGACCTCGATCGCTTATGCGATATCGGTTCTTCCTCCAAAGGTTTAGAATTCGAAGCTTCACCATCAGCTCTATTGCTAGAGTCGGCTTCATTTTTATCCTTGTCTTTACTGTGGATAAACACTTTCAAAGAATATAGCATTCCTTGATTCAATCGTCGTCCCCACAATCATATCCGGTACCTCGACCGTGGATCGTAAAATGATAGGCGATCTTTGTTCGGTGCATACCCAATAAAGATACAATCGATCGCTTTAGGTCCAATTGTAACTTGTTTAGGAAGAGGCACCTCAACCTTGCCAAACACACCCACACTTCGAGATATTTGTGCGATGGCTTTCTTCCTTTCCATTTCGTAGAGGTGACATCCTTACTCTTCAAAGGAATTTTGTTCAAGATGTAGTTGGTCGTCAAAACGACTTCCCCCACAAGTTCTTGGGCAACCTCAACTAATCAACAAAGCATTCATCATCTCCTTAAGTGTTCGATTTTCGTTCAAGAACGCCATTAGACCGAGGTGAATATGAGCTATTTTGATGTATTATACCACTTTCGTTGCATAATGCCTCAAACGGAGCTACATATTCTCCCCCTCTATCACTTCGAACAGTCTTAATTCGACAGCTTAGTTGATTCTCGGCTTCGTTCTTGAAGTTTTTAAAAGCTTCAATAGCCTCGTCTTTACTTCTTAGAAGATAAAGATAACAATATCTTGTACAGTCATCAATAAACGTGATGAAGTACTTTTTACCACCTCTAGTTTGTACAAACTTTAAATCACACACATCAGTGTAACTAAGTTCTAGAGGCTTAGTGTCTGCTTCTGTCGAATGAAGCGGTAAGTTAGCCATTTGGCTTCCACACAAACCTCACATTTCGTTTGTGTATTAACTTCATTTAACTTTAGTAAATCTAAATTTACTAATCTTTTATTGCATTTAGATTAACATGTCCCAATCTAAAATGCCATAAATCGTAGCACTCGGTCAGTAAGAGGAAGTAGATGCATTTTCATTAATAGCAATCTTGGGTACACGGTAACGTACCATTACATTCAATTTGAAAAGACCCCGAAGAAGATAACCCCTACCAAGGAACTTCCCAAACTTAGTCAAGATAAATTGTCCGACTCAAAACTAGTCTAAACCCTTGTTAACTAGAATTGAGCCCGACACCAAATTCTTGCGGATGTCGGGACATGCAGACATCCTTCAACGTGATCTCAATGCCTGACGACATCTTAAGCACCACATCACCAACTCCGCAACCTCGGACGACTTGGTTCCCCATGTTGAGCTTTCTCCTCAACAAGCTTGTAGGTGGAGAAACGCATCTTTCGGTGCGACGCGTGCTGCGATTCGCCCGGTGTCGATGAACCATCCACCTTGATTCTCGACGTGGTTGACTTCTTCGGTCACCACAAAGAGCCAAGTCATCCTTGTCCCATATGTCAAGTCCTTCTCGACAACATTGGCGCTTGTTTAGCCTTCTTTTCTTTGGTCGACGGTAGTCTCACTGTGTGCCATGCTTGCCACAATTGTAACATCCTCGTCAAACTTACGGGCAACCACCTTCCTTTGCTTTGTCTTTGACATTGAAGCGAACACGTTTGTTGGAGGACCGCCTCTTGTAGGAAAACGTATGTTAACCCTCGCCCGAGGATCCATCTTGGGTGTTTAATTCACCATACATTGATTATAAACTTAGCATGCGTCTATATAATTAAATCGCAACACGTAGGGGTTTTCACGTGTTTACCTTTGGATCCAAGAGGTCGATGGAACGAGATGAATGGATCGAACGGATCGGACTCGTGCTTTGACCTTACGGATCTGTATCCCGATTGCCCAATCTCCAACGCCGAGTGAGGGCGATCTATGGAGAATGCTTCGAAAATCACCCTTTGCTCTCTTCACTATTTTCAAAAATCCTCTCAAGAGAACTATGAGGGCCGAAAATCTTGTGGTCAATATGTGAGCATTAACCTGACTTTATCTCATACCTTATATTTATAATGCACTACCTTAATCCCATATGAAAATTACCATAATCCTATATGGAAATTACCATAATCCTATATGGAATATTACCATAATCTTAGGATTATTTCCATACTCTCAGGATTATTTCCATACTCTCAGGATTATTACCATAATCTTATATGGAAAGGATCTATGCATATACCATAAATATAATAATATCCTTGTGAGATAAAGAGAATAAAATCTTGCCATAGGAGCAATAGGGGCACCGATTTTCCTCTTGCTACGGGCTTTGGATGGGCCGACCAGGATCAAATGCAAGGAATAAAGATGGGCCTCAAATAAATTAATTATCTTATGTTCAAATTTATAACATAAATTAATTTATAAACATTCGATCATGCCACTAGAGAAAGAATGTTGACTTACCCTTTATTATCGAAGTTGAGTCGGGCTTGCACTTAGACATTACGAATCCTCGTATTTAAGATATCGAACGTCCATTAATCATTTATAGCAATCGATCGCTTAAACGATTAATAACTTCATTTCCTTAAGTAGTACCACTCAACCTTATTATTGTACTTGAGCTAACTCAACTGCGGGGTTTAGTACAATAAACCTTTGAGCTCCTTAAGGGCGTCATCATCCTAAACGGATACGGTGACTCGACTGAGATAACTAGTGTGACATACAAGATCGCCACCACCCAAGATGCGGAGAATCTTGGGTTAGAACATATAACCTCACTCATAACAAGTCAAAGTGATGGTCGGCCTTTCATACTCACCTAATACCTTATCGAGGTTTAGATCATCGTAAGTCACCGAGATCTTGGTTCTTCACGACGGTCGGAAAGAAGAACACATCTCACCGTGATCCTTCAATACGTCGAGACGCATCAAAGATAGACAAGCAACTAAGTCAAGTCACTTATCTATACTGCAGCCTAAACCGACAACTCGTCCTTAAGTCGTCTCAGCTGTGAAACTTTTTATATCTCATTAAGCTTGACCAATCATACAGACTTCTGTGATCTTCTACACACTGTATGATCTAACTTATATATGAGATAAGGGGACACAGATATATGCAATCAAGTATTCAAAACAGATAGGAGATTGTAATAGTGGTAACAGGAAACATTGTATACAAGCTCAACCAAACTGCTTTCAGTATACAAATCCAACAATCTCCCACTTATACTAAAGCAAACTTTTAGTATACAATGTGTCTTTCTACTAGCTATTACAAACAACCATCACTTTGCTTCTCCCACTTATACAAAAGTTTCCTTTCTAAGTGGGTGCCATCAAGCATAATCCAAATCCTCTAACGTGTCCATCGTAGACTTTTGCGTGAGCTCTTCGTGAATGGATCCGCTAGATTTTCCGTCGATCAATCTTTTCAATCAAGACGTCACCGCGTCTAACGATTTCTCGTATGACATGGTACTTTCTCTCTATGTGTTTGGTCGCTTGTGGGTCCGTGGTTCCTTCGAGTTTGCCATCGCACCGAGTTATCACGATAAACTATGATACTCTTGGGCAAACCAGTACCACATCTAGATCCATGAGTAGTTCTTGAACCATCTGCCTCCTTAGAAGCCTCCGGCGGCTACATATTCGGCTTCCATGGTAGAGTCCGCAATGCATCGCCGCTTTGCACTCCGCCGTGATACGGCTCCACCTCCCAAGGTAAACACATAGCCCGAGGTTGACTTTTTCTCATCACGGTCACTTGGAAATCCGAGTCAGATAACCCAAAGGCATTAGACTATCTCGCATTGTAAACTAGCCTATAATCTCGAGTCCTTTCGGTACTGAGTATATGCTTTATCGCAATCCAATGAGCTTGTCGTGGTTAGACAGATATCTAGCTACTATGCCACCGCGATAGCGTATATCGGGCCTCGTGCATAGCATTGCGTACATGAGACTTCCTACGGCTAAGCGTGAGGAACTTGTCTCATTTCCTCTATCTCCTTTGGTCATATAGGGTGATGCGTTTTAGATAAAGGAACGTCATGTCCGAAGGTAGCAATCCTTTCTTGACGGTCCGCATACTAAAACGAGTAATCACGAGATCAATGTAAGACGCCGAGATAAGCTCAACATTTTCTTCTTGCGATCTCGGTAAACCTTGATCCCAAGAATGTACGCTGCATCTCCTAAGTCTTTCATTTGAAAGCGATCGGATAGCCAACTCTTTACGTCGATATGACTTCACGTTGTTGCCAACTAGAAGGATGTCATCTACATAAAGTGCAAGAAATACCACATCACTGTTGACATCTAACCGATACACACAACTCTCGCTAGCAACCTGGTAAATCCATGGGACTTTACTACCTCGTCAAAGCGTAAGTTCCATGATCGGAGGCTCGCTAAGCCCATAAATGGACTTCTTAAGCTTCCATACTAGATGCTCTTCACCCTTTACCACATAACCTTCGTGTTCTTTGCATATAGATGTCTCTACCTTCCTCAAGGTAACCGCTTAGAAAAGCGGTTTTAACATCCATTGCCAAACCTCTGGTTCAAGTGGGCTCTATGGCTAGAAGAATTACGATGGACTTGAGCATTGCTACGGTGAAAAGGTCTCATCGAAATCGATGCCCTCAACTGAGTGTACCCTTTCGCCACAAGCACGGCTTTGAAAGCGAAACCTCTCCATCGTAATCTCTCTTCCTCTCAGATATCCACTTACTACCTATGGCTTCCTTGCCATCCGGTAGAGGTGTCTTTCATATACATCCATAGCCGTTATGGACTCCATTTCTAAGTCCATAGCGGTGTGCCATGATCTTGCATCAATATCTTGTATCGCCTCCTTGTATGTCCATGGGTCGATTATTGCATGTTCGTCTGCTGGGACTAAATCCGAAGATTCACCCACGAACATAAATCGCTCGAGTTGATGAACAACCCCCCCACTACGACGAGGTTCTGCAGGCACAATGGCAATGGTGGGTGCAGATACTTGTGGTTCTCTAACTTGCACAACTTGCTGTGTAGGTACCACTTGTACGGTCGGTATCTCCAGTGGAACTCGACCCACTTCAATTTCTTGAAGTATCTGGTGTCGATCCCTCCCACTAGACTCGACATCTCGTACCTTTGGCCTAATCGGTGGTGGAATACGATCATCTTCTAATTCTTGAAGAATGATTTCAACTTTGGACTTATGATTTTTCATATAATCCTCTTCAAGAATTGGGCATTAGTGCTAATAATGACCTTCCGATCCTTAGACTATAGAATAAACCACCTTCGCCCTCTAGGATAGCCAATAAATGACCTTGCGTCGATCTAGCCTTCAACTTGTCGCCCTTCTTGTTCAAAGACATGTGTCGGATCGCCCATATCTTTATGTGGCTTAAACCAGGTCATGCGCCAAACCACAACTCGAAGCGGTCTTTTCGACCGACTTGATGGTACTAGATTTAGCAAGTATGCATTGCTTTCTAAGGCATACCCCGTAACGAAATAGGCAATGTTGCATAGCTCATCATTGATCTAACCATTTCTAAAAGAGTCCTATTTCTTCGCCTCGACACACCATTTTGTGGTGTGCGGTTAAGCTCTTGCTGGGAGGTAATCCCACACTTCACTAGATAGTCCATAAACTCGTTCTCGAGGTATTCGCCACCGCGATCGTAACGCAAGATGACTTGATACTTTACCTAGCTTCGCTCCACTCCGCCTTAAACTCTTTGAATTTCTCAAAGCATTCAGACTTGCGGTGAAGCAGGTATACGTATCCGTACCTTGAGTAATCGTCAATGAAAGTGACAAAATACTCGTACCCTCCACGAGCTTGTGTGGACATCGGTCCACACAGTCAGAATGGACTAACTCCAACATTTCTTTGGCTCTATAACCCTTCGCTTTGAAGGGTCTGGTCGACATCTTACCTTCTATACAGGATTCGCAGACTGGGAACGGAGTAACCGTGAGATTACCCAACGCTCCATTCTTAGTCAGTCTTTGGATCCTATTTAGATTGATGTGACCTAATCTAAGATGCCAGAGAAAAGTAGAGTCATCTTCTAAGAAAACTTTCTCTTTTGGGGTTTGATGAAGATGCAACATAGTTATAGGTATTATGTTTTGCGAAATAGTATAAAGCAAATTATATAAGGTGCCAACACGGATAACCGTCATTTCTTATGATAGAAACACCACTATCAAAAATAACGAATATCCATGAGTAAATAATTTGAAACAGAAACAAGGTTCCACCAAAATCCGGCACATATAAAACGTCTTTCAAAACTAAAACTGTTGTCCCAAAACATAAAGAACATTCCAACGCAATGACCTTGACTTTCGCCCGCGTTGCCCATGGAGATCGTTATCTCGCCATCAAACAGCTCCCTTGTCCGCAGAACCCACGCAGGTGTAACAAACATGATCGATTGCGCCAGATCTACTACCCAAGAATGGGTAGAACAAGTCGCTAAACATGTTTCACATTAAAGCAAACGGCGTACCTTGAGCCTCGAGCATAGGGCACTTGGCCTTCCAATGCCCGGGCTTACCGCACTTGAAGCACTTGCCTTTCTCCTTTGGCTTCTTCAAGCCTCCTATGGCAACCATGTTCTTGCTCCCATTACTCCCACTATTTCCTCGCCTCTACCACCTTTGGTACCCCTTTTCTATTTCCATTTTGCGATGAAAATTTTGGGCCCTTAGATGTGCTAGCAAGAGCATGTGCTCCTTTTCCCATAACTCTTTCAAAGAACGAGATCATTAAACAACCGACTAAGTGTAAACTCGGTCTTGCTCATGATCGCATTCACGCCGAAAGTTCTCAAAGACTTAGGCGGTGTATTGAGGATGATATCGACCTTGGCCGCGTCAATACCTCCTCCCAACCGATCAAGACTTTCCATGAGATGTGTCATGTGGGAGACATGTTCATGGACCGAACTTCCTTCTTCCATCTTACACGCCAAGATTTCTCTCATTGTGTGGGCGGATCGTCCGATCCGATTGCCCAAACTTACTCTCGAGACTTGACCAAATATCGATCGCGTCTACCATCGATCGATGTCGGTACCGCAAGCCTTTGGACATAGTAGTCATCATATAGCATTTAGCCATATTGTTTGACTTATTCCAAAGTCTGCTTGACTCTCCCTGCTCATTAGTCGATGTGTCAGTAAGGGCATCGGGTTTAGGAGTAGTGAGAACAAACATGTGTTCTTCAATGATAAGAACATATTCTATGTTTCGCTTCCACTCGATAAAATTTGGACCGGATAACGGATTTTGTGCGAGCATATTGATAATCGGCGTAAGAGACATATCTGAAACGATAATGTAAACACATAAGCATACGATCGCATATAATTCGTAACAATAATATTGTAACCTTTTGATAAAACAATATTAATTGAAACCTCCAATCGCCCAAGGAATCCCACATACGAGCCACGCGTGTGGGCGTTTACACATGAACCCCTCGACTGCACTAAAATATACCTTTTAGTCGCTTTAATTTTAATCCATGTCAACTTATCCTTATGACAAATGAAATTAACGATTGAACCTTACTAGACCACATCACTATCGCAAGAAGGACTTCATGGAAGTTGTACTTGAGGTGATGTCTAAGCATTGACCACAATTTTAACAAAGAAAATGAATTCTTAGAATTGGCATACTCACTCGGACCATACCGCCCAATTCAAATTCTTTTGTTATATCTTTTATATCTATTTCTAGAGAACTTATGAAAATCACACATACAAGCCACGCGTGTGGGCGTTTACATGAAACTCCCACTTCTCAATAGATTTAAAAGTTTTATTTAGAAATCTCATCTAACAAAACTTATGATAAGCAGTGCAAGCAAGCCACGCAGTGGACGTTACTCTCAAGGTCGCCTCACTTTGTTTAGAGATCAAAAGGTGGAGGTCTTGACATTTTAATTTGAAAAATTAATTTGTCGGGTTGTTTGCTTAGTCTTTTTATTCAAAAGGTTTGTCCATGCGAGATCACGTAATCTAGCATGCTTTTCTATAGAACTCAACATGTAAAACATGCTCGCGAATTCTAAAATATGCTTGATAAGCGCGATAAACCTAGCATGCTTACTATGCGCATCCAATTACGTAAAACACATAAAGGTTTGTCAACGTAATATAAACATACATAGCATGCTACCGCATAATTTAAACATCCACGACATGCATATGAGCGATAAAATAAAATAAAGCGTTCATCGCGGCCCATTCGTGAAACCCGCACATTTAAATCTAATCTATTACATAGATTTACAAAGTGCAATTAAACTTGCAGGCCTCGCGTGCGCCCGCACGGACGGATTTAACAATGGGCTTCGGCGTGCGGGCACGGACCGAAAATCTGAAATACGGTGCGGGCCGGATCGCCCAATCTGTCTTTGGGCCACGCTGAAGGCAAAGCCACCGCCGCCCGACCTTCATGCGCCATCCGCCCGCGTGTCCTCGCGGAAGCCTCGCGATCGCTAAGGCGACCGTGACCCGACGAGCGAACATGCGTGGCCACCGCCCGAGCGCGAACGTCTGCCGAGACGTCGTCGCCCGGCGAAACTTCGCGACCGCGAGACCGCTCGCTGGCACCGGGTTTCGCACGAACGCGCCCCGTCGCCCGCTAGCTCGCCGCGGCCACGTAGCCTCGCGGGTAATCCTCGCGATCATGAAGCTCGCTCGCTGGCGCCAGGGATCTCGCGCGAACGCATACGCCCGTCGCCCGCGGCCCTCGCGATCGCCCTCGCGACCGCGAGGCTCACTCATGAAACCGCCCGGATGACCGCCGAGACTGTTTTCCGTCGTTTCGTTCTTCGTTGTTTCATCTTCGTTCTTCTTTACGGATAAGATTTACGAGTAAAATCTAATCTAACCACGGATTTTCTCGTGGTGTAAAACAAAACCCAACAAAACAATAAGCGAGCCACGATGAACGCATGGATCCACAATTAATAAAACGCACGTAATAATCAAACGTGAATTAATCCAACAGAGCGAAGATTCGATCCGTGCTCGATACCAATGTAAGAAAACGTATGTTAACCCTCGCCCCGAGGATCTATCTTGGGTGTTTAATTCACCATACATTGATTATAAACCTAGCATGCGTCTATATAATTAAATCGCAACACGTAGGGGTTTTCACGTGTTTACCTTTGGATCTGAAGAGGTCGATGGAACGAGATGAATGGATCGAACGGATCGGACTCGTGCTTTGACCTTCTGGACTGTATCCCGATTGCCCAATCTCCAACGTCGAGTGAGGACGATCTATGGAGAATGCTTCGGAAAATCACCCTTTGCTCTCTTCACTATTTTCGAAAAATCCTCTCAAGAGAACTATGAGGGGGCCGAAAATCTTGTGGTCAATATGTGAGCATTAACCCTGACTTTATCTCATACCTTATATTTATAATGCACTACCTTAATCCCATATGGAAATTACCATAATCCTATATGGAAATTACCATAATCCTATATGGAATATTACCATAATCTTAGGATTATTTCCATACTCTCAGGATTATTTCCATACTCTCAGGATTATTACCATAATCTTATATGGAAAGGATCTATGCATATACCATAAATATAATAATATCCTTGTGGGATAAAGAGAATAAAATCTTGCCATAGGAGCAATAGGGGCGCCGATTTTTCTCTTTACACAGCCTGGATGGGCCAAAATGTGGATCAAATGCAAGGAATAAAGATGGGCCTCTAATAAATTAATTATCTTATGTTCACCCGAACATAAATTAATTTATAAACATTCGATCATGCCACTAGAGAAAGAATGTTGACTTACCCTTTATTACCGAAGTTGAGTCGGGCTTGCACTTAGACATTACGAATCCCGTATTTAAGATATCGAACGTCCATTAATCATTTATAGCAATCATCGCTTAAAACGATTAATAACTTCATTTCCTTAAGTAGTACCACTCAACCTTATTATTGTACTTGAGCTAACTCAACCTGTAGGGTTTAGTACAATAAACCTTTTGAGCTCCTTAAGGGGACGTCATCATCCTAAACGGATACGGTGACTCGATACAGATAACTAGCGTGACACACAAGCACTGCCACCACCCAAGATGCGGAGAATCTTGGGTTAGAACATATAACCCTCACTCATAACAAGTCAAAGTGATGGTCAGCAACTCATACTCACCTAATACCTTATCGAGGTTTAGATCATCGTAAGTCACCGAGATCTTGGTTCTTCACGACGGTCAGAAAGAAGAACACATCTCACTGTGATCCTTCAATACGTCTAGAGACATACCAGCATAGACAAGCAACTAAGTCAAGTCACTTCTTATCTATACTGCAGCCTAAACCGACAACTCGTCCTTAAGTCGTCTCAGCTGTGAAACTTTTTATATCTCATTAAGCTTGACCAATCATACAGACTTCTGTGATCTTCTACACACTGTATGATCTAACTTATATATGAGATAAGGGGACACAGATATATGCAATCAAGTATTCAAAACAGATAGGAGATTGTAATAGTGGTAACAGGAAACATTGTATACAAGCTCAACCAAACCGCTTTCAAGATACAAATCCAACACCTCTCCAACAGGTTGGCTCTAGCATCGATCAAGCCTTTCGCTTTTAAATCTTGCTTCTTCACGCCGACTCGATCGCGGTTTGACGATCAAGTCTTCAGTGTCATATCCTTTCGCTTGTGCTTAAGGTAGACCTTGAAGTCTCTCCACCTGGGGTAGCTTCTCAATCAACGTAGCGACGACAAAGCCGTCTCAAACAAGGTGTGCCCTTCGGTTGAACCTCGTGTACAATGAGTTGAAACTCTTGCACTTGGTCCATGATCGGTCGAGAATTGACCATCTTGTAGTCCAAATAGTTGGCTACAATAAACTTCTTTGTACCTGCATCATCACTACGGTATTTCTTTTCTAGCGCATCCCACATACATTTGGATGTCGTTACAACAGCATAAACACTATACAAGCTATCTTCTAAACTACCAAGTATAAAGTTTTACAAAGATAGTTGCGGTGCACCGCTTGTCATATGTTGCTCGGACGTGAAAGTCCGTCACTTGACCCGATGCGGTGGGCTCATCTTCCACCAAAAGTTGACGAAGCCCAACGTCGTGAGGTAGAAACGGCATCTTTGCTGCCATCTCAAGTCGATCCTCCAAACTTCGGCGGCTTCTCGGCGGGCGGCATCATCCTCGCGGTATGAACAGACGCCGAGATCAATCCAAAACCGGATCCACCAGCACCACTTGAAGTGTGCTGAAACATGGAACTCGAATGAGAACCACCTGTGTTAGATCCCGTGGATCCAACAGTCGACCCTCTGAAAAGTGCAATCGTCGAGCCAATGGAACCACTAAAAGTGGAACCAAACGTTGAACCACTAAAAGTGGAACCAACAGTCGACACAAAGGATCCAATGGTTGACCCCGAAGGCATCAAACCAAACATGACCGTAGCCATTGTGCCAAAATTGGCAAGCAGCGAGAGGCGGCAAGCAGCATGCGGGCGGTAGGTGGCGGTATGGTCGACATCTCCAAGCAAAGGTATTTAGTTACGAAAGTTTTAAGTCAATTTTAAGGTCTCAACTCCTTCGTGGCAAGTAATATATCGTCTTGCGATTGTTGGAAAAAAAAACGTGTACAAACAGTACAGAACTTGCCGGGCGTATTACAACTTAAAACAGAAATGTAGAAGTGGAGATCAAATAACAATTGAACTAAACTGAATTGAAATACAATTGAAAATAAACCGTAAACTAATGCCGAGTCGAGGAGGCCTCTTTCCGCAAGATGAGATACGCCCGGTAGTGCTCTCGGTTCTGGCATATCGTCTCCAAAGATAAAACGGCAAACGTCTCGTGGGTGGCGACCAAAACCAACGAGCTCCGTGAACCGACGGAGGTGAGGGCGAGCTTGGACACGAACTATGTATGCAGGAGTGCTTTGAGAGAATCTTTGGAATGCTTTTGCGAGGGTGACTAATCTTTGGGAGACATGTCCTATTTATAGGCGTCATCCCCCTCATGGGGAGCATGCTGGAGTCAACAACCGCATTGATGTCGGGTGTTACCGAGTTATGTCCCCCATTGAGTGCGAGAGGGTTACACGGTGGTTTCGGAGATAACATGCCCACGCTTCCGCAGAGCCTTCATGTCGGAACGTTAAGGCGCTTATGACGAACTGGACAACGCGGCATCCGTGTTCATTGGGCGATCCGGACGTCTCTTGAAGTGCACAGCAGCCCAACAGATTGGCTTACACGAGTTGGGCCTCGGACCAACTCCATCGCACAACAGCCCAACGGATTGGGCTACACGAGTTGGGCCTCGGACCAACTCCATCTTTGGGCTCGATCAAACATTGATCCAAAATATAGGCAATGGGCCACGTAACCGAGCCCACGAAGCAAGCCCACGAACAGCCCAAATAATGGCCCAAAGACCACCCAAAGACCAAGTTCTAAGATCCAAGATCCAAGATCCACGATCCACGATCCACGGAACCGGATCCGGAGCGGGCGGGCCGGCCGGGCACGCGGCGCGGCGCGGCGCCGGGCGCCGCAGCGGCGTGCATGGCGGGCGGCGGCGGCAGCAGGGCTTTCCACCCATCACTTGTGCACATAATTATACTAAGTGTTCAATGAATTACTTATATAGACAATTAATGAAGATACATTAATCAATGTGGGATAAGGATTAATTAATCCATGCTTATCCCTTAATCACATAACTCCATGTTTAAGTAGGGCATGCATCGGTCGGTCGGTTCGACCGACCGACCAAAAATTCAAAAACCGAAAACCGAACCGAATTATAATTTTTCGAACCGAACCGACCGATCGAATTATCCGACCGATCGAAAACCGAACCAAAAATCGGTTCGGTTCGGTCGAACCAAAAACCGAACTATGTATTATATATATAATATATTCTAAATAAACTGTTTTATCATAATTTCAAAGCATAAGCATCAAACATTTCAAAATGTCACAAAGATAACCAATAAAACATCTCAAATACTTGAGCAACATACAACATATCAATGTCCAAACAAAAATAAACAAAGAGACTAAATATTTCAAAACAAATAACATAAATATTTAAACTACACTTTTATCTTCGATCCTTCATCCTTTGACTTGAATAAGAAACTTTAATTACCCCAACACAAAAATGGCCTTGGTCCCTGCTGCAGACTTGTTTTCTTGTTGAATCACACAAAGTACAATTTTCTTGTTCAAGAAGAAGTTTAAGAAATGCTACCGTAAAAATTGAACAACATGGCATGATTCAAGTAGGATAACACTAGGAATAGCTTGAAACAAGAAACAACATACCGCTTTTGTATGCTCGATCGCTGTAATTTCTTTATTGAGTTTAAAACTTTAACTACTCCCGATGTTAAATTTTGAGAAACGGTCTGGTCATATAAGAAATTTGATTTGCTATTGAAAACAATTCACTTGTAAAGCTCTTACTACAAGAAATTAGTGTTATCTTCGTTATTAATTTATTTCGGTAACAAGTGGTAGCGGAAATTGATTGAGAATGAAGTCTGAAAAGAATAAGGTTGTGAAGCACTAAAGCTGCTTTGAATGTTATGATCAGTATGTTTTTTTTGTGTTAGTGAGTTGAAAATAAGCGAACCCAACAATGAAAATAAGCGAATCCAACAATGAAAAATGAAATAAGCGAACCCATTACCTCAAATCAACGAAGATGGAAAGGTAGAACCGTAGAAGGAGGAGGTGCCGAGGCAGACAGGCAGTAGGACCGTGGGAGGAGGCGGTGGACGGCGTCACGGCGATGGAGGAAACCGTGAGGAGAGTGAGGACGGTGGAGACGGCAGGGAGGCGGCGGCGCTGCGCTGATCGAGTGAAATGAGAGGAGAAGGCCGTAGGGAGGCGGCGGCGCCGACTGGAGTGGTTGTGGGAGGAGGCGGCGGACGGGTGGGAGGAGGAGGAGGCGGCGGACGCGTGGGAGGAGTAGAATTTGAATGAGGGATGCGGCGCGGGTGGGAGGGACGAGAATGGGTGTTATTAGGTTTAGCTCGCTTTTTATTTAAGTATATTAATGATTTAATGTTATATATATATATATATATATATATATATATATATATATATATATATATATATATTAATAGTTTTGGTTCGGTTCTACATCGATCAACTAAAATCGAACCGTAAATCGAACCGACAACCGATTTCACCAAAATTTATAAACCGAGCCGCTAACCGACTATTTAAAATCGAATCGAACCGACCGAACCGAATCGGTTGGTCGGTTTTTCGGTCCGGTTCAAGCCTTGCACACCCCTATGTTTAAGTGACCAACTTTGATCCATTATTTCTCACTCACCGAAAATCGGATTTGAGAATGTGAATACACCACGATCATCTACTCGAACGTAGATCGATCCTATTTAATTTCACAAAATTAAACGTTACGCCACTCAAAATCTTGATCAAAGTAGCTTCCGGAAATTTGACCACATATATATATATATATATATATATATATATATATATATATATATATATATATATATATATATACGATTTCAACATAGGGAGCCAAAATATTACAGACTTTAATTTGCCAAACTTAGTCAACTGAAATCTGCAAAATGGATTTAATTTGCATGACTTTAATCGAGTTTGGGAGTTTGCAGACTTTAATTTGTTAAAGAATCAATTCTCCATTCACATCACTCTTCCCTTCACATCACTCTTCCCTTTTTGCAAAAGAATATATTACTTTAAGTAAATGTGTATAGGCTGTAGTAAATTTTGAAAATGGATATGGATGATATATAATTTCACAAATAGTGGTATATAAGTTTGGCTCCCTTTATAATACTATCCTCTAATCCACCAGCCTAACTGCCGTACTATTCTATATCCTCTCTTTTCCAATTTTGTTGCTAAAATTGCAGTATCCAATCAAATATATATCTATTTAAAGTTAAAATGTATCATGCATTTAAATGGAAATGTTATCCCACTAATAAAGTTGAGTGTCAATTTTAGTACGGTAAATATGGATAATGCTCATACACAATAAATACAAAAAGCTTTCATTTGTTTCTCGAGACCATTTTTGGCGCAAAAGACCAAAGTTGGCTATTAGGGCCCGCCACATTTCTATGAATTAAAAAGTTATTGGGTCAAATATTTTTCTCTACTTGATAGTTCAGTGATAAAATAAATTTCTATGATCAAAAAATTACATATTCAAATTTTACTAACATCTTTATAAATTTGATCGCTACGAATTCCCATGATATTTTTATGGATCTGACCGCTACTAAATTCTCATCATATCAAAATAAAAATAAAAATTATTGGAGGTTAATCCACATATTGTAAACTAGCAGTTGAATTCATTGGAGGCGTATTTTTGGGCATCGAAAACCGGCCATTATCTATTTATTGGAATAATTGGCATTGAGCCATAGCAGGGGATATAACAACAGATTATCCTTATTAAATTTATTAGAATTGATACAATTTATTCAAAAAATTATATCTTAATTGTGTGTTTTGATTAGATTTTAAAATTCGTTGATGATTGTCTTGTTGATGTAATATAGTGTTACTTATATATTAGGGAGTTGGTCTTTTTGGTTACAGGTTTCAGCAGAAAAACTATCAATTTGGACAGATCCAAAACTGATGGAGTTCAAGAAGATCAAGTCATCAGATGAAAGAAATTTCGATGCAGTGTAATCGAAAAAGCACCACTGAAGATCCTCAGTTGAAGACTGAAGTACAACGGTATTGATGAACATTGCTACTGGAGAGTGAAATCAAGGACTGAAGATTGAAGTCGGAAGACTGAAGATCGGAGACTGAGACTTAGCGCTGTTGAAAACAAAGAAGTCAAAAATATGACTAAGTGTCATACCAGAAGCTGAGAAGTTGAAGTTGTTGATAACTACGTCAAGCTGAAGTATCATACTGACTCAGGGTCACCAAATTGATAAAAGACGGAGTTCGACCTGCTGATAAAACATGGAGCAAACTCGACTGATACGACCTGAAGTCAACGTACTGAAAATACACGGAGTCAACCCAACTGAAGAAACACGGAGTTATTTAAACTTTAAGTGTTTGCCTGGTCATATGTCGTAACGTATCTACATAAGATTCTAACATACCAGAATAATTATTCAGATTTACAGAGCTACAGTGTACGATGATGCAGACCCCGACATCGATGTATGAGGATTTAAACGGGCATAACTCAAACGATAAATGAAATGGATGTGATTGGTGCTCCCTCAAATGACACTATTCATCACCCACTCTATAAATATGCATAGAATCTAACATTTGAAGGTAACCGAAATGCTACGCAATCAAATATTGTAAAGCACCCAGAGCTTATATCTCAAGAATATATACATAGTGATTTCAAATAAGAGAGTTCAAAGTGTCATCATTAAATCCTCAAAACTAACATATATTTATCAGTTCAGGATTTCAACATACTCTTTTATCTTTTCTAGGTCCTTACTTTGTAATACCTCAAGCCTATAAATATTGAGTTTGTCGCCTATGATAACTTAAATTTTAGTGAAAACCCTCTACTCAAAACCCCCAAAGTTTAAGTAGAAGTTGGGCAAATAAGCAACGAAGTGTTAGTTGCTGAAATCTTGGTTGTCTTGCACCTGTAAGCAAGAAGTTAGGTCAACTGCACTCGTAAGAAATCTGAGGTTTCCTAGCACTAGCAAGTGTATGAGGAACGCCAAGTCAGATGGAATACAGAAAATATTAAAGTTTGAATCTAGGTTTACTCTTGTACCCGTAAATAAGAAAAAATCTCAAGTAGTGGATTGACTGTATTATCAATCCGTGGATGTAGGAGTTGATCTCTTCGAACCCCATAAAAACCAAGTGTTCATTACTTTCAATATCGTATTTACTTTGTATATTATTGAACTGAACATCACCTACACACGCAGCATAATACTGGTTTGAAACACTTTATTAGTATCAGTTTGATACTGAAGAGACAAACTGAAAACCGACTAAGCCAATATTCGACTAAGTATTTTACATCAGTTTGAGTTTTTAGTAAAGGCAAAAACGTCACCACATTCCGCAATCACGCCAGTTATTAGTCCAACTGACCAACTACCTCAATAGTCAATAGGTTTACTAACTGATATCACTCTGAACAAGATTCCCCGTACTTGAATTGATCAGCAATATTAACACCAATATTAAACTAATTTTAGTTAACCGACGTCTACTGATCAAGTAGAAGGTCCAATCTTATAGTAAAAAAAAATCTAAATTGTCTTAATTAGTGTATTACTCATATACCAATACGAATCCCTAGGGACCATCACAATTTATTTACAACAAAGGATCTAAATTGTCGTGAAATCTAGGCCAAGTAACAAAGTGTGCTCATGAGGAGATTCTCCATAACTAAAAGGTTTTGGGTCGATTCTTGTGGAAATGTGGATTGTCATTCCATTTTGCTTGAATATATGATTAAATATGTATTAGTTTAGTTAGTTATTATGAGAATGCTATGACATTATTTCTAATATATTAATTAGAAATTTATGATATCACACGTATCTAGATTTTTTTTATATAAAGAAAAAAACAACTTAAAGCAAAGAAGGTTACGTGCACAGCTTCTGTCCGCGAATTCCCGCAGCGTGGCCTTTATTTTTCTTTTGTTATTTTTATCATTATAGATAATTAACCTTACTTTACAAAAAGGGATGGCTACAATTTAGACTACTAAAGCCTTCCACTAACTACAATTTAGTTGGAGAGTAGCTTAATGACTATGCATAAATTAAAGCACCAACTTAATCATAGACATGTAAGAATATTTCAGAATCACAAATCAAAGAGTTAGCATTAGCCCACAAAATCTTTATTGGATTGATGTTGCATCACATTAGTCACTCTGCATCACAACTCATATCACATCTGTATATAATATATTACATCTCATATTTCATCATATAGTCGTGTGAAAACATTCGTTAATGCTGACAGATAAAAATAACAATTATTATTAAAAAAATAACAATTATTATGAAAAAGTGTCATTTATTCTTTTATCCGCTAATTATAAAGTGACAATTATTCTAAAGAAAAATGTCAAATATATTGAACATTTTGACAGTATCAGATATGTCTGTATCGTGCTAATGCCCTCACATAAGTCCACCTCATATATTTTGATATTAAGGTTAAGTATAGCTTATATTTCGAACGTTGAAGTTTTTTAGAAAATAACCTGAACTTTCATTTATTTTCTTAAAATCTTAAACTTTGTAGGATGCATCAATTTTGGCCCACAATTGAGTATCCAACATCAAAAAACTTAATCAGCTTAACGAATTTTCTCATGAAGTTTATAATCAATGACGATTAAAGTGATAAAAAATAAAATACATTATTATTATTATATATTATAGTCGGGAATCTAACAAGTTGATTCAACTTTCCAAACTTTCGATTCTCAATCATGGGCCATAATAGAAACCTTAAGTAAAATTTGAAATTTTTAAAAAATAGATAATTGCAATCTAAATCTCAAACTATCTCACTTTTTTGATTTGTTGCAGTTCAACCCTTCTATTTTGTCTCACTAAGTGGGAGCTGAGATTTAAATATACATCCAATGTTAAAATTCAGATCTAGTTGAGGACATTCGTAACCCATTGTTTGTTGTTCTTATTTATTGTCAATTTAGTCATTAGACGTCTAACAATTGAGTAATTGAGTCAATAGTTGTTATGATAAAATTCCAGCTTTTTGATGGTTCGAATTGCAATTCCGGACGTTCGACGAACCCTAACATATTTCATGTATTCTACTTCCTTTTTCCCTTTAAGCATGCCTTTGAATGGTGTAGACTTCATTAACATTTCGTGTCATATTGTCACTTTTCTTAATCCGGTCGTGCCTTGGAATATGTTTCCTAAAAACATTAATCAGCTCCTCAAAATAATTAATATTGCGGCAAGCTGTAAGACAATGGAAGAGAAAAATCTGAGAAGCCCAATTTTTAGGAGGAAATCGAACACCAAGCTTCATAGTTACAGGTTGTACTAATCCGGTTACCCTAATTGATAATGCGTTTTATATGACCCATATCTTAAAAAGCAATGAGTCTTTGTCGATGGATACATAATATTTTAACTTGATTCTTCTGGGAACATCGCCGGGGACAATGGCAAAACAAACGTCTCATTAGTGGAACAAACTCAACTAAATCTTTCAATACTTTAATCCCACAAATTAACTTTCTGCATATTCCATCGACAAACACACACACACACACACACATGTAAGATACTATTTTGTTCACTTTGTAAAATAGTATTCCACCTCATATTTTGATACGACCAACTAGGGATGTCAACGGGTGGATTTTATCCGGATCAGAACCAATAAATAAGTAATGGTTCTGGTTCTGGATCCTACCCATTAGACACTAGATCCGGACCGGACCAGGACCATCAACTATGGGTCTTAAGCGGTCCGGATCTCAACGGGTCTGAAACCAAAACCAGACCAGACCGGATAAGAACCATAACTATAAACGAAACCGTTGCTTTATAATTTAATGTGTTATGAGTGATTTTGAATCGATATGGATAAAACTAGCTCATTGACAAGCCTATTTAAACTTAGGCTCGTCAATAGACGAGTTTTACTCGGACCAGAACCAATAAATAAGTATTGGTTCTGATTCTGGAACCAGAACCAGATCCGGATCGGACCGGACCATCAAACTATGGATCTAAACGGTCCGGATCTAAAGCGGGTCTGGAACCGGAATCGGAATCAGAACCGCTATTTTAAAATTTAATGGGTTTTGAACGGTTCTGGATCGGTCCGGGTAAAATCCACCCATTGACATCCCTACGACCAACAGCAACAACACATATGGAGTTCGTATATAAGACTACCAATATAGAAATAAACGATATGATAGGAAATAAATGCTGTTTCGATGCATGATTGCGCCAATGAGATGTCTAGATTGGGAAACTACATTAGCCATTGGGCAAGTTTGATTTGTAAATTGGAATAAACACTAAATTTGTTTCCACTAATGTAAAAGTGAATCTGCCAGCCTGATACCCATTAAAAGAAAGTTGCTGCTCTGTGGGACTACTTCTCCACAAATATATCTCAATTTTCATCTATAATATTATGCCTAAAAGGTTCACCTACATTACTCATACTAAAATGCCTAAAAGCATGCCCTGAGATGACTCATCCTCGACGGATTCAGAAAAATTATCATCCGAATTTCGTATAATCATATGAAAATGAAAAAAAGCAGATGATCTGGTGTATAAAAGAAAAAGAAAATATGATTTGGGAATATGCTAACTTCAGAAATCGACTGTTTTGTTTTTAATTGTTTTCAATCTCATGATCCTCATTTGAAATTTTGTTTCAGATAATCAAAATGCATCCGCCACTTTTAAGCAAATCTAGGAATTATAGCTGCTAAAATTGTCACTATTCTTTATTCCAACTAAACATCAATCTATATCCTGCCAATGCAAATGCAACGAGAAATACCCACAATATATTCGACAAATAATAATAATGATAAATAATAATTATAATAATAAATTCAACAATTGAGAGCAATACATTCTCAGTCTCTTTAAAGCCAAACGAATCAAGAATCATATATTGAGTTTAATATAGACGAAAATATTTGCACTCTCTCTCTCTCTCACACACACACACAGACACGCACACAGAGAAAAGAGATGCATTAGCGAGCCAAAAACTGACAGGCGTCTTAGTAAAAGACGAAGAAAGATGATTGAATCGTAGAGAATATAGGAGTGGAATTGATAGGGTGGCCACGAAAGTGAAAGCTGCATTCGCTTTAAGAGGAAAAAGTAACCCCACTTCTTTTAATATATCTTTTCCAGAATTAGATATGCTCCTACCTTTCTCTATCAAAACCAAGGATTAAATAAAAAATTGTCACAAAACCACGGATTTTCTTCCTCTAACATCTATTTTCTGCGATGATTTTCAGCATAAATTAACCAGTGCCATGCTATTTGTGTGGCCTATATCAACTAATTGTAATCTCCTTATTATTTGTTGTTTGCCAACATCATCACCCTCAACCACAAATCAGCAACATCCAATAACATGCAAACAACCTACTACAGGCAACAGCTAATAACAACTGTTTATTCACTAATCACAGCTTTAATCACAAAAATTAATAATATAATTAAGCTCTATCAATCATCCACGAACCAATCTCAGTTTAGACGTACCGTTTGAGTGACCATGATAGATATATTGGAGAATGCCAACTTCTAGCCAGTATTTAATAACAGCCATCTATCCTCCATCAAATTTCTATTGGCTGCCCATCCAACAGTGCTCGTCCGAATCCAGAGGGCATAGTGGTGTATCATCCATGCATTTCCTTCCAATCGCACAACTCTTGCTTGCACAAGTTTCTTCCACATCAAGTAGCCGCTGATGCAAGAAGTGAGCGAATTTGCTGCAGCATTTCTGCTTTTACCGAGTCAGGGACAGAAGCTGGATACGAAAAGGTCAAATGTCATAAAATGAAAGCAATACAAAAACAGATCGACGAAGATGATGAGATATTATCACCAAGCACTTGAATCATACTAGAGAGGAGCTTTGATGCATCTAATTCCATGGTATACTCTAAGAGCTAGTTTACTTCGAGCAATTGTAATTCGGTGGGTTAAATTATTTGTGGATTATGAATGATAAAATCAATAAATTGATTCTATGTATATTGTGATACACTAACAAGGAAGAAACTAACATATCATATTCCAACTTTGTAGGTGTGACACATAATCACGTATTACCGAACTAGTCAATTAATTCCAAAATAATAACAATAATAACATGCCATGGGGGTATCAATGAAAAGTTACATTAGGCACAGTTAGGGAAATTTCTAGCAACCCATCCTTATCCAACAAAGTAAATAAGGCCTAAGTAATTCGCTAATCATAGTTTCAATGTGATGAGCTCAGACAATTGACTTATCAAAGCAACGGTTTGTTAAACCAGATACCTTATTACTAGAGTGAATAGATATTTTCTACTTCTCAATTATACTGCAACAAAGTAAGTTTTAAAAGCATCAGTTATGAAAAGGTTCATCTTTAACCAATCTCCACAACACGTATAGGAGTGACCACGGAAGAATTATGCAAGTTGTAAGGAAGCCAAACTTTGTGATCACTGCCAAAAGTGTGGCCTCCACTAAATGACAAACTCAAAGTAATGTGCAGCCTTCAGTTGGAAAAATAACAATAGAAAAACATGCGAAGGAAAATAAAATATCACCAACTCAAAACGGTTTGCCCATGATAAGCAACTCCTCTATGCCCAAAATTAACTACGAAACAGGATGATATATTCCTACAGGTATAAAATGCTTGAACTAACGAAATATAATATCTACCAGAGCATTTCTTATAACTAACATCTAGAAAATAAAAGAACCCAATAAAACTTTGTCTTGGTTAAACACCATGCTATGTTTTTTACTGTCTTTACCAAAACAAAACTCTTCCCAATTTCTTCTCTCTAAACAAAGCCAAACACATTCTTACCTTACAGTATATAGTTTTACCAAAAATATTCCATACTTTTATACTTAGTTTATGTTTGTGTCTTCTTGATATCTCTACATAAAAAGACAATAATCTTCCAAATTTTCTCAAAACATGGCCAAGCACCATTCTATTTTTACCTAAAACATTACATTTTCCAATACTTATTTTTTCTTTCTTCTCCAATCAAAAGTCATCCAAGCATTTCAGAGCGCTCAAAAACAACCGCTCACAAACAAAAAGTAGCTGTATTTTGAAACACTAAACCCCAATCTCAAACATGCTTTTAATAAATCTTCCTCTATGAAGGATTTCTCCAGAAAGTCCTTGAATCATGGCTGATGGAAGCCGAATCCACTCTTATCACCCACCATGATCAGGTTTTTTATAAAGTTTTCAATAAACTGACTATCTCATTGATATAAGAAGTTTAAATATGCGTTTTTAAGTGTCGAGACGTTTTCCAATGGTCCCGCAAGGCGTAAGCTTCGAGGCGGTTTGAAGCGTAAGACCGAGACATAAATCATAAATATACAAATAAAAAAAATTAGAAGTAATATAATAGAGATAGAGAGGAGGAGGAACATGATAGCACGAAAAAATGTGCTCGGTCGTTCTTAATTAAATCCGTTGTATATATATGGATTTATTTATTTCAAAAATATTGATTGTTAATCTGCAACAATTGTCTATGTAATTGAAAAAGAATATAAAAAATGCAAATGATGAGATACAAGGAGCAATGTTCTTTTTTTACAAGATATACAAGGAGGCCCAAACTGGATAAAAGGCCCAAACCTAATCCTCCAAGAAAACCATAATTTTTGCTCAAGTATAAGAGAAGCATAACTCAAGAATCCCACTTACCTAATTCTTTGCCACTCATTTTATATATCAAAGCCCATTTCTTCAGTTTCTGAGTTTTCTGTCCTCCATCTTTCATGAATTTATTTTTATTTTACCTCAACAGTTTGTATCTTCAATGATTTTCTCTGATTCAGAATAATCACAGAGAATCTATGCCTCAGTTCGGTTGAGGCGTCCGCCTCGTTCGCAGGGGGTGAGGCGCTGCCTCAGGGGAGCTTTCCCAGCGCCTAGCACCGAAGTGCACCTCACAGACGCCTTTTTTAACATTGGATACAAGCAAGTACATCTTAATAGATATAGTGAATACTGGGAACTTGATCCTATACCTAAGCTGATGTATTCTAAGAGATGCAGCATCCTGTTTAAAACTGACATCAGGGCCTGGATACAAAACCCCCCAACAACTGTTGATAAATGATGTCTAAAGCCACCCCTTTATAAGTTCAATTAATTGAGGCTTTTCCTGATAAAAAATAACATTTCTCTCTAGATCAACATCAAACCATTTGCCGGGTTTTTCTTTACCCATCATCTCATGTTTTTTTCCCATTATGATGGTAATTAACGCGTACAAACACAACAAAGTAAAATAGAATGTAGTGCTAAATAAATAAGACAAAAGGGCAGTAAATATTGATAGCAGGCTGCTGGTATATTAGCATGTTTTGGATCATAATTGGAGCAAAACTTAGGTGCAGTATAGCATATACTCCAGCCTCAATGTTTAGGTTATTGTGAAAACTTGAACTTGCAGAGACATCCTTTGAGCACAAAAGCAGAGAAACAGGTAAAAGTATCTATTTAAACTTTTTCAGGTAATTAGTTAGAAGAGAGGATGAAGGGTAGGTTCTCAGAAAAGGAATGTTAATATGTTTATGCCATGTAACGAACAGGCAATAACTTCTACAGAAACTGATGCCTGTAGTTCATTTACTTGCTCAAGGCTAATCCAAAAAGTGTGGGATAGAGTAGTCATAATGATAGCTACATGTGGCATGCAGCATTCTTAACTTTTTAAGGTAAAAAGGGAAAGAACTAATAAGAAAAAAAATGATCCTTCCAATATTCATCATCAAAATTTTCATCCAACAATAATCCTGAAGAGCTCTCAGAAAGTGAAAACACACCAGTAACAAATGCTGCTGTTGACAAATTTAGTCACAAACTCTGCACATAAAAAAACATATAAACTTTTTTGTATTGTCTGAAGATAAATTTGTACAGTTTGTTTTAGATCTAACTTCTTTATTTTCCCAAAGTTACATGTGGAATAAATGTCACGCATAGTTAACTTAATATAGCTATTAACATAAGAATAAAAAGACCAAGAAGATTTGGGTGAGCATTGTTAAACTCAACTTTAGGAGTATGCCAGAAAAAGAAAAAGAAAAAAGTTCCATTGTTTAGACTCAAGTCACCCTGTAATTTATTCAATCCAGTAAAATAACTATTCAATCCAGTAATCATACACTCAATTTAGAATCTTAATTGCAATGCCTCTGTCAGCCTACCCCTAACATGTCATACAAACTTCATTAACAAATCCTAGCTTGCCAATAGATCTTTAACGAGTAGACGTTTGTTGAATGTTTCTGGCCATGTTCAAGCTGCCCACAAGGCTGCTACGTATCATGCATGTACTGGGAACCCCGAGGTTTGATGGTGTTAATTTGGTCATGTCTAGCATCAGGGGTAAGTCAAAGCAGTTGCATTTATTTTTTATTTATTGGCAGTTGTACTGAATAGATAAACTAAGCTATCAATATTTTCAGAATTACACTATCATTCATATTCTGAAAAATACTGTATAAAGTTTACAATAATTATTATTATAAGATGACCTCACAAAAGATAATGAATAACGGCTACTAGAAAAAAAAATATGGGCCTCCGCTGAACTTCTAGAAAAAACATTATAATAGTTTTAACATAAAATCTAGCAACTTTAAATTCTCTCCTTCTGTTCATTGTTCTGGATTAGATTGTGTTAACGAGGTCCACTACATTTTGCTGCCTCCAGCTTTTAATCCGTGTAGAAAACCTGAATCTAGAAAGTTGTGCTCTTATTATATTTAGAAATTAGAATAAGATAAACGCATTACAATAAGGACATTGGTACTTTACATTGCCTTAAATACATGTTCAAACGATAGACAATACTAATACAACCTATTGATAAATATGCACTATTTAGAAATGAAAGTAAGAAAGAAGGAATAAATAGTAAAAAGAAGGAACAAGAAAGCCAAAGATGATAACACAATCCATGCAATTAAAGAAGCAAATCATTAGTCCTTCAGAACACAAATCAATAGGGAGAAACCCACCTCTTCCTTTTGGAGTTATGATACTAACAAGCTCGTCAACAGTTACGTTATCCCTTCCCTTCTTCCTTGCGAACTCCCTATCAAATAAATAGCAGAAAAATTTGAGCATTTAATTTAGTAAGGAGATTTCAGAATCCATGATTGAACTAGAGTTGGGAGGAAAAAAAATGTAGAAGGAAAATGAGAGACATGGCCAAGAAATAGAAAATGTAATATTTAAGCATTAGACATTCCAGCATTTTGCCAATCACAACCATAAAACAAATTAAATTGAAATCCTTGATTAAAATATTGTCCGACTCAAAAACTCAAATCTCCCAGTTGTGCAACCAATAAGAATGATTAAAAAATTACTTCCATTAGTACAACGAAAAACTGAAGTTATTTCAAGCAATGCATATGCTAATTTAATTCAGCATTTGGAATAAAATATTTTTGAATTTCAACTGGTAAAGCGCCTCCCAAGTCCCTAATCGACTGGCCAGACAATGTAATGATGTATAACAGTATCCTCAAGCAATCAAGAATAGTTGATAAATGAAACTATAATATGTCTCTAAAAATATTTATTAAAAGAATAAGGTCTAAGCAGAACCTGCAAAGGGCTTTCATCTCATCTTTCCAGCCACATTCCACAAGCCTCTCTACTAACACTTCCTTCAATCGCTCCTTTTCTCCGCTCTCCATCAACCAAGTAAGAAATCAACAAATAATTAACTAAATCTCCAAAACTCCTAAAACTTTCTCGACGGTTCACTGGTTAAAACTTGTTAAAAGATAAACAAATTTATGAGGGAGAGAGAAAACAGAAACCTTTATCTCGACTATTTGTTGAAGAGTCGGCTCGAGAGGTCGCTCCACTTCTTCACCCGGAGTCGGTGGGCGTTGAATTGAGGCGTTCCTTCTTCCGAGCATATGAAACCACACAAACAATTGAGCACACAAACAAATATTCCCTTCCCACTTTTCTTCTTGGGACAAATGTTACATTTCATTTTAAAGTAATAATTCTTTTTAAAAAATGTGAATCATTTTTTTAAATGTGAATCATATTATTTTTTATTGATTTAATTACTTTTTATATTTTTTTAAATATTTACGTTCAAAAGAAATATAATACTTTAACTGATACGAAATCAATAAATGGACTCAACTGATCTTTTGCGACCAACTTTCTCTCTATTTTGGATTTGTTAACTATGTTCTACTTAAGTCGGTTTAACCCTCTATTAATTCTTGGTGACTGTTTCATCAACTGTTTTCCTCGAAGATGGTTTTGTGTTTCCGAAAGTACAATCAAAATAAAATAATGATTCTTTATATTTTTTATAAGTTAATAGCCAAGCATCATATTTTCCAAATTACAGATATTATTAAAAGTGTTGCGTTATAAAATCGGATGTGTGATTTGAGTAAAATTCTACTCATCTGCAATGTATACAAATTATACGAGAAATTAAATTATTGTAAATGAGATGTGTGCAGATTCAACTCATAGGACATTTGTAACAATTGAACTTGGAACCTTTGTTGTAAAAGGTGTACAAAACAAGACAGATTGTCGGGCAGACACAACTTAATGAAATGTAGAGTAGGAGATCAAACAACAATGAACTTAAAAGCAATTGAAATACAATTGAAACTAAAAACCGTATTCTAGATGCCGAGTCGAGGAGGTCTCTTTCCATGAAGACGAGATACGCCCGTAGTGCTCTCGCCCGCGATCGTCCCCAAAGATAAACGGCAGCGTCTCGTGGGTGGCAAAGACCACAAACCAACGAGCTCCGTGAACCGGACGAAGCGAGGACGAGCTTGGACACAAAATGTGAATGCAGAGAGTGCTCTTAGGTATGCTAGAATGCTTTTGCGATGGGTGGCTTATCTTTGGTAGACATGTCCTATTTATAAAGTCGTCCCTCATAAGGAGCATCTTGGAGTCAACACCGCATTGATGTCGGGTGTTACAGAGTTATGTACCCTATTGAGTGCGCAGCGGTTTCTGGAGACAACGTGGGCACGTTTCCTGCAGAGCCATCATGTCGGAACGTTACCGACGGTTACGACGAATGTGGACAACGCGCGTCCGGGTTCATTGGACGTGTCCGGACGTCTCTTCAGTGCAGCAGCAGCCCAACGGATTGGGCCACACGAGTTGGGCCTCGGACCAACTCCATCGCACAACATGCCCAACGGATTGGGCTACACGAATTGGGCACCGGATCAACTCCATCTTGGACTCGATCAAACGTTGATCCAAAATATAAGACAATGGGCCACGTAACCGGCTCACGAAGCAAGCCCACGAACAGGCCCAAAGACCACCCAAAGACCAATTACCAAGATCCAAGATCCACGGACCACGGACCACGGAACCAAATCGAATCGAACGAATCCGGAGCGAGCCGAGTCGGGCATGGCGCCCGGCCGGCACGGCGGCGGCGGCGGCGGTGCGCGTGGGCTTTCCAACCCATCACTTGTGCACATAATTATACTAAGTGTTCAATGAACCACTTATATAGACAATTAATGAAGGTACATTAATCAATGTGGGATAAGGATTAATTAATCCATGCTTATCCCTTAATCACATAACTCCATGTTTAAGTGATAAATTTTGATCCATTATTTCTCACTCACCGAAATCGGATTTGAGAATGTGAATACACCACGATCATCTACTCGGACGTAGATCGATCCTATGCCGCTTAATTTCACAAAATTAAACGTTACATCACTCAAAATCTTGGTAAAGGTAGCTTCGCGCAACTTGACCACATATATAATAAACATATATATATATATATATGCGTGATTTCCAACAATCCCCACATGAGTGGAAATATCCATATGCATGTATGCGAACCACATTTCGATCCTCAAGAGATGTTAAAATATTTGGACAGTGGTTTATGGCCTTGAACCTTCCATAGTTAGTACCATCGAGTACACAGCGGATTAGTGGACACGATGCCTGAACTATTCCCCACAACGTGCCTTTGAGACAATAGTATTAACACTTTAACACCTCAACCTCATCCGTTCTCACGTTTGATTCCATTTTGGCCATGGACATCCACTTTGGATTCATAAGTGTTTTGTTTGAAGCGGCCCCACTGCACTTACATAGGTGATTCTTTACCGGTATCTTGCCATACTCAACCTCCTGGGTATCTTAGGAATCATTAAGAGTCAACGACTCAACCTCACCACTAGGCAAGTTTTTCAACACTCGTTTGCTTTATAGGGAACATACTAACTGAGTGTTTATACACGAACTCCTATAGCTTAGTTCTCCCATTGAACCAAGTTCTTAGGATCTCCAACATCATGGTTGGGTTACCACTATGATTGTTCTTAAGATATGGATTTTAATCCCATTCCTCTAAGAACTTGATCATTTGATCCCTGTTCAATCCTTTGGTTAACGGATCGCGGATTATCTATTGACTTGACATAGTCAATTGATATAACCCACTGAGATCAAATGCCTCACGATATTATGTCGCCGACGATATGTCGAGACTTACCATTATACAAACCACTTTTCGCTCTTCCAATAGCGGCTTGGCTATCACGTTGAATCATCACGGTGGCACGAGTTTAGACCAACATGGAATATCTTCCAAAATTACGAGCCACTCGGCTTCCTCACCGCTTTATCCAAAGCTATGAATTACGATTCCATGGTGGATCGGGCTATACACGTCTGTTTCGTGGATCTCCAAGAAAAAGACTCCCCAATCGTGAACACGCACCCACTTGAGAAAGTGAATCTTTCGTGTCGATATCCATTGGCATCACAGCACCTTCAAGATCTTGGGGATATCTCGTGAAATGCGCCCATGATTTTGAGTATACTTCAAGTACCTCAAAACTCTCACTAGAGCCTTCCAATGCTCCTTGCTTGGATTGCTCGTATAACGACTCAATTTGTTCACAGCAAGAAGCTATGTCGGGTCGGTGCAATTTGTAAGATACATCAAACACCCGATGACCTTAGCATAGTCTTCTTGTCCAACAGTTCACCCTCGCCTTACTCAGTGAACATTGAGCTCAATGGGTCTTAGCAGTAAATCTGTCAAACGCGTTGAATTTCTTAAGCACTTTCTCGACGAGTGAGATTGTGTCAAGATAATTCCGTCGATCTTCTTAGAATCTTGATTCCAAGAATCACATCGCCTAATCCCATATCTTTCATGTCAAAATTTCTTTTAACATGCGCTTGTGTCATTAATGACTTGAGTATTGCTACCCATGATCAACATGTCATCTACATACGACACACTATAACATAACCATTATCGTTGTTCTTAACGTAGACACATTTGTCACACTCGTTGATCTTGAAACCATTTGCCAACATTATATTATCAAATTTTAAGTGCCATTGCAACGGCGCTTGTTTCAAACCATATAGAGACTTCACGAGTTTGCATACTCGCCTCTCGACCGGGTACTACAAACCCTTAGGGTTGCTCTATATACCTCATCCTCGAGGTCACTGCTCAAAACGCAGTCTTAACGTCCATTTGATGAATCTCAAGATTACGCAGCAAGAATTGCGAGAAGCACCGAATAGACGTAATCCTCGTCACGGTGAATAGGTATCAAGAAATCGTACCCTCTCTTTGTTTAAACCCTTCGACAACCAAACGGGCCTTATACTTTTCAATTGATCCATCCGCTTGTACTTTCTTTTAAGGATCCATTTGCATCCTAAGGCTTACAACCTTCGGCAAATCAACCAAGACTCAGTGTGGTTTTGCGAATAGAATCAATCTCACTGAATGACCTCTCGCCGAGCATCCCGTCCGGCCGAGCATATGCTACTTTGATCGACGCTGGTTCTTCGTCCAACATGAACGCAATATAGTCGGGACCAAAACCTTTGGCGTTCGACTTCATCGCCTCGCCTCGCTTCCGACCTCTGCGGATCGGACCTCGATCGCTTATGCGATATCGGTTCTTCCTCCAGGTTTAGAACTCGAGCTTCACCATCGCCTATTGCAGAGTCGGCTTCACTTTATCCTTTTCTTTCTGTGGATAAACACTTTCAAAGAATATAGCATTCCTTGATTCAATCGTCGTCCCCACACCATATCCGGTACCTCGACCGTGGATCGAAAACGATAAGCACTCACTGCTCAAAGCATACCCAATAAAGATACAATCGATGTTTTAGGTCCAATTGTAACTTGTTTAGAAGAGCACCTCAACCTTCGCCAAACACCCCACACTTTGAGATATTTGTACGATGGCTTTCTTCCTTTCCACAACTCGTAGGGTGACATCCTTACTCTTCAAAGGAATTTTGTTCAAGATGTAGTTGGTCACAAAACTTTTCCCACAAGTTCGTGGGCAACCTCAACTAATCAACAAAGCATTCATCATCTCCTTATGTTCGATTTTTACGCTCAAAGAACGCCGTTTAGACCGAGGTGAATAAGAGTCGTCGTTTGATGTATTATACCACTTTCATTGCATAATGCCTCAAACGAGCTACATATTCTCCCCCTATCACTTCGACAGCCTTAATTCAACACTTAGTTGATTCTCGGCTTTCTTGAAGTTTTTAAAGCTTCAATAGCCTCGCCTTTACTTCTTAGAAGGTAAAGATAGCAATATCTTGTACAACCATCAATAAACGTGATGAAATACTTTTACCACCTCTAGTTTCTACAACTTTAAATCACACACATCTGTGTGAATAAGTTCTAGAGGCTTAGTGCTCTGTTCTCACCGAATGAAACGGTAACTTAGCTATTTTAGCTTCCACACAAACCTCACATTTCGTTTGTGTATTAACTTCATTTAACTTTAGTAAATCTAAATTTACTAATCTTTTATTGCATTTAGATTAACATGTCCTAATCTACAATGCCATAAATCGAGCACTCGGTCAAGTAAGAGGAAGTAGATGCATTTTCATTAATAGCAATCTTGGGTACACGGCGACAACCATTACATTCAATTTGAAAAGACCCCAAGAAGATAACCCTACCAAGGAACTTCCCAAACTTAGTCAAGACAAACTTGTTCGACTCAAAACTAGTCTAAACCCTTGTTAACTAGAATAGAGCCCGAAACCAAATTCTTGCGGATGTCCGGACATGCAAGACATCCTTCAACGTGATCTCAATGCCGGACGACATCTTGAGCACCACATCACCAACTCCAAAGAACCTCGGACGAAGCTTGGTTCCCCATGTTGAGCTTCCTCCCTCAACAGCTTGTAGGTGGAGAAACGCATCTTTTCGGCGCAGACGCTTGATTGCACCAGTGTCGATGAACCATCCACCTTGATTCTCGACGTGATTAACTTCTTCGGTCACCACAGCAGCTAAGTCATCCTTGTCCCATTTGTCAAGTCCTTCTCGACAACATTGGTAACTTGTTTAGCCTTCTTCTTCTTTGGCTTACTGACGGTCCTTACTGTGTGGCCATGCTTGCCACAATTGTATGATCCCGTCAAATTTACGCAACCATCTTCCTTTGCCTTTGTCTTCGACATCGACGAACACGCTTGTTGGAGGGACCGCCTCTCCAACAGTTGGCTTTAGCATCGATCGCCTTCGCTTTTAAATCTTGTTTCTTCACGCCGACTCGATCGCGGCTGACGATCAAGTCTTCAGTGTCATATCCTTTCGCTTGTGCTTAAGGTAGACCTCAAGTCTCTCCACCCGTGGTAGCTTCTCAATCATCGAGCGACGACAAAGCCGTCCGAAATAGTGTGCCCTTCGGCGAACCTCGTGTACAATGAGTTGAAACTCTTGCACTTGGTCCATGATCGGTCGAGAATCGACCATCTTGTAGTCCAAATATTCGGCTACAATGAACTTCTTAGTACCGCATCATCACTACGGTATTTCTTTTCAAGCGCATCCCACATACATTTGGATGTCGTTACAACAAAGATATACACTATACAAACTATCTTCTAAACTACCAAGTATAAAGTTTTTACAAAGATAGTCGCCAAGGTCCAGCTTATCATATGTTTGCTTTCGGACGTGAAAGTCCGCTACCACCCCAATGCGGCGGGCTCATCTTCCACCAAGTTGGCGGCCCAACGTCACGAGGTAGAACAACATCTTTTGCTGCCATCTCTTGAAGTCGGATCCTCCAAGGCGGCTTTCTCGGCGGCATCATCCTCGCGGTATGAACAGCGCCGAGATCGATCCCAAACCGGATCCACCAACACCACTTGAAGTGTCTTTGGAACATGGAACTCGAATAAGAACCACCAGGTGTTAGATCCCATGGATCCAACAACACCCACCGAAAAGTGCGATCGTCGAACCAAAGGAACCACTAAAGTGGAACCAATTGTTGAACCACTAAAAGTGGAACCAACAATGACCCAAAGGGTCCCATGGTTGACCCCAAGGCATCGAACCAAACATGATCAAGCCATTGTGCGAATGGCATGCAGCAGCAGAGGCACAAGGCGGCGGCAAGCAGCAGCAGCGGAAGCGTAGTCGGTGGCGAGTGCGATCGACATCTCCAAGCAAAGGTATTAGTTTCAAAGTTTTAATTCAATTTTAATGTCCGGACTCCTTGGCAAGTGCTATCTCGTCTTGCGATTGTTGTAAAGGTGTACAAAACATGACAGACTTGCCGGGCGACATAACTTAATGAAATGTAAAGTAGGAGATCAAACAACAATGAACTTAAAAGCGAATTGAAATACAATTGAAACTAAAAACCGTATTCTAGATGCCGAGTCGAGGAGGCCTCTTTCCGCAAGACGAGATACGCCCGGTGGTGCTCTCGGTTACGGCGATCGTCCCAAAGATAAACGACAGCGGCCTCGTGGGGCGGCACCCCAAACCAACGAGCTCCGGCGAACCGGACGAAGCGAGGATGAGCTCGACACAAATGTGAATGCAGAGAGTGCTCTTAGGTATGCTAGAATGCTTTTGCAGAGGTGGCTTATCTTTGGGGAGACATGTCCTATTTATAGACGCCGTCCCTCATGAGGAAAGATGTCGAGTCAACACCGCATTGATGTCGGGTGTTACTGAGTTATGTACCCTATCGAGTGCGCGGTTTACGGAGACAACGTGGGCACGCTTCCGCAGAGCCATCATGTCGGAACGCGTTACCGACGGTTACGACGAATGTGGACAACGCGCGCGCCCGTGTTCATTGGACGATCCGGACGCCTCTTCGTCACAAAGCAGCCCAACGGATTGGGCCACACGAGTTGGGCCTCGGACCAACTCCATCGCACAGCAGGCCCAACGGATTGGGCTACACGAATTGGGCCTCGGATCAACTCCATCTTTGGGCTCGATCAAACGTTGATCCAAAATATAAGGACAATGGGCCACGGAACCAGGCTCACGAAGCAAGCCCACGAACAGGCCCAAAGAACAGCCCAAAGACCACCCAAAGACCAATTGCCAAGATCCAAGATCCAAGATCCACGATCCACGGACCACGGACCACGGACCACGGAACCGGAGCCGAGCCGGGCCGGGCCGGCGCGGCGACGTCGAACGCGGCACCGGCACGCAGCACGGCACGGACGGCGACGGCGGCGGCACGTGGGCTTTCCACCCATCACTTGTGCATATAATTATACTAAGTGTTCAATGAACCACTTATATAGACAATTAATGAAGGTACATTAATCAATGTGGGATAAGGATTAATTAATCCTTGCTTATCCCCTTAATCACATAACTCCACGCTTAAGTGACAAACTTTGATCCATTATTTCACCACCGAAATCGGATTTGAGAATGTGAATACACCACGATCATCTACTCGAACGTAGATCGATCCTATGCCGCTTAATTTCACAAAATTAAACGTTACGTCACTCAAAATATTGGTCAAATTAGCTTCCTAAAACTTGACCACATGTATAATAAACATATATATATATATATGCGTGATTTCCAACAACCTTTGTTTCAAAAACTTATTCTCACTACTAAATCATTCCTAGTATGACAAATTACTGTCATATTTTTTTGTCAATCAATATATAATTTTCAAAGTCTGTATCATGGTGCATTTGTATCATGATGAATTCGAATGTGAAAATATTTGACCTCAAACATTGATCACTTTATCACTAAGTCAACATATGTAGACAATTACTCTCATATTTTTTTTATTTTTTATTTTTTATTTTTTTGAATGGTCAATTTGAATGGTTCTAATTATCATATTTGGAAAGGCAAGATGGAAGATCTTCTTTATGTGAAGGATTATTATTTGTCTGTGTTTTCTGCTGATAAACCTCAGAATAAAACAGATGCAGAGTGGAATATTTTGCATAGACAGGTCTGTGGGTATATTCGGCAATGGGTTGATGATAATGTTTTGAATCATATCAGTGGAGAGAATCATGCTCAAACTTTGTGGAACAAGCATGAACAGTTGTATGCTCGAAAGACCGGGAACAATAAATTGTTCTTAATTAAACAGATGATGAGCTTGAAGTATCATGATGGAACTCCTATTACTGATCATTTAAATTCCTTTCAGGGAATTATTAATCAGCTTGCAGGAATGGGTATCAAGTTTGAAGATGAGATACTGAAGGCTTATGGCTCTTTGGCATTTTACCGACTCGTGGGAGACTTTTAGGACATCGTTGTCCAACTCTGCACCAGATGGTGTAATCACCATGGAATTGGCTAAAGCCAGTATTTTAAATGAAGAGATGAGAAGAAAGTCACAAGGTTCCTCTTCACATTCGGATGTCTTAGTCACGAAAGTTATGGGAGAAGTCGAGTAGAGGTCCGCAACAAAGGCAAGCATCAAGTAAATCCAAAGGAAAGTTTCTGATGTTGAGTGCTATCATTATGGTAGAAAAGGACATACAAAGCATCTGCAGACGGTTGAAAAAAGAGAACAAGCGATAAATTACAACAATCAAAAGAACAACCATAAGAAAGATGATGGTGGTAATGCCGATGGTGAAGTCAATACTACTACCAAGAGTTCTTTATTTGTTGTGATCTTGATATGGTCAATACCGCATACGATGATGCGAGTTGGGTTGTTGATAGTGGTGCTACGTGTCATGTAACATCACACGTGAGTTTTATTCATCTTACACGCGGTAACTTTGGTAATGTTAGGATGGATAACAATGAGTTATCAAAGATTGCGAGCATCGGAGATGTTCGTTTGAAGTTTGATCTTCGGAATGGAGTTGGTTTTACATAATGTAAAACATGTTCCGATATGCGACTTAATTTGATCTCTGCGGGTTTGCTTGATCTTGATGGTTACAACAACAACTTTGGTAATGGAATATGGAAACTCACTCGTGGCTCTTTGATCGTGGCAAGAGGTAAAAGATGCTCAAAGCTATACATGACACATCCGATGATCTTGAAAGAAAGGGTCAACGCAGTGGTGAATACTGACTTGACTGATTTGTGGCATAAGAGACTTGGTCACATGAGTGAAAAGGAATGTCTCTACAGTTGAAGAGAAATGTATTACGGATGTGCATGATATTCATCCGAAGAAGTGTTCTCACCGTTTGGCGGTAAATGTAATGAGTTTCCTTTAAGAGCCATCCTCCTTCCAGGAAGGAGAGTATACTGATTTGGTGCATTCCGATGTTTGTGGTCCTATGAAGACTAGGACACTTGGTGGTTGCTCTACTTTGTCACATTTATCGATGATCACTCCGAAAGGTATGGGTTTATACCTTGAAATCTAAAGATCAAGTATTTGAAGTGTTTAAGCGGTTTCATGCCTCGGTTGAGAGATGTGGAAAGAAGCTCAAGTGTATTCGGACGGATAATGGAGGTGAATACATTGGCCCTTTGATGCTTATTGTAGAGAGCAAGGCATTCGACATCAAAAGAGTCCTCCCAAGACACCGCAATTGAATAGATTAGCGGGCGGATGAATGAGAACCTTGATGGGCGTGTCGATGCTTGTTGTCACATGCATGGTTGTCAAATTCCTTCTGGGGAGAAGTTTTGAATACGGCGGTACATGTTATTAATTTAACTCCTTGTATTCCTTTGTCCTTTGATGTCACTCGACGAGTTTGGAGCGGCAAAGATGTTTCTTACAAATCACTTATGGTCTTTGGATGCAAGGCCTTTGTGCACATTCCCAAAGATGAAAGATCAAAGCTTGATGTGAAGTCCAAGCCATGTGTTTTCTTGGGCTATGGCCAAGATGAGTTTGGCTACAGATTATATGATCCAGTCCACAAGAAACTTATTCAAGCGAGATATTATTTTCATGGAAGATCAGACCTTGAAAGATGTTGAGAAGAAAGAGACAGTTCCTCAACATAATGATGATTTTACTGATTTGGATTTGGTCCATCCTCAATATATTGAACCACCGGTTGAAGATGATGTTCAGAATGATGAACAACATGGTATCGATGATATTGATGCTCAGGCAGAGAGGTGGATGAAGACTTTCATCCGTAATCACGGCACCGAGATATTCCATCATTTATCCCACTTAGGCGGTCTCACGAGATCATCATCCTTCCATCCGTGTTTCTGGCGATTAGTATGTCATACTCACCGATGGGGAGAGCACGAGTGTTATGCAGAGGCCATGGAAGATGAGCACAAAAGGAAGTGGTTTGAAGCCGTGCAAGATGAGATGAATTCCTTGTATGAGAGCAATACCTATAAGTTGATGAAGTTGCCTAAGGGCAAGAGAGCTTTGAAGACCAAGTGGGTCTACAGAGTGAAGACTGAAGAGCACACCTCACAGCCTAGATACAAGGCTAGATTGGTGGTCAAAGGGTTCAGTCAGAAAAAGGGTATTGACTTTGATGAGATTTTCTCTCCAGTCGTGAAGATGGGATCTATTCGTATTGTTCTTGGTTTGGCAGCTAGCCTTGATCTTGAGGTTGAGCAGATGGATGTGAAGACAACATTTCTTCATGGTGATTTGGATAAGGAAATCTACATGGAACAACCCAAGGTTTTCGTGTTAAGGCAAAGAAGATTATGTGTAAGCTTCAAAAGAGTCTTTATGGGTTGAAGCAAGCACCAAGACAAGGGTACAAGAAGTTTGAGTCGGTTATGGGGAGCAAAACTACCGAAAGACTATTTCGATCAACGTGTTTTCTTTCGAGGTTTGGTGATGATGATTTCATCATTTTATTGTTATATGTTGATGACATGTTAATTGTTGGCAAGAATGCGAAAGAATAACTCACCAAGAAACAATTGAGCAAGTCTTTTGCTATGAAAGACTTGGGGCCGACAAAAGCATTCTTGGCATTCGGATCACTCGAGATAGAGCTTCCGTGAAGCTACACATGTCACGGGAGCAATACATCGAGAAGGTGCTTGCAGATTCAACATGGATAAAGCTAAAGAGGTTAGTTCACCTCTTACTACCAACTTCAAGACGACAGATAAAGATTGTCCATCTTCTAAGAAGAAGATTGAAGAGATGGATAGGGTCCCTTATGCCTCAAATGTAGGGAGCTTGATGTATGCTATGGTGTGCACACGGCCCGATATTGCTCATGCAAGAGGTGTTGTCGGTCGATTTACACAACCGGGTAAAAGCAGGAAGCGGTGAAGTGGATTCTCGATATATCACGTGGTACTTCCAAATTGGGTATAACATTTGGAAATGGGGCCGATACTTGTTGGTTATAATCGACTCGATATGGCGAAATAAAGACAACATGAAATCCACGGATATTTGACGACTTTTGCGAGGAGGTCAGGTCGTGGCGGTCAAGACGCAAAAGTGTGTGGCTTTATCTACCACCGAGGCTGAGTATGTGGGTGCAATGTGAGCGTGCAAAGAACTATTATGGTGAAAAGATTTATGCAAGAGCTTGACTTTATGCAACAAATACTACGTGGTTCTTTGTGACAATCAAAGTGCAATTCACCTTGCTAAGAATTCTATGTTTCACAAAAGAACAAAGCATATCGATGTGAGGTATCATTGGATTAGAGATGCACTTGAAGACAAACTATTTGAACTTGATAAAGTTCATACCGATGATAATGGTGCCGATATGTTAACAAAGGTTTTGGCAAGGGAAAAGTTGAAGATATGTTGCTCGATTGCCGGGATGGCGAACTCTTCCTCATGAGTCAAAAAGGGGGAGATTTGTTGGGCTATCTTTTATTTTTGAATCATGAGCCCATGAGAAAGCCCATGAACTATATTAATAGGTCAAATTGCAGCAGCCAAATATACAGTAAAGAAAAAAAAAGGAAATTCGCGTGCCTTTCTCTTCCAGCTTTTCAGAGCCTTGATGCAGAAAAATCCGCTTCCGGAGTTTGCACCGTTAGATCGTCGTGATTTTTGGACAGCACTTCACAAAGATCTGGGCCAACATTTTGGACAAGCAGCCCAGCTTAAGGTGGGTTCTTCGGCCGAGAGGTCACGAGTTCGAACCCCACCAAACGCTTCTATGGGTTTGAGCACACACACTGGTTTCCAAGTGTGGTTTACATCTCTGTGGTTTGCGCTATTGCACAGAACGTGGGGTTTACCTAGTCTTGCACCCCAAGGTAGCGGTGGTGGGTTCCCATGATACCAAAAAATAAAAAAAATAAAAAATAAAAAAATTACTCTCATATTTAATTATAGGGATGGTGATAATTAGCCTCAAATTTCTCAATTCAACATCGATTTGGAGATATAAAGTTAATGTTTTGCGATTGGTTGAGGTTGAATATTCTTGTCAAATTGAAAAAATGGTTTAAGAATTCTGAAGCTCAAGTTAAGGGGATTCCAAATGGAATCTCAGTTTTAGCAACTGATACTGGGTTGTTCAACATTGATACTGCAAAAAAAGATTGATTTTTATTTATTAACATGATAGAATTATCAACAATAATAACAATAGTTATAGTACAACTATTAATTTATAATTTTAAGCATGTGATATTTGCTTTGAGTCCAACTAAATTATGTGCTCCATTCATTGCCTTCACAAAATGCTATTGTTGTAGCTATATCAATGATCGCCTAGAACTTCATGCTAAAAATAATAACAGTCAATTGCCCAGACTATGTTTATCAGCAACTACATTAACCACTCAATCATACAAAATTTCAATATTTAATTAATTTTCTCATCTTCAAACCTCAGTTTTCTCTCAATCCAACCATATCAAATTTTGATGGGTTATCAATGGTCACCCAACCATCAATAATTTATATTATTGTTTTATTTTATTAGGCTATTATTGTTGTAGAAAAATATAAAAATGCAAACAATGAAAAACTAACATGAAGTAGAAAATACGACAAAATACACATTAAACAAACTAATAACATAAGTTACAAAAATCGAAATATGAAATTGAAAAACAACAGCCGCTACTTAAAATAGATAATGAAAATTATTGCCTCAATTGATAGAAAAAACAAAGAATGTTGTAGAGAAAATGAAGGAATTTTTAGGTGTGTAAAATATAATAAATTTGATCTCTATTTATAAAAAATAAAAAATATGATTTATTTATTTATTTATTTTATCGATATTTTAAAATAAAATATAATATACTAATAGAATGAAGACAAATATCTTCATTCCATTGGTTAAAATAAAAAGAGAGAGGCCATGTAGGTCTCATTTTTGTGTTGGTCGACCATCTTCCTTTTATTGATTTCAACTTTGGTTTTTTATTTTCTCTTGGTCGACCAGTTCTGCTCCAAAGGCACAGAAAGATAGCCTCAATATGACCGACCGCTATGCCATTATTTATATAAATAAATAACAAAAAAATCATGAAACCCAACAGTCCACGAGCTCATACAAACTGACACCAACCATCTACATCATCTAGATTTTTGTTGAACTTGTCACCAATATATACGATAAATACCTAAAATATCTTCTATATTATATTGAATAAAATAATTAAATTTTTTATTTTTTTCTTTATAAATAAACACCAACATTATCAGAGTTATACACATAATATAATTATATCATATTCTCTATTTAGAACATCGATTTTACTTCCAAAAAAGTTATCTTTATGTTATTGATTAGTCATATTTTCTACTTTTATTGGTTTTTATTTTGGTATTTGCACAGTTGTTATAATTTTTATTAAAAATTAGTTATATTATGATTAAAATATTATAAAATAATTATAAAAATATTATGATTGGATGATAGTAGTGATTGTTGATAAATTATCCAAAATTATATATAATTATGTTGTAGGAAGAGAAATTAATTAAATATTTAATTTTTTGATAGTTGGATGGTTGCAGTAGCTATGGATAAACATAGTCTCAATCCATATGGATAAGGTGTAGGGCTAACTCCAATGTTGCACTAAGATATCATAACATTTTACTACACAAACTTGACTCAAATTTTGAAAACCACAAAGTGTATCCCTCCCTCCAGTCTCCAAACAAACTATTTCCCGCCAAATTCTGCCCCCAACATAAAATAAAATTACATAAAAACACAAAACCCCACTAAATACCATCATAGTCAGGCGAAACGTCCTTGCAATGGCAGAGCAAGATGAAGGAGAAAACCCTGCCGCCATCGACGAGCCAAACAAGCTCGAGATCCCGACTCGCCGAGTCAAGAACATCATGAAACTCGACAAGGATATCAACAAGGTCAACTCCGAAGCCTTATTCCTCGTTGCGTCCTCCACCCAGCTCTTCCTCCAGTTCCTCGCCGAGAAATCGGCGCAGGCCGCCGTCGAGAAGAAGAGAAAAACTATAACAGTGGAACACATGCGAGTTGCCGCCAAGAGACACCGTCCGACTGCTGATTTCCTGCTCGATTCTCTCCCGATGCCTCCTCGGCCCGCCGAGCAGAATCCTCCGGGAGATCGTGCTAAATCGCGTCAAGAGAAGAAGTCCGTTCCTTTCGCCACTCGTTCAATTGATGCTTTCTTTCAAAAGACTACTTGAAATTTCTGTTGGTGTTAGGTTTTGATGGTGGAGGGTGTAAGATAGTTGAAAAATTACTATCATTCATCGTGCTAGGGGACGTTGTTGTGATACCCAATACGAGGTGTTTCAGTTATGATGCCGAGATAAAAATATTATGGAGCTTACTTTGATTTTCTAATCCTGTGCAATCGTGATGAGATTATTCTTTATAATTTGTGAAATCTAAAAATGACCCTTTTCTATTTGTGCACATGATGTTTTATCACGCTAATTCAATACAATACTCTAATATCCTAGTGTGAGAATGTCATGAAGTGGTGAAAAGTTATTGTGATTACTTAGTTTTGTATGTTTCAGTTATCCTGCTTTAAATTATGAAGTGTTTGTGGCTTGTGATTTTATCTACGAAATTATATTGCACATGAAGAAATCTGTACTTGTTCTGTTTGTCAAATGCTGCAGAAAATGTGCAAATGTAGGCTTTAGATCCTGTGGAATGGTCTGTTTAATTTATTTCTGGGCACAACTCTTTGCATATTATAAGAGAATGGAGACTGATTATGCAACTGAACTTATAATTGGAGGAAGCCCAATATCCTAGGGTGAGAAGGGCCCAGAAAATGACGAAACAACTGAAAATGTATCCTCTCTGAGATGGTAAGAAAAGCCTGTCTGACTGTATGCCCTTTGTCTGTTTGCTTTCTTTCCTCCCTTTATGAAAGATATGCCTTGACTTGGTGTGTTGATGCTGTTTGGTCCCATGGGCTGTAATCCCAGGGAAGATTTTCTATTTAGAGGGCTTGCACTTCCAAAGCCTCCATTTATGTTTTTATCAGAAATATGCCGACCACTGGTGCCTGGCCTCGTTCCAAATGGGATGTCAGGCTCAGTTACTTTTTACTTTGTACCTTCTTCTTTTCCTGCATGAAAGATCAACCTTGTATATTAAAATACTCTAAAAATGCCATAAGCATATTTTAAATAAGGGAGTCTGTAAACATTAGAGTATATATGTTACTGGTGAATGAGAATGAAAAAGGTGCTGAAGGTATTACCCATTGTCTTTGTTTCTCCTCTTCCTTTTGCTTCCTCAACATATGGTACTCTTCAAGTATTGCTAGTAGAGGAACCTGAATTCCGAAATTTTATTTGTGAGGATGAACCGTACATAATTCTAGTAGATTGGTCTATTCAGAAGCATTGCATAGCTGAATAATGAGGCATAGAAGGTTCTGGATTCTGTGAATAAAATCAAAGTTTAGTTCCTAGAGAACTGAAGAAGTGTGCGATGTTGAAATAAAAATCCAAGTCAAAGTGAGTATCAAGTTATCTCGAGTGTTTTGTCTGCTGAAGAGTAATCCACCTACCTAATTTGACACTATAATTTCATCAGTTTTTATGTATACTATATCTATCATAGATATTCAAGAATGGATCTTCACTTTTTGTAATTTTTTATTCAGATAATTCTTACTTGTTATATTCCCTGATCACATGTGAAGATGCATATTCACAGTGATTACAAGAATTATTCATTCAAGTAGCTATTCAGAATGGTATACCTCATCATACAAGAAGACTTTCTTTCTTTCATCTTCCCACTCCTTAGTCTTGGATATCAGCAAGTACACCAAAGCTGCCAGGAAGCAGACAAAGTGCATATGGTTATTGATATCTTTGAACTCATTTTATCGGTTTAGTTCTTTAGTACAAGATGATTCATCATTCAATTCTACTTGAAAGTATATCATGGAGATAACTCTTAACCTGGTATCTTGTTGACCATCACTCTGGCTCGCTCAGCTCTTTTAAGGTTCTTATGAGCACCTCTGCTAACTGAATAGCGATTTTCATCCTGAATTGGCAAATTAGTTAAGAGTTTTCTTGCTCAAAGTACTTGATGTATTTTTTTATTATTTAAATGAAGAAGAGAAGAATCTGACAGTGCTGTACTCTTCCAACCAAAGCTCCTCATCACGTGCCAATATCCACTTTTCAACCTTCTCCATGATCACCTTCCTGCTAGCAGCTTCTTCTTCAGCTCTCAATATCTGTTCATCCATGCTTCTGAGGAGATCGGCATGATCAATCTCCCCTTTTATAAATTGCCATGGGTCAAATTGTGATATATGAGCAGTAACTGAAAATTTTCTTTCAAAAGATTCAGTCTAACCAGAGTCTATTTGGTTGGTAACATTTTCCATCTCTGATCTTGATGGTATTTTCATGTGTGATCTATGACATATATCCTCAAGCTCTATTTGTTTCTTGAAGAAAAATTCTTTCATCTTGCTTGCTTTTAGCTGATCCAGTCTCTTCACTTCAGTCTCAGCCTTGAAAAGATTTTTAATCAAATTAAATCATTTGTGGCATAAAATTCTGGAGAAGTATCAGAAGGGATACCTGCTGCACCATGTCAAGAGTAAGGCTTCCAGGAGTGGATATCTCTGCTGATGCCATAGATGATAGATTGGCAACACGTAGAAATTCTTGATGGTCTTTATAGGGTGTATCCATGAGACTCCACAAATCAGACAATGCTTTACCAAGTTGTTGCACCTGAATTAATTAAATCAACTAAACAGAGTTAAAATGCTAGGTGTTTGCAGTGAACATGTCTAACAAATTCTATAGCCTTAACCTCCTGTGTACATTCCATACATGATATATATTGTGATATTTTTTGAGAATGGCTCTTACTCAAGAAGTTGCACAAGATATAAAAACATTAGTTACCTTGTCAAACCGTGTTTGTTTTTCTGATTGAAGGGACTTCACTGTTCCATCAAGCTTTTCCAGGATGCCGTTACTGATGTTCTTTGACAATCCTGATAATTCGTTCAAGCTTGGGTGCACCTTTGTTATGATCAATGAAGAATCCATTCCTAAAGTGGCTGACAAGTTTCTGATTGTGCTTATGTAGTTTTCCATCCTCTGAAGTCTGTCACTCTTTGATACAGATATGAGCATGCAAGAGAACAATTGAAGTGATTGGCAATTTATTTAGCCCCTAACAACATACTTTAATCATTGTATCTACCTTCTCACTGTGGAGTCTCTGAAGCTCATTTTGGAATTCCTCAAGTTTTTTAAGTGAAAGATCATTCTCGTTGACACAAACAGGTGATGTTGAACCATTATACCCTGTCCGACCTGCAATCTCTGCAGAAATTTTATGAATTTGCCCTTGTACTACTTGGAATTGCTTTACCCGTTCTTCTTTCCTTAACTGCATCTCTCTTAGTGCTGGGGTTATAGAATTTAGCTGCTCTTTTAGCGTTCCTGCCATTTTCTCTGGCTGTCATGAATGAAAAAGGTACTTGAATCAAAACATTACAGTACATATTTTAAAGCTTTTTTCCTGCTAAGATCCAAAATAACTGTTTGCTGTAATTTAAAAAATTAGAATGTCAAGCTTCCTCCCCCAGTAATTCTACATGAATAGACATTTTAAATACATAATCGCATACAACGTGTTCAATTTTATTTTTGCATCATGCTCGTCCCTTTGATCTTCATGCAGAAAGCATTGAGAGTACTTTTGCATGCTTCAAATTTTATTTATCTTTAATTGTCTGATCATGTCCATGAGCTATCACATTTTGGTATTCAATCAATCTACAACAATATTGGCTCTTCTAGGAATATATTACTGAATATGTTGCTTATACATAGGTTTTGTTTTAACTAACTTGTAGTATATATCTTACCCTTCCCGGCAGTGATCTTTCTCCAAGTGACAGGAGGAGATGAGTAAACTCAGCCTCAGACTCTGCAAGTTGCTGATGTAGTCGAGTTCGTGAGATGTTAGCTGTGTCAACTTTTCTTCTATAAATCTCGAGGCACTCCTGTTCAAGTTCCAGCAGAACCTTTTCCCGCTCAAATTTGTCTTCTCCGACTTCATCCCATATGATCTGCCAGCCAAGAAGCTCATGTTATAACTATCTGGTAAGCAAGCTACTTCATTACATTAGAGTTAAAATTTGAAAGAGACTTGCCTGTAATTCTTGTAGCAAGTAGCCACACGATGTGTCCAACAATGCTAAACTTCCCATCGCACCATTTGACTTCTGTAAGGATCCCATCAAAGAGAGTCCTTTCTGATGAGATGGAAGACGAGAGGGAGAAAAGCCTAAGCCCCGACTAGAGAGATAGCAGCCGTTTCCTAGAAGCGACTAGAATTATCTTGTACTGCAAGAGCAGTTTTAAAACTAGAGATGGAGGGACCATAATGAGGTGGGACTTTGGTTTTGGGAGTTAATATTTGCTTAAAAGATAAGGTTTCACTGGTGGGTGACAGTGAAACTTTAGGTTCAAGGATTCTTTGTTGCTTTTGATCTTCAATGTTTCTCTTCCCACTTTACTTTCAAGGTTAATTCTAGTGAGTTTGTGTCAAGCAAAACTCACTAGAATTAATTCTAGTGAATTTTGGGATAATGCTTTGATTCTCTCATCACGGTTCAGCTTCTAATGATTGTGAGATTTCATCACTCTTTATTTGCTGTAAGCATGACTTGATTCTCAAGCAAATCTCTCAAGAAAAAAAACAGAAAAAAATGGCAAGGGCATCATATATATGTGCTGTGAGGATCTTTCTCATTGGAGTATCATATGGGATTACTAGATTATGGTCTCATGCTTTTAACCTTCATTCTCTAATCATATTTAGTTATTGCAATTAATCCACTTTTCTTGAGAACTTTCCCATCTTAACTCAGTTCATTAGTAAAATTAATATTTGCCTGCATTATATTATTGGAGAGATGATGTGATTCCTCACCAGTAATAGTCAAAATATGAATAAAATCCACTAGAATCTCTGTCTCGGTAATTCTTTTGTTAGTGTCATAACATTTGTGTTTCATCTGCATTTTGTATGACTGAAAGAGAAAAGAAAATGAATTTGGTGTTGATGAACTCCTAATTCTCTGGACATAATAATGACAATAAGATTAGTGATGCCTTGTCCTTAAAAGGACATTTCACCTTGACCAATATTTAGGGATTCTTATGTTATTTAGAAGTCCATTTAAATTGTAGAATGCTTGGTAGCATTTCCTTATCACTACGCTTTTGTTAGGTGGCGCAGGTAAACGAGAACGATGCTAAATCGTGAACTTATTTTCCAAATGCAACATTTTTTTTTGTACGATAGAGTCAAAATAACTCAAATCATATATTATAATTCCTAGATGACGTGGAGGGAATACGCTATTTTAAAAGATGTTTAATCTTCTAAACCCCTAATATCATTCATTTATTGTTTACCAGAAAACATGTTGGTTAATTTGGATAACACAGTCACGTAATATTATCACCGAATACTTGATCAACTTATCCTTTCAATTATTATCCAAGTAAAAGAGTTTAACCTTACATGTAATTCAGACTATAATTTTATATTAGGGGTAAGGTGAATCTCTCAGCTCTTTGTTCTGGGCATCTACTGAACGAATTTTCACGGAATATAAATTTTGCAATAGTAATAATATATATATATATATAGAAAGTCCTATTCAGTGTTTATTTCCGATTTTCATAATTCTTGATAATTATACCATATTCCACGGCTATTTGTTACCTCGATCACCAAAATTTTATCTCTTTCCTAATTTATTTATTGATTTAGTATTCAATTATGTTTAGGAAAAATCTAACTCAACAATAATAAATATCTTTAAAATTTAACAACTATATTATTTGAAAACCAACATAAAGCTAATAGCTTTACAAATAAAATAAAATAAAATAAGATAAGATTTTTTCCTTCAGAAAATACACATCTCATAATTAATAATATAACATATTTTATAATATTTTAATTATATCGAAATAATAGCCCTTTTTTGGTTTTTGATTTTATTCCCGAAATCATGTCCTTGAAAAGAAAAGGAGCAAGCTTTTCAGTTGCGTGTTCAAATTTTTGCATCTATTGTTTTTTAGCAAAGCTATTCACATTGAATTCCACACAGTTCATCTGCTGTTCCTTGATCCAAAGTCTACAGTAAAATCATACGTATTGATCAATAAAAATTGATTAATGTGAGAAAATACAAATATTATAAGAACATATAGTTATTTGCATTTTGTTGTTCTTATTTTTAGTCTTTACCTCGAAATCTGCAGTGATTGATAAGTGTATTCTTGACGATCAACTTAGAAAGGATCAAAAGAAATTGAGTTCTCATAAGTTTCAATTATAATGTTCCATTTTATCAACTAATCCACTTTACGATCGAAAAAAATAATAAGACATGATTTTTTTCCACACTTATAGAAAATTTGACAAGTAATTGCAACATATCACTCACAGAATGACACTGTTGAAATGTATTGAATATGTAAATTTGATTACAAATCAAAAAAATAATATTGCTATTATAACAATTTATACAATATTTCAAAAACAAATATCCGTCAAAAACTTCAAATTATAACAAATATTGGGAGTTTTTCCATTTAACGGGCCTTTGATAGGTCTTCATCTTGATATATCTTTAAGAAAGGCCCATTGTGTGGAGCCCGATTCATTAGAGTCTAAATCAGCCACATCAGGTGATGCAACTATTTTATTTATTTTCATTTTTCCGTTTTAGGTTAATTTCTTCAAAGATCGCGAAAATGGTTTTACTTTGTACCAAAAATAGTTTTCGAATCGCAATTAATCATGCTTTATGGATAATTGATTGAGAAGCTATATATGATGGACGGGACGTGAAGTTTTTCAAACGCAGTTCAAAATTTTGGTAATCAATTATTTACCAAGTAATATTTATATTTTATATATAGAGAGAGTTGCCTCAGATTTCAAATACTTCTTCATCAACACGGACCAAAAAAAGTAAACATAAGCAAAATATATCAAATGAGTTATGCATTCATAAAACAAATTACATAGGTAAAACTTCCAAACAAATGAAACTCGAGTATTGAAATATGAAATAGAATATTGAACAACTTATGGTGGAATAAAATTAGAGATTGAAAATGGGAGTGGAAATAATCAGGTGAGACGCCTGCACAAAGTGAGGCCATCTCCGATGGAAAGGTGGGCCAATTCGATGCGGGAATCGGCGGCGAGAAAAGAGTTGAGAGCAAGGATATGCCCTCTGCAGCCCCTCAGGAAGTCATCCATCTCATCTCCCTCCTCCGCCACGACGGTGCCGGACCACAGCGTGTTGTCGTACGCTATAATTCCTCCCACCTTAACCAGCTTCAGTAGTTGCTCGTGGTAGTTGATGTAGTTTTCTTTGTCCGCATCAACAAATGCAAAGTCAAATGTCCCTTCTTCACCCTATTTCCATCAAACATTGTTAATTACAATTTGTCGATATATTAATTTATGCAACGCACTGGGGTTATAAAGTTGGAAATTTTGATCTAAAAAAGAATTTATATTATATAGAGAAACAACGACTCTCACTACTTATGGAAACTTTACATGAGCATTGCTGATATTTAGTCAACTTCAGCATTTTTTTAATATTAAATGTTAGCAGTGTTTATGAAAGACATTCGTAAATTATGAACATATCAATTCTCATTTTGTATTTCCTATATATAATTTCACCTCTCGTCAATTTTATCTCATGCTGTTGTGACGGTTTTGTATGTTGTCACTCTAATTTTTAGTTACGGTATCTATAATCATGACCCCAATGACGATCCCAAATATCTTCACTGGATAGTTATAATGACGACTTTCCCATATGGGCAATATATATCATTTTTTTTGTAGTGGTAACTTTAATTTTAGATATATTTAATTGAAATATTTTTTCTCAGTGGGATTCCTTGGCTCTTCTATCTAATCTAGTGTAATTTTGATACTACCTAATGTTGGGAAAATTAATTCTCCATTCAAACTTGGTAGAAGCAAGAAATAAGGAAAAATACAGACACAATCAACAACACAAGAATTTAACGTGGAAACTCCAAATCCGGAGAAAAACCACGACCCACAGAGGAAAATCCACTATATGATAAATTTCTACAATCATACAGTATTTCACTCTCACTCGGCTCCCAATCCCTACACTCTTACAAGCCTTTGAATAACTCTCACCTTACTCACAAACCGAGACAAGGAAATTTAACTAGAGTCAAACACAAGACTAAAGTGTATTACATGGTGCACTTGTAACAAAGACCTAGGAGCTCCTTATATAGCCTAAGAAACTCCACCTACTTTGATACCAAAACCAATGTGGGACAAAGTCTCCATTTCTATTTTAACAAAGAAATCCCAACAATCTCCCCCTTGTTAAAATAGAAACAAAACTTCATTGTCTTCACCGACAATCATTGTCTTTACCGACAATCATGATTCTTAAACCCAAAGAATCATCATTCTCAAAAGAGAATAAACCTACTCCACCATAAGAGTAGAACACTTAGAATAAACCATTCTAAGAATTTCCTTCGACACATCGAAAAACCTGCTGAAAATTATGGTGCAACTTCTAACTTTGACCTCCTAGAAGTTCCTCACCATCGACATCCTTTCACCACACACCTTGCATCCATGTCGAAGCCGATGCACATGTGGTCCAACTAACATCATCACCCGATGTCGGTTCCAAGCCAGAGCCATTTGCCGTAATAGCTCCCCTCGAACAGCGCCACCTTGACAGCCGCCAACCTCCTTCTGAGCCTTGTACACCGATTGTATCAACCATTCTTCCATCCAATTTCTCCACGTCAAACTTCCTTGGACTTGAAGTTGCCTTGACGAACCGCTTCTCCACCAAATGAATAACCGTCTCACACGAGACACCCGGATCTTTCTCAAGAAATCCTTTCGATGTGGAAGATCGATAATCTGCAACCACAGAGCATACTTGGAATATCGAGACCTTAACCGAGCTCGATACCACTTGTTGGGAAAATTAATTCTCCATTCAAACTTGGTGAAGCGAGAAATAAGGAAAATACGGACACAATCAACAACACAAGAATTTAACGTGGAAACTCAACCAGGAGAAAACCACGACCACGAGAGAAAATCCACTATATGATAAATTTCTACAATCATACAAGATTTCACTCTCACTCGGCTCCCAATCCCTACACTCTTACAAGCTGAATAACTCTCACCTTACTCACAAACCGAGACAAGGAAATTTAACTAGAGTCAAACACAAGACTAAAGTGTATTACATGGTGCACTTGTAACAAAGACCTAGGAGCTCCTTATATAGCCTAAGAAACTCCACCTACTTTGATACCAAAACCAATGTGGGACAAAGTCTCCATTTCTATTTTAACAAAGAAATCCCAACAATCTCCCCCTTGTTAAAATAGAAACAAAACTTCATTGTCTTCACCGACAATCATTGTCTTTACCGACAATCATGATTCTTAAACCCAAAGAATCATCATTCTCAAAAGAGAATAAACCTACTCCCCCATAAGAGTAGAACACTTAGAATAAACCATTCTAAGAATTTCCTTCGGCACATGTCGAAAAAACCTGCTGAAAATTATGGTGCAACTTCTAACTTTGACCCTCCTAGAAGTTCCTCACCATCGACATCCTTTCACCACACACCTTGCATCCATGTCGGCCGATGCACATGTGGTCCAACTAACATCATCACCACGATGTCGGTTCAAGCGAGCCATTTGCGTAATAGCTCCCCTCGAACAGCCCACCTTGACAGCTTCGCCAACCTCCTTCTCGGAGCCTTGTGTACACCAGATTGTATCAACCATTCTTCCATCCAATTTCTCCACGTCAAACTTCCTTGGACTTGAAGTTGCCTTGACGAACCGCTTCTCCACCAAAATGAATAACCGTCTCACACGAGACACCCCCGGATCTTTCTCAAGAAATCCTTTCTGATGTGGAAGATCAGACAATACTGCAACCACAGAGCATACTTGGAATATCAAGAGACCTTAACCGGAGCTCTGATACCACTTGTTGGGAAAATTAATTCTCCATTCAAACTTGGTAGAAGCAAGAAATAAGGAAAAATACAGACACAATCAACAACACAAGAATTTAACGTGGAAACTCCAAATCCGGAGAAAAACCACGACCCACAGAGGAAAATCCACTATATGATAAATTTCTACAATCATACAGTATTTCACTCTCACTCGGCTCCCAATCCCTACACTCTTACAAGCCTGAATAACTCTCACCTTACTCACAAACCGAGACAGGAAATTTAACTAGAGTCAAACACAAGACTAAAGTGTATTACATGGTGCACTTGTAACAAAGACACAGCTCCACCTACTTTGATACCAAAACCAATGTGGGACAAAGTCTCCATTTCTATTTTAACAAAGAAATCCCAACACCTAATATGTCACGAAATTTATGTTAGCACTGTCGGATAGAAAATGAATAACTACTTAATTAGTACAACGAAAAGAGATGCGACCGGCCAACCAATAATGGTATAAGGTAGTGGCGAGTCATAATCCTGATTAAATTATAACAAGATTGCAAACTTGTAGACTTGTAGTCTTCGTTATGCTATAGCACCACTGATAATCATAACGAAATACTTAATTTCATTTAATTTTATAAAAATCACAATTAGGTTGGTAAAGTGCAATATGTTTTTTTTTCTAATTAACATTATTAATTTTATTAAAAAGTTTATTATAATTACCTTGGAAAGGAGCTCCTTGATGACAGTCATAGCATCAGATTGGATGAACTGAATTTTGTGAGTCATGTTTGCCTTCTGAATAAATGGCAATCCAGTCTCGTAGGCTTCCCTATCTGGGTCGATCGCGATTATCTGGAAAATGAATACTTATAAATAATTAGTTAATTAATCCAATTTTTTACTATAAAATTATCGTCTTGGAAATTGACTTACTTGACCGTCGTCGGGAAGGGCAAGAGCAGTGGAGAGAAGTGAATAACCGGTAAAAACTCCAACTTCTATAGTCTTCTTGGCATTCATAATTTTCAAGAGCATAGAAATAAATTGGCCCTCATCCGCAGGCACATTCATCAGACTCCTGATAAAATACATAACAATTAACAAAAATTTAATAAACTAGGGAAAAAAGTTATTTTTTCGCAAGATCATAACTATATTATCATTTTCTTAATCAAGATTAAAAATTGTTCCGGAAATTTTTTACTTATATTAGATGATCGTACCAAAATTGATATTTGTCGACGGTAGCAGTCCTGAGCTCTTTGAGCAGTTCATGCTCTCTGGGAAAGGCACTTGTTTCCAGAATATACTGCAGTACAAATTAATGACCATTTCAATGAAGAAGAAACTGGAAGATGTTTTTAAATAATTTGCAAATTAAATTAAAAATACTAATTTGAAATGCATTGGTTGATTAATTTAAGATGCGTTGAGGGAAAAATATAACCTTAGCGAGGGCCTCGCTCTGAAGAATGGAGCCGTAGAACTTGTCCTTCATTTTCAAAGGCAAAAAGATAGAGTTTTGAATGAAGGAAGAAACTCCACGGTATGTGATGTGATGATATGTTTGTTTGAAATAATGAGCCAATTTATAAACCTCCAAACAACGCGTTAATGCCTCTAGTTGGAAGAAGTGTCACACACAACTACAATGATATTTTATACATTTTCTGTAATCATATAACAAACATGTTCTTAATTTACTAATTTATTCTAAGTAAATATAAATTAAACTTTTAGAATTTTGAAATATATCTGTATGTATCATAACAAAAATGGACATTGTTGGTTTTTAAAAAATGATAATAGATTTTGTTTATGCATGTAATGGTAACTAAATTATTTATTATATTTCATAATTGATTATTTGAATCAAACACACAATTCAAAATGGACACTGATAGATTCGGGTTAAGACTTATATAAAATATTATCTTTACGAAAGTGGATTGAGAATGATCGAGTAAATGGAAGTGTTGTTGATGAAGCTCTTCGTGTCAGGAGTAATAGTAGTCGATGAACAACCTGCAAAACAAGCCCGAATGAGATTATCCAAATAGTATTCCGACGATCAAGTTAGAACTTGTTGGAAGTATTTGAGTGAATAAATCGCGTGAAAGAGTAAATGTTTTTCTTGAGAATTGTAATTTTAGTGGTATATATCCTCTTTGTAAAAGTAAAAAAATTGGGTACAAATCTCAATCTCTTATCCCTAACAAAAGAAAAAACATTTAAGTTAATCAATACTTAAAATGAACACATGTCATTCAGTCAAAGTTGACTTCTTCTTTTCACTAATCAAAGAAATGATTATGCAATTACTGATTGGTTGGGTAAGCAAATTCGGCGTTTGTTGAGAGCTATTTAAGAAAGAAATGAGATTCCCCTCAAGAAAAAAGAAATGAGAATAGGAGTTTGGTAAAAGCCACTAAGAAGAAAAATGAGAACTCATAATTAGGAGTTTGGTAAAGGCCATTAAGAAAATGATGAGAATCCATAGAAATCGAGAACCGTGTAGGTGTGGTGTTAAATTGTTTGAAATTTAACATTACAATATTAATTATTCTTTAGACTTTCAGGATTAGCAAATGAAGGATAAAGGTCAGCATGCATTCCATTGGTGGATAAGTCCAAGTCGGGTGTCATAATTACAATTTTGTCCGACAACTGAGATTTATATTTTTTTTTAATTATCTCACTTTAAATTATCCATATTAAAAAAAAAAAATTCACTTTTGTAAGTCATATTGCTTTACAAGCAAAACACAATCCTCCTTAATCTATTTGTCCAAATCAATAAGTCACTTAGAGTATGACGGAGGGGATACATATCAAAGTAGGTATTTCTATTCCAATTTTGAATAATTTAATAATAAAAGTATTCGTATCTTATAATAAATATATTGTTTAAATTACATCAAAGTTTATAAAATAAACACTTTTATAATTATAATAAATTTAAATAGTTGTGCTTAGTGATGAATTATGAGTTACGACGACTTAGGAGAGCAGACTACTTTTCTAATAAATAAATTCAGATCAAGTAGACAATGACTACTATGGTGAATTATATTGCATATCATGACATTGAGTCAGTTTATTAACGAGTTCCGACTGGAGTATATATTAAATTGTTGAAACGGTAATATAGTATATAAAAACGTGAGACAAACTATAAATTTGGGTAAATCGCTATCGAAGAATGTATATTGTATATTTACTACGTATATTTTTGAAAAAAAAAACTATTTGCTATACAAGTAGGTATAACCGTATAAGTATCTACATATGTAAAGTTCAAAGCATGCTGTAACACAAATTTTTTATTTAATTTTATAAACGTGAAATTGTATACAAAATCAATGTAATTTGGATTTGATATATTTGAGATGTATTCAATCTTCTATTTATCCCCTGATTCTATTTTTCGACTTGAATTCTTGAACGATCTTGAATGTTCTTTGAGTTATTGGAGGAGATGTGGTTCATTTATCTCCTTGAATTTAAAAGTTGAACTTGATGATGTTGATCTGAATGATTTCAGTCTTGTTTTGAGATCAATTGTCGGATTTGGTTTGATATGTTGAAGAACGTTTGAAGATCTTCAAGTTTGAGCGTCAATGCAGAGGGTTTTCACCATATTTCTGAATTGAACGTCATCTTTGATTGGATTTGGAGGATGATTTTGGCGAAGAACGTGGTGATTTGCACGAAGAACGTATTGAATGTTGAAGAAGACTCCGGATGCTGGAAAAGACTTCACCGATGATTCTTCGATTGTCTTGGGCTCTTCGAATCTTCACCCATCTTCACTTCACTTCACCTCCTATTTATAGATTTAGATTTGTGGGCTTGTGGGCCTTTTGGACCACCAAACCATGGACTTGAAACGAGCATGGTATCAAACCATGAGTTTGAGCTTATGGGCGTTTAGTACCAAACCATGAGAAATGGTTTGAGCTTGAACATAGGCTTTTATGCTTTATTTGTGCAATTTGGTGATTATTCATTTTCGATGTGTCGTTGTCAGATATCGTTCTCCTATTTTCCGATAAAATTAAATATTAACCATATATCTATCTATTTTGGAATAAATTCCATTAATAAAATAGAGATATAATTAATTATTTAATTCGTGATTTACACGTGACGCAATATAATATACTAATAATTTTTAATTGTCTACACATGCATCACATTCGGTGAATTTAATAATTGAGTTCCACTCAGAAATATATTTATATTTTAACCATCAGTTTGGCTTTACATATTCTCAGCAAAACCTAAGTTGGACGATGTTTATCTAATCCAATAGTTAAATATATTGGTACATACCAGCTTGATAAAAGTTGGAATTTCATAAGTAGGAGAAAAAGGGAAAGTGACACTTAATACAGTGTTTGCATATGGAAAACATAATAGTTGCTCAAAAATAGATTGAATTCATTTCCACTGGTTTTCCATAACTCATATTCTCTCGGCAGAATAAAACACAAACTAATATCAAAAGTCAATCAGTATTTTCAGAAAAGAAAGAGCCTCATAACAACTGATCATCAACAAATTTGCTCTCTTTGTTTTGGGAAGAAATCCGCAAACGCTATTGGAGAGAATAAGCCCACATTTTACATTTATTTAGAAAAGCATAGATAGGTAATCAGTGAAGGCGCCTGCAAAGCGAGAGGCCATCTCCAACGGAAAGATGAGCGAGGTCGATGCGAGAATCATTCGCCAAAAAACTGTTCAAATTCCTCAGAAATATCCGATTCTCGCCGATCTTATCCTTCCACTCCTGGGTGAGATCATCGTCCGCCAATGCCACGGTGCCGGACCACAGGGTGTTGTCGTACCCTATCATTCCTCCCACCCTCACTAGCTTCAACAGCAATTCGTGGTAGTTGATGTAGTTTTCCTTGTCTGCGTCCACAAATGCGAAATCGAATGTCCCTTCTTCTCCCTGTTAATTTCCATCACATTTATTTATTTATAGTGAAGACCACAATTTGGCTTGGATCTTAGTGTATGCAAATCATTAGTGGGAACTAGATTTTCTAAATTTCGATAAACCAATTTTGTTACGATTGGGTTTAGTGATTGAGGACTTTTGTACAATAACTCACACAATTGTATATATAAGAATAAAAATAAATAAAAAATTGTTGGTGGAGGCTTAAGCAATGTTTCTCTTTATTGGCTCTGCCACTAAGTGTATGATCTACTTTATTGTTTTTGGATTAATTGCAAAAACTTCACTAACTTTGACCTTATCAGCCAATTCACTTGGGAATTTAAACAAAAATGGAATTGTGATAATAATGTTTATTTTGTGATTTGAAGTAAACAAATAAATAAAAGACGAGCCAAATATTAACCGACATGGTGATAGTTTTTGTCTAAATTGTCAGAAATTTGGAGGAAAAAAGTTGTTGGTTATTGCCAGGACATTTGTCAGCTGTATTACTAAAAGTAAAAGATAGGATCACTATAAAAATGTTTTCTAAAGTGTGGCTAAAGCCAAAATCAGATGAAAGTCGATCCAAGTGCAGAAAACATTTATTTTAGTGTCGTGTCTGCAACCATTAATTAGGTAGTGAGTGTTAAATACAATGAAAGCACGAATTTAATTTAATTGAAGATGAGTTAATAGACTGACATTATGGAGTAATTGGTTAATAGCAGTGAGTGCGTCTGCAGTAATGAATTGGATCTTATGCGCCACTCCCGCCTTTTCAATAAACGGCAAACCGACCTCGTATGCTTCTCTATCTGGATCAATTGCTATCACCTAATAAAACCAAATCAAAATTAACTTGATGCACTCACTCATATATAATATTTGTGTAACTTACTTACTTTGCCTTTATCCGAGAGAGCAAGTGCAGTCGCCAAAGGGAATAACCAGTAAAAACTCCAACTTCTATTGTTTTCTTTGCATTCATCACTTTCAACATCATTGAAAGAAGCTGTCCTTCATCGGCAGGCACATTCATCACACTCCTGAAAACAATATTTTCTTTATCATAATTTTGAAATTATCTTTTTCACTTTTTCTTTTGGTTTCACACTGAATTTTTTAACTTTTATATAGACACAGTCGAATAATTTTGAAGAAGGAATAAGATTCTGGTTTTACATACAAGTGACTGTACTTGTCAACGCTAGCCTGCCGAAGTTCCTTGAGTTGTTCATGCTCTCTTGGATAGGCACTTGTTTCCAGAAGGTACTGTAATTTCATATCATAAAATAATATGCGATATTAAGAAATCAAAAAATATAATATCATTTTTTAGTCACGGTGCAGTCCAAACAAATCAACTAATTGAAATAAATACTTTCCTAGCTACTAAAATTTATTTAGTTAAATTATCGTAACAAATAAATTACAAATTAGGTCTTTAGGATTTAAAGCCATACTAGACTTCGCAACGCTTAGTCTGTTTACGTCTACCCTTGTAGGATTAATAAGAATAAAAAGATAAGGCAACAGAAAATACAAAAAAAAAAGACGACAAAAAATTGTGTGTGGCCTAGAATAGTTAACGTCTATGACTAAAAATATCAAGTTGGACTCCCCGTCAAACATTTTTTTTTAAAATTATCTATTCAGATAATAAAGAAAAAGAAATTCAACGGTTAGAGTTTTTAAAGAAAAAGGAGTGGAGGAAAGAAAAAGTACCATTACATAATGACTTAACATTTAAACATTAAAAAGTATCCAGAAATTTTCAGAGTGCTTCAGTGCCAAGTCAAGATTCCACTACTCTATATTTTCTTATTAAGAAAGTGGAGAACACCGATTTCTAGAATTAACTTCAACAGATCCGGACTGTAATTATTCTTTTATAATTTTCCGGCAAAAAGATTTTTTAATCTTTAATAATAATAGAAACAACATAATTTTTTGGGTTTTTCCAAAACAACAACAACATTTTTTTGGAAAAAAATTCCAAACAAATAGGTCTTATGCATATTTTGATCAACTTCAATCCCACATGCTTCCTAAAATGAATAAACTAACTGGTCCGCCGGCAACAGTTATCGGCGGCTGCAGCCTATCCCTTTTCATGCATGTTTATGCCCAACACACAGAAATTTTAACAGACATAGCAAATGCCGAAGACTGCAAAACAAATAAACTCTATATTGTTTAATTAAGAAGTTAAAGAGATGAACCTTAGTGAGGGCCTCGCTTTGGAGAATGGTGCATGAGTATTTCTCTTTCATATTGGAAGAAAAAAGCTTTTCTTGAGGTAGACTAATGGAAAAAGGTTAAGTTGATGGATCTCCATTAGCTTCATCTTAAGTTTATTTATAGAATTCTTGAATCCACTAAAAAAATTATTTGATTCATATTTTAATGGTTTGCATGATAGTGGAGGTGGATTGTGGGTTAGTTTGGTGGTCTTCTTCTTCTATCATAGCACGTCCAAAATTAATTATAGGGTCTTACTTGTAATTATATTTATTCAAATAGTTCAATAGTGCTCTTTAGTATGTTTTATTTAACCTAACCGATAAGGCCATGAATGACAAGGATAACGTTTGGTGCCTCTCATAACTTTTGTCTGTTTTATTTAACAATTTTGATCGAGATTTCTACCTAATTAAACTGTTAATGAAATATTCATCTCTTTTCACGTTGACCCATTGCTATATCAACTAAAAATTATCCTGATTTTATTAACTCTAAACCATTCTAGTCCATAGATCTTAATTGATGGATCATACAATAATATTCTTTATATGATATAGTGCTTATGTATTATACAATAATATTTTATTTACAGATAATATAATTAATAATGTTAATTTTTACCATAACTCACCCCATATATATGTGTATATATCATTATTAATTAGTATCTAGTTGTAAATTTGGTCTGGTGCAAAATATCGATTCGATGAACTTGGCACGCTTTGGCGTTTAGGGTCTGAACTTTTATTTATGTTTTATGGGTTATGTTCAATTCTAATTATTTGAAGTAACGACCAGCTGAAGCAAAGGAGAATATCAAAATTGTTGATTCCTTATCTTTTACATTTATGCATCGGTTCATGAATTTATCAATGTGAGAAGCTTAATTATATATATTTGGCAATATGAATATATTGATCAATTGCTATGTTCAGATTCTCAACACTTTTAACAAATAAAAATACCAGTTACTATTTAGAGGGTGTTTGGCTGAGCTTATAAGCTCAGCCAAACACCCTCTTAATTACCATAAGTCTACGACTTTATACACAAAGTTCAACATGATATGGTTACACTGTTATAATAAATACCCTTAGATAAATTCAAATCCAAAATAATTGTGGGGCATGCAATGATACCAACACGATCAAATTGTGCCATTTTAGTAATACATGCCAACTGTTTTTGCTCACCTAACCACATTCAAGATTTTTTTTTCCTTTCCATTTTAAAATTAAATTTTTAGCTAGGTAGCAAAGACGAAATGCACTTCCTTTTGTATATGAAATTAAGTAAATTTCATCTAATTAATTTCAGTAGCTCTTTTTGGTGGGGGCAGGGTGGGTGGGAAGGAGATGGCAAAGGTATGAGGTCCAATAGTGTGTGTATTGGAAAAGTAACTAATTTGAGTATTGGTGAGTGAGTGACCCAACTAAACATATGCTCCCCAAATGAATGATTATGGAACATTCTTGATAATTAAGTGAAAATTCAGCAAATGCATGTATCATGTATGAATTGATCTAGAGAAACGGCATATTAATTTAATCTTGAATTGACAATTAAAATTTACAAATTCAAGTTAATTGTTCATTCTTTCCAGATTATTTTTACTTCAAACTCATTTGCTATTCTGAAAGTGTAAAGTTGAATTTGGTTCTACAAGCAAAAGATATGGATGATATGAAACTAATTTATTTTTGTAGGAAGTGTTGTGTACCTTGTGGTTTGCTGCCAATTCAAATATTGGATTGACACGTGCAGCAGACGCGCCCAAAAAGCATGTCTGGGTGGTGGATCCCGCACTTCGAGTTTGTTGTTTCTTATTATTTTCAACTTTTTTTTTCTTTTTCTTTTTATATTAAGTCTAGTTTACTTAAGTTTTATTTGATTTTAGTTGTTTAAATTTTTTTAGGATTCGGTTTGTATGATAAAATTAATGTATTTTGATTCTTTTCATTTCTTTTGATTAATTTTCTTTCTTTCTTTCCTTCTGTAATATTTCTTTCGATTCTTTAACATCTTTTATTTCTTTCTTATTTTTTAACAACTTCAATAAATTTATTAATTTTATTAATGCTATGAAATAGACATATTTTTAAACATGTTAAATAATAAATTAAAATATGCATATTAATTATTTATATGAAAATTATTAAAAGAAACATTAAATAATAAGATATATTGAACAACTGAGAATTAGGTGATAGTGATATGACACGCGCACACACACATATGTGATGAACAGCCGAACAAGGGATGAATCGATTATATTTGTTTTATCTTATAGGTATCGAGCTTTGAATTATGCATATTGTTTAGTCTCATTTTGTGCTTATCCTTGGCAGGGGCGGAGCCAGGATTTTGAAACTGCATGGGCGAGATTCCATCGAAAAATTTAATGGATTTCTTTCGAATAAAAGTAAAGAGTCGAGTCAAATTTTAAAATATTTGTTTTGTTTGCAATTTTACTATCAAGAATAAGATCGGAAAAAAAAGTAAATCCTCCTAAATATCAAAGGTCATGTTTCAAAGAATGGAACTAAAGTGAAGACAAACAGACAAAAAAGAAAACTTTATTTATAATTAAACACAAAAGTTTCTCAAAATGATACAAACCAAATAAAATAACATTAGATATCAAAAACTACGCAACACATTTACTTACCAATTCTAAATTATGACCTACGTGTTTTCATGAGATCAGACTCATTTATAACTGTATCAATGTCAAAGCTTTGAGCAATTAACTTCTCGATATACATTATCAGAGAACTAGATAAAAAACTATCTTCCATTTTATTTCGCAACCTTGACTCCACATGGTGGAGTATAAGCAATATAAATTTAAAATAGTAAATTATATAAAGCAAGAGTATTTCTGAAAAAAGGCAAAACTTACTGATGGTGATGATGGATTCTTCAATATGGAATGTTTCTTGTGCTACTGTTTTCGAATTTTCAAAATAAAAACAAGTTGTTTTATCCTTTTGGGAGAGGAAAGTGTGAAAAGAAGAAGACAATGAATTTAAAATGAAAATCCCGTAGCATTGGAAAAGTTAAGAAGAAGGAGTTTCTAGAATTTATATAAATAAAGGAAAAACGTACAACTAAATGGGGATGGGGCGAAATCATAAAATATTAAAATAACAGCTAAACTAAATATACAAAAAATATATTCTTACTGGACGACTGCATAGTGAAGCCAGGGCTTGAATCCGCCACTGATCCTTGGTATTGTTTTGTATGTTGTTTTCAGTGGTTTGTTCTATTTATGTCGTTGGTTTGATTAGTATTTATCGATTCGGACTTACTTGGTTTGTCTCGATATTTTGTAGAAAAACTGCATAAAATAGAATGAAATGAATCTGCCAAGGATCATGTATAATTGAAGAGCATCTCGATAGGAATCCATAGGTGCAAACAGATTGAAATTCGGAGTTCGGACGAGAGAGAACGGAGCGAAACAGCGAAGTCGCGCATGCGAACGAGCGAGCGCGCGTCTAGCGCTGGGCTCGCCCCAGCGTTTAAACAAACAAACGGCGCTGCCCCAGCGCCTCCTCAAGCCAACGCCCGCCGCCGCCTTCTTCCCCCCGCTGCACACCAGCGCTTCGCGCATGCGCTTCGGCTGCAAGCGCGAAGATTTTCAGTCCGAGAGCTCCTGTCGTCCGCCATTGGTCCGCGGTGCAATTTTCTGCGCTATAAATACAGATTACACGCTGAAAACCCGAGCCACCTATTATTCATTTTTCAGTTTTTCTTTCTTTTTTGAGCGCCTCCTCAAGAGATGATTTTCTTCCTTCAAATTTTCTAAGTATTTCTTTGGATTGAGATTGAAGAATACTGTAAGATTATTATTATTGGATTTCTATTCCGAAAGATTTCAATTTCAATTCCATCGTTCGTTTCTATTCGTAAAATTTCTTTACCGCTTTCTTTCGTGTTCTCGTATTTATTTGATGTTGAATTCTATGCTTTGATGATGTTTAATATTGGTGTTTGCTTAATTATTCTTATCTTCTATTTAATTTATTCGATTCATGCCTAGGGTTTATCGTGTCGATTCTATGTTCTTCAATCTAGGATTTAATTCTTGTCTAGGTAATTTATCTGCTTTGTCAATTTTCGCCTAGTTAATTCGTCTTTCTTTTCTTTAATAATTTCTCGCTTAAGTAATCTATTGTTTTAAGGTGATGATCAAACAACACTTTGTGATTAGAGTGTTTAGGAATTTAATTGTTTTCGTGTGGTAACTTAGTAACGTCCTGTTAAGTTTTCCTTAAGAGACGACTCGAATTAACTTGCTCGTTAGGACGATCTCGTTAGATTGCGAAGGACTTTATTAGTGATCTTTTTCAGTCCAAACACATGTATTTTCAAATGTCTTCATTTCGATATGACACACCAAAATATTTTAAAAATTTTGAATTATGGAAAGTGATTAAAGGTGCCAGCCACAGAAAATTGATGCATATGTTTATATGTAGCCACCCGCTGTGAAATTCAAGTTGTGCCAACCAATTTTCTTCTTTGCCTTTTATCTCGTTGGTAGGAGTGAGTATTCGGGTATTCGATCGGGTATGATCAAAAAAATATCTGAATTAAATAACCAAAATTTTAGAAATGATATCCGAACCAAGCCGAAATAATTTCGGTTACCAAACTAAAATAATCAAAATTATTTCGGATATTTGGATAAAGCGAATTTTGTCCGATTACGAATTCTAAACAAAAACATACAAAAAAACATGCTAATACTTAGGGTGAGAATCGGGTCGGGACCGGGTACCCGTCCCGAGTCCCGAGTCCCGAAGTCCCGAAATTTTGCAATTTTTGGGTCCCGGTCCCGGTCCCAATCGGGACTTCGGGACTCCCGGTCCCGAAAATTTACAATTTTTAGTCCCGGTCCGGTCCAATTGAAATTTCCAAAAATGTCCGAAAGTCCCGAAATTACCCGAAAATATCCCAAAATTACTCGAAAATATCCCGAAGTCCCGACGTTCCGATGTCCCGAAATTACCCGAAAATGTCCAGAAAGTCCCGAAAGTCCCGAAATTAAAATTATATATAATTAAAATCGGGACTTGATTTCAACAGGACTCGGGACTTCCGACACCAAAATCAAAATTTCTCGGTCCCGGTCCCGAACCCGTAAATTTCGGGACTCGGGGTCCCAAATCCCGTCGGGACTCGGGTCGGGACGGGAATTTCCCGAGTCCCGATCCCAAATTCTCACCCCTACTAATACTCAATAAATAACTAGTTTGTAATATTCATAAATAACATTACCAAATACTAAACAACTCATTACCAACAATCTTCATAAGTTCAAAGTTCAAAAAACATTAACAAATACGAACAATTCATAAAAATGCTACAATCTTCTCAAAACACCAAATTTAAAGTTCAAAGTTCATAAGTTTCAAGTTCATATTCTCTTAATCCAAAACTTCTTTAATCTATCGAACCTTCTAATGCCACACAATGTGATGTTGTGTAACTTAGTTTTTCGTTGTAATTACAATCTGATGTTGATTACTCACTGTTTCGTGATTTAACCTTCTTTATTTTGAAATGATCTAATACGGATACTATGTTTGCCTGTACGATTCGTTATAGTTTCCTTATCGGCTCTGTTAATTATCTCTCTTGTATTGGTGTTTAGTCTTTGAAGTTGCTGGGTTTGTTTCCTGATATACCTTTTGATTCTATATGCATCATGTTTATTGTAATTGCAATTGGTGTTTATTATTTATATTAAAAAACTAATATAAATATAAATTTTGGGTATCGGATATTCGGTAAAAAACTCATATCCGACGAAAATCATACTACCGAAATATATTTCGATTATAACCTAATTGTCCGAAATAATCGATTTATCCGAACCAAATTAGATATTTCGATTCGGTTTGATTCGGTTATTGGATATTTTGTTCACCCCTACTCATCGGTGCTATTATGTTTTTAATATGTTTCTGGTTTTCAAAATAATAGGTTAAATGAAACCTATATATGGACATCCATTAAAGAGAATATTGTAACTCGATTTATGTATAGAAAGCGAAAAAAAAAGCTCTAGAAGAAACAACTACTAGAAACCAACACTTGAAAAAATATGATTAATTAGGTAATGACGTAAAACGTCAGAGATCCATGAAAAAGTCAATAAAAGTCGGTAACCAAAGTGTTTGGTGGCAATTAACTAGCGATGTGATTTCTACACGAATATCCGTATATATAAATAATGATATTTTTATTTAATATAATGATTTTTTTAATATAGATGATATTTTTAAATTATAATATAAAAATAGATGATATTTTTTAATATGAATAATATTTTTTAAGAACAAATGATACTTTTATCTGTCCGTATCATCAGATATACAATAATTTTTTTGTAAACTAATAGTATAACTGTTAGGCTCTGTTCCGATAAATAATAACGCATATGGTGCATGTGTGTTACAGTGTTAAAGGTGTGTATTTCCCATAAACAAAAATATACGGATTGCACTCGGGAATAACTGAAAATAATTATCGGAAACTAGTTTTTATTAACTGATGACATTTATAAAGTGCAAAAACAAATTTTGTTCTAGATCACTCAATTAAGCTAACTAGCTAGTTTTGGTCGGGGACTACAATAGGTCGGGTACTCATCTATTAAATATTTCTTAAATTCAAAATTATTTAAAATTTATCTACTCATATCTGTCACAATTAGTAGCTTCATAATTCATATATGTCCCAAATCGTATAGTAATATCCGCTAATTACACACTCTAAACATTTAAATTTATTCAATATCGAAATAATCAAACATGTCCCAATAAAAAATCGAATACTACGAAGTAAATAAAAATTAATTAGTAGAAAAATTAAAGATAAAATTGAATTTCAAGTATAAAGTTGAAAATTATAAAATTTAAATTTAACATATCCTATCTCCAAAATAATATTCTAAATACTCATAACAAAAATATAGATTATATTTTAACTTCCCAAATCTTTCCTTAATATTTTCATATAATCTTTTGTGGCAGCATAAAAGAATTATAAATATCAATTGAAGATAATACTATAACTTTACATAAACAGGTTCGAGTAATAGGTACCCCTAGCTAATTTCTCAAATCCGATCCAAACTGTCACGTGTACTGGTTTTACTATCCATACTTGCCCCAAATTGTTTCATATTTAACCAAACTTATCCCATCAAAATTTGGTAAAAACGGGTACCCTGCAAAAATCCGACCTGCTATCATCGTCTATTATGTAAGGATTTTCTTGAAAAAAAACGAAGATAATTGTCATACATAGTAAAATATTTTAAAGAGCTTCAAGTGAAATTATACAAGTTCGAGGTGATGTTTTACTCATCATTTTGTGTTTTCGACTCGATTATGTTGCTGTTTTAATATTACGAACGTGAAAGTAGAGGTTAAAATCAAATTTTGAATTTATGTTTAAGCCTCTATAGTGTTTGTCATGCCATCTGTCTTAGAAGTATGTTGAAATTGGCCACAAGAAGTTAGTGTTCTATGATCGAAGACACATAGAACCCTGCTTATAGTATATCAGAGAGTGAGTCACAAAAAAAAAAAAAAAAAGTTCAAGTGAAGCACATAAACTCACGAGATCAAGTTGCCCTCTTTCAACTTCAGATTTCTACTCAAGAATGAGAAATCAAGTTTAATGAGTATTGGAATATGTGTAGAATTGCTCTTTTTGAAAGGATGCTATAGAATGTGACTTTAAGAATTTTGTGTGGTTCGACAGTATAGTTAAAAGAATAATAATTACACTGTAGTTACAATTAATTTATAAATAATTATATGGGAACCAATCTTTAGGATCACATTTGTAAAAGTGTAAATACCCTATTCATTTTTAAAAAGTGCGACACATCATATTTTTTTATTTATTTTTTGAATATTTTATTATTGAAAAAGTTTATTTGATATTTACTTGTTCGCAGTAAATGTTTTGTTTTGTCCAAAAATAATTTTTCAAAAATTCGGGGATGAACTTCAAACACCCTAGCTGAAACTCCATGAGTTCAATGATTGAGATTCCGGTTGACTAGAATCCTTAAATCCTCGGTTGGAATTTGAAAATATTGATCGGAATCGATAAATTCTCGACCGGAATCGTAAAATTTATCTACCGGAATGAACAGGAGGACAATACCTCCTGTGACTTCGTCTCACATTGCTAACGTTGGTTCGGCCATTCTCGAATTTCCTTACCGTTTTAGGAGAGGGATGGATGGGCAGCAAATAAATACCACAAAAAAAGTAAATATAATTCACGTGAAGGAGGAATTCCACTTGCACATCATTGTATTCACAATAAACAAACATTTACTGTGAATAAGTCAACATCACTCTCATTTTTTTCAATAATAAAATAGATATCACTTTTTTTTTAATGTAGGTAGTTTTATTTATATAATACCACTAATTATATATTGTAGTGCGAGAAAGTGAGGGTGACAGAGTGGACAAATTGTAACTCATTCTTGGCAATTACTTGTCCAAATAAAATCTTTTATAATTCACCATCAAAATCATATACTAATCTTCTGTAAAAGGTGCGTGAATGGGCCAAGCAACGTGGGACTAATAATAATAATAATCAACAGCAACTAGGTAGGTAATTGTGGATTATTTCCTAACATGGGTGAAGATTTGATATATAAGATCAATAATCACAAGTTGTTGGTTGTATATTATATATATTTGATACACCGAAAGTATGCTGTATTCAACACCAGAAAATTATGTTTCTAAATGTTTTTTTCTTCTATTTTCTGTTGGGAATGATGTTTCTAAATGTTACTATTACCACATAATTATTTCTGCATCAGAATATAAACTCCAAACTATTTTAAAATTATTAAATTATGTTTTAATTTATTAAAAATATTTTTAAAATTTTGAATTAACGATTGTATCAATTGTGTTATCCGTTTACTTTTTGGCTCCGAAAAATTGACGTGGCTCGTCTGATTGTCATGATATACTTAACAAAAAAAATTCAAGCTTACATGACATAAGTGACGTCGTCGGATTATTAGATACAGATACACCTTGATAATCCGATGAGCCACACAATTTTTGGGAGCAAAAAATAGATGGATGATACAATTGATACAAAAATCGACAGTTCAAGATTTAGAAAAGCATTTCCAATAGTTCGAAATATAGTTGATAGTGTCAAAATAATTTAAAGTTCAAATAAATAAAATCGAGATAAGCTTTTATTTTTATACAATTTATAAATTTTGTGATGTCAATAATATTTTATGAGGCATTAGAATAATAATTTAAAATAGACGAAACGTGAATTGTGCTCACGAAAAATGTTCACAGAAGTTGACTAGCCTATCACTCCTAATGTAATATTCACAGAAGTTGCCCGTTCACCTAACTGTGTAAGAGGCACCTAATGTTGTAGATTAACTGACAAGTCATTCTGTAAAGGTTATTGGCCTTTAAATATACAAATTATAAATTATTTTGAAATTATATATAACTTTTAAAATTGATCTCATAATACATGAAGTTTCAATTTTCTTAAATTTTATCACAGAACTGAAATTTCTCAAAATTAAAGCTAATATAGATCCCATAATTTCCCCAAATTACACCAAAACATCAATACTAATAACGTAACAACACATCAATATTTCACAAATTAAGTCAATGTAGGTATATTCTTGTCAGCTTTAATTTGAAAGTATTTGAGTCCCGTGATAAAAATCTAAACAATTGAAAGTTTATGTATTATCATACCAATTTTATAAGTCATGTATAATTTCAAAATTTGACTATAATTCGTGTGTTTACACACCAGTATCCCTTATTTAAAGGCTTATCTCACTATTTTTTTTGTTATCATGGGGGCCCGCATGCCACTCCAGCAAGACCCAGGGTAAACCCCACGCAATGCAATACCGCAAACCACACAAGACAGTGTGAAACCACACTTGGAAACCAGGTGTGTGATGCGCCAAACCCATAGGGCGTTTGGTGGGATTCAACGCATGAACTCCGGCACGTGAACCTACCTTAACCATTGGGCTGTCCCTAGGGGAAACTTATCTCACTAATTAAGTATATTCAGGTTAGTGTATATGTTAACACACATGATATTGGTGCAAAAGATCGATTCTTAAACCACGATTTCATAGATTAACTCATTTTCTTGCATATATTGGATTCCCTAAAGTCTTATATTTGAAATAGAGTCCACAAGTAAAGCCCATAAGCAATGGCTAAACCCCCAACCCCACCACCCAAAAAATAAAATAAAAATTGATTTCGTAAGATCTTGTTTGTAGCTCTTGTACCATACCTACCGTGTCTGCTACCTCCAAGGTGACAGAAATTGATAGATAGTGAAGAAGATGCATGCGTTGGCAGGCTATTAATATTGGCTGAATAAAAAACTATCAATTTAATTATTGGTATCTGTAAATAATATTGAGTGTAGATGGTAGGAGATGACTTTGTATCAGATTCTAGAATATTAAAAATCAACTAAATAAATACGTCTCATCACAACTAAGAAATCCATATAGTATAATTATATTATCATATTTTCTCCTTCCACCAAAAACTTATATTTTTTATCCGTCAACCAAAAACATATATTTTTCATTTTTGAAAACATTAAAATTTTTATCTTTAATCTACCTACTTATTTATAAAATAAATCACACATGATCTATCTTTTTACTCACATTATCCATCAACATATTCATTTATTATCCCGATAATCCACCTTTTAATACCACCACTTATTGATTAATTAATTTATTATATACACTCATTTTACACTTACTATAATTTATTAACACCCGTGTCATCAAAAGCAACACAAACTTTTGGTGGGCGAAGAGATAGGGATGTCAATGGGTGGGTTTTACCCGGATCGATCTCCGGAACCGTTCAAAACCCATTAAATTTCAAAGCAACGGTTCTGGTTCCGGTTTCGGTTCTAGACCCGCTTTAGATCCGAATCGTTTAGATCCATAGTTTGATGGTCAGGTCTGGTCCGGATCTGGTTCTGGTTCCAGAACCAGAACCAATACTTATTTATTGATTCTAGTCCGAGTAAAATTCATCTATTGTCGAGCCTAAATTTAAATAGGCTTGTAAATGAGCTAGTTTTATCCATATCGATTCAAAATCACTCATAACACATTAAATTATAAAGCAACGGTTTCGATTTTAGTTCGATTCTTATGCGGTTACGGTTCCGCACCCGCTCGATCCGGACCGCTTAAGACCCATAGTTGATGGTCCTGGTCCGGTCCGGATCCAGTGTATAATGGGTCGGATCATGAACTAGAACAAACTGTAACCATTATTTATTTATTGGTTCTGGTTCGAGTAAAACCCACCCATTGACATCCTACGAAGAGAGTATAGAATAAGGGTGGAGCATAGTGGGAGGGAAAATGTTATAAAACATTCCAAAATATTTTGCATTTATCTAAAATGTATTATGCCATTGAAAATGTCCCAAATGTCTTTCTTCCTTTTCGTCTTCGCAGCCCCAACTCCACCAGTCTTAGTCACGCACTTGAATCGCACATTTATAAAAATCTACAAGAACACTCGAATACAATATGAAAATAAAGCGACTGCAACAGTAAGAATTGAAAGTTGGAGATCTTTTTAAAATAAATATTTATAAAATTTGAAATGAGTTAACAATTGGCTATAATTCGTAGAATTGACTAATTGAGTTGCATATACCAAGAGCTTCAGAATAGTATATGGTTTGCACGCTTTTGACAATCGATTCGAAGGCGGAGGCAGAGCTCCTGTTGGAAGCTTTTGATCTATCAATCCAGCGAAATTTTTGTGAAAAGCTTACATACTTGGGATCAATGTGGAAGGTGGACTCTGTGTGTGTGTGTGAGTGTGAAATTTTGTAAGATTAGGATCCGATGCGACCTCCATAGTGCCGCCCCATATAACAGTTTTTTGACATATCAATTTAATTTGGCAGTCACACCCCGATTGGCCTATTGAGGAACACAAGTTGGTAATGCTATACCATATTGACGATAAAACGCAATTCGCTTCTTTTCCAACCAGTAGGTCGGAGATTTCAGTCATCTAGTGTGTAAAAAAACTATACCAATTTACCTATGGAACTTGCTGATGTGTAGTTAGAAGGGACACAAACAGCAAATTAACAGCAATAACGCAGTTAAACCAAGAACCAAGTGCAGAGCAAATCGCTAAAACAAATTACTAGTCAGAGAGCAAGGGACACTACACATTGAGCAGAGCTTCAAAATCTTTGTGACCACCATGTCCTAGTTTGATTCTGTCACATGAAAATCAATATCTTTAGAGTCTTCTATCAAATCACCTGAGCCCATCTCTTCTGCCCGCTTTAACATCACTTCTTCAACATCACTTGAAATTGTCGAAATTCAAGGCCAACTTTCTTGGATATGAACATGACGCCAACACTGCACACCTTCGATATTTAAACATACAGCTCGTGGAAGTGGAAAGTTAGTAACTATACAACTCACTTGCTAGCAACGAAAATGATTGAATACGCGCATCCCATTTAGCATTTCCAGTGATGGCCGTGACAATCTGTTACACCTTATTGCATTTCAGAGGCAAAAGATATGAATGTCAAGATACAAGAGCATGCTTTTCGGTGTTATCTCCACCAATCCGGTATTTTCAGCCTCCTACTCCGATGTACAGCAAGCTTAACTGCGGGAACTTTCAGCTTCACCTGTCTCCAAATCATATTGACTGCATCTTCATTCTTGGGAGGATACTGAAATTCAAAGTGGTGCGAAATGACTTTAAGTCGCATCCACATGTTAGTCCATTTATCTTTTGAAACACTCCTGAGCTCATTGACCAAGTAGCCAGGTTTAAGAGCTTCATCCACCGAGAAGAAAATGGAGAACTCTTTGTAGTCTATTTCACTTTCGTAAGGTAGCTCAATTCTGTCACTCACAATAACGGGAACACAGTGGCTCACAATAGCATCAAATAGACGACATGAAGATGGAGTGTCACCAGCAGGATGGAGACAAAACTTTGATGAACGCATATGTTCAGCAGACTGGTATATGTAAGAGAAAGATAAAGTGTTAGATGAAAAGTCCTTTGAGTACGACTACGTAGCTCCAGCCATGTAAACAAGCTAGAAAACCCTATAGAGGAAAGATCCTTCAAGAGAACAGTATCAATATCCCCCATGTTTGATCTCCGTGTCACAAGATCTCAAACAATTTAGTTGCCAGATATTTTCTTAGTTAAGGAGCAATAAGAGGTAGCTGTGAACATGGAAAGTAGAAAACCAGAAGATGAATTGAAGAAAAACAAGAACTGAAATCTTATACTATAAAATTCGGAGTAAAACTGAAAGCCTAAGAACTGAAAATGGTTCATTTCATCCCCGACTGAAGAGGAGAAGCACAGAAACTAATTGCCCAATTATCAAGTCATTACGGAGTAAAATATTCACCTCCATATCTTCTTTAACTAATAAGATTACTATTTTGCCACTAGCAACTTTATGTGGGACAAAAGTAACAGCTACAAGACTTACAGCTTTGAAGCCTTCTTCCGATGCATAAGCCTCCTCATAAATGATATCCTTTGTTCCATTCAATGCCTTGTGAAGTTGAGCACGAATTATTCCTTCCTGCCACATTAACATGTCTGAAACATGTGTTTATTTAATCAAATCATAGAAAATATGATAAAAGCCTTCTTGAATTGCATACATCTTTTCTATGGGTCCTCCCACGGAAGAAAAGAAGTGTTTTACGGGACTTGTATGGATCCTGATGGTCTTCACTACTATATGATTCTACCATGTGTGGATAGGGCGCAACAACATCTTTTGCCAGAGTGGAAATGTTCATTATGCGGCCAAAATCAGCAACTATGAATATCGAAGCATTGATCTGATCACGATAATGTCTGAAAGCATTTGGATGGTGCATTGGAATCACATGGTCTCGTCCATCAGACCCCTTCCAGTAATCTGATCCTCTTAACATATTTACCATCTCCAGCTACAATTACAAGTAATGTCATCAACTTTACTGAACGGAAAGAAGATTTGAGTTTGTAGCCATAAAGAGCATGCGTCTCTTGGTTATCACATAAATATTGCTGGGAGGGTGGGGGGGGGGGGAGTTGGTGCAACAAATCAGGAACTACTTATAGAGTGCATTTTCCACATAGCTTAACCTCCTTACTCACAGTCACAGACTCTCCACCCATTTCAAGTTTAATTAATTTATTACAGAAGCAAGTATGGTATAGAAAGAAAAACAGCATCATACAAAGATGCTACAGGAGATAGCTAAGGTTTTAGTTAGGTGCATAAAATGCAATTCTAGGAGACACCACGAGCAATAGCTTAAATTACCCAGCACGACCAGGCCATAATGCGGTCCACTGCTGGGCGACTGAACCATAGATGCAGTTCGCAATTAAGAAGTAAGTATACTCTTGTTGCTCTACCTCTACCATTCAGTTTGTTAGGAGAAAATTTCATTTATTTTGTGAAGTATTCAGAGAACGGCTATTTCTGTACAATTAACATTAATTCCGAACAAGAGGTGCTAAGTATAATGCCATATCAATGCTAAAGACAGTAAAAAACAATGCTGATATATTACAAATACAATTCAGATGCGTGTCATTTTTAGGTTTAAGAGAACGTTATTGCAAAGGACTCCCCACTTAGCAAATCAAGCAACAATAAAACGATCAAACATATAATCTGCTCTAAGAGAGCCCTAGAAAATCATAGTTTTGGTCGAAACTTTGGGAGATCAGATTAAACTACCAAAATAATCTCTGAACCAGATACTTTTTTTTAATTTGCAATGTCAGGCAACAAAGTAATTTTATTCAACAAAGCCAACAAAATTTTCCATCATGCACTCAAGTGTCTAATCTTGAACATAATGGTAGAAAAAGAAAAGAAAAGCGATACACACAAGTAAAACAAAAAATGCCTTCAACATCTAAACTCACAAATGACAGACCCAATAATTTATAACTTAACATTGAAGACAACCTTCTCTCCATAGACATTATTCAATAAGCAGACCAATGTATTTCACATTAATTAAATGCAGACTAAATGCTCACGGAGCATTTGTTGACACGGTTGAACCATCACCAGAAAACTAAATTTTTAATTTGAACATTGATAAAATTATGACCGAAACGTGGCATGTTTTTAGCTGGATCATAATCATCCAGATTGAGCTAATAACAACTATAAATTATGATACTAAAAGTAAATTCCAAAGTGCCAATATTTTATACATGAAACAAACCTCATTGCATTTCCTAGATTGATCTGATTAGTTCTTTCGGAAATTTAAGAACTAACATGGCGGCGATCTCGATTAAAGCCTCCAAACTAATATAAAAAAGGGGATAAATCCAATGAACTGTATAAACCATTGGTGTAACCTTAAAACAGATTGAAGCACTAACAAACAACGCATTTGTCTCTATACATCCAGAATATTATTTAAAAAAACTAAACAATTCAATCAAACAGAAAACGCACCTGCAATTTCTCATCAACAGTATTGGTCAGCGCCATATTGTGAACATGAACATTGAAACTAAGAGACGAGAAAAAGGGCACAAAGAACACGTCAGCCGAATCCGGGTCCGCAACCCGAACGGCCTCCCGAGTCGATCCGGATTCATCATCCCCGTCGTACAGGAGTGACGCCATCATCCAGTACTCCACGCTGTGCTGCTTGCGGAGGCCGTCGTTCCACCTCCAGGAGGGGATGTTTCGGGCTGTGACAGGGGTTGCGTCAGGGAAGTTGGGGTCCATCAATCCGACATTGAAGCGCGGCGGCAGATCGTACATGTAGACTCGGAGGGGCGGAGATCCGGCGCGGCAGGCCGCGGCACTTGTGAGCTGGGGGATGAAGTTGAGGAATTGGGATTTGTAATCGAAGGTTTCGGCGAGCAGCAGTGAGCCGAATAGTAGAGGGACGCATACTGATAAGCAGACGAGAGTTCTGCTTATGGATTTTTTCATTTAACTTCTGCGTGAGAGAGAGAGAGAGAGAGAGAGAGAATTGGGCAATTGGAAGCAGAAGAGTAGATCAGGATTCAGGACGAAAGGAATGAGAGAGAATTTCGCAATTTTGTACGAACAGTGAAGGGAAATGAAATGAATGAGAAAGATTTTGACAATTTTGAATCTAAAAGGATTTCGGAAATTTTTGGAAGCAAGGATTTATATAGCTGTTGTATATGTGTGGAAGTTGAGAGAGAATGAATGTATCACAATTTAGTAAACTCCAAAAAAAACACCTGAAAGAGAATTAATATATTTGTCTTTAGAAAAAAAGAGAGAATGAATATATTACAATTTAGTAAACTCGAAAAACATACTTTTTATTATTTGGATTATGTTAGTTCTTATATTTTATTACGTAGTTTAACTGATTGTAAATATTTACAAAGTATTAGTAATTGATATTGTATTGATTTCCTCAGTAGTTGCTCAATAGTTTATATTGAATTCCTCAATATATCTTCAAATACCTATTTTCTTTTCCCCAAATTTATGAAATTGACGCATAATTACATGAACTGGGTGTATTGCGATTTTTTTTTTTCCTTTTTCAAATTCAAGTTCCAGCCAAATCTAAATATATGAGGCGTCGAACGCACATCATGGAGTAAAGGAAATATTTTTCATTTTCTTTAAATTTCGCCATTATCACAATTTATTTTGATTGTTGGACTTGTCATGTGATGTGACTAGAAATAGAATTCAGGGGGAAATTATAATATACACAAAATTTATATATTTATCTACCAATTTTATAAATTTGAAAAAAAATAGAAAATCACTCATAATTCGTAAATTTACAACCAATTAACTGCTTCTCTCTATCTCCCAAATTCCTTCATGAGAATATTGGACACAAGTTTTAATAAAAATGATTAAATGTATTGTGAATGGAGTAAGAATCCTAAATTAGTGTACTATTACATTAGTTAGTGATGGATCATATATGGTAAAAGATGTAAATAAATAGATTGTTGAGTGTAAGAAAGAGAAATAATGGTTGTTATGGATGGTAAAAAATATAAATAAATAGTATTGTTAAGAGTAATAAGAAGGAGAATAGTTATCATAAATAAAGAAGGAATGTAATTGGGAGACGTCCCCCTGAGAGAAAAAATAGGAAGAAAATTAGTGGACATAGGGAGTATTTTAATTTTATAAAGTAAAATTTCATCTCCATATTATAATATTGAAATTTTTATTATCATAATAGACTTGAGTCACTTTACCCCAATATTTTTATTTTTTAAACTTTGACATGACTCTAAAGAAATAAAGACAAAATTGACATTTTATCGGATTCATTACCTTTGCCTTGTAGAAACGAAATTCGAACCTAATTAGTTGTTCCAATGATTGATGGTTCAGTATTTCATCCTTGTGTGATGTTAATATGACGAAATCTTGACGAGGTACCTTAAATTGACATGTTTGATCAATAGTATATTCGTCTCCGATTTGTTTGACACCATGCCCACATAATTCTCCAACATGAGCTACAAACCTTGCTGTGGACTATTCTTCTTATGCAACTATTTATGTCTCTGTTTGATGTTTTATATCTTCCAGAACTGTAAATGGCAGACTATTGAAAAATAAAATAACCATAACACACTAATAAGTAATAACTTAAAGTTCTGAATTCAAGAGAGTAGATTGAGGCTAATCCTAAGTGCAAGAAGCTTGTTGCGATAGAACCTAATTTGAATCCAACTAAAAGAGCAGTAGCTGAATGAAATGTTTTTTAAATGCAACAAATAGATAATCTTTTTCCTCATATGAATCATCCTTAGAATCTCTGCAATAGACATATGTCATTTCTTTAGCCACATTCAAATAAAATGTCCTCTCCATCAACCACATAAGTCTAGCCAAAGCAAATACAAAAAGCTCCATTCCAATTGAAGGATTTCACACCTGCCTACCTATACAACCCAATATGATGGGACTATAGCTCACCACACTTTGCCACAATCACAGCCAGATAATTGCATAATATCTTCAAAAACTTATAAAAATCCACAGCAATAAACAGTTTAGCAACAAGTTCAACAAAGCAGAAACGGACACCAATAAACCATTAAACTTGCGTCAAACAACTAGTTTTAAAACAATCTACAAAAATTCAGGTCTGTCAAACGACAATCATACATATTTCAGTACAAAAAAGCAAATTCTAAACAAGGATCATAAATTTAAGAAAGGTTAAAAAGAACTCTTTCATTCCCATCCAGTCGGAGCAATGTCAACTGGAGCAGCCGTTGGTACAGCAGCCACTGGTACAGCATCGGCTGGTGGAGCGGCAGCTGCATCCCATCCATCAGGACCTACACGTGTAATTAAACATAGGCACTTATTTATGACATATAGAGTACATACTTATGAGCAACTTGCGTTACAGACAACTCCAATCAAGCATTTTATTTTATCCACAAGACCCAGCAATAGTTTGCAAGATATAGTTTCAGTACAAAGACTGTCAGAACAACGAAATATCACTTGAAGCCAGAATTAAGTTACTAGCATTGAGAGTTCCTAGCGTTGAGAATTTAAAAAACATATATGTGGAAGCTATTTCAGAGATCTTCAACTTGGTTAATTTGAAAACAAATCTTAACCGACAAGGGATATCATAAAAGAAACGCTAACCTGAATCAGCAGCTGCCCAACCACTGGCAGCTGGTGCAGCTGCACCAGCCAAGTCGGGAGCCCATTGGGCCTCTGGGATCTGAGCACTAGACCAATCGCCGCCAATTGCAGCAGCACCATAATCAGCATAATCTAGCGCTGGAGCTTCCTCCTGTTCTTCTTCTTTAGCCTCCTCTGGCTCCCTATAGAAGAACAGATCAACCTGCAAGGTAAAGATTAAAATGAGACTTCAAAGAGAGCATTAGTGTCAAGTATACCATTTAAATTAACACCACACATGTACATCAAAAACTAAACATCAACCTACATGCAGAAAGATGAGCAATCCTCCGAATCTAAAAGAGATGAGAATTAAAACACACACAATTCTATATTGCAAAACAACGCCACAGAAAGATGCTGAAAAAGGACTTTCAGATTTAATCATTCTAAATTTTACCATGATATCCCACTTGTGACCGGGAGCAATAACACCACGCATCTGCAACACCATCCTAGCCAAAAGCCAGAACAGGCAGCCAATGCTGTGCTTTCCCTTGTTATTGGCAGGAATTCCAATATCAACATAACGCATCGGCGAGTCAGTATCACAGAAGGCAATTGTGGGGATGTTATATAGAGCAGCTTCTTTGATAGGCTGCACAAAAAATTAAAACATAAGAGCTAATATAGAAGACGATTTCACGTACTGCAATAATTCACATTCACAATGCAACTACCCAACAATAAGCTATAAAAGGGTTACCTGATGGTCGGTTCTTGGATCCGTTAGAATAAGAAGCCTTGGCTCGCTGAAAGTTGTCTGGAGCTGGTTGGTGAAAGTTCCAGGGGTGTGACGCCCGGCAATAGCATTAGCACCAGTATACTGAGCAAATTTCAGAACAGCTCTCTGACCATAAGGTCTGGCAGATTGGACAATGATGTCCTGCGGATTCTCAATACCAACGATAACTCGGGCAGCCATCTGCAGCTTTTCCCATGTCTTTCCAAGATTGATAATGTAAATTCCTGAATGGTGAAAAATTAAACGAAAATTAACCGCCAAACCATACAGCAGAAAGAATAGCATCATATGTAAAATATAAATGAATTAACTCATTCATACACTCAGATTATACTAAAAAGAAGATTAAAGCAAAAAAATCCATCTTTAACTAAGGAAAGAAATATTAAGGAAACAAACAACATCGTTCAAAGAAGCATTCCTCATTAAGGCAGAATGAAAGTAACCCTAGCTAGCAATTTGACGATATATACTGTTGTTTGTCATCTATATTGACGGAGGCCAAAAAAATCATAACCAAATACCAAGCAAATCTAACTAATTTCGGCAAAGTAAAGCAACTAGTGAAAATTGATTCACAGTTAAGAAATCAAAAAGCATTGCTCAACAGGAACGAAAGTACATTAGAATTAATAAATAAATAAATAAACAAATCTAATATTTTCCTACTTGTTCATTGTCATGCTGATGTTAACACAAACATTAGAAAACAAAAGGCAACAGAGCTTCTTATCATTTTAACATAAAATCCTGTTATGTTAACATTGATTTTACAAAATCCTCAATCTCCTTCAGCAAGCACCGCTGCTAGGGCTGCCTTCTTTCCCAAAGGAAAAAGCGCTTACAGTTAAGTACATTGTGCAGTAGTGTGAAACCAGGGGAATTCTCGGCAGGAGGGAAGTAAAGAGGTCTGAAGTAAATCTGTAATAAATATGCTTGCGAATTCCGGATTCAATATGCGATGCTAGCTTCTTGTGGGACGATAAGGAGGATGCATTGGAGGAAGTGGCCGACCATGTGCAAACCAAAAGAATTTGAAAAACATTGCTCAGCATAAACGAAAGGACATTAGAATTTTTTTCTAAGAAAAATCTAATCTTTCTTGTACTTGTTAATTGTGATGCCTATGTTAGCACTAACATTAGAAAACAAAACGCAACAACCCTTCAATAACAACACGATAATCAGCAGATCTAATCACTACATTGAAACGAGATAGCTGGGATTCGAAAGACGTGATATTACCATCGTTGCGGCGCTTGAAGACGTAGCGCTCCATCTGGAAATCGCAGTTTTTGGTACCGAGGTGAACTTCGGCAGCCAACATCAGCTGAATATCGGCCTCCTTAGTCGACAGAGTCCTTTGAGGGGTCGCCATGATTGATTCAGTGCTTCAGTCGTTGGCTCCTTGGCGACAGAGTTGAGTTGCAGAGATGGAGATTAGAGAATGCAGCCGCATATATGGAGCATGAACCCTAAATGAAGTTGTACTTATTGGGCCTAAATCGATTTTCTGATTCATTGGGTTTTGTATATTAGATGTTGGGCTCTTCGTTTTATCTAATCAAAGATTTGTACTGGGCTGACCCAATTATAATGTAGGTTCAATTACTAATTATTGCAAGGCTGATTCTATAGCACAATTGCTGAGAGTTATTGGATTTAAAAATTTATTTCTCATAAGAGACAGAATCTTTGAACCGAGTAACAACAGATTAGTGCCCACAACCTAGCAGCCGAATTGCTGAGAGTGGTGAAGCCCACCAATACCCCAGCGCGATTTCTTTTTTATTTTTAACTTTGACATGACTCTTAATAGCCCAGACAAATATGGCATTTTATAGGATATATTACCATTTCATCCTAGTAAGGAAAATCGGAAATGTAAATTAATAGGCCCTATCAGATCCGACAAAGCCCAATCGTAGCCCAAACATTGTAATTTCTTGGGGTTTTAAGCACACGGTAGTCCTCTTTTGCAAAAGAAAAAACCCTAACATCTCCTCTCGAGTAGCGCCGCCCGTATTTGCAGCAGCGACGATGGTTGTCTCTCGCCCTTTCCTACTCCAATCAATGTTAGTGTTTTTAGTTAGCTATTCCGTCGTCTAATTTTGCTAAATTTTCTCAGGTGAAGTACTCCAGAGAGCCGGACAATATCACCAAATGTAATTTTACTATTCTTCGCCTACTTTTGTGACTGCTTATGCTGAACTGAGCGTGGTAATTGATTTTTGTTGAGTATATTGACATCTCTGAATATATGTTTTTGCAGCCTGCAAGGCTAGGGGATCTGATCTCAGAGTTCATTTTAAGGTATCCTTATATTGATATTGCTTTTTGAGATTTCCGCTGTGTGTATGCTCCCATAATTGTTTGATTTCATGATTCATTGTTCCATTATGTTGTTATTTCGATGTTCGCCTTTTACGATGGTTTGTTATGTTTCTGATATTTCTTTTTTTATTTTGAGCTGTTGTATTGAGTGAAGTATATAATGCATATTGTGAAACCTGATGATAAAAGCAGGGCCTATTATCATTTGTGAGCAGGTCTCTCGTAGACTTCAGGGATAGAAACTGGCAATGTTATTGGGTGAACCTACTGAGTTATTCCAATGATTGATGGTTCAGTAAACAAGGCAACATCTCTTTTGTCTTGAACAAAATGCTTTCAAACATAAAATTTGGCATCAAATATGGATGAATGTCTCCATTAGGATATGCAGCTATGCGTCTGTATTCTGTATTTCATCCTTCTGTGATGTTAATAGGATGAAATCTTGAAATGGTAATGACTTATCTCAATTTATACATTTATATAGAACACCAGGGAGACTGCACACGCCATCAGGAAGCTTCCTCTGGGCAAGGCCAAGAGGTATTTGGAGGATGTGCTTTCCCACAAGCAGGCCATTCCTTTCACCCGGTTCTGTGGAGGTGTAGGTCGAACTGCTCAAGCAAAGAACAGGCACTCCAATGGACAGGGGCGCTGGCCTGTTAAGTCTGCTAAGTTCATCTTGGATTTGCTTAAGAATGCTGAAAGCAATGCTGAGGTAAATTTCTTTTTCCACTCCTGTAGTTTTGAATCAAATTTCGAGTTTTGATTAATGATTTTTTCTTTTGGCAGGTGAAAGGCTTGGATGTGGATGCTCTCTTCATTTCTCACATTCAGGTTAACCAGGCCCAGAAACAGAGACGCCGCACCTACCGTGCTCATGGAAGAATCAACCGTGAGTTGGCATATTATCTTTGTGTGTTCCTTTTTTTATTTATTCCATTATTTGCTAACATGATTTCTCCATGACAGCTTACATGTCATCGCCTTGCCACATTGAGTTGATCCTATCTGAAAAGGAGGAGCCTGTGAAAAAGGAGGTAAAACCACATATACATTTGGTTATTAGTGAATAGCTATTTAATGGACTTGCTAACACAGCTTGCTCAGTGTGATTTTATCGTTCTGGTCCACTAATCCATTTTTTATATTTATTTTGCAGGCTGAATCACAATTAGCAACCAGCAAACCCAGGAAGGCTTGAGCTTGTAGTGAATGAGTGGATTATATAGTATTTCAAGTTTTGAGACAACTGTGTACTCCATAGCCTCATTTCATTTTTGCAGATGAGTTTTGTTATCTATTTTCTACTTTTGAGGATTATTTGATTTTAATAGGATACTATGGCATGCTCTTGCAGAGTTGCAGTATCTTTCTATTAGCAGACCCTTACAGATGGTTTACTGTTCCAAACCTTGCGATCGCCCGTAGCAGCATCGTTTTGTTGAGATCTTTATATAATTTAATGCATGAAATCTACTATGATGAACGCATATCCCAAGTGCTTGAAAAAAGTATAAATGTTACTGAACTTCAAAAAAAAATCATCTTGGGTTCTCAGGAATTTCATTTTTTTAGCTTTTTTTTTTCAATAGGGCCATTAAAGTTTATGGTCTGTTATTGTTGGGTTCAAATAATTTTGAGTTTTGAGGATATCATAATTAAAAGTTTCATTTTTGAATTAAACTCCGTGGCTTGATTTTTACAGAGAATGAAATAGTGAGTTTCAGGGTGTAATGACAATCAGTTGTATATTAATTTATTCCTACGCTACGTAACTTGTGATGATATGTTTTGGCTAAAGCTTAATGAGTTTTGTTACTAGATAATGAGTCAGTGTTGTCTAGTTTGAACTTTTGCTCTTTAGCTTTTGAGCTTCACTAAGTGAGCTTGAAGGAATTCTGCCGGATTAATCTAGTGGCTCGATTTAAGTTGCTCAAGAGTAGTAAAATATAATAATATCAAGGGTTTGGAATTTGGAAGTTGAATGAGGTAAAGAGTATTTCGCCAAATGTTTTCGCTGTTTTTTATAAAATAGTTTTACGTGTTTTCTGTTGTTTTTAAGCATTGTTGCATCTGAATTCCTATATTTCTACTTCAATTTAAATTGGGACTTTGACTTTTCTCAGTCATTTTGCTAGAAACGTAACTTATTGAGGTATCAATCAACGTCCTATGGATGAAATACATCTTATGGAAGATTAGCACTCATTTTGGGAAACCAATTGTTTGGGAGGAAATCTAGTAAATAATCTCGAAGTAAAACATGAAAATGCAGCAATATAAGTCGTATTGATAACATGCAAATAAATATTTTGTAGCGAATTGGGTGGAAGACGAATTGGCAAGTACCAGAGCTAGCTGAGCAAGTGATGCAGTTGATGTTTCATTCATCCCCTTTTGGGGTCATTTAAGACGATGATGCAAATACATGCTGTCATCGGATATTGTTCAGTTCTCCCATCACGGTTTCTGACGATCATCATCCACTTCACCAACTAAACTCCAGTAAAGTTGAATAGCATGTCGGATCTACTCGGATGGGTACCCCAGTAGTATCAATTAAGCCAGTTGGGTTTCAAACGGAGCTCTAATGTTTGGGCCTAGACTTTGAAAAAAGCAAAATATAAATCTATTTAGCCCGACCAAATTCTCCCATATACTTTTATCGATTAAATCTAGGTTCGATTAGCCTGGCACCCTTGACAACTCTATGTGAAACCACTACATATGTTAATTTGGCCCTGAAGAAAAAGGCGTCTAAGAAAAGAACAGCCGGTTTGTTCTCATCCACACTGTCAAAGATTTCTTGAGAGGATAAGGTACATCTTTACAGTTTCTAGTATCTTGAGGGTTATCGAATGCTGGCTTGATGCCTCATTTGCGACCAGCTGCAGAATATTTCTTTTGGCTTTTTTTGCATGCTTCAACTACCGTTTAGCACCTAAGCAAATAAAAGTATGAGTGCTGAATTCGAAGAAAATTCAAAAATGCAAACGGAGTCATAAGTAAATAAATATTCTTAAACCATTTTTCTGAAATTATTTCCCATTTTGAGAGAGATGAAAGCTTGTTCTATGGCTTCACGGAAGAGGCAGTCTTCTCCCTTAAAGTTGCTGTACTTAAATTTAATTAATTAGCATAGCATCATTCTTCATAAAGTCTGTTAAATAATATTATCTATTTTATGTTGAATATTACTATTAGAAGCATCATATATATATGATGGTGATTGATCTTTAATTGAAGACTGAACCAGTCATGTTTACGTTCGTATTTATCACTAGCGATGCATCAAATGAGATTGAACGGTGGGTACAAATTCTTTAAATGAAAATCGGTGGCATTCTTATTTGCGTTTGAATTGTGCTGGTTATGGATAAAATCCACGTCGAGTTGTTTTATATACTCGGTCAAATTGTTTTTTTTTTTTTATATCATGGGGAACCCGCACCGCCACCTTGTGTAAGTCTTGTACTGGGTAAACTCCGCTTCGCAATGCAATAGTCAGAAACCATACGCACATGCGAAACCACACTTGGAAAATCAGGTGTGACAGGTCAAACCAATAGAGACATTTGATGAGGTTCGAACATGTGACCTCTCGGTCACAGGAACCCACCTTATTCTTAGATTTTAGTTTATGTTCACTTTAACAAGTACAATAAACAACCCGAGTGTATTCCTCTAATTGATGGTTATTTGAAGTTAAACTAGAATTTGGTAAGTATAAGAACAAAAAATATTATGAAGTGGTCTTCTATGCAGATGTTCATATATAGGAAAATTAATATTTTTTCAGTTTAAATAATATTTTCTAATTAAACGATAAAAATTAAATGGTATTTTTATTAAATATAAATAATATTTTTCTTAAATATAAATAGTACTTTTATCCATCCATATGGTACTGATAGATGTACAAGAGTTTTCGTGAAATATTATCACTTTTATATAACGCTACAAGTCTACAACAGACAACTTTAGCTCAAACTGATTCATCATAATCGTTTAAGAGATGTGAAATTAATGTATGCATAATTTCAATAAAAATTTGACATGTTTGATTAATAGGATATTCAACTCCAATTTGTTTACCGTCCAACTCCTGATTGGTGGATTAAAAATTGGACCTATTATTTTTTTATCAGGTCGATGTTCCATATTGTTATCTAGCTAGTTCTTTTCTTTTTTATTATGTTTAAAGGTTTTAAACTTATTTCTTCATATTCCGAAATGAGTTATTATTTCAATGAATGGTAATTAATTTATGGATATTATTAACTTCAGAAAAATGACATCAAAATCTTATTATTTCAATCATTATCAGTTTTTTGGAATTAAAACAAACAAAAATAAAAACAAAAAATACAGTGCTTATCGTCCCATTTGCACAGAAACCCACACATTAGACATACCACACGTGTATGCGCGTGCAAATTAACATTAATCAATCACTTCATCCATACATCAAATACGTTCATTTAATTTCATTTTGATATGTTCATAAAAAATATTTAATTTCCTTTTTCTAAAACATCAACCTCACATATTTATCATAAACCTATCCATTTAAAAAAAACACTTATAACCAACATTTTTACACTCACTATCTATTAATATATTCATTTATTATCCCATGACCCATCTTTTTACATTCACTTACTTTACACTCATTATAATTTTTTAAAACTCGTAGCACCAAAAATCAAGGAACGATTTTGATGGACGGATAGAGTATAAAACACCAATTACTTCAAGCAGAAAAAGATAAAAAAAATTATTTTTGGGAAGAAAATACCTATTACCTATTTGAACTTGTATTATCATTACCTCCCAAAAAAAAAACCCGACCCTTGACAGTTCGACTTGTAGTATCGTTTTTTTAATTAGCTTTCATTAACTTGTGTATAAAATTCAAACATTTTCTTGATTACATTAAATATTTGGAATTCTTATGAGCTAATATATGTATTTTTCTCTTCTTTTTCTTACAAGTCAATTTGTTGATGATTTGAGCGACGACATGCCAGGGGTTGTCGTGGCTAATTACTGCCATTTAATTAGACACCCTTCTATCGAGTCTCGATTTTTTTGTGATTGTGAAAATTGATGAATCCACTTGCAAAGTTATTGAATCCAAAAATAGAATTTCGCCCCTCATGAGATTCGAACCGGTGAAAAATTTCAAATTTTTTAATACAATAACTTTCTCAACGGATTTATCAATTTTTATAGCAAGTTCATTTGGTTCTTAGTTTTTATGATAAAATAGTTCTCATTTGAAGCTAACTCTCTCTCTCTCTCTCTCTCTCTATATATATATATATATATATATATATATATATATTACAATCAAAATATAAGAGAATGATCAAATAAAAACTCTTCTCATTCTAGTCTGTAAATCTTAATTGATGGATGATCAAAATTGATTGTTTTTTTTCAAATGATATATGTTTTCTTACTCATAAGATAATACTTTCTTTATGACGTCTATGTTTTTTTTACGTATAAAACAATTATTCTATATATAATGTTTTTTTACACATAAAACAATATTTTTAAGTATTACAATTAATAATGTTAGGTTCGTAGTTTCTACAATTGAGATGATTTTTACCGGATCTCACCCCTCAAAATATCAAAGTATTGAATGTTATATGAGTTCAAATAAGTATGAGGCATAATCTATTATGTATTATCTATTAAAAGTGTGCATTGTTTTATATTTTATGTTTACTCATATTAATTTCTAGTTATAGTTTAGTAATTATATTTCATTTATTTTGGTTTAAGATAAAAATGCTTGTGTGTCTAAATCGTGATAAAAATTATCTATTTTATATATTTATATGTATATAGGAGATGGATTAGGTAGGAAATGATAATTTGGTAGGAAATGAGAATGAATCTGTGTCTTTGATTTGCTGGATCAATGTTTGAGATTTAATTTCGGTTGTGCTACAGTTTTGTGTTTTGTGTGTTACGTGGATTACTGTGCAGCACTAGAACTCTTTTTGTGCTACGCTGCAATGAAAGATATGATAAACCAATATATTTAACATATGTGCTACGAAGAGATGAAATATGTACTAAACTAACATGTGCAATATAGTAATTCTGATTATGCTACACAAATATGAAAGATACGCTAGACTTACATATCTATTCCTATTTCCTACACTTATTTCCATTCTCACATGAACCATCCCATATATATATATAGCTAATCGCTCCTACCATTCCTGATGCATCGAAGGAATGGACATAAGGAGCGTCTACTGAGCTCTATGAAGCTATCTTCTATGAGCTACTCCTTGATAAGCTCACATTATTGTAATGTTTATTGCCCATTCAAATAATATATTTATTTAAGGCTTACATCTAGTTCCATGAAGTAAACATATATTATGTTTTCACTACGTACAATATATAACGGCAAACGATCTGTTATGCTAGGAAAAACAGACAAATGCTCTAACTTGGATTCATGGATGTTTTTGCTATAAATGATAGATTTTGCAAACTAGCTACACTTGGAAGTGTCTATATGTGCTACATTACATACATAAAACTACAAAACCTACCCAAAACTACAAGTAATGAATTCCACTTCTTTCACTACTTGCATCTCTAGCCATTAAAAGCTCAAAATGCATTGTCCTTGTGAATAAAACTGTCTGCATTTGATCTTCGCAAATCGAACAAGCCTCCATAAACAACTACAATTCAGTTATTTCACCTGATCTGCAATTCCCCACCCATAAATACATAACTGAAGCCCTTCTCGTCGGCAAAACCCTGCAGCAATCCCTTCTAGGCGACTGCAAACACATATATAAACAAAATCTGCTTAACAATAATAGTTCTATTCAACATGTACATGTACTACATCAATCCATCAGTTGGACCCATCATTCTGTATAGGAAATGAAAAAGTGCATAATAGTGGGTCCAACTGTGGCTAAATCAATGGACTGGTGCAGTGCATTTTCCAGAATTTGGAGCTTACCCTGAGCCACCTGTCGCCGTCTGACCTTTTCAAGACGATGACGGTGTTGAGTTTATCCGGCGAGTCGCTCTTCCACCGGCAGTAGGGATTGGAGTCGTTGTGTCGGGAGTAAACGCCGACTATCTGTCTGCGCTTGTCGTCGTAGTTGACGGAGCTGAGGTAGAAGAGGAAAGGTTTCTGGCAGGGGTGGCGGGCGACGGGCCTGGTGTTGAAGGCATAGGCGGTGTAGTCGGCTCTCTTGTACCAGTTGAGGAAGGTTCTGGTGGGCATCTCGAGCTCTCGGGGGGAGATGATGCCCCTCATGACTTGGACGACGTAGCCCCATGACACCGAGATGGACCAGTACTTGTCCTTGTCGTAGCAGAACGACTGCTGAATGATGCTGGACGAGTCGTGCTCCACCGATTCCAGCAGCCGCTGCACCCCCTCCACCCGGCTCAGCCCCGGGAATATCGGGTCCACCACGTCCAGGTGGTGGAGGGATACTAGTGGAGTCACCGGGTGCGCCGCCAGCAGCCCCACCAGGTTCCCATACACATCATACTGCATGCATCCAAACTAGTCACAATGTTTTCTATGTTTCGATTTTCAAGTTCTGAAAAAATAATTTTCATTTGATTTGGTTCGGATTTTTGTACAACTGATCACTCACATAGAATATAAATTTATGATTTTATAAGAATAATAAAAAAAGAAAAGTTGGCAAGCCCATCCCTGACTCAATGTGACTCCTTTAATGATTGCATCGCAAGGAAAGTGCACACTTTCAAATTTCATGTGTCCCATCATATCCTATAATTAATTTTACTGTTGTAATATTTGTTGCTAAAAATGGAAGTTTAATTTTTTTTATCGATTCTAATAATCAATAATTAATTAAAAATTATAAATTAAACATGAAAAATGATTAAAATTTCTAATCAAACTTTATTTTTTGAGTAAGAGGAAGAGGGACAGTGAAAATTGGAGCCTAGATTTGTCTGTTTACATAAAGGATATTCAATCATTTGGATGTCGAAAAGCAACGATAAATCTTAATAAAAAATGCAAAACTAAACTAAAGCATTGGAGAGAGGATCCCAAGTGATTTTCCAGACGTTTTGTTTGCAATGAGTTGGTTTGATTATGTGTGCATGATGATTTATAAATTGTCACCTGGTGAAAGCCAGGTTCTTTGGTGAGAGGCACGCCGAGCTCGGCCATGCAGGCATGAATCCGATCATCACTGCCATACAATCCGGGGTAGCGTTGGATGCAGCGGTCCTGCATCTTCTCCAGCTCCTTCGCCAGCGGATAGCTTATGGCGAAACCGCCTCCACCATAAGCCATGGCGTACGAGAAGAAGATGTTCTGCACGTGGCTCTCTGACGAGCTCCCAATGTAATAAAACTGGTTATGATCATATTTGGAAAGCACTCTCACCACATTCTCCACTACGAACACCGTGTCGTCGTCCCCCATCACGAACCACCGCACGTCCGCCGTACCCATCCTTAGGGTTTCAGAAACCACGCGTGAGATCCGCAGCGCGGATCTCTTCCCCTGCTTGTTGGTGTAGTTAAACTTGGACGTGTCGCCGGAGATCCGGATCTCCGGTAAATTTTTCTCCTCCTCGTCGGAGATTTTCACTTTCTTGTCGAGCCACACCACCCCGCGCGTCTCCTCGGGGCGCCACCACAGCTTGATGTATTGTTTTCGCTTGTTCCAGAGGCTGGAGGAGGCGGCTATGCCGAACATGACATGCTTGATGTCTAAGGGGTCGGGAGAAGTCGGGGGCGGTTGGGGGTGGTAATCGTAGGGGGTGGTGTTGAGAGGGGGCGGGGGAGGGAGAGATGGTCGTCGGTGTGGGCTAGGTCTTCCTTGGCCGAGATAGCTGATTGGAGGGGGCAGTCGTCGTGTTTGGTGTTGATGATCAATGTGGAGGAATAGATGGAGTAGAGGAGGAGGATGGAGATGAAGAACCAGGTGGCGGCACTGCGGAGGCTGCTGAAGCCGAGGAGGGGGCGGTGGGCAGTGGGGTTCATTTGGGTGGTTGCTTGTGGCTGGAGAGGGGAAAAAATGAATGGTGTTTTTGCATGGGTGATGGAAGTGGAGATCCATGGGGAGATATGTTCGGATCTGTAGAAATGTTGTTTTTTTCATAGTTTGTTTTCTATATATACATATACATACATCTATATGGGGAATAATTCAAATAAAAGTATATACATTAATGTACTTTATACATAAAGTTGTACTATGATACTATTAATGCATTAGTAATGTCTTTTTATCATATCTCAACAATGCATTAACTTTAGAGTTAAAGAATACTAACTTTATACGTAAAATATATTACTTCTATTAGTTCGTAAGTTCTTATGGGAAATAAATCCTTATTATATCTCAATCTTACACTATACTAAGAGGGTGTTTGGCTGAGCTTATAAGATCTTTAAAACAGCTTATAAGTTGTTTAAGAGTTTATAAGTTGTTGCAAAGTGTTTGGCAAAATAAGCTCCTAAACAACTTATAAGCTGTGAAAATAAGCTCCAACAGCTTATAAGCTCCCCTAAAAATAAGTTGGTCAATCCTAATTTATTTTTTCATAAACTTATAAGCAACCATGAATTTACCAAAATAACCTTATTATAGTTCGTTATTTTCTACACATACACTATCAATTTCACCTCTAGTCAATTTTATCTCTCTAACTATGATTTTCTCTCTTAACTCACGATTCTTTCTCTAACTTATAAGATCATTTATCCAAACACTTTAACAACTTATAATCTCTTGAGACATTACCTTTTATAAGCTCTTGAAACATCTTATAAGCTCTTTAAAATAAGCTTAGCCAAACACCCCTAACACTATTGGGCTACATTTCTATTATTGTATATATGTGGTGTAAATAAAGTAAAAACAAATACTTCTTTTTGTGTTTGTCTATAAAATATTAATTTACCTACATATAATAAAATATTTATGAATTATAAAATAATGTCCACTAACATATAATAAAATATTTATAAAAAATATAACTCAATTTACCCCGTGCATCGCACGGGTGGTATACTAGTTTTAAGATAAAAGACAATCCCAAAAACCGTCGAACTTACAACTGCTTACTAAAGAAAATGAAGGAAATGATTAAGTACTTGAGAAACACGAAATGGAACCCATATATATCGTCCCTTTGTACGTTATGAGAGCATTTGGTTTAACCTATGTGATATATAAGATTAATATGATATAATAGAATGAAACTAATTGGATTATTTAGTTTTATGTTTAGATCAATTGATTATGATTAAAATAAATTTAAGGATTATGATTAAAATATAGTATAATACTATAATTGCCCTCATGGTATAGCAAAATTACAAAAGATAGAAACAAATTAAGATGATCAAAAATAATTTTGATGATATTGTTTTTGAATTTTTGCATTACTGAGTAAAGCTTGATTAAATAATCAATCCAAATTTGGAATGATAAATTATCATCAAATAAATAATTGAAGCACGGGCCGAGTTACTCATCAAGAATTTAATCATGCAAAACAAACATGTAATAGAATATAATATACTATCACTTTGAATTGTCAATATACTATAACTTCGAAATAACGTATCAACTTACCTTTTTATATGTAACTTACAAACATAAAATGATTTTCTGTCAAAACTCGATGAATTAAAAACTAGTTTTCTGTAAATATTTTCTTAAAATATCGTCCAACTCCTTTAAATATTTTCATATAATCATCTAAATTCAGCTAAATCGTACAAAAACGCGCACATAATTAATTTGTGTAGTTATGTTCTACAGGTTTCCGGCTACACCACATTTCTTCAAGTTATCTTATAAAAAGTACGTGGTGGAGCCTATAAAATTTTCGAAATAGCTTATAAGATTATTATATTAATTTCTCTGGTATTCTTTATAAATATGATCTCTTTTTTTGTTCAAAGTTTAATATGGTACAGGATTCTATAAGCTGATTTTAACAAAAGAGTAAGCTAACATCAACTTAATTTTTATTTCTAAAATATATCTTATCTCTATGAACTTTAGTTTTAATAGCACAACGTCTTACAACTATATATATTATCCAAACAATCCACCGACTTAACGTCTAATATATACATGAACAAAATTGATCGAAAGCCCATATCGAATAGCGATGCCAATATTTTCTTTATCAAAAATAAATAAATTATGCTTTATGAAGAAACAAGAGAGATTAATTTCAATCTTTTGGAAGGGTTTGTTGCTTTCATAGCACATGTTTGCAGGAAAGCTAATCGTGGAGCTCATGCACTTGCCAATTACTTACCCTAAACCCTGTATGGCTATCTTATATATATTGTAGTTGGTATATTTGACTAATTAATGGAAAATTTTGTTTCCTAAATAAAATATATAAATAAAATTCTAAATTGTGTGTGTGCTTGACACGAGCTTACAAATTCTTGAATCATATAATTTTGTAGGCATGTCTAGAGACAAAATATCACAAACATATCCCAGATTCCAGGGATTACAGCCAACCACATCATGTGCTCTCAAGTTTTTTTTCATAAGTTACAAGAATTGAAAATTTGTATATTTCGAGGAGAATAATAATTTGATACGTAATAAATTAAAATCAACCACAAGAATTTTTCTGTGGAGAACAACGACGGCCTATTATTTCGACCCTGCAAATTGCACACGAGATTTCATTTTCGCAAGTCTTTCTCAACTTATTTGTTCAACCATATTATCTTCAACCCAAGATCGATTGAGTGTGATATTTTATACCTCATTGTTTTATAGTTGACCTTTTGTATAACTATTACAACATGAAAATATGTGATTAATTGTGTACGTGTTATGCATAGCGAAATTCAATAGACGTGTGTGTTGGCCTGGTGGTAGAGTGGTTAATAATATCAAACGTCTCGTGCTCGGGTTCGATCCACGCGACGCTACTTTTAAAATTTTTGTACTAGTTGATAAAAAAAATCAATAGACGTAATATCTATATATATATAGTTTATTTATGATACTTTTTTTTGGTATCATGGGAACCCGCAATTGCTACCTTAGGTGCAAGACCGGTAAACCCCACGCCTCGCAAGCAATAGCCGCAAACCACACACGACATGTAAACCACACTTGGAAAATCGGTGTGATGCGCTCAAACTCATAGAGGCGTTCGACGAGATTCGAACATGTGACCTCTCGGCCACGCGAACCCACCTTAACACCTGGGTATCCCAGGGACTTCTTTATGATACTTGCATACATAGTGGCGGACCTAGGGGTACTGGGGAAGCTTCAGCATCTCCATCAATTTTTTAATAATTTAACCTAATAATTATAATTAAGTGGAAATAGTTTATATTAGCACCACTTATTGTCGGGAAAGTTTTGATTTCAGTTTCCTTAAAAAAAACTATTGGTTATCCTCTCAATAAAAATTTGAACATTAATTACTATTTATTTCAAAACTTTTTATTAATTTGTGAAATCTCATGAAAATTCGATATAAATTTCAAAATTTGTTTATAAAGATTGTACAAAATATATCCTTTTATTTACTAAATTTGTTTCCTACGTGGCATCCTTAATCCTAATATATTTAAGTTTGAATTGGTAAAGCTATAGAAAAATTTAAAAAATAATATTAGTCAAATTAAATTAAAATTTTTAATAAAAATAGCAGTATTTATTTGTCAAACTAATTAATTTATGGGCCAAATAAAATTGATGGGTGCAAAATAATAGTGAATTGTGAGATGAAAAATCTACTTAACTATTTATATAGGTTTTATTCAGAATGAAATCTGATAATAAATCAATGTGGACTATGAAATGTAAGGAAAATGAATAAATTAGATTTGAGAAAAATAGAAATAGAGAGATTATACGATGATACATAATAGAGAGATTCAATACCTCCTTAATTATATTGATATATTGATATTGTGCCCCAATACCAACACTGTAACAATATATATGTATTTAACTACAAATAAGGATAAAGACATTATCCCAAAAAATACCGCCGATCTAAAACTTGTTTATTAAAGAAAGTGAGAGGAAAGATAAAAAGGAAAATCACGAAAAGGGACCCTAGTACACTATAGTTCTAGTTTGTAAAAATCAGGATATCATCATATGATTAGTTTTCACAAACTAAGATAAATGTTCGAATCACAATTTAATTTGGTTATATTAAAACAGTGTATTTTATTTCTAAAACAGATTGGGTGAATAATGAAGTAGCGTCATTCTCGAAATGCAACATTTTGTATGTTGTTATTGTGATTTTTTGAGATGTCTTATAGACTTATATAGTGTACGTAACTTGTGAATTCATATAATGGGATGTGCAATCTTAACAAAACAAAATTAAAGTCCCTGTACATTTCTTAATATAACTTATGACTTTTTTTTTTCTTTGAATCCACTTATTCTTAACTAACTGATTTAAATTTGTGGGAATCTCTTTCATTTTATTTTCAAATTTCAATTTACTAACTTATCAAATATGCAATCCTTAAAAAACACTTGTCAGAAGATGCAAGTGGTGATTTAGATAGATGAGTTTCAAGCGTTGGCAGGTTTTGTACTCATGATCTTTTAGTTATAGAAAAATTGGCTCTCATGAACTTAGGTCAGAGTTAGTAGATTTGGAATCAATTATCGAGTCATAGCAGCTATAATTTCACTCCGTTTAGGATGACTCATTGTGAATACTATGTAAAATTATTCATAGCTTCTTAACAACTGAGTCATCGTGATTTACATTCTCATATTTTTATTTTTATAAGACCGGGGTGTGGGATTTTCGAAGGAATAACTTCCCTTTACAAGTTAATAGAAAACTCGATAACGTTTACTATGCCATTAAGCCACCCTAAATGACAAAATACTAGACTTAATTATCTATCATCATTTTTCGTAACGAGTTATTAGGTTAACTTGTATATTCACAATTAATTTAAACAGATACATGATAAATTCATATGCATCTCTAGATATTTGAGAAGCTCCTAAAACAAAACTATCATGATCATAATTCATTTGATTGGAAAATCTTGAACCACAGATCTGACAATATTCTATTCTTATCCTATTTAAAAAGTCTTAGAGAAGAGCACTTTTCTATTGATTATTTTATTGTTAAGACTTAAGAGTTTGGACCGCCCTCGCTAATAAAGAAAAGATTCTTTTTCCATGTCGTGCAAAAATATAAATAATAATAGTAAAAATAAATCTCCTTTATCTCTAAACTCTTGTTGTAGAATATCTATCAACTCTTATTGTTTTATAGTTTAAGGCTGCAATATTCTCAAACGTACGAGATGTTAATTTTCTCTGTCCCCGTATAATTTGTTAATTATTCTCATTCAATCAAAATTGATCGCTTATGTATATTTATAACATATAAATAATTAAATTTTCATATTGTATTCATTTTGTGCTATTTTTTTCATAATTGACAATTAGAACCACAAAACACACGCCATCTACGATGGAAATAACAACAGATAAAGGTCGTTAAATTCAGGTGATTAACTAAGGACTTAATGTTTTTTAAAAAATTCTTTTGGAAAAAATATTCTGCCGTTAATACATTGTCTAAATAGAGCCATTTATATTGTTAATGTAGTTCTAAATGTATGTCCTTAACTCATTAATTGTTTTTAATTATTTATTTTTCGAAGTTATTATTTCATAAAATATAATTTTTAAATATTATGAATCTGTCATTATTTCATCGTTAAATAATGGTCCAAAATAATAAATAAAAAAAATAAATGAAATGTTGCTAATCCGTCTTTAATTTTTGATGTACCTAAAACACATTTTCCCCAAAATCAGAAATAAATTCAAGCCCTAAAACCAAAATCCGAACTCAATTCGCCATTAGTTGCCTCGCCGTGTCGGGCCATCACCATCACGTTCGCCCTCCCGCCCGCCGTGTTGTAGCAACTGCCGCTCTTCCTCACTCTCTCTCTCATCTTTGTCGTTGTCACCACCTCCTAACGTTATTGCCGTTGTCACCGCCCTTTGAAGCCGCTAGTCTCGCTTTCTCTGAAGTCGCTAATATAACACCTGACATGTACGTTCACCTTCCACCGGTGATGTTTACTTTGATTTCAATACTAGAAACGGATCTATGCTACATATTATGACATGTATTTTCGACATGTTAGATATTAAATTTTAATTTATGTTTGGGTAAAATAATTAAGTAAAATAACAAATCAAAATTTATGTCTGAAGCCTCTAAATGGTTCGTATTTATTTTTGGGTCCTTTTCTAAGTGACCCATTCTAAAAAATGAATCATTTTTACACACAAAAGTATTTGAATTTCTTGAGTTATACTACTTTATATAAAAAACATAATACTTTTTAATTTATGTGTCCAAAAATAATGAGTAGCTTACAGTGAGACGGAGAAAATATTTTATAATTTTGGTTTTTATCAAAAATTTATATTTTATCATTCTTTGAAGTTGGAAACTTTCGATTTTAATTTTTCAAAATCAAATGAAATTACAATGTAAATGAAATCAATAAATCAAAATTTATTTCTACGTACACTGATAGCTCTAGCTGAAACATATCAATCACAATGAAAATCAAATTAATGAATCAAACCACTAATCAAATATCATTGACATTTCCTAATTCTGTTATCCTAATCAAATACTGCCTAAAATTGTGCTTAAGGGTAGGTCTGTAGATATTTAGTCGGAGAAGGGGAAAAAGACTATGAGGTGGTCAGTGAGACCACTTAATTAATTAATTATTAAATCAATTATAATTAAAATTAATTAATTTAATAAATCTTAATTGTAAATTAATAAAATCATAATTATGAATTAATAAATAATAATTTTAAATTAATAAACCCTAATTTGAATAATAAACCCTAATTGAAATTAATAAACCCTAATTTATTAACAAACCCTAATTGGAATTAATAAACTCTAATTTTGAATAATAAACCCTAATTAAAATTAATAAACCCTAATTGGAATAATAAACCCTAATTTGAATAATAAATCCTAATTTTGAATTAACAAACCCTAATTGGAATTAACAAACCCTAATTTTGAATAATAAACCCTAATTATGAATTAATAAACCCTAATTATGAATTAACGAACCCTAATTATGAATTAATAAACCCTAATTTTGAATTAGTAAACCCTAATATTGAATTAATAAACCCTAATTGAAATTAATAAATCCTAATTAGAATTAGTAAACTGTGAATTAATAAAACCTAATTGAAAGTAATAAATTTTAATTAAAAATAATAATTATAATTGATAATTAATACATCATAATTAATAAAACTTAATTATCTTTAATTCTCTAATTAATACTTAATCATTATTGAATGTTACATTAATTGTGAGCGCGCATGGTGAGCGCACTCACAGGAGTTTTCGTCAAAGACTACATGACACCGTATCGTCTCCGGCGTCATAAACATAATGATAAACGAAATTGGATGCACTATACGTTCTGTAATTAAAAATTAATAAATTTAAAATGATAATTAATACGTTTAATTAGAGATTTGTAAATCTAAATGAATTGGAATGTATGTAAATTTTTATTCAAAACAATTTCGGAATTAGTAATTGATTAATGTCTAATGATGACTGAAAGAGAAGGTAGCTAATATTCAGTTCTGATCATATAACTGGTCTCTCTCTCTCTCTCCACAATAAATAGAGATATGGTGTGGGAACTTCCATAACCATTTCCCTCGTGTTTAACATCAGATACAGGCCGCCGCTTCTCCACAACTCATTCTTACCCACTCCGTTATTTTCCTACATTATCTCGCATCTTATCTATTCCCTCATCCCTATATCTATTAACCGCCTTTTACTCTTTACTCCTAGCCTTTCTTCCTAATTCCGCAATTCAAGGTACTGTTTTTTTTATTTTGATTTTTCCTTTCGTTGATTCGATTTTGAGATCTGTTAGCAGTTGGCACTGTGTTTGCGTTATTCTGGATTTTTATTTTTTATTTTTCTTCCCTTTCAAAGAACTCGTTGTCTTTGGAGCTTATTCATATCCATCAAATGCTTTGGTATTGGATCTAACTTGTCACTGATTTTCTCTTTTGATTTATAGGATATTTTGTACAAATTTTGAATCTGTTCCTTGGTTGCATTTGCAATCAACTGAATTTTATATATTGGATGCATTTGCTGCGTTGAGATTAGCATTTCTCATATATATATATGTATATATATATATATATATAATTCGGAAGTAGGTTGAGAAATTCCACCTTCAATCGTGTAATGCCTGACTGTTCATATAATTGCTATTGTTTTTAATTGTTTGTTTTTCCACCTTTTCATTTCTCCCCTTATTGTGGGGGGTAGTTGGGGTGTGGTGGGATTGGTGGTTGGTGGGAGGTAGCTACGAGGGGAGGGGGTGCTCAACCCTCAGCTCAAGGGTTGCATCTTGGAAGCTTGATATGACCATGCTCCGCTTTTAATGGGGTCTTATCTTTTATAATTTGTTAAGAATTAAGTCAATATCAAGTTAGAGGGTGTTTGGCTGAGCTTATAAGCTCCCCAAAACAGCTTATAAGCTGTTTTTCAAGCTTAAAAAACAGCTTATAAGCTGTTTTGGGGAGTTTATAAGCTCAGCCAAACACCCTCTTAGTTGCAACTTGGCACTATATAAATAACTCATTCAATTTGGATGCGTGGGAAATATTTGATTTGCTCAAAGACCAGTCGTATTTTAATAAATCTCTTTTTATATCGCCACTTTTTTACTTATCAGAGGCGTCACTTCATGTTTGATCGTGATTGCATCGTTGGATTGATTTATTGGGATTTTTGTTAATCATGAAATCTGGGAATAACAAGATCTGAACCTTCTTGTATTCTTCAGAATCCTAAATTTTTGCCGTGCTTTGACCTCACCTATTGTTATAGCCAATTAGAGCTGATTTGAGATATATTTATCTCTTCTGTTTTTATTTGATGCAGACGATTTTATAGTAAAGAAATGGAAGTTCGCGGAGGTTAAAACTCATAAGGCTATGGGCTTGTCAGGTATAACTTTTTGTTCCGTTACACTGCCTGCTTACTGATAGATTATTTGTTATCTTCTTGTCTCTTCATATGCTTCTGTTTGATGGGTCCATTAATGATTGTAGGTGCTTGGGCAATGAGTGAGGGGAAAAGCACTTCAGGAAACTTAATTTTGAGTATAGTCTTTGTAGGTTTGACGAAGCTGAATTATAGTAGAGTCGGTGAAAGTGGTATGGACGTTGAATCTGATTGGGCAAACCATAGAAAACCATTGGCCTTTACTGCTCAAAAGATCCGACTCACAACAACTTTTATGCCTTGGTCTTGTAGAATTCCTATTAGTGAAGGATTTTATGAATTTTCTTAGTTAGAAACCCAGATTATTTTTGTTGCACTGATGCTCGTCTTCTGAGACATCTTTTATTAACGAAAACTGTGGTTCCAAATTCACCTGTGACTTGGGAAAAATGCCCGGTCCTATATCCATGAAGAGATTTATAGAATCAGATATGTTCTCTGACTCTTTCCAGCTAGATACTCCAACTGCAAAAGGTGGTTCTATCTTAGTTCCTGAAGCTGTTAATGCTAAAAGCAAATCATTCTTAATTTCTGAGGTTGCTGATGATTATCATAGTCCCATCTTGCCTGGATTGCCCGATGATGTTTCAAAGCACTGCCTTGCTCTTGTTCCCCGTTCTCATGTTCCAGTCATGGGTGCTGTATCCAAGCGATGGAGGTCCTTTATCAAAAGCAAAGAGTTCATCACTGTCCGTAAACTAGCTGGAATGCTTGAGGAATGGCTGTATGTCCTGACTGTAGACGCTGAAGGAAAGGAGAGTCACTGGGAGGTTCTAGATTGTTTTGGACATAAACGCCAGGAACTTGTGCCAATGCCTGGGCCTGCTAAGACAGGCTTTGGTGTAGTTGTTCTGAATGGAAAGCTTATGGTCCTTGCTGGCTATTCTAACAGTGATGGAGCTGCTTGTGTTTCATCAGATGTTTACCAATACGATTCTTGCCTCAACTGGTTTGTTTTCTCTTCCTTCCTTCCGCCAATTAGTTCTCAAACATCCGATTACTCTGTCTTAACTACTTGCTTGAATTAATTTGGCCTTTTTAGACTTTCTGTACCTACTTGTATATGATGCTAGCGGATGATTCTTGTAATATGAAATAGGTTCGTGTTAGGTGATGATGGCTAGTAGAAGAGTTTCTCTCCGAGGGATTTGTTGAAAAATTATCCTAAAATTTGATGGTTTGTTAATTCTCTGTTGATGTTTGGTGATACGAGTGGGAAACAGATCACTGTTTCATTGCATTCACTTGGTGACTCATCTCTATGTAATTTGATTATACTCTAATCATCTCTATATGTCTCCTCGTTGATATATGCATCACTGTTTCATGCGTAATCCCTTTATGCTCCGAGCCAGTTGGATTGCACCTTTTGTTTGGCTATCCTAGTTCCGGAAAGCTTTAAATAAGCAAGTTAGTTTGCATTTTTCTGTCATGGAAGCTTAACTTGCTTATATTTAACAATTCAATTAGAAAAATCTTTATATTTTTTCGTGATATCTGTATCTCTTGCAGCTGGAGGAAACTAGCTAGCATGAATGTGGCACGCTATGATTTTGGTTGTGCTGAAGTGAATGGTATGATATACGCGGTTGGAGGATGTGGGACAGACGGAGAATCTCTGTCATCTGTGGAGGCATACGACCCTGAAGCTGACAAGTGGACTATGATAGAAAGTTTGCGACGCCCCAGATGGGGATGCTTTGCCTGTGGCGTCGAGGGGAAGCTCTACATCATGGGTGGGAGGTCGACCTTCACAATTGGAAACTCACGGTTTATTGACGTGTACAGCCCCGATAGTCACACATGGTTCCAGATGAAAAACGGCTGTGTCATGGTCACTGCTCATGCTGTGCTCGGGAAGAAGCTGTGCTGCATGGAATGGAAAAATCAGCGCAGGTTGGCGATTTATAACCACACAGACAATTCGTGGAAGATGGTACCGGTTCCAGTGACTGGAAGCTCGAGCATCGGGTTTCGATTTGGGAGCTTGGATGGGAAGCTCTTGCTGTTCTCGGCACAGGAGGATCCTGGTTACCACACTCTGTTGTATGATCCAAATGGTGCACCAGGCTCGGAGTGGCGGACTTCCGAGTTAAAGCCGCTGGGGTCGTGCTTGTGCAGTGTTACAATTGAGGCATGAGCTATATATACACTGGATTCAAGTTCAACCTGCCCACACATTTCATCTCATTTCATTTTTACGTTAGTGTTCGCCATTTTCATTGATGTTTACCATCATAAGGGATTTGGTCCCATTTGTGAATGACTGTAATTTGTATGGTTGTAATGTGATGACTCCCAATTTGGTTGATATTTTTCGGATAATGATACTCGGCTTCAAATTGTTTTTTGTTGATTTGGAAAGAACGAATCACTATTTTACCTCAACAAAAATTACAACCATGGCCATGCACCCAAAAAATAATAACATACTTAGACATGTTTTCTTGACAACGATTAAAAATCAATATGTTAAATAATACGAAACATATATGCCTTGATCTACCGTTTACTCCACTCATCCCATAAAAATAGGTTTCTTTCTCTTCACATAAATTACCTATAATGAAAGATTAGTAATTTTGAAGGTTAGATACACAATAATAATGTTGTATAAGTTACATTTAGCACTACAAAAAAAATTAGCCGATCAGAGATGGAATTTTCCATCGTTAAACTCCAAAAATACCTCTCTAAGTAAATTAATGACGGATCAACGACAGAATAGGTCCGACTCTAAAACATTGGTCGCTAAGAAGATTAGCGACAGATTTAACATCAGTTGTTAAGCATAGCACAGACTAGATAAGGATAAGTCTGTCGCTATTTGTGGTGGTCGTGGTGCCGCTGTCTTGGGATAACGACATAATAATGACGTTATAGTCCGTCGCTAGTAGCGACGGATTTTTCCTTCTCTAGCTAATATTTAAAAAATATATATCCAATAAACCACCAAAAAACAACAAATCCATATTTCATAATCGTGATCAGAACAAATATTTCTACATTATCCAAAACACATCAAATTACTAACATATTCAACAAATTCGTAATCATAACATATTTCATAGCTTTTTTTCCAATAAATGTCTTTCGAGTAACTTAAACATATGTCCAACTTCAAACCGAATGTGTTACTAGTAGTCGACATCAAGATCAGGTATTTTTCGGCTACCAGGCAATCAACAATTTCTTGAACCTACAAAATATATATCAGATTATGCAATAGTCTCCCTCTTTAATGAAAAGAAGTAATCTTACTTTGAAAATTCCATTGCCTATCTCAATGGTTGTTCTTGCATAGTTGCTGATAATGGTTCTCACCTCAACATCAAGAAAGAGCTCGTTTAGTTTTTTTTTTTTTTGCCTTTTTTTTTTAATTTTAAGGAATTAAAGAATATCCAATTGCAAGAAAATCTACGATAGCTATTAGCTAGCAGAAGCAGCATGATGTAAGAGAAGTGTAAAACATGTATCATCTCAAGCATCTCGTAAAGCATTTCATTAACACAAACTCAACAAAAAGTCAAAAAAGAGAATGAGATGAATATAGTGTGCAGGACAAACAGTTGATTATCCTACTCACAAACATTGAATCGAAAATGCCAAAATAAAAAAGAGACAAATATCAATTTGTCTAAAGTCTTAAGAACAAATTAAAAAGAATAAAAAGAGACAAATATCAAATCACTAACTCAATCTCGATGAAAAATTGGCCATACTTTCTTGACGTATTGTAAGACTAATCAATTTTACTTTATAATTAATTAGAGAAAATAAATTGATTCAACATTTAGTTTCCATTACATTGCCAACATTCTACTCCTGTTTTGCTGAATTAGGAATGCAAAGCATTACACTCTTGGAGAAGAAACTTTAACCAAAACGAAATTACTTGAGGGATTCAGGGAAAGAACTATCTTCTAAACTATATCTGTATTTACAGTTTTCTATCTAAAAGATTTGTTGTCACTAAATCATCCAAACAACAAAACTATTCCCACCTAACCATCAAAATATTGGAAAATTTCCACTTTGCCATCTGTAGAACAATGACACTGAACTACTATACGAAGATTCCAAATACACTACTAAAGTCCCAGCAGGAATCTCACATCCAGAAACAAAATGTCAATTTTGCATTCTAGCATGATGGAGAAAACTGCTGAGTACTGTTCTTGTCCAAGACTTTTCCAATACAAAAACAGGAGGTAATAGTTTCTCTTAACTATATCCAAACAGGTATATGGGCACATTATCTGTCAAAAACTATAACAGTGATATTTTTGTCTCTTGGAACATACAAGCAATGCATGCCATGTTCAACGTAATAAGAAAATCTATCACTCATTATTAGTATAGATTAGCAAACTAGCTTGTGATAAACATAGTTACATTAAGGCATAAGTAACCCTCGAAAGAACAGATAATTCAATTGGTAACACAAGATCTAACCAAAGCAAATTCTACAAAAATTGAAACTTCTTATGTACATATAAATATCAACAGAGAGACACCATCGGGAAAAACATTCCACTCAGCTTCAGTGCAACCTACATTCAGAAAATACCATCAGAGGGCGTGGATGGGAAAGAGTTGGCATCCAAACATTAGAATTCACACAACTTACAAATTTGTCGAAGTATTTCCATGTGCAGCGCTTCTGTCTAGAGTCATCACCGTCAACTCTCTTTAACACATTGTTGTGAGCATGACAGAGGAAAAATCAGTCCGTGTAACATGGTCACTATTGGTCTACATGATAAACAAGAGATGATAGCTCTATATTTCCTTTAACACACAAAAAAACACAATCTATCCCAAAAAATCAGATATATAAACTTGTGAGTAAATTGAAAAGAGAAATATAATTGGTTGAAATACAATATTGTATTATTTAATTTTCTACAACATCTTTTGGGATTGCCATGTTTTCATGATTAGTTAAAATCCTTAAAAATCTCAACTTAAATTATCTAGGAGCCATTGAGAAATCCTTAAAAATCACCATTTAAATTATCGACAATATACTTTTGATAATTTAGGATACAAAATAATAATGTTGTATAAGCTACATTTAGATGGAAAATTAAATATTAAAAAAAATCAGACAGATGAGTTTGAGAGTAAATTGAAAAGAGAAATATATTTGAAAAATAATATTGTATTATTTAATTTTCTGCAATACCAAGAGATTGCCATGTTTTCATTATTAAATTAAATCCTTAAAAATCACAACCTAAACTATCTAGGAGCCATTTAGAAATCCTTAAAAATCACCACTTAAATTCTCGACAATATATTTTCGGTAATTTAGGATAAACAATAATAATGTTGTATAAGTTACATTTAGATGGAAAATTAAATATTAAAAATCAGATATATGAATTTGAGACTAAATTGAAAAGAGAAATATATTTGAAATATAATATTGTATTATTTAATTTTCTGCAATACCAAGGGATTGCCATGAATGAATGAAAAAAAGAAACAAGAAATTTCTAAAAAAATGAAAACAATATGACACAAAGGATAAAAAAGTAAAATACAAAATAAAAATAAAGGAAATTAATCATTTAATTTCAGTAATACTGTAAAAGGATAAAAACCCCTCATTATGTAATTATATAATATGTAAATTTATCAAAGCCCTTATTATATATAGACATGTAAGTTGAAAAATATTACTACTCACATAACAATAAAAAACATGTAATCTTACAAAAGACAAAATAACTAGGAAACTATTTTTAGGGGGGAGTAAATAATTCTTTTGAAATAGTTTTCGACCAGATTCAACATTAACTCTGGTCTATCATTCAAGTCGTTGGACGATTTAAATTACAGAAAAATTCATATACATCCGTTCGTACGATGCGAACGGACAAAAATATCATTTTATATTAAAAAAATATCATTTATATTGAAGAAAAATATCATTTATTTTTACACGATAATTAAAAAGTATCATTTATATTGAAGAAAAATATCATTTATACTGAAGAAAAATATCATTATCCGTACATACGGACGTCGACGTAGGAGACCACCCCTTCTAATTATCGTTTCCTATTTATATTTTTCCATTTTTTCGGGTGAATATTCCGTTTGGAATTTATTTTTGGATGGTATTTCTTTTCCAATAAATTAGTATAGTAACTTATATAGTTTTTCCTAATACAAATCCTAATTCTCTGATCCCCACTTAAAAAATAGTGGAAATGTACGTCAATACCCACTTTTTAAAATTTGAAAGCAGTGTACATCCAATATGAAAAAAGAGTAAATTTATACCCAAAACATTTTTAAATATATTTTGTCAAGATTTTGCATGATTTTAAAATAATCATTTCAAAATCATACAATCATTTCAATTATCATACAATCATTTCAATTATCAATTAATTTTCTTGAAATATCAATTTTAATTTCAAATTTTAATTTTTATAATTCTTTTTATAATTTACTTTGGAGCCATGGTGGCGGGTTGGCATGAGGTGGGGTTGGCCATGGTGGGGGTTGGTAGGGGTGGGTTGGCAGCGGGGTGGGGTTGGCCGTGGGGTGGGGGTCACCATGGGGTGGGGGTGGGGTGGGGTTGGCCATGGGGTGGGGTTGGCAGCGGGTGGGGTGGGGTTGGCCATGGGTAGGGGTTGGCCGCATGGTGGGGTGGGGTTGGCCGTGGGGTGGGGTTGGCCGGTTGGTGGTTGGTCGGGGATGGGTTGACGCTATTTTGTAATTTTTTTTTGTGATTTATTTAATATTCAACCACAAAACAATAAATAAGTGACGAACAACTTTTATGAAAATTAATATACGAACAACTTTACTTCATCAAAATTAAATAACCAACAACTTTACTGATCAAAATTAAATAAACCAACAACTCATATTAAATAGACATCAATTTTTGCAGTTAAATAAACCAACAACTCATATTTTTGCATTGACAATTTTGATCGGACTTCACCTATATAATTCATTCTTTCATTTCGGTCACTGAATCACTTTTGCAATCGTTTCTCTATAAACAATCGTTTTTCTCTATCAACATTTCGGTCACTGAATCACCGCATATCTATATTTGCAATCGTTTTTCTCTATCAACAATCGTTTTTCTCTATCAAATATCGTCGATCATAAAAGGTAATTTCAATATTTTGATGTATTTGTTATATATATGATTCTTTAATTATTGTTAGATGAATTTAGGTAAATTTTTAATTAATTTCAATCAATAATTATTTTGGAACATCGCTATAATTATTGTTAGATAAATAATTAATTAACCATTGTGTATTTGTATGATTTACTGTGTATTATGAATTTTTAGATGAATTATTGAATTAAATTATAGTTTTTCCGTTTAGTTTAATTTAATTCTTATAAATACGTAGTTGAATTTTTGATTTAGTTTAGAATGTAGTTGAATTTTTGATTTAGTTTAAGTTTAGTTTATAATATTTAGTTTAGTTATAATATTTAATTTAATTATTATTTAGTTTAGAAATGAATTATTATTTGATTTAGTTTAGGTGAATTTATTTTGATAATTTATCGGCTCTCTGGACGGGTTGGCCGCTAGGGGTGGGGTTGGCCGTGGGGGTGGGGTTGGCTGGGGGTGGTTGGTTGGTCACTGGTAGGGGTTGACCATGCGGGGGTGGGGTTGGCCGTGGGGGGTGGGGAGGGTGTTTTTTTTTTTGAATATATTTTATTATTAATTAATTATAAATTATAATTTTATAATATTCAAATTACGAACACATAGAAATCAAATTAGGAAGACATGGAAATGTGAATTATAATTTATTGTTATTATTATTTTGGAAATTAATTATCATTCTCGCTCAATTATAATTTATTGTTCTTATTATTAAACATTAGTGATCAATATTATTGCTTTTATATTTAATTTGTATTATTGATCAATGTTACTTATTTTATATTTAATTTATATTATTTAGTTTAGATGATGTTAATATTTTATATTTAATTTGTATTATTTAGTTTAGATGTTTGTTTTATAATTAATGCTAGATGAATTTTAATTAATTATTGTGCATTTCTATGTTTTAATTAGACGACTGAGTGGAAGAATATTATCATTAGATATGGAGGATGTTGGGATGATTGTTTGAACTATCATGAGGTGCATCATCATATACCCATGTTCGGACGGATAATGTACTTATTTGGGAGTTAAGAGAAAACATTAATTCCTTCGGGAGCAAATTCTTTTGACTATCAAATACATTATATATCGAGATCTCGAAGTGGTAGACTTATCAAATCACTTTGACTACCGATGATCGCCTAGCTCGATTGTGCGGGTTTATGCCCAACCGGAGGTGTATGTGACATACGGAGACGCCGCCCCAACCGTAACTCAAGCATATATGCCACAATTGAGCAACCACGTGATACAACAGATGACTACACTTCACAATACTCATCTCGATGAGTCATTCACACAACAATTTGGAGCATATGATTGGTTTGAGCAAAATACACCTCAAGTGCCGCAACATGTGCGAAGTGATGACGCGATCGCTGACGGCGGTGATGATGATGAATACGTCGTCGACGGTGAAGAACAAACAGAGTCTGATGAAGAAGAGGAGGAGGAGGAGGAGGAGGAGCGTGCGGCTGCAAATGTGATCTCTGGCACGTTTGTAGAATTTGATGCGTGGATACGTCGAGAGGGTGGAATAGAAAAGTTGCTTGGGATGATTATGCAGAGTAACACGCAAGGGGTAACCGAGGGACTCGAGGTAGAACAAATGGAAGAGCTGAGAAATTGGCTAGTTCCTGTTATTCCTCATGAGGCTTCGAACAATCTTTTTGCTAGTCCTCTTGACTCTATTCCGAACCCCGATGATCTGAGCGAAGGTTCCATCTTCGACAACAAGGCGGACCTTAAGATATCACCGGGTTGTGGCACTGGAACAAAGAGCGTAATTTGTTATTCCCGATCGGACCGCACCGGATTACGCTCAAATGCGATATCGTGATCGGTGTCCGCTTTATTGCGCGCATCGCAATGTGGTGGTTTTGGTTTGTGCGCAAGTTTGATGCCGTACACACCTGTGTAGAAGATCTCGTGAATATCGGAACGCGCAAGGTCAATGGCCGTGTGATTGCAACATACATAGAGCGAAAAATACACGAGGACGGTGAAGTCATTGCCGAGATCGATTATGGCCGAGTTACAACGAGAGTATGGTGTGCAGGCGTCATATACTGTCGCGGTGAGAGCTCGTAATAGGGCAATCGAGATGATATACGGTGGGCATGAACAATCCTATCACCGCTACCGGGTTATCTTCACATGTTGCGACAACTAATCCCGGTTCGCTGATCGACTTGGATATTGGACCGATGGTCGTTTCGCCACCTTTTGTAGCGTTCGGTTCCAACCGACTCGGTTACACGTTGTGCGTGAGGCCTGTTATTGTTTTGGATGGCACGCACGAAGGGCCGCAATAAGGGTATATTGTTTGTTGTTTATACGGCGACGGCAACGAGCAAGTTTTTCCATCGCTTATGGAATTGGTCCGATCGAGAATGATTTATCATGGACTGGTTTCGAACACGTGAAGACCGCTACTACCGAATTTCGAGACGCTGATTGTGTCTCGATGCGCACGCCAAGATATCCAATGCCGTGAAAATGTCTTTCCGAGAACGCCCACGGCTTATGCTACTACCATCCGCTGAAAAATCATGCCTTTGGGAAACCGTCGGTGGCATTGTACCGTAAGACGGCTTATGCATATCGGGAGGCGGAGTTTGACAAAGCAATGAACATGTTAAAGTCTCACGTGCCTAAAGATAGACCCACCGGTGGTGCATATGGCAAGTCGACGAGGTAGGAGTTGAGAAGTGGGCGAGATCAAAGTGCCCCGGAGGCGCTATACCTTTTGACTTCCAACATTGCCGAGTCTTTCAATGCTCGGTTGTTGTGGGCAAGACGATTGCCCATTTGCTCTATGGTTGAAGCGATTCGTCATATCATAGAAAATGGTTCGATAAAAGACTTGAAGCGAAGAGCATACCCCACCGACCTAACCCCTCAAGTCGTTCGCAAGATACGGCGAGCTGGAGAGATCACGCCAGATACTATAGTGCCCAAAAGTAACGACACATTCAAAGTCAAGGATGTAAACCAAACCTTCAATGTCAATCTCGGACGGAATCGTGCTCGTGCTTGGAGTGAGACATGGATCTGATCCGTGTTCTCATGCAATTGCGACTATACGGTATGGAGCTACATACTAAATATAATTTTTTAGTACGGTATTCCAATTTATAACTAACAACTTTATCATTGTTTTTATAATCGAATTTTAATTTGTGCAGCATAAAGATGACCAAATTTCCACTATGTGGAGAATACTACCACCGAGAAGTTTAGTACAGCCTACTCATACAGAGTAAATCATGTTCCGTCCCAATCCAGTTGGATGCTTCCACCGATGTCGCAGACCGTCAAGTATTACCACCGTGGTCCGGCAGCGGTGGTCGTCCGAAAGTTGGGCGCCATCGTCATCCAACCGAACGCCCCATCAAGATCCGTGGAGGAGAGATGGGGTCAAGCAAGACAAGTCGTGCACGTGGGAGGTGTGGCTTGTGTGGTTCTGCAGATCACACGCGACAATCATGTCCTTATTTACCATCCCATTAATCGAATGAGATATTGATTTTATTTAAGCATTCTATGAATTTATGAGTTTAATATGATAATTTAAGCATTCTATGAATTTACTAGAATTTTCTAGATTCGTATGTCAAATTGAAAATTTTTAGTTTAGGTGCTTAATTGCTATATATATATATGTTAAAGTTAATATATGATGTTAATATTGATGATTAAGCTCACATATGATACTAAAGTAAGAAGTTGGGAAGAAATTAAACCAAACTCGTGATATCCTTCGAGAAAATATTCTCAAATACAAATATTACAATATTCAAGAAAATACACTCAAATACAAATAAGGTTATTATATAATAATTAGTAACATGTTTCGACCACTTTCTAAAACTATCGTTAACATAATTCAAAGATAGAAGCAGCTATTTTCTTTCGGTAGCCATATACATTCTCATTACCCCACTCAATGCTCGGGGAACCCGAAATACAATTCATGACATGCACATGAACGCTCCGCAAGATGTGAGTCTTCTGTCGAATCAGACATCGTGGAGGAGCCAATATCATCGCCAAATCACGCGGAAAGGCACGAAGACCGAGTCTGTTATCTTCAAACCAACGAGTTCTGAGTAAGAACTGTGTAAATAACGCAGTCAAGCCCCACAAATGTTCTAACCGCTCCTCTTGTCGTTGGGGGTCTAATGAATAATATACCGGATCGAAGATTTCACACACCCCGTCCATCATGTGCATTTGAGCCAAAACAACGCTACCTCTGCTAAAACAAGGGATGATGATCTGTAAAAAGAGATTCAATTTCGTAAAGGCACGAACAAAAATCTATTTTATAATTAGTCATCAGATAAATAAGTTACATGTTCAGCAAGAAGCCATGATCTATGATTTTGCCCATCCTTCTACCACGGACCGTCCGATACCAATTATCGCAGGAGCCCACTCGACATAGCATGTTGCAAGGATTGTGCGCTTGAATATTCTCAATAATATGCACCCATGATCGTCTATGTACAATTGTTCAAAGAAGAAATAGAAATTCAATATATATAAAGAATTTATACATATATATTCACATCTATAAGAAATACGAAATATATACTTACAAAGAAATCGGTGTCCAAAATAATAACGCCGACTCATTCAACCCATTCAACAAGTCCCGCCGGTTTATTAACTGATCCTCGATGCATCATGTACAAATCAAGATCCCGCAATAAATAATTTATTTTTAAATAACGATTTCATATATGAAAATAGAAATAAAATAGAAGTTATACTTACCCCCACTTCAAGATCGGCGTAGGGTCTTCGATGCGAACAAAATAACGGTAGGTCGTCGTGCATCCATCGCTCTAATAGTCACCGAACCCGTCTACTCTCAAGAAAATCTTTATAAAGCGAAATACACTATCGGGGATAGGACGAGGCACGAGCTATTCACGACGGTGATGATCGCTAATTTTCTAACACGAAAAGGTGTAAGTATAGGGTTAAGCATCGTATCCATGGGGATTGTAACGCCGAAAACACGTAAGCTAACTCAACGATGATTCATCATTATCCAAGCAACAAATTTGGTTTAAAGGTTTATGGCTTCGAAATCAATCCAAAGCAAAGGTAACAAAATGTAAAGTAAAATAAAGCAATAAACACTCGGATGTTTAAAACAGATAAAGACGACTAACCCTAGGGATGCATTAATCCTATCCACAACGTATGTTTATCCTGCTCCTATTAACCAATTTTAATCCGCATAAGATGGAAGATCGATATATAACCGAAAATTTCATTACGACAAAAGCGTCAGAGATTACTAGTTTTCCTATTATCATTACGCCTCTAGGTGAAAACAAGCAACCCAAACGGATCACAAAGAATATGCTTCCTACGAATATCCTATCTCACCACGACTCAAGGCTCATTCGTATCATGCATTCGATATCGATCGACAATTAACACAATTACGTAATTAACCGACAACTAAATATGCATCAAGATTGATCGAAATCAACACATATAAATAAGCACAATCGAATCATGAATCAATGCCTGGACGGTAAATAGCGATAACAGAATCACAACATATAGGACCGAATCATGCAAACCCTAGATTAGAACGAAAACTAGCCGATATAATAAATGAATGAAATACGATTTAACCATAAAACGGAAATTAAATATATAAAACCCGTGATGAAGCGTTGATGAACAATCGTTGGGCTCAATCCCAACCTCGGTAAAAACTAATCATGCAAACCCTAGATTAGAACGAAAAACTAGCCGACATAATAAACGGAATGAAATATGATTTAACCATAAAACGGAAATTAAATATATAAAACCCGTGATGAAGCGTTGATGAACAATCGCTGGGCTCAATCCCAACCTTAGCGAAAACGGAAAATTGCAAAGATTGTCCGGACGAAACGTTCCGGATCGTAGACTAAACGTAAAACAATTGAAGAACAATGCGTAAAACAACTCTAGAATGAAACTAGATGAAACCTAAAGCTAAAAATCTGGAAAACTTATGAAAACCGAGAGAAAGAGGCTCGAATCGATATGCCAAGTTAGAGCGAGGTGTTGCCATATATAGCACACCCCAAACCCTAGTTTCTCCTTCGTCGTCAGCTGCCTCGCGACCACTCCTCGCGTCGCTAGGTACGGTCGCGAGGTAAGTCTCGCTGCCCCTCTCGCTCATTGTCGCCTCTTGCGCCCGCTTGGTTGGCTCATGCCATGGCTAGCGGTCGCTAGGAATTTCAACCGTCATGAAATCGTCCAATGACTTTCTACTGGGGCTTCGCTGCGGCACGAGGTCGCGGTCGCGCGTAGCCGGGTTCTCGCTGGTTGCTTATCAGCCAGCCCTAGCGACCGCTAGGTTGGTCGCTAGAAACAGCCGAGTGTATATCGCCCGCAAGGCCGCTCCTTGCTTCGATTTTCAACATATGGACCTACACAACACCAAAAGAACACCCAAGAGCAAGATCTTCTAGAAATAGATAAAACATTAAGAATCGATACGTAAACGCACATTAAACGAGCTAAACCCATCTTCAAATATCAACTATAAACGTAAATGCGCGCTTATCAAACCCCAAACTTAAATCATTGTTTGTCCTCAAACAAACCAAAACAGAAAGACACAACGAAAGATCAACGAGCGTAGAAAGATGATAACCATTCTAGCCCTTTAAACATATCAACGCTTAAAAACATTAGTGCACATGACGACGTTAGTCAACTCAACACAAACAACAATTGACGGCAAAACTTATTTACTTCAACCTCACAACGGCATGTGTGTAAATATAGGATACACTCAACTCATAAAGAAATGTAGGACGGTATACACTCAACGATCAATGCAATGCAACATCTTACCATAGGCTTGCTGCTTTCTAATATCTCCACCGCCATTGTGTTCAAATTAGGATCAAAGAGGTCTTTTCATAGGTTGTAATGTAGGCACATTGGTTAAGGTAGGATAAAATATGGCTAAGTGACTCAAGAATATTCCAAGCACCCCATTTATACTTTTCGACACATACGGACTTCGTCCATTTTTCTTCTTTCCCAACGTATAAATCAACGCTTAATGCCACGTAAGGTACCTATACTTTGATTAAAGACCCTTTATGCTCAACACTCATAGTGAACTTAACATTTTTCTTTTCTTTTCTAGAGCTTATAGGTTTATCTTTCACAACAAAGGTACTATTCTTCACCACGATGTATTTTTCACAAAAAACTTTTCTCATCATAACTACATCAAAATTTCAACCCTTTGATTCCCATATCCATCCTCACCTCCTATCATCCGGTTAATCGAAAGAAAAGTCTAATAAAGGCTCAAAGAAGGCGACAAATGGTATATATCATCAAGTTAGTGTTTGGGTGAATATGTGGTTAACAAAGACGGCCTTTATCCTTTCCAAATTAAACACATATCATAGCCTCGACACGTAAACACGGCAAGTTCTAGAAGATAATCACATGCACGATATCACACAATTAATGTAAATTGTATCAAGATATGTATACAATGAAGCTCAAGTCTCACAGATAAGCAATTGGTGAAAACAATGCCTAAGCCATCTCACGTCATTCATGCGTCATTTTCTAACAAATCATGCTCACTATCATTAAATTTCACCAAAATTTCTATCGTCATTGGCCACATGGATTAACATACTTCACTTAACTCGCTGATCGACGCACACGAAAACAAAAACAAAACAAAACACGACAAAAGATCCCAAAGCATAACAACTAAACCATAAAGCATAGAAAACATAAACAGATTCTCAACCAACCAAACTCGCCTACTCCCCCAAATTTATTGTAAACATGTGGAAGCAATAAGGTTTGCGTAAAAGAGTAGTTGGGAGAAAACTTACCTCAATGTCACACATCTCGGTGGCGGATAAAATCCACGCCATCGATTCCATTGTTGCATCATCTCCATCATCTTACGTTGTTGCTCGAGACGTGCTCGCCGTTGGGTGTAGATGGCTTGTCGCTGCTCCATAATCGAGGTCGTTCCCGCCAATATGGTTGAGACGACCATCTATTTGATCTAATCGATCATAAATCCCGGTCGCCGAACGGGTGGTGGGTGCAATATGCCGCCTGCCTCGTGAGCCACTTCAGCTCGGCTTGCTCCTCGTGCGTTGCTCGCCTCAACCTCGCCTTGCGCTCACGCCGCGTCCATGCATAGGTGCCGAGGAGCTCATATTCCGCTTGGCATCCCGAGTAAAGTATCGCTTATACCGCGAGCTCGGGATTGGGGAGGCGAAGACCGATCGCCGCTTTGATCATATAACACCCACAAGTAACGCCGGGGGTGCCTCTTCAGAACGCCCGACGATAGCACGGCTTGTCCAGAAGATGTCGTGAGAGATCGGACTCTCTCGAATCGTAATCCCAAAAATCAAGAATGGGGTAACGAATCCCCCTATGCATATCTTCGAATTACCCGAAACTGTGGACTGCATATGGAAGTGCTGAGCTAAGAACATGCCGGCATGCATCTTCTGGTTGAACACGGCTCCAATCAGTATGCTCATATCTTGTGAGAGGACAGTGCCGGCGTTCTAACGGCCATGTAAGGTGAACGTGAGGAACCGGTGGAAGTAACGGACCGGATTCCGTGACGAGCTAGCCTTTGATCTCGAGGCATCATAGTATGGAGTGTGCTCGAGTCCGCGCCCATGAACTTTGGCCATACGCTTGACCGTGTACTGACGCCCCTATGTAGTTTCCTCCGGATCTCCATTGATGATTCCATTAAGTTCGTCCACGGAGAGTCGACGGCTCATTGTCGAGCCGAACATGATGTAGTCCGCATGCCGCTTGTCTTGTGGACATGGAGAGTCGACAAGAATTCGAGTGTCGATCCGGTATGTAAGATAATTGGTCGTGATAACCGAATACGCCCGACCTCTCGCCAACCACGCCACATCATTGGTGATGCCCATCTCGACACGATTGAGGCACATGAAACGTGAATGCCTATGCCGTAATCTCACCAATCGATCCCAACGGCTTCGACGAGTCACTTCGCAATCGACCCCAAAATTTTGGGATCGAATTCATCCGTGGTGCCATGCGTGGCTCGTCGTGAGGCTCATCATAATGCTCATCGAGATCATCTTGTGTCTCGTCGTGGGAAGTGGAGACAATGCTCGCCTTTTCGCCGCGACCGTGAGTACGCGGCATATTGTACCTAAAAAGAATTTCAAAGTTAGCCCGAGTATGAATGAAACAATCAAAACAACGTCAACCCAAAATGCTCAATATAGATCCCCCAAACTTCAACTTAATCAAATTATTTCCCCCATATTGTCATATGATCTTGCAAGACAACACAAAATGGGAAAAACATACACACAGCCAAAAATTTGCAAAATTAGACGTTCTGGGCGAAAACTAGCGACCACACCTCACGGTCGCGAGGGTGGTCGCGAGGCACGGTCAGCGGCCGCTCAACGGGGCACGCGGCGAGGCCATACACCATGAAGCGCCAGAACGCAGCAGCCACGCCATGAAGCGCGTCGTCACAAGCACGTGCAAGAATGTTATTCAAGGCTATTTCACAAATTTTAACCCAAATCAACAATGTAGGCACATTAGACTAACAATATACGTGTATAAACGTTAATAAACCTATCATTGGACAAATCATGTTCAAACACCAAACAAATCTAACAAAATAAGCCCTAGTCTCTCAAATTTAATTAAACCCACCTCAAGAGGATAAATGAAACAAATCCTTCCTAATCATGCTCAATAAACGAAACCCATGAAAATGACACAAAATAGCATACCTTGAGTGGATTTGATGGAGAAATGCAAGAAAATTGGGAAGAGAGGTGCTTGGTGCTTGAGGGTGTTTGGTGCGCTTTTTTTTCGTAAAAACGTGTGTGTGTGTGTAGGTTAGAAGTTTGGGTAAAATAGGTGTTAAACGCTGGTCACGGCGGGCGCGGGCAGGGCGCTGGTCGCGACGGATCTCGCGGTCGAGCTCGCGATCGTGAGCTTGGCCGCAGCTCGCCGCCGTAAAAGAACGTTCGCCCATTTTCGCGACACCCCGCGACCTCGCGGTCGCTAGGGTGGTCGCTAGTACTTACTTTTTTTTTAAGAAAAAGCTATTAAACTTTGGGATCGAACAAACCAACGAGACACGACACAAACAAAGAAACACAACAAAAAAAAAAAAAAAAAAACGAAAACAACAAAACCAAAAGCATGTAAACTGTTGGTTACCTCCCAACCAAGGTTAGAATTATCGCCGCTAGCTCGACGGTACTCTTATCATGGTTCGCTGAGCTTGGTCACCTTGACTTCTCGGTCAAGTGTGACTTGAATTAGGATTTGAGGTACCGGCCGCTCACTTTAAAAATATTGCCCCCGAGTCTGGAGTTCAGAACTCCCATCGCAAGCGCACGTAACGGATACGGCCCCACCATCTCGACTTGAGCTTTCCTAAATAGACGGAGTCGAGCATTGTAAAGTAAGACTTCATTACCCGAAAATCCTTTGGCACGAATGTGGAGGTCGTGGAATTTCGAGCTCTTTCCTCAGATATCCGAGAATTCTCGAAAGCTTCATTCCTCCACTGTCGAGCTCTAACAGCTGGTCACTTCTCATCATACCGCCTCCTTGAACCATGTTGATTCTCCTCGTCGCCCAATATGCTTTGTGCTCCAATTCAACCGGTAAATGGCGTGATTTACCAAATACCATTTGATATGGAGATAGCCCGATGGGAGCTTTGTACGCAGATCCTAAGCCCAAAGAGCATCATCCAACCGCTGCCCAATCCTTGCATCGAACAACCGATTTTTCTAAAATCGCTGATCTCTCGGTTGGCGAGCTCGCCTTGCCCGCTTGCTTGTGGATGGTAGGGGAGGTGACTCGATGCTTCACACCATATTTGGCTAGAACGCCGCTTAGCCACTTATTATTAAATGCGATCCCCATCACCGATCAACGCCTCGGACTCCAAATCGAGTCGAATGTTCTTGTGAAGGAACTTAATCACTAGCTTCGAGTCGCTCGTGATGTGGGAATCGCCTACCCAACGGGAAACGACTCACAAAGAAGAAGAATATACGTAACCACAAGACATGGGGAATGACCCATGAAGTCGATCCCATACGTCAAATAGTTCCACCTCCATGATGGTTTTCTCGTGGCATCTCGCCTTTCTTAGTGACATTCCTACTCTTTGACAACGATCACAACTCTTGATAAAGGATTGGCAATCTTTGAAGATCAAGGCCAAAAGAATCCACGTGGAAAATCTTTGCCGCGCTCGCCACCGCAAATGGCCTCCAACAACGAACTATGGCACTCGTGGATTATGTTCTCCCATTCTCCTCGGGGAACGCAGCGACGATCGCACCATCGGCACATCAAGGTAGAGACGAGGATCGTCCCAATAATAGAACTTAACATCGTGGAGAAACTTCTTTTCAAACGACCTTTGCACGATGGAGGTAGAACCCAATCACCAAGTAATTGACAAAATCAGCACCATGGTGTGTGATCAATGACGCCAAGATGTGCTCGTCGGGAAGTTCTCCTCGATCCCAATCTTTTATCCTCTCCTTCGATCGCTTCTCCAATCGCGACAAGTGGTCGGCTACCACATTTTCGCAGCCCTTTCTATCTTTAATCTCCATGTCGAACTCTTGAAGAAGAAGGATCCATCTCACCACGGGCTTTGAATCTTTCTTGGCGAACAAATGACGAACGATCGCATGGTCAAGGTACGATGGTGTGGGTGCCCACCAAATAAGGTCCGAACTTATCGAAAGCATAGACCACAACAAGTAATTCCTTCTCCGTGGTGGTGTAGTTCATTTGAGCAGTCGTCGAGTCTTACTTGCATAATAGATGACTCGAAAAGCTTGTCTCATTTCTCGCCTAATACAAAGACCGATCGCCCAATCACCGCATCACACATCACCGAATGGTTGACTCCAATCAGTGAGACCAAAACTGAGTCGAGATCGTAAACTTCAATTTCTCGAACGCCCAAACACTCATTTGTGAACACGAACTTCATATCTTTCTCGAGCAATCCACACAATGGCTTCGTGATCGCCGAGAAATCTTTGATGAACCTTCTATAAAAATCCGCACGACCGAGAAAACTCCTCACCGATTTGACATTTGTAGGCGGAGGTAGTTTCTCGATAGCTACTATCTTTGCTCGATCCACTTCCAAACCCTCGTCGAGACTTTGTGACCAAGCACGATACCTCCTTCACCATGAAATGGCACTTCTCCCAATTGAGAACAAGATTCGCCTCCTCACATCTTTGCAAAGACTTGTGACAAATTATGGAGACAATGGTCGAATGAAGAGCCAAACCCGAAAAGTCGTCCATAAAGACTTCCATAATATTCTCGATCAACCCATGGAAGATGGACATCATGCACCTTTGAACGTGGTTGAGCATTGCACAATCCAAACGGCATTCGCCTATAGGCGAAAACCCATACCGACAAGTAAACGCCTTGTTGGTCGATCTTGGGGCGATGGCAACTGATTGTACCTCGAATATCCATCGAGAAATAGTAGAACTCATACCCCGCTAGTCCGTCCAACATCCGATCAATAAATGGCGGAAAATGGTCTTCCTCGGCCGTGTTCGTAGCACGATAGTCGATGCAAACCGCCATCCTCGTTACGAGTCTTGTTGCCACAAGCTCGCTTTGTCTCGCCCTGATCACCGTGATACCCCTTTCTTGATACCACTTGAGTAGGGCTAACCCACTCGCCGTCGGATACGGCATAGATCATGCCCGCGTCTAAGAGCTTCAAGACTCTTTTCGACGACCTCTTGCATTGCCGGATTCAATCGACGCCGAGGTTGCACCTTTGCTTGTATTCATTCTCCAACAGATCCGGCATGCAAATCGAGGGGTCGACCCTCGATATCGTAAATTGTCCACCCAATCGCAGACTTGTACCGCTTCAAGACAACCATCGGTTTCGTGTCTCCTCATCCGTCAAAGCCAAGATATTATTACGGCACGCCTCATCGCCGCCTAAGAAGGCATACTTGCGGTGGTCCGCAACTCTTTCAACTCCATCTTCTGTAGTCTCTTCCTTCTTCACCACATGCCCCTCCTCCAATCGGCTTCCTCACATCTAAATAAGGCACCGACTTTGGGAGGGCCTCGACTTCATCGATGGACTCAAGATACTCTAAAATCTCGTCACACCATCAAGGTCTGTGGAGAGAAAATCGAGTTCGCATACAAAACTCCACCGGATCAACCGATTGAAAATGAGTGGGCGACAACCGCCTATAACTCGACAATCTTCCATGGTCTTCTCGTCAGTCGCTTTATAGCATCATATATAGAGATTTTCATCTCCTCGCCGTTGACTCGGAAGGCGAGATCTCCATCTTGCACGCTCATCGCTGCTCTGCCGGTAGCTAGGAATGTTCGCCCGAGAATAAGAGGTGTATTCCCATCCTCCGACATATCGAGAACAACGAAATCACCGGAAGATGAAATCTCGAACTTCACGAGCACGCCCTCCACTATCCCTTTCGGATAAGTCACCGATGTGTCCGCCATCCAAGAGCTATGGTGGTCGGCTTGATCTCCCAATCTCCAATCTGTTAAAATGGACAACGGCATCGATTGATGCTTGCCCCAAATCACACGTAACCTCGAGAATGTCCGTCCTCCGATGACACATGCTATGGTGAAGCCGCTCGATCTTTCTCGCTGAGCGGCAACTTTTTTGCAAAGACAAAGATCGCACTCTCGAGACAATTTATCGCCTCGAATTTCCCAAGCTTCTTTTTATCGGGCAACGACATCCTTCAAAACTTCACGTAACCCGGCATATCTCGAAGTGCATCAAGTAAAGGAATATTGATGTGCACCTTTTGAAACATCTCCATGAACCCGGTTAACTTCTCATCGATTTGGCTTCGCTAAACGGCTTGGAAACGGAATTGGAGGAACGTACGTCGGAAATTTCTTCACAACTTGCTCTTCGCGATCAGCCTCGCGACCGCGTGTGCGGTCGCTAGGCACATGTACACCATCTTCCTTCGTCTTCGCGGGCGCGCGCGCGGGCGCTTTCTCGGGCGCTAGGTGCGCGTCTGAAGCTTCAGACGATTTCGCGGCCGCTTGAATTACCGCGATCGCTAGGTCGCTCGCTAGGTCCCTGACCGACTTGTCGCGGCGCGTTGACTTGTTGCGCCGACGAGCCGCCGCGAACTCCACCGTCAGATTCTCATGGTGGGCTCATGGTCATGAGCTCGGTCACGAGATTCTCTCTTTTGCCCGCTTTCCCGCTCGTCTCCTCGTGATTTCTATATGCTCGCCCACCTCAATTGAATGGCATTACGGTGATTTTTAGGTTTACCTCCAGACACTCGGAAATTGGCCCGACTTGGTCGCCCATTCTCATGCGGCTATCCGACTTATTTGATTCTCCATCATCTTCATGTGCTTTCCATAGCCGTCACAAGGACTCCAAATGATTTATCTTCCGCCCTGTTGCTTATAAACGAATTCGATTCGTTGCCAATTGTTGGTTGCTTACAACCAACTGCTGATCATGTCCTCTAGACTCGCTTCTTCGTCTCTTGAATCACCCGCTCGAATCGATAAACCCGCGAGGTCATTGAAAATTATTGGGGTCATGACGAGAAATTTGGGTGATTTCATTGTTAGATTGTCGCGGATTCCCCGTGACGGTTGTTCCTCCGATTTATGTAATTCACGCCCTCACCGATCATCTCGACTCTGCAAAGATTTATCCGAGCCACGCCTTTTCCTTTCCTTTTTTCTCAAATCGCTTCTTAAGGTGAATCGCCCATAATATTATCGTGCTGAGTCACCTTCAACGGTAGCAGCCTTTCACCACCGGTGTCCTCTCCATCGCCATCGATAACCGCTGGCCGCCATCTCTTCTATGATGCGGCCGGCCTCGCCTACACGCCTGCTCAATAGGCAACCCCGCCGACGCGCCAACAATACTCCTCGTGCGAGGTGTCACCGCTATAAACCGGGTAACTGCCGCCCCTCGAAAATCCATGCTGTGGGCACCTTCTCAATAGGCCCTCGAATCTTCCCACGACTCGAATAAAGATTCATCTCCTAACCGGGAGAAGTGGGAAATCTCGGCTATAATCTTCTATGCCTTAGCCGAGGAAAGTACTTGAGAGAAATTTCTCACGTAATTGCCCAACTGTTGACGCCCGTCGATCTAAGGTCTTGAACCACCCTTTGCTTGATTTCGCAGAAAATCCGAACATACGATCCGGATTGTGTCTTGTGGCACCCCATTCTATTTGATGGTGTCACAAATGTCGAGATAGGTCTCGAGATGGGCATTCGGATCCTCCGTGACTCCTCCTCCGAACTGCTCCTCGAACCATGCCGACAGGCCGGCTTCACCAAAATTGTTAGCGCTTACTGGGCCCCATCCGCCTCCTTGAAATTGCTCGGTAGGAGGTCCGTACATATAATTCAACGGTCTTGCCGCCTCCGAGCAGGACAACGAGTCCCATAGTCGCCAATTGGCGCAGATTGTAAAGTCTGCTAACAGATGCGTAGCTACTTGTAACGCCTGTTGTTGGATTCCCCGCCATTGCTTGTCGCTCTTCTCTCGCCTCCTTCTCCTCTTGTGAGTGATTTCGATCTCGGGATCAAAACGCTGCTCGAGAGGTCCCAGGACCTTGTGAACATAAACTACCGGAGAACAAGAAGAAAATCATCTGCGAGAACAAATAAAAATAAAATAAAATACAACTTGAATTAATAATTCCAAATCGTCAAATTATTCCTATGAAATCTTAACAATCCCGGAACGGCGCCTAAAATTTGATCGCTTAATTTTCTAACACGAAAAGGTGTAAGTATAGGTGGCAAGTATCGTATCCACGTGGATTGTAACGCCGAAACACGAAGCTAACTCAACGATGATTCATCATTATCCAAGCAACAAATTTGGTTTAAAAGGTTTATGGCTTCGGAAATCAATCCAAAGCAAAGGTAACAAAACAGAAAGTAAAATAAAGCAATAAACACTCGGATGTTTAAAAACGATAAAGACGACTAACCCTAGGGATGCATTAATCCTATCCACAACGTATGTTTATCCTGCTCCTATTAACCAATTTTAATCCGCATAAGATGGAAGATCACATATATAACCGATAATTTACATTTACGAAAACGGTCAGAGATTACTAGTTTTCCTATTATCGTTACGCCTCTAGGTGAAAACAAGCAACTCAAGCGGATCACAAAGAATATGCTTCCTACGAATATCCTATCTCGCCTACGACTCAAGGCTCATTCGTATCATGCATTCGATATCGATCGACAATTAACACAATTACGTAATTAACCGACAACTAAATATGCATCAAGATTGATCAAATCAACACATATAAATAAGCACAATCGAATCATGAATCAATGCCGGACGGTAAATAGCGATAACAGAATCACAACATATAGGATCGAATCATGCAAACCCTGTGATTAGAACGAAAACTAGCTGCATATAATAAACGGAATGAAATACGATTTAACCATAAAACGGAAATTAAATATATAAAACCCGTGATGAAGCGTTGATGAACAATCGTTGGGCTTGAATCCCAACCTCAAATAAAAACGGAAAATTGTAAAGATTGTCCTGACGAAACGTTCCGGATCGTAGACTAAACGTAAAACAATTGAAGAACAATGCGAAACAACTCTAGAATGAAACTAGATGGATCCTAAAGCTAAAAATCTGGAAAACTTATGAAAAACTGAGAGAAAGAGGCTCTGGAATCGTATATGCCAAGTTGGGGGCACGAGGGGGTGTTGCCATATATATAGGCACACCCCAAACCCTAGTTCTCTTCGCCACGCTGCCCGCGACCACCCTCGCGGTCGCTAGGTACGGTCGCGAGGTAAGTCTCATGTGACCTACCTCGCCATTGTCGCCTCTTCGCCCGCTTGGTTGGCTCATGGCCATGGCTAGCGGTCGCTAGAATTTCAACCGGTCGTGAGAAATCGTCCAGCTGACTTTCTCGCCGGGCTTCGCTCATGGGCACGAGGTCGCGGTCGCGGCGTAGCCGGGTTCTCGCTGGTTGCCTAGCGGCCAGCCTAGCGACCGCTAGGTTGGTCGCTAGAAACAGCCGAGTGTATATCGCCCGCGTCGCTCCTTCCTTCGATTTTCAACATATGGACCTACACAACACCAAAAGAACACCCAAGAGCGATCTTCTAGAAATAGATAAAACATTAAGAATCGATACGTAAACGCACATTAAACGAGCTAAACTCATCTTCAATATCAACTATAAACGTAAAATACGCGCTTATCGTGTGACTCAAGGTCAAAGCAATAACCTTACTGCTCGCTTTCACGAGTCACTAATTTTTGTTTAAGCAACAGAGTTAGAAAAGTACACATATCAAATATGATGCAATAATATAAAATAAGATAATTTACCAATGGTCTCGCATCTCGGCATGGAATGACGAGCTGGATCCTCGCTGTGTGATGGGCTAATGAATCCAGAGTAGATCCATACTCCCGTAGAGACCGACGATGAGGTGTATACTCGGCCGGTGTACGTGAGACGCCGGATCTGCTAGAGGAGTCGGATGGGTACATCCGATGTAGAGTACGCAGTAGAAGGCCCGGTCCCCGATCGCCACCCGCATCGCCGCGGGGTAGTTCCACGACGGACGGCGATATGCCTCAAGGCGTGGGAATATCTACATCGACACCCTCTATCATCAGACTCAAACCACGCCTCGAGTCCTCGAATATTCTCTAACCACATCATTGATCGTGTCCGTGATCCAACGACGATCCTCTCGACTCGATCGCCTGTGGTGCTCACCACCGCTAGATGAAGAGGAACGAGCTGCCTTGTACGCCTCGTATCCCGATCGCGCCCCCTATCGATCGGCGGCCCCTCGTCCGACGACGCCTATCCCTCACTGATCGATGTCGCTCCCTCATGCTCCTCCTCGTGCCCCTGTGCCCTCATCGCCTCTTCAACAACAGCGATCGTGCCTCGCATCGCTGCACTCGGCCGACCAACCCCACATCGGTGAAGGCCCCGCCTAGAACGAGGTCGTCTAAGACGGGCGGGGTTGTTCCCAGCGCATGTATGGAACGGGTCTCCCGTAGTTCACTCCAAGCACCCGGATATAGAGATGACGATAATATGGCATGCTCATCTCATAGTCTTCCGGACTAACCCCAAAACGGTTGCCCTCACGATCGAACAGGGTCAGGTATCCACGCCAATCATCTTCGTGAACTTCCACCTCACGATCTAGATACACATCCTCCCGGACATACTTTGCAAACCGCCGTGCAAGATTCGGATGATCTCTAGTGACCAAATATATAATGCCCATGATGGTCCGTAGAAGTGATATTTGGCCCCGGTCTTCATATTCCACATGTAGTGTCAGAGAATTTTATACGCATATGCAGCCCATGGAAATCGCAACACGTCCGATCGTCAACTAAGACCCAAATCCATGGATCCACGTGTCTCGCAAGTCGATACCAAGACGAATGCGTAAAGAACTAAGATGTGGGCCACACGGAGATATAGACGACCGCCAAGATCATCAATCGGACATCCGTATCAAAGAATCTCACACCTAGATTCTCTATACTAGTCCTTCGCTACCAACAAACCTTTGATAAACCTCAACGGATTGCGGATCGCATCTACCGTAGGATCGAAAGATGACGCCCCAAAACTCAAACCCGCCACGAGCGCAAAATCCGGAAGGAAAACAAATTGTCCTCCCATTAATAAAAATCATATCGCCTCGATCTTCAAAGACTGTGAGGAGGGCCTAACTGTCGGATACCATATGGTGCAAACTCATGTTTGACTTGGATCCGTGTTCCCAACCAACAAAGTGACCAAACATCCTCGCTTAAACCTATCCACCGTGTCTTCACCACCTACATCTCTCAATCTCGTATGACCTTCTTAAATAATTGGGCTTGAAGTACGTCTTGATTGTGGATGGACGATTGATGGTCTCGGCCTTAAGAACTCGATTTCCTATTTATTAAAAAAAATAAACTATGCTTAATTAAGAAATATGTCAATTAGTGTGTTCACGCATATATACAAAAGTTTTATTTTAGGAATATATAGATATGTCTTCAAAATTGTATTGTGTCAATATTCATCGCTCTATTTTTTTTACGTTCTTTAGCCAAAATGAAATTGGTCTAATTAAAGTCGATCATCATACTTGTGAACCACACTTACAAAGCGATCCCATAGTTGATAACTTGATAGTTACGATTCAAATATCATATATTTATTTTAAAATTAACTATGTGGTGGATCGAATTTATCAATCTTTGTAGATAATACACTTTAATTAGATATTGTGTGTGAACAGCATCATCATAATGGAAGATGAGAAGCTCAGATTGGTGGTGTTTGGCAACAAGTACCTCTACCTTGGGACATATGGTAGGCCAACTATGCTTGCATTTTATTTAATTCGATTATTATATTTATCGATATACTTTAAGTGCCCTAACTATTTAATTTAAATTATGAATAATAAATTTAAAATAGAAATTTCAAGACAACTGTGATCAATTTGAATTACTAATAATAAATATAAAATTTAAAATTTTGCGGTATATATTGGTTATAAATTTAAAATATAAATTGAAAATAGTGAATGCATTTTAGGAATATAATGATCGTGTTTTATCAAATTTCGAACAATTTTGTAACCTCGATCGGTTTTGTTAATTTTAATTATTTTTATGTGAAATTTCACTTATGTTATTTGAAATATGATTATTATTGTATAATTTGAATTTTGTGTTGGATGTGCGACAACTTAAATTATTAATTTAATTTAAACTTATAAATTATAAATTTACAAATTACGATCCATTATTAAAATTAAAGCTAAAATTTTTAAAATAGAAATTTCGAAGACAACTATGATCAATTTAAATTATGAATAATAATTTTAAAATAGAAAATTTTGCAAGTATTGGTTATAAATTTAAAATATAAATTGAAATTGTGACCGGAATTTTAGTAATAGAACGATCGGTTTTATCAATTTTTGACTGGTTTTTGGAATCCCGACCGGTTTTATTAATTCCAACTAGAACAATTAACAATAAATTGTACATGTTTTATTGAATGCGTACACTACAGTTTTTACTAACAATTAACGACAAAAATAAGTTAAAACATAATAAATTATGAACTATCAACTATTTTCAAATCACACAATAAATTATGCACTATCACAATAAACAATAAATTATAGACTATTGTCTAATTACACAATAAATTATGGACAATCAACTACTATCTAATTAAATAAATTATGCACTTTTCTATACCCAATATTTGAATGGTCTACATTTGAGATTATTTTAATCTAAGTGGCTATATCTACGTGTTTTTATCAAATTAGGTATATCCCATATGTATATTATCAAATATAATTTGCCTCCCATAATAATTCACGCATAATAATAATAATTCAATTCGAAATTTGCTAATTCACGGAGCATAACAAACATAATTAACAATATAACAAAACATATAATTCAAAATTCACTAAGCATATAAATACATAATTAACAATATATAATTAATAAAGATATAATTGGAATTATAATTTAGAAATTATAATAATTAACAAAATATACAAAACAACTATATAAATAAACAAAAATACAACAATATTAAAAAAAACCGTGAAGCCATTGTCCGCGTGGGGGTTGGCGAGAGGGTGGGTTGGCAGGGGGTGGGTTGGCCGAAGGGGATGGGTTGGCCGTCGAGGCGTGGCTTGGCCGTAGGGGTGGCTTGGCCGGGGTGGCTTGGCCGAAAGGGGCTGGCCGTCGGTGGTTGTTGGTAGTGGGTTGGCACGTGTGGTCTGGGGGAGGGTTGGCAGCGGGAGGTAGGTTGGTCACGGGAGCCAGCATGGTTCACGGAGTGGCTTGGCCGCGGTGAGGAGGAGTTGGTCGGAGGAGAGCGAGAGAGAGAGAGAGGTGCGAGAGAATAGAGAGAGAGAGAGAGAGAGAGAGTGAATTGAATGTAAATATTTATTTGGTTTTGAAAGGGAATGTCATTACTTATATTTTGTTGTGATTTTGATTTCTACTTTCTAGTTTGTAAGACGAATTTCAAAACTTAGAAATTCTCAATCTCTGAATCTAGGTTCCGCCACCACCCCAAGAATGTTCGGAGCTCAGCAGTCCTCCCCGGCCTTCGCCACCCCTTCCTCCACTCCCGCATTCGGCACGCCTTCAACTCCGGCTTTCGGCTCATCGCTCTTCTCCACACCCTTTTCGCAACAATCCCAACCGCAGCAACAGCAGCAACAAACTCCGTCTCTGTTTCAGACGCCTCAGCAGCAGCAAACTCCGTCGTTTTTTCAGACGCCTCAGCAGCAGCAGCAGCAGCAAACTCCGTCTCTGTTTCAGGCGCCTCAGCAGCAACAGCAGCAGAGCCCCTTCGGCTTCTCGTCGCCGTTTAATACTGCACAGCAACAGCAACCGACCCTTTCTAATAATGCTCCTCCCACCAATTTCATGAATCAGCAATTGACTACTCAGATGGCCCCAGTTGCTCCTCTCCCGTTTTCTCTAGCCGATCGCGATATTCAAGTGAGAATCCTTCTTATATTAATCCTAATTGATTAAATTCTAACTTATGTTGATGTTGAGAGCTTCATGTTGTGTCTACAGGCGATTGTGGATGCATACAAAGAGGAACCTGGGAACCTGAAGTATGAATTTAAGGTCCGGTTTGTAATTTTTTTCCACCAACGTTGAAAGCATTTGAATTTGATTTACGAATAAATGGATGATTTTTTTAATTCTTTTAGGGGCGTTTACTTTTCATGATTGATATGATACATAATTGAGTTTTTTTATCTTTATCTTCATTAATAGGATTTCTCCAATTCTAAATTTCAATGGGATATGAATCGAGCTAAATTAGCTCAAATGATATAAATTATCAAGGGCCTTGGGATTCCAATCCATCAAAGTAAACAATGAATTATTTGTCTACCTAAGCTAATCCTCAAAAGTAAATGCCTCCATAATATTTCTCAGCATCATCTTAACTATACACAAATCTTCTGTTAAATTAAAAATACCAATGAAATACCTGTTCTTTTAGGTGAACAACATTCTATTCAAGCATCTATGTTTGTGAGGTTATTAACTCTGAAATTGAGCATGTTACTAATACTGCATTTGATTCTGTTGTGAAATTTGAATGGATGGGGAAATAATTGCTTATGGATGTATTGCACTCGTTAGGTCTAATGAGTATCATTTTTAGCATGGAAGTTGGAATTTTATGACTAGAAGTATGCTATTAGCAATTTTTGTCTATCAATTCAAGAAGCTTGGGTTCTAAATCTGCAATTCAGATTTTCTTTCTGATTTGATGCTCATCAAGATCTCTGTTAATTTTGCAGCATCTGTTGTTTAGTGTGACTGAACCTCAGTACAGATCAAAGCCTGCTGGTGTATCAGATGTGAGTTTGGTTTAAATTTGCATCACATTACTATTAATTGTATTGTATTTCTGGAAGCTATTTTGTAAATCCGGTAAAATAGTTTGAACTGCCAGATTATGTGGGCAGAGGCAATAGCAAAACTAGAAGGCATGGAAAGTTCCAAAAGAGAACGTTTATGGCCTCAACTTGTACAAGGTTTCAAAGATCTTTCCCAGCGTCTTAAGGTATGTGAAATTTTAGAATTATCTTACTTATTCTGAGAGGATGTCCACTATCATTCGTAATATCTGAGAAATTTTCCTTTTAAATATATTTCACTAAACCTTGTGTAGCCTCTTTGTTTTGCTTCAATGATAGCCACCATCCTCGGCTCGTTGGCGTTCATCTGGTACATTGATACTTATTCGGGGCACATATTCCCTCTGGAACTCATGATAATCTTCTTTGTCATTGTGTCATATTGCCATTTCAATAATATGATTGTTATCTTTAAGGGTCCCTATCATTTAATAAAAATATTGGATGCATAAAGGAGATTGATTATGATATTGTTAGGGAGATGCATAGATATGAATATATCCACATGCTATAACAAATTCAACTTAAGAGATATGCTCGATTTTTGGCATCATCATGCCAGACTAAATTTAGTGCGCTTGATAGCTCCTCAGTCTCCAAAAGACTCAAGCTTTTATTAGAAATTTTTGGAGGACCTTTTATTTGAGAATCTTAGTGAATGTCTAAGGAGCATGATGAGGAAAAATATATTGAAAAAGGCAAATTTCTGCTTCATACTGGCACACTTATAATTTTTTTTGTCTTCTAAAAATCATGTGATATAATTGTTTTGGCACTACCTTGGTCCATTTGGATAGTTAAAAATGAGATGGTTTTTGAGGATTGTGAAGAATCCCTAGAGGAATGGGATAAAGATAAATAGTTGGTCTCAATTCGCCAATACTTAAAAAATATTATTTTGTTAAAAAACTATTATGTTTAAACTCTTTTTTCATGTGCAATGAAGCTTCAAGCTTGAGCCTACTTTCTGACAAATTTAAGTTTTGCTCTAGTTGAATGGCTTGTTTGAGATTCATGGTAAATTAGTCCAGCCCCTTCAGCAATCCTCTATTTGCATGGACATCATTATGTGATATTGCTATCATTCTAACTTTCAGGGTTCTCATACATACTGCATGTTCTGTTCTGTTCTGTTCTGTTCTGTTCTGTTCTGTTCTGTTGAATTATATGTTTCTTTATTTGAATAATCATGATCTGTTTCTACTTTGTTATAAGTTTCTAATGATGGTCCACAAATGCGTTTGCTTAGCTTCAAGATGAAGTCATAATGTCAGATTCTGAGAGATTGAAGATGACCCAGAGCAATGTAAAAATGGTAATCTCTATCTCCCTTTCTCGCTTTTTCTTCGTTTGAACTTATAATATATAGAGGGACATGCAACACAGAATAAAATTAAAGGTGTATATGCACATGCATATTTGTGAATCTGTCTGTCTCTCTCTAATACCTCTTTTCCCACCTTTTCTTGATGCAGCTCCAGAGGCATTTTCAAGCAGACACACTTCCTTGGATCCAAAGAATGCAACAGAAAGAGCAAGTCCTTCAAAGGCGTCTTTTGAGGGTAGGATTTTGTCAGCTTTCCAAAATATGGCCATAATTATCTTTTGTTGAAGAATGGTCTGCCTTTGGTCTGGTCTATTTACCATGATAAGCTCTCTGGTTGTTTTTGGTATCAACAAATCCAAGCCTTTGAAATTGGAATTAGAAACACTTCATTCAAACTTGGATGGGTTTGTTTTTCTGAAACTCAATTGTGGATATTCAGAAACCAGGTTTGTGTGACATGGGTTGGGGATGGCATACCCAGGCTACTGGTTGCTTGGTCTCTTGTAATTTCTGGGTTGTTGTGGTATTTCTTTAGAATGAAAAGGTCTGCATTTGCTAGATTACAACTTGTGTTAGTAATTACGAGTGAAATTTTACGACATTGTCCTGTTATTTATTCATTTTTGTATGTGTAATTTTACTCAGGTTATGAGAATAATAGAGGCACTGGAGGGTAAAGGTTGTCGACTACCTTTGATGAAAGGAGAAGTAGAATTAGCAGAGAAGTTGGCTGCAACCACGAGACAGGTTACATTTCACCTACTTTGTCTCAATTGAAATGTTAAAGAGGACATAAATGAGAAAAGTACCTGAAGTTGCAGTTAAAAGGATCAGGAGCAGAACTTTCTAGACGGGTTCAGAATCTACTCATGCTATCTCGCCTTCAAGCAGATGGCCTAGTTTGTAGCTCAGTGCATCTGCCAGGATCAACCAAAATTCACGAACAAAGTCTATCAGACATGCAGGAGGTACAATGAGCACTAATTTTATAGTCTTGGGACTTCATTCGTTCAATAATAACTATAGTATTTTGCTGTAAATACCAAATAAGTTGTGTACTGAATGTTGTTGCAGGTGTTGCAACGACAGACTGAGGCGATTGCAAGACTAGGCAATGTGCTGAAGCGGGACGTGAGAGATATGGAAATCATAATGGCTGAAGATACAGAAATGACCCAACGAGACTAGTTCGCCTCCAACCAATTATCACTCTTTCCCTCAATTGTATCAAAGTGAATTCTGCTCCTGCTATAATATCACAGTATGCCCAAACTTAATTCATGCTACTATGTTAGATAACATCAACTATTTTATTTCATAGTAATTGACGATTTCCAAAACAGTGACAACGTTGAGAAAAATAATTAATCAAAATTATCTAATTCATAGAAGTGTCCGAACCATCAGCTCCAACATCGGAAAATTTCGAAATAATACAAAAGATGCCGGAAAGATGGATAAATTCTTGAATTGCTTTATAATCAGTTCTTCAATTAGTTAGAAAATTAAAATCATACATCTGCCACAAAAACTCAGTAACTATAAGGTGGCGAAACTTAACTAGTTGAGTTTCAGCTTTAGTGATAAAACTAGATTAACCATCTATAATACATGTACAGTCAGTGCTGCAACCAGTGCTTCATGAAAAAGAACTGGCAGTCCTCCAGAAAAAAGAAGTGTGTGTTGATCTCATCGTTGAAGATATGAAAGCTGCATTTTGGGTAAAACTCCACTTAGCTATCTAACACTCACTATATGATTCGGCCATGATCAATACTATAAGTGATGTCCAGCCAGTAAACAATCGTGCGCCTTTTCCCTTCCCTTTCTTTTGGTCATACTGTTCCCACAAAAAGCCGGTCTGCTTGTAGTTCTTCACCACACTTCTGCTTGAGGCAAAGTTAAGAGTTATCACCATCAATGTATTAAGAATAAGAATAAGTATAATTTGAAAAAGAGAATTAAGGTGGCAACATACTGGATCAAGTTGTTCCTCAAGTCGGTGTATATGATCTTTGCTCGTTCTCTATATGGTCCATCCACTACAAAGACCAAGGATATTATTGTTACACATGTTGTACAAAGTTTAATCTGGAGTGGAAAATAATTCCTCGGTAACACGTACCCTGAGAATAATAGTTTAGTGCAGAAAGAATCATGTAGTTCATATTCATCCAGATTGGCCCTCTCCAATATGGTGGGTCGTGCTCAGTGTTCCGTTGCATGTATATTGAGCTGTGGCACATATACCAAATGTAGTGTGAACCTTTAAAAGAAGTATCAAAATGTTTCCAATAATAGTCAAGTGGAGAAATTTCTTCCTCACGTGCTGTATTGTAAACCTCATATTTCTTACCTTGTTTTGGCAAGGGATCTGAGTCCGAACTTAGTCCACAGAATACTTGTGTCTGAGATTAGATCAAGCTGTTTCTCTAATATCCATGAATCCTGAATCATGCAGAATGCACAGATAGGACATAAAACAACCTCCGAAAAAATAAAAATGAATTAATGAGAAGTTAAAAGAACAAAAATTATCGTGTCAGCATCAAGCTTAATCAACTCACAGCTGGTATAAGCCTACCCATAAAGGGGAAAAGGCTGACATAGCCAATATGAGGGACCAGTCTCAGCACAGGCTTCTCCAGCACTTCTCGTAAAAGTTCACGTGAAGGATAACCACCAGCTGATTCTATCATCCGCCAACTTAGGCGAACCTAAGTAGATGCGAAATGTCAGTGCAAATATGGGCTACAATAAACTAGTCTATTTTAATAGTACCATACTCCTATATCCTGTATTTTTCCTATGACCGAGAATGAGTAGATGATGGGCTTTCTCAGACTTGTAGCACATCAGATGAGTAAAAGCACATTAGGGCACTTCTGAATATTTTCATGCTTAAAAAGTGTAATCAAGATCAAGAGTGTATATGATGCTGGGGAATGATATAGAAGCAACAGAAAAACTAAACCAATACCTTCTCTGTATGATTTCCATAGTCAGAATAAGCTCCACTGGCATTATCGAGGTGTATCTGAAAATGAAAAAAGCATATGAGAGTAACAAAACAATCAAATTCCTTCCTCACATTGAATTATGCCAAATTGATCTGATCCCCCACTTCCACAGTTCTAGTCATGCAACTTTGATGCACATGCATAAGATTTATAATGGACAAGCAGGACGATATAAATGGGGAAAAAGTCATGGAAATTATTAGACTGGTGACAAACAGAAATTACCTGATTTAAAAGGTCAAAATCTGAGAGCAACTTTGCCGTCATGCTATACTCCTGCAGTATTTTGTATAATCTTAATATTTGTTCGAATCAAAGATTTTGTAGGTTCAATTTTAGGGTTTTGGTTGCACCTTTCCGACGTGACTATCCTCGAGAAACTCTGAAATGGAACTCATGCAATCAGCAGCAAGATGCATCCAGCATCTAAGGTCCACGTGGCGTTCATCATCACTGGGGTGTGATGCTCGTGGATAATCATCCAATCCAGAAGAAAGTGACTGGAAAGGCAAAATATCATTCACATAAATCCAAACTGTTAAAATTAAGGATGTTATATGCCACCTTTATAGTGTCTCTTGAACTATTATAGAGGATCATATATTCTCACTTGTCAAACTATTCAGCTGTATGTTTGGCTTGAGAAATCAAACTTTTCAGCTATTACCTTCAGCTTAAGATAAGTCAAGCAGCTGGTTACAATGTCTATATTCAGTCAAGAGAGTGAGAAGAGAGGGGAGAAAAGGTAACAGTATTCATATTTTCTTACAGTTTCTTGATTTGTTCATCATATAACACAACCTCAAAGGCTGCCATCTTTTGCTTCTATTTCCCTGTAATTGCATCACCCATAAACTCAATTTATTCTGAATTAACTAGACATCCACAATTTGCCAATGTCAAGAACTGCCGCACCCATTGTGGTACACTAAGTATAGATAAACTAGAAGTGATTCAAAATTATACTATGTTTGGTGGCAAAGAGCAGAAAACTGGAGGTTCTAGAAAGAGGACTAATTTGATGGTCAGAATTAAGAGTTTTTGGTTTAGTTCGGCAGAGAACTTGTACTGTCTGTATCAAATCATATTTGGAAAAGTTCTTTGGCGAAATTTCGAGAGAATTAGTCTTTTTATTTGAATGTGGGAAGCAATTTCTACTATAGATGTTATATCTTTCTTAAAAATGTATTTCGGAATAATCTTTTCAATTCTCAAACGATCAATAATTAGAATTGGAAGTCAGAAATTGGGACTCGAAGTTCCCCACCAAATACACTAGTTCCTGAAACTACCAACACTTACCATTCATAACAAGATACTACACGTAAGATCAGCAGTCCAAGAAACCGAATTTATGGACATGTTGAAAGTTCAGTTTGAAACAAAAAGAAGTATGGTCTGATGGATGGAATCGGAAAGTAACCTCAAAAAGAGATATCACCTAGAAGCAGCCAACATGAATATATATGAAGTGGATAACAACCTTTGGATTCAGTTCACGTGTGGTCACATTGTCTCTCCCATGCCAAAAGTAGGTGCCAACATCTTTTCCTGCGAATATGATACCAAAATTCCAATTAGAATTGCTATGCTTGACTAAATTGGCTACCTAGATGCAAGTCGGTTATACATTTGATTGTTTATTAAACAATGAGGTTAACATGTTAATGCTGGCCGATATATATGATCATGAGAAGCAGGCAGCATGCAGTTGATCGGTAGGATAAAGAAAACCCGTATTATGCTCACCTGATTGAGTAGTATTGAACCACTTATACCATGCATCGAGACGTACAAATGCTCGCCGCAAGAAGGTAGAGATGTTATAATTTTGTGAGGCACTAAATTTGTCTTTCTTAATGCCGCAAACAAACTCTGAGGAAACAAAACTTTATAATTATTAGTTAAATTGTTACTGAGCAACATCACAATTTCCCCATCCAACAAGCAAATAGGAAATTTTACAAAGGGTACCTATTATGAAATTCGATTTACTGTATATTATAACCTAATTGAAAAATTAAGAAGAGTGTCTTTTTAACATAAAAAAAAATATCCTTCAAAATGCTAAAATCCTCAACAATTTCTTCAGTAAGAAATGGTTGCAATCAGCAGTGTGAAGAAGTCACAGAAAATCAACTTATCTTGTTCTAAGTGATCAATTTCTATAATGTTTCCAAAGAAAGAGAAGCAGAGAAAATGAAACGGTCAAAAATTCCATTCTAGCAATGTCGGAGTACTTCAAAAGCTAGCAGACAACAAAGTTTCCAGTCTCAAAAGGAGTCTGCAAGGTGGAATTATGTCTACACACTCAGTATTGATGTGACAGTGATTCCAATGATATAATATCAGTTTAGGCAGTCTTGGACTCTTCAACAATTCAGCTTTAAAAGAGATAAATATGGTAGGAGATTTTACTGTAGACCATGAAGGCTGAGAAAATCAAATAAGAATCATAATGCAATTGTAGGATAGCCACTACTCTTCTCATTAAACATCATAACATTATATTAGAGGACAGAAACTGCAATGAAAACTAAACCTCGTAGAACCAAGAATAATGTCGGTGGGTTTCCATTTGTCGGATGCTGAAGCACGAACTCCGATGGTACCTTACTGTCAATAGCTTAACATCAGCAATCTGAATATGATTTTTCAGAATTACTTTATAATATGAGCCAAGTACCTTGAAGCTTCAGCGCCTAAAATTTGCTCACGCGGAATCCATCCATCAGCATTCATGAGATCTAACCAATGCCCGATGATATCCAGAGAGATATTAGCATCCCATCGCCTTTCCGAGTAAATAAACAAACAAATAGATTTATTAGTCACGAAAAAAGATAACATTAGCATTTACTACCAAAAGAAACGTTCTCCAGAAGACAGCAAAACCAAAGGTTCCCTCTGTCTACATACAACCCACCATATCAGTAGCTGATGAAAACCTTCATCCCACAGAAACCCCCTAGGAAAGAAGGGTCGACTTGGAACAGCCGTGTATAGCTCAGCTGGCCAATAGGGAATATAATTCTTGCCAGGTAGAATCTGCATGAGATGATAACAACTGTTTGACTTTTTTTTAGTCATCCAAATGGAGCAAATACATAAATAATGTTGTTTAATTAAGGGGGGAAAAAACTTTGTACAGAGCACTCAAAAGTCTGATCAACTATGTGTTTTCACCAACATTAACAAGAACTAGTTCAAACATTATGAATAGTACAATATACTTGGCATAAGGAGCTATTACTGGTTCTCAGGATATAAGCTTTTGAAAGAAGTTTCAAGAAGCAAAGAACCATCTGTGTTGGTCTAGATTGCTTGAATTTATCTTGAGCACTGATAAAAAAGAGTGTAGCAGATATAGTGTTGTAAAAAGGCATTACATTCTTCTCACAGTGTTAGCCCAGGGAGGGATCTAGGCATTTCATATTTCCACTAGGGCCTGAAAAAGTCAAGCATATAAACTTCTCAGTAAACCGACTTACATTGGACGAAGGTGGAAGCGAAATTTTTGATTCGCCGTAAAAGTAGCCAATCCCACCCAGCAAATTTCCTAGTGCTGCTTTGGCCACTGTTATGGCTTCAGGGTTGATCTGAAACAGACATTAGGTCTCATTGAACATATGAAACATTCAATAAAACTGTGGCAAAGTATGCAAATTGCAAGAAAAAGGTGGGAAACTGGACACGATATGGTACAGACAAAAAGGTACTCAGCCAACATAACTGATTGAGAATTCTGCAAAAAATTCAGAGACCTTTTATCTACTTCAAAATTTTTCCTTTCCATAACTTTAATTAAAACGTGACAATCAAATGACAAAGCCATGCCATCTTGTAACCGAGCCTGGTGATAAACAAATTCAGTGGAAGCATATATGTTATATGCCCCATGACTAAGAAGAGCATGTAAAACCACCAAACTTACATGCCTAATGAACCCTTTTGTAAATTATATATATATATATATATATATAGGAATGGATCAAATGAGAACCACATCTTTTTGCAAACTCTGGTAAGGCGTTGAAGATGATGCAAAAGCGGTATAAAGTTGTGCAACGAAAACTTTCTAAAATTATTTTGTTGTTCAACAATTTTAGAAAGTTTCGTTATGCACAACGTTAAGTGCATCATCTTCAACGCCTTATGCATGGTTCTCAATTCTCAAAAGATGAGTTCTCAGATCCAACCCTATATAGGAAAGGTTCAAATAAGAACCAATTTTAACGTGAGAACTAAGAACTACGAAAATTCTTTACGAACAAAATGAATATGCTATGAAAGTTAACGAATACGCTGCGAAAGTTAATGAATCCCAAAATTCGGAATTTTCACCAGGGTTCGAATCCCATGGGAGGCGAAAATTCTATTTTTTTTTATTCATTAACTTTCACAGCGTATTCATTAACTTTCATAGCATATTCATTTCTCATGTTCTCACAATAAAAATGGTTCTCACGTTAACCCTCCCCTATATATATATATATATATATATTTATTTATTTATTTATTTATTTATATAGGGAGTGGATCAAATGAGAACCATATAAATATATAAAATCCATTGATATATAGTTAACAGATAGTAATTTTCTCCTCTATATCAACTCTTTCCACTTGTTTCTCTGCACTTTAAATGTTCCTTTTGTCTACTTCCAGGGAACTTGAAAGTTTAAGGATTATAAGCTCGAGAATATGATCTAAATTTTTTGTTTCGCACTGAATAGGTCCACACTGACAATATCAAAAAGGTTTCCTAACATTAAGTCATTAACCAGAACTATGTACAATACATTATTCAGTGAGAAACAGATGGAGTTTCATGCAAAAATAACTGTTAATTGTTTGTCGGGACAGAAGACTTGGTAGAACTTGATGGAATTACTGGCACATCACTACAAGTCAATGTATGAGGTTTGGTCCTTTATTAAATACCTCAGGGCTTAGAGCGGAATGCATGATTTAGAAAAAACCTCATAGTCTAACATCCAACATTGAAAATTAAGCCTCTCAATTAATTGATGATGGATAAGGCAGAAAAGGAACATTCGTGATTGATACCTCATCAGGCATGTGAAAACATCTCTGGAATTTGTCGTCAAATTGCTGCCGCTTCTGCTCAAGATGACTGGATAAAGAGTCACCTGGAATGATCTTCAGCGTTCAAAATGAGAAACGAGGGAAGATGGTTGGCAGAAACTCAAATGATTAAGGGGGGGCTTGCATTTCAAGTCTAATTTTCAATTTCAGTGTTCTCAGTGCAGTATGAAGTTGTATTGGCTTTTGCATGGAAATTACAAATATGTTTGGGCAAATGATTTAGCAATTTATAATTGAAGGTGCAAAAATGAATATATATATATATATTTGGCCGATTGTAACTTTAATATTTTATGGTGGGACACACTTTGAATTTGTGGCTAGTATGAAAAGAGGAAAATTTGAGTGGTAGGTCAAATTGTGATGATGATATAATAATAAGATCTCGACTTTGTGGTGAGATGGGAGCTGTTGTCGGAGAAACTCTTAACTATGTGAGCTAACATTAGAGACGTTGGCGACAAAATTTTACTAGTAGATGTCAAAGCATGCTTGAAAGTGTGAGAACTGGAATAACTAGTTTCCAAGTTTCCCAAACAAACAAATCTTGAAACTGGGAGTTTAAAGTAGCATTTTAATGAACGAAATTGTATCCGGTCAAATATTTTATATCAAATTTGATGTTTAGTGGACTTCAAATGGAGAACTTCTTAGTAAAAAGATACATATAGTGATTCTTTTTTCTCAGTTAAAAAATCAATTATTGATCTTGGATGATAAGGTACATGTATAAAACAGATTAACAGTACCTGTAAGGCTTCTGATACGTTCTTTCAATCTTGAAGTAGAACCGCTCGATTTTGTTACAAAAGCAATATCTGCTTTGAAAGGAATCATTGCAGAAACCTGAACTACAAATAAGAAATGATGAGCAATATGGATGAAAATAAAAAAAGGTCTCAACAAATTATATAAAGTTTAGATTTTAGTATGCTGAAATAGCAAGAAAGATCATGAAATAATTGTTGATTGACAAACCTGAAAAACTAGAATATTTGAAGCATGATCATATGTATCCGAGAGTTGAAGCCGACCAGTAGTCCTAGCCTACATAAAAAAGAACAGGTTGTGTTCAAGTATACTGCCGAAAAGCAGGACACCATGCTGAAACCTAACATTTAAATAACATAAAACAGTACTATTAGTTTGACATAACATTACTAAATTGTACATACCTGAATAGCAAGATTGGTTTGAACAAGTTCGGATAAATTGTGAACGTGATGTGTCTTGAAACCAGCGTAATGGAACTCAAATTTCTCCTTCAGAAATTGAGTAAGCTATTATTAGTTTATCGACTGGGGAAGATAATATCAGAAATATATACTGAATAAACCTTATATTTCTGAGCATGAAAGGCTCTAGCTAATGATCATCATCAGAAAGATAAAGAAAAAGAAAACGTAAAGCAGTTTGAATGGTATGGTACCTTTGATTCCAGATGAAGTTGCCAGTTTCCAACATCATTCCTTGAACTAAATGCCAGAAGGAAGTCATCAGGTTCGTCTGAGGTACCCTTACCCAGACCTAGAGCAGTTCCACCTTCATCAGCCACATAAAAGAAAAGGTGCACAATTTCTTCTGTTTCCTCATTAAGCCTACAACAGTCATAAGAATCAAAACTTCACAACAGCAGACGACACAAATATAGCAAATTACATTAGGAGGTAAAGAGTGTCTGAAAGCTATTGACCAATTTAAAGCAATGAAATCGCACAAAGGTACAAATATTGTCCTGGTTTCCTAAAAGAAATAGCATCTAAAGAGTATAAAGGCAAATATATAGAACTCCTCAATAGACACAAGATTGAATATTCACCTCATTGTCGCAATACAACCCAATCACATCCTTTTATAGATTCAAGATGTAGCAACATTACTTATTTCTTTGTATATTTATCAATTCATGCATTCATCAGGGGAAGCAAGCTTTCAAACCATTAATCTATACAGCAAAACATAATAGACTATTACATTATTCTACTTCAACTTCAAACATGTAATCTCATGCCTTTTAATCTTGAAACTTCAGCACATACATCACATAATTCAAATTTACACATGATTATCCGTGATGAAGTATTCTGCAAATCCTAGGCAAGAATCTTTTAATTCCATGATAAAACATGGAAGTCACTAAAATGAAGCACCATAAAAGGAATAGGCATTTACACTTCACTTTGTGCTTCAATACGAATTGCCCAGTCCCCTCCATAACCACTCTCTTCCTCTTTCGATTTCAGGAAACTTGTAGTCAACACCAATTTTTGGTCAATCAATACTTGACGACCATAATCCCGTCCGTTATGATGTGTCCAGCCATATGTTGTTAGCTCATCCGAGTCCTGGCATAGATGCCGCATGGAATATCTTCCATCCTTAACGCCAAGCCACATCAGACCCGCTAGCAGAGACTGAGGAGTCCTGACAATGACAATTTCTCATATAAAATTTCTAAAGTAACCATTCTAAGCATATGCATTGGCAAGGATACAAAATTATGCAGACAGATTAAGAGAACTCAACAAAAAAAAACAAAATGCTATTGCTTTAATACACAGTAGCCAAACTTTGTAAAAAGAGCGGCTCTAAGAAAATATATTAAATTAATTTATTTAATGTAACGAATGCAGAAACAGATGACATTTCTGTACAAAAAATCAGAAAAAATAAGATAAATTCGCTTATAGTGAGACAATGTTGCAGCCAACTGAAACCTAAAAGAACTCACCTTGCACGGATTCCAAAATAAACATGAGGCCTATATGTTCCCCAGTACAAACTCTCCTTGTGCTCCCCTTGAAACTGCAGCGCAAAATTCAACATGTATATAAAAAGACTCTAATTTTGCAACTAGATTATCACATTAACCGGAAGAAGAAAAAGAAGTTGAACAGAATCATCAGTTCACCATAGGAAGATCCATGAGCTTCGGAGCGGGTAACGGCGTGACGACCCTGGGTTTTACAGCCTCCTTAGCAGGGTTTATGGGAAAATTCGTCATATAGAATCCGATCAAGATGAGAAGAATTCCAGAAGAAATTAGAATCGTGAAGGTGGAAGCGATCCGAGTGAAACCGCGGCGGCCACGGGCCACGGGCATTCGGGTCCTCGGGTTCGTGTTGTCGTAATTGGGCGATGGGCCATGGGAAGTTGTTTTGTCTCGAGTGTTTCGTCGGGAAATCCGGGTCATTGCCGGTCAAAATATCGAATCCGGGTATCTGTTATATAAGCTGTGATGGGTAGTCTACAGAAGAGAGAAGAGAGTCAGTCGCAGAGTGAAGCTTTTATAGCGTTTGATTGTGCGGTTTATTCTAATGTCAACCATTCCAAGTTTGTCTAAAATGGTAGAAATAGTAGCTGAATTATTAAATATTTAGTCAAATCTAATATCGTGAAAATTTTGTTGAATAGAGGTCGCAAATCAAACCAGACCCAAAAAAATCGAAATAAATTTTTTGAAAGAACTGAAACAGTTCCAAATCAACACAACTCTCATTTCCGAAAAACAGCACCAAACCAAAATTCCAAGCCTAGGCTAATGTCATTCAACTCCAAACAGAAATCTCAATTCAAAAAAACAGCAAGTCTCGATAGTCAATATATCTAGAGCCGAGGGAGGGGGCTAGACATTTAACAAGAAACTGCAGCAGCAACCAACGGCGAGGGGGGGCGGCATAGTGAGCAGCTGGACGACGGCGGTGCGCGAGTGGGAATTAGAAATGGGGTTGGAATCTCTATTTTCTTATTCCAAAGAGTAAATTAGAAATGGGGTTGGAATCTCTATATTCTTATTCCAAAGAGTAAATTACAATAATTCAGTAATTAAGAAGTTACGAGAATCTATTTACATATAAAAGCCAAATGGTGGCCTATTTGGCGCTAAACCATTTCTTCTCCATCCCAAACTTGCTCACTAAGATATGCAAATTTTTAATAATAAATTGCTTGAAAATTTAATAGTTAATATCCATTGATTGTTCACCGCAATATCCATGAAATAAAGCAATGCAAATAGAGCCTTTGGCTCCAAGAAATAGATCAGTAATCCATATAAATACCAGATCGTTTCAACTCATGTGACATATTTTATGTAATAATTGGAACCCTGATATGCTTTGGTTCCACGCATAAATTATTTGCAGAAGAACTAATAGATCTACGTAAATACACAATATACCCACAAAAGATAGTAAATTATATTTCTGTATAAATACCAAATATGTTGTCAATTTTTAGATCCACGAATTCCAATTCATAATGAGCAAATTTGCAGATCTCATTACAAAACCCAACAAAGTATGGACTTTGATGGGAAGAAGAAGAAGAAGAAGAAGAAGAAGAAGAAGAAGAAGAAGAAGAAGAAGAAGAAGAAGAAGAAGAAGATGCAATGTCGATGAAGAAGAAGATGACGTGATGGACAAATAGAACTAGGGGCCTAGGGCTTCTTGATGTTGCTGAGAAGAGTGCGGCGAGCAGAAGTCCACGACGGCAGTGGGGAGTAGAAGTCCACAGCGGCAATGCACAACACCATTTTTTCCAGTCGGCCGAGAATAAGGGAGAAAAGGGGGTGAGGCAACGGTACCGTTGGTAGATCGGTGAGTTTCACTAGAAATTTTGAGAAGATATTAGAGTGAGAGAAATTGATACATTCTGCAGAGAATTAGAGAGAAAGAGTGAGACAAGAGATGGCTAAAGAGGAATTTGTTTACAGTTTATTTATTTACTTTTAGGTCTTTTAAGTTTTAATTTATTTGAAACAATAAAATACTTATAAATGCCAATCTATATATATATATAAAAGCCAAATGGTGGCCATTTGGCGCATAAAACTTTGCTTCTTCTAGAAGATAATCAATTTTAATTAATATATTATTATAACTCAAATATATATATCTATATAAATATAAAAGCCAAAGAGTGTTATTTTGGCGCCTAAAAACTGAGCTATAAAACTGGCTTGCGCAATAAGCTAAGAAATAGTGATTTGCATAAAATGCTTTTCGTCAACTACTGCATCAAAAAATCTGTTGATTAAAGAAAAGTTTATTGATTAATACATACAAAGATTGTTTACCGTATTATCTATGAGATAAAGCATTGAAGACTAAGAATTGGGCTCCAAGAAATCATGTATCCCCAATTTCAATCTATAAATACATGCATAAGTGAGATTTTTTTTCTTAATCGTCATCTCTACCCATCTCCTTTAACAAAATGTAAAATTTATCTCTCTTCTTCATTGTTCATATCCACTAAATAAAGTTGAGTCCAAATGGAATTGTTAATATGTAACTATTTCCTCATTTTAATTTCTTCGAATTTTTTAAAAACAAAATTACTTTTTACTGAAGATGATTAAATTATGACTCGGACATTACGAAAATTCCAAAGCTTTTGTTGTTGATTAACTCATTCATCAGCAAAGCAAACCAATCAATGTGGAGCCCACTCGGTTGGAAATAGCTTGGTTACTGGGATGCAATGTGAACATGCACATGAGGTGGAAAAAAAGTGTCAATCTACCGATAGTGATTGAAGATTCGTGAAAATATATTTGTGTCCCAAAACCAGTATATATTCTGATTACTCGAGAAGATCTATTGTTTGTTGTATCTTCTAAACTGTGTGAATGAAAAAACACTTATTTATGTTTGTTTTACCTTAATAGACATTCTTGGCATTTTTTTTCTTTTGGTTTGGATTAAATCTGGAAGAGGTATTAGGATATGGTCGTGGCGAGCTACATTGGGGCCTGGGGGCCAACTTTTTTGAAAGACTAGGTATATATTTGATATGTCATAACATTTTAAAGAAGTTTGTTTAGTCTGATGGTTATGATCTTTCTTTATTTCAGGAATGTCCCGAGTTCGAAACTCGTCTCTTCCAATTTTTTTTTTTTTGTTTCTTTTTTCCTTCTTTATTTTTCCTTTCCTTCTTTCCTTCTTTTTTTCCCTTCTGTTTTTTGGCGTTTCTTTCACCCTTTCTGTTTTTTTATTCTTTTCTCTTCCTTTTTTTCTTTCTTTCCTTCTTTTTTTCCCTTCTGTTTCTTTCTTTTTGGTTTGTGCCTTTTTCCCCTCAATCTATTCTATTTATTCTCTTTATTTTGGGATCTTTTTTTCTTTCTTATATAATTTATTTTATATTGATAAAATATATATATATATATATATGATAAATAATAACATTATATATGTGAATTGACTCTTAGCTAAACATGTGTGCTCTCTCTATAGATATTTAACATTTAATAACTAAATCTATTGTAATCTAATAGGTTATGATTTTCATCTCTCATTTAGGAGATCTTGGTTCGATACATCTTAGTTACATATTTTCCTTTTTCTTTTCCTATACTTATTTTCCTTTATCTTTCTTTCATTTTTCTTTTTTTCTATAATTTGTTTTATGTTGATAAAATGCTATTTCTTTTCTTTTTCTATAATTTATTTTATATTGATAAAATAAAAGATATATGCAAATAATAAAGTTTTATATGTGAATTAATATTATCGATCAAATTTCTAAAATGATTATAATAAACTCATTATATTATTTATATTATTATTATTTTATAATTTTATTTTATAATTTTATTTTATTATCTTATAAAATTATTATTAATTGGGCCCCCCGGGAAATATTTCCTAGCTCCGCCACTAGATATGGCCATTTACAAAAGCTAATGAACGAATTGAATTTTGGAGTAAGATGTTGATTTGTAGAAGCTTGGAAGAATAATAATGTAGTTTTAAGGAGATTATGTAGTTTGGGTAGAGAGGGAAGAGAAAGAAGATCGGTGACAGCTGGAACTCTCTTCTTTTAATAATTGATTAAACTATAACATATGAAGTGACACGATTTTTGATGGCTTTGGGGGAGGAAACATAAAAACTATTAAAAATATATACATATAATTGACTAATTAAATAACAAAGTCTCAGATTTTTAAATGATTTAAATAAGGCTTCACATGTTGTACTCGAAAAATCAATAAACAACCTGAAAATATTATGAAATACAGAAGCAAATGACAAACAATTCGAGGAGAAGCAATTTTTTGATCCATTAATCTGATGCGTCCAAATAATATATAATAATTCATTTTTATTTTTCAAAATCTACAACGATTTAATTTAATAAAAGAGTAAGATATTTTTCACAACTTCCAAAGGAAAATAATTCTTGAGGGTATGTGAAAAATATTATTTAATTTATCTTATAAGTTGTTCTATCTAAATTAGTTGGTGGCCACTTTATTTTTGTTTAAGTTGTTGATGGCCATTTTAATTAGGTAAGTAATTAAGTATTTCGTTCTTGAGTAACTAACCTTTATCCCTAAATTTTAATTTTTTTTCTAATAGTATTTTGTAGTTTTGTTCGTTATATATCAATTTGATATACTTTCAGTTACTTTAAATCGCGTGACTTACTTTTAAGAAAATAAAAGTACATTAACATATTATTCATGTATAAAATCATGAATTATGAATGCAAATAAAATATAAAAATCTAATTTTATTAATGAAAGAGCCAGCACATAATTAAAAAAAAATTGGGAAAGTAGATTTTGATGCAAATCAAAATTCATTTATTTATGCACTCGGTGAACCTATTTGTATATGACGAAGAAATTAAAAATTCATTAACTATCCAATGATCCATCTTCCCTTGGTTAAAATAACAACATTTGAATAAAAAATTATATGGATTTGGTCCATACAAAAATAAAATAAAATGATCTAATATACAAAAATACTTATAAATTTTTGAATTAAATAAAGAGAGTGCATGAATAGTACTATTGTAAGATTTTTAAAATCCTTCATAAGACTTAATTGTTTATTCGTTGAAAAAGACGTGGTTTCAATTTAAAATAAGTAACAAACAGTTCATATTAAAAAAATACTTAATTGAAAAAGAATTCATGAATCCAAATATATAAGTAACAATAGTCAAAATTTTACTATAATAACCAATAAACCTTTTTGAGATTTAAGTTTACATGTAGATAAATATTATAATCAAAAAATAAACTTTTAATTTATTCCACAATTTATAAATCAAAATTGATGATACATAATTGTAAGTAAGCAACATAGTTTTCATAGGTTTAATGTGTTTAATAATATCATATAAGTATAACTAAAGGATTTGTAAAACATATGTTGTTTATCCCTACCAAATTCTTGTGTCGAATCGTATGTATACAATTCTATCTCAGATATAAAGAAGTATTCTAAAATTTATAATACAAAACTATGTTCTTTGTAATTATTAATTGTTTTTACAAAATTATTACTTTACTTACCCCCAGCATATCGAGTTAACCTGTAATCTATGGAGTCAACCCAACCAACACATCAATCCAATTAGTCTTACCTATATTTTTTGGGTTACAAAAATTTAATCATAATAGTCAATTTTCAATTTATTTAGATCAACCTATAGATTTCAAGTTAGATTAAATTTTTTACGTGTACGTAAGTTTATTAATTGAAATCTATGTATTAAATATATGTACCGTGCATCGCATGGGTACAATACTAGTCTATCTAAAAGCAAAAGAGTTTCAAATTGGCGCCCAAAATCTGAGATATGTTGCCAACTGTAGTTGGCTTCCAACATAATCCGAGTAATTTTATGATCCATTTTTCATCTATATACATATAAAAGTCAAACAGTGCTGCATCTAAATATCTGTACAACAAAAAAGTTTGATGGTTAATTCACATAAAGAATTGGGCTCCAAGACACTATTTTATCCCTAATTTCAGTCTATAAATATAATTGACATTTTTTTCTTATCATTTCTAACTCATATCCTTTAACAATCTATCTGTAGCTATAGACTTCTGAGATCGGAGCAAAAAGAAGAAGCGGTGTAGAAGAAGAAGAACAAGAAGAAGAAAAAGAAAAAGAAGAAATGACGCTGAAGAACACGCAACGTCGGTGAACGAGTTGACCTGATGAAGAAATAGAATCGAGGCTGAGAAAAGGACGGTAAAAAATCGTTGTGCTGTGAAATGTTTGTTGACCTGTTTAAGCAATTTCCACAAAGACATCTTCCAAAAATCCAATGAATATTATCATAGAATGTGGCTAAAATCTGATGAGCTAAAACTTGCAGATAATACATATCAGTTAATCACTTTTATCTACTAAATTATTGATTTACCTTATTATTTGTGAGATAAAGCATAGGAAACTCAAATTTGGGCTCCAAGAAACAATTTTATCCTATAAATACAGATATAAACTTCATTGTTTTTTCACTCATTTCTACTCATCCCCGTCAAATACAATACATCACAAAGCAACATTCGTTGGTCAATGAAAAATCAAACAGCTCACACATCAAATTCCAATATCTCACAAATCGTAACTTACCCATTTTGAGATCCATGTATCCCAATTCACAAAAATGCACAAACCTGTAGATCAAGAAGAAGAAGAAGAAACAGGGCTTCTTGATGTTGTTGGATTGAGGCTGAGAAGCGAGCGACGAGCAGAAGTCCACGGCAGTAGTGGGGAGATGGCGTGCTGGCGCGAGTGAACGGCGGAGACAGCACCAATTTTGAAGGGAACGACAAATAAAGCCCCCAAAACTTGAAGTAAGGAAAAAGTGAATATTAGGTGAAAAATAAAATAAAGAAATGAATGAAAAATAATTGCGTTAATTTTTTCTAAAACTAAACGGATATATACCGTTCTGGGGGAAAACCTTCTTAAAATCCTTGTTCAGTTCATGATTATGAATCTATGAGTGGTGGTGATCAAATACAAACAAAACCAAAAATCAGAAATACTTAGAAAAACAAATGATTTTGGGACTACTGCTTAATAAATTTTCAAGTGAACTCGTGGACTTACATTTATTCTTTGCTCGTTTTCAAGAGTGAGTACCTTCCCAAAAAAAAAAAAAAGACAACACGAATCAAATTCTTTTCTTAAACAGGATCAATGTGATATTAATTGATAGATTTTCACTATTATTCAAGGCTATGTCTATCCATTGTTCACGAATTCTGAGCCAACGTGTTGGCTGCAACATTATGAAGCCTCTACCTTAAAAAAAACCCATTACAGAATATATGATTTTGCAGATCTGTGCTTCTGTTGGAGGCCACAGAGCTATATAATTTATACGCTGCACGAAGAACTACCTGTATTAAAAGAACTGCATCTTCATTGATTGATGGGGCTGCTAACTATGCAACACTCTGCTGCTGCTATTAGTTATTAATAATGAGACTTTGATTGCTCATCTCCAGACAAAATAATACTATATTCTGATCACATGTTTCTTCATCAAGAGCAAAACCTGCAACATTCTCGTGCATTACAAAATAGAATCAAGGAAAAATGGATTCTGGAAACATGGAAAGCGCAGCTTCTATTCCCACCCAGTTGGAGCAATTGCAGGAGGCACTACATCCACAACGGGGGCAGCTGCTGCATCCCATCCATCACCACCTACTACACCTGCAATATAAACCACAACGCTATAGCAGGAAGCAGTTAACAAAACTGTACATAATTCAAACAACAATAACTTTTTAGAAATAAAGTCTCCAAAATATTTTCATGATATACTTAGTAAAATTCCACGATCAAACTGTCAAATAGAATAAGCCATTAAATTTCGTAGATACGGACGTCCACACAAGACCACATCATCCAAATAACATTTACTATTCGCATTTAGAGCAAAGTTACTCATAACCGATAATATTCCTCATAAATACTCAAGCTTTTAAATTCTTTACGCAATTTGGCATCAGTTTTTAATGACCGACGTTATGAGAACCCGACTGACTCAGCTAGGCTCATGTGACGTGATATAGAGTTGAATTTTCAAATTTTAATTTTAATTTTTTTTATAATCACTAGTCCTAGATATGCAAATCTCAATTTGTTACCTGAAAAAGAAACTTATACTACAAAAAAATGTTAGTAGTGACATGATTTTTGGATAGTTGTGAGACTTATAAAAAATATTAAATAAAATTGTGACATGTTGTGATGTGCAACTATTATTCATGTTAAAAAAATGAAAACATATCTTAAAATATAGTGATATTTGATCGGGGTCCATTAATTTTTGTAAATAATAAATAATTTACTTACATTTTTATATATAGAAAAGGTATATGATACATGTATTAATGTAACTAAATTTTGTTACAGTTAAATTAAGATGTAATAAATTTTATGATATCTATGTTAATGTCACTAAAATCATGTCAATACTAGACAATTTTATCGTATTGTTAACATGGACGAGGTTTTGGAGGTTGACATTGTTGAGTTTCCTTTGGATTCTTCTTGTTTCTACAACTTTGTATCTCTCCATGTCGTAGCCTGATCGAGATGTGGTTTGCATAAATCTTGATCGCTCACCATTAGGGCTTTCCAAATTTCGAAGATCATTACTTAATAAAAGTAATAAACATTAATTCTGAAATTTCACATGTATTTCATGTTGTACGAGTCCAACTTAACCAAACTAAATGTTGACTTTTTTAAAGAAATGTTGAAGTTTTACTTAATAAAAGTTTCACTTGTCCGATCATATTTATTTGGTTTTAGTGATTTTTATTTCCTCTTATGTTGAAAAGATAGTTAACAAACACCTTCAACTTAATTATCACCTAAAAAGAACAACTTAACTATAAGTATAGGTGAGAGAGGGAAAAGTTTAAGACAAAAATCGATCATTTTTGGTATCTTTTAGATATTTCTTTCTTCTTATATTAAAATGATAAATAACAAAGAGCGTCAACTTTATGACTTTAAAAACGACATATTTAATAAGTTTAGGTGAGGGAATTTTTCTTTCTTCTTATGTTGAAAAGATGGTTGACAAAAATGTCTCCTACTTTTGTTGAAAATATAGTTAAGAAAGAGCTAGCTTCAAATTTATGAATTAAAAAGAACACAATCAGTAAGTATAGGTGACGGGATTTTTCTTTCTTCTTACGTTGGAAACATAGTTAACAAAGATCTTTCATGTTGTGTAGAAAAAATAAGGGATTTTTTTTTAAAAGAAGAGGTTAATGTAACTTATAGCTTGACAACGGCATGCACGACAACTTTACGGCCCAATTTTCTAAATTAGACATATATAGAATTATAATTGCTATGTTATTACAAATTTAGTCCAATTATACATGTAACGGCGTCAAAGGAGATGTGACTTGAACTAACGACATTGTTGTGAATCCGGACAGCCTCGTCGTTGTCAATACGCTCCCGTACAGCACCTCCGTCAATCCCGGCAGCGGCTCAATGACTCGTTCCTGGCAACTTTCTCGACATCTGCACACAACAAAGAAAGAAGCAACAAAGAAACAAGGAAAAGAAAAAAAAGAGATAGGATTGAATAAACTCGACTCAGGTGTGGTTTCTCCGTCGTTGCAACACGCCTTCACGGTGTCCAGAAGGAGAAGATCACAATCTCGTTGACACAGCAACAACCCACAACCCAAACCCCCTAACCTCCTAGAGCTCTCCACAAAGAAGATACTTCTACCTCATCAAGAATTCCACAAATGAATTGATACAAAGAGGTTAAGAATGGAGTCGACCAAGTGCAAGAAAATGGCGCCTCTTTTTTCTCACTTCTCAAAAAAGGTGCTCTGACTCTCAATCTCCACTCACAGCTTGCACACAATGAGAATGGAATGTGGAAGCCTTTTTGCTATGTTGCAGCCTCTCACAAAGGGAATAGGAGGCGTGACTTTATGCTATTTCAATCCATGTTGGGAATAGGTTTAAGAGCTATTTAAGGAGAATAAATGGGCTTTGGCTGCTATGTTGGGCCAACAATCACAACAATCTCCACCTTTGCCCAACCGTGTTGTTGTGTGCATCGGAGAACAAACCGCACAATCATCCTCGTCGAGTGTCCCCGCAAAATCACACAGACGAGCAAGGAACACGACGATATACACATATATATGATCACAAAGATCAACCAAGGGTAAATTAACCGTATTCATACCGCAAAAAATTGCCTGTTCACTCAAAGGAAATGCCTTCGATCGGTATACTGGACTTGGAATCAAACTCACTTGACAGTTGGGAGCGCTTGGAGCACGAGTTCCTCAATCACTTCTTACAAAGACCGGAAGAACAACAAGCATGGTGGAGCTCACGAGTTCTCGCCGCTTTAAAGAAGAGCGGTGATCGACTACATCAACAGTGGAGAAACCTATGCCTCAACTATAAGGACAAAGTTATCCGAATCCTCCTCGAATCGAAATGTGCATTCAAGGAATGCATTGGGGCTCTGAATACATCCTGCTAGAATTCACCCAAGACGTTCGAAGAATCGTACCGAGCTCACGATATGGAACTAAGTATGGCAATGAGCGGATTCAAAGGGCCTCCAATCCAAGAACCTCACAAGTTTAAAGAGAGACAAGAATTCAGAAAATGAACCAAGTCATTTGACAATGCTCAGAAGAAGAATCAATGGTGTGAAAGCAACTCCCGTCGAGTTTCTAAGAAAGATGACAACAAAAGCGACAAGCATAATTTTCCTCAAGACACGGGGCAGAAGGTTGACATTTAAGGAAATGCAACAAAAGCAATATCCTTTCTTAGACTCGGCGTCTCGGGATCTTCGATGACACCTTCGAAGCAGGACTCGTCGAGCTACGAAATAAAGCGACCAAATGAAGGCAGACAATCGATGACCCAAGATATTGCAAATATCACCGATTGATCGGGCATCCCATACATGATTGCTTCATCTTCAAAGAAAAGATTATGGGCTAGCTCATGAAGGAAGATATCACGAAGAAGAAAATGTTGCATCAAATGTTGTCACCCCGAATCCGACGACATCTTGGAAGGTATTGGGGCATTGTATGATCGACAAGCCAAGTAAGAGATCGATTGAAGTCAACTGTGATCGATGATGAAGATGTCTTGGCAATCACATTCTCCAACGAGGATTTGCGACTTGGTGCGAGCCTCTCATAGTAATTGCTTAGTGAGTTGCTTCACCCATGAGCGTAAAGTCGATAGGATTCTCATTAATGGAGGATCGGTGTCAATACCTTGCCATTAAGAATGCCAAACAACGGAAATTCCAGAGATGACTTGTCCAAGCGATCGGTTGATGATTCAAGATTCATCACGAAGACAGGCTCTTGCACCATAAGGTTGAACTTGCTAATGGAAGACATGAGTTCAACGCATTATTTCATGTGATTGATGCCAAGCGTCCTACAATATGCTTCTTGGTCGGCCGTGGCTGCGAAAATGGTGTCGTCCTTCTACGTTGCATCAATGCCTCAAGTATCGTCAAGATGGTGTCGTGAGGACGGTGATGGTGATCAAAAGCCTTTCACCAAGTTGAGTCATATTTTGCGATGCGAAATTCTATATGTCGAAGACAATAAAACAAGAAGAAATCGAGCATGATAAAGAACTTGAAGTCGGTCCGATTGTCAAGAATAAAACATCTCATAAAGATGGATTCGATTCGAGGGATGACGATGCCTCGACCAAGATCGATGCTAAAGACCAATTCCTCCACCACTTGAGGGTTTGTTCGACCAAAGCAAAGTAATGTCTTTGTCGAACATGGAGAATCATCGGACAACGAACTCACTAAGAATTTTGGTCCAAAGGCATATAAGCTTCTCGTCGATCTGATCGATCCTCGCCGAAGCTCTACTGTTGAACCTCACTGAAGAAGAAAGATGATATGGTCCGAATACCAAAGTGGATTTGGGATTTGTGCTAAAGCGCTGCTCGAATCACCATCAAAAGAGCGGCTTCATCTCACTACATCTCTAACGATGTATGCAAGTCAACCTTGACGACGATATGGAAGTTGGGCAACAACTCAAAAGTTGTTGAAGTCTTACTATTCACGAAGTGTAGCGGTGAAAGCTTGTACATATGTACATAGATCAAAGCAAAAGCAAAAAATCAAGAAAATCCAAAAGTCAAAAAAAATGAAAGCGAAAATCAACAAAAGAAGAACCATGCTCCATGATGCACGAGCTAAACTATGAGTCACTATGAAGAAAATCGAAAAGAAGAAGAATGCTCCATGACGCGACGAGCCTAAACGCACGTCGATATGAAGAAAAACAAACAAAGAGCAAGACTCCCATGGCGCACGAGCATAAACCGCAAGTCGACATGAAGAAAAGCAAACAAATAGCAAGACAAATCCATTACGCACGAGCCTAAGCGCACGTCACTCAAGAAAATCAACAAAAAGAAGAAACATGACTCAGTGACGCACGAGCCTAAATCGCATGTTACTCCGGCCCGCATGAGTATAAACTGCAGGCACTCCCCTAAAACACAAAGTTGATCTTTTGAACTACGTTTGACTTGATCCCTTTCAAAGTGCGTGAGACAACAGATATCTTCTAAGTTCGATCGTGATATGTGTTTTTCTCCTTCAAGTTGTATGGTCAAAGTTCATCATAAATTCATACTTCAAGTTGGTTGATCAAAATTCAAGCTCATACCATTAAAGAAAATGATACGAGCTCTTGGAAGAGACAATATGGTGAAAATTACAAAAGCAAAGCGATTAAGTGGGCAACAACTAAAGATGATGGATTATTCACTACCGTTGTCAACACATTTAAGAGAACCTCAACTTTTGAGTGCGGGTCACGCTGAAGATAACTCATGCTTGTTAACTCATTTCGATGTTGTCGATCCGCTTTGAAGATGGTTCTACCTTGTCGAGTCGAACTCCACGTCACCGGTCTTGCTTTGAGAATGGCTTCATCTTGATAATCCCACACCATATCGTGACTTCGATCCGGAGATGTCGTCGACTTGATGAATCGACTGCTTCGATTAAGAACACCGCTTCTAGCTCACCGAGGTCGTGATGCCGATCTCCACCGACGCCAGCTTCAATTGTCTTCGGCGGTACATAGCTAGCTCTCCCTGTGAATGGCGCACAACTTCAAGTTCCTTATCACGGCCGCTTCTAGCTCGTTGAGGTCGTGATGCCGATCTCCACCGACGCTTAGTTTCAACCGTCTTCGCGAATGGTACATGCTTCTAGCTCACCCTGCGAAAGACGCCAACTTCTAGCTCATTTCCACAAATGCTTTTAGCTCATTGAGATCTTGATGTCGAATATCGCAAGGCCACCGCTTTGTCTCCAATCGAATGTGATACCATCTTCACCGCCGCACCGTCGTGTCTCGCTAAAAGAATGTCCTTGCTCCCGCCAAAAATAAAATAAAATGAGAACGGCGTCGCAAAAAATGCAAGCCAATATCAAAAGTTAAAGTCTTTGAATGGATCAATTTTGAAGTCTTTAGACAATTGACATTTGAAAGAAAAGTGAAGTAGAACCTCAAGTGTACCGAACTCCTACAACCTGGAAGACAGTCACTTAGCACAAATGATGACAATGTTACAACAACAAAAAAATAAAAAATAAAAAAAAGAAAAAGTAAGACAAACATTGTTTCATAAAAGGGAGCCCATGCGAAAAGGAAGAGGAAGCCCAACGAAAAAAGAAGCCCATGCATATATATATATTCTCTTTCAGCGCACAAAAACCGTACAGAAAAGGGGGCCATATTTTGAATCGTTTTTATTTCAGCCCACATCAGGAAAACCTTAATCTCCATCCCTCTCAAACCACACGCACACACAGAGAACAACTTCTCTCTCTCTCCTTCCAAACACAGCCGCCTCCTTCATCGTCTCTTCGCTCGGCGAGACTTCACCGCCGACGGGGTCGCCGCCCCTCTCACAACCTCTATCCAGCAGCAAAAAAAATCCACACACGTCGCCGCCTCAACAGGCTTCTCTCTCTCGTTCTGCCCATCGCCGTCTCCGGTAAGGGTCGCCGCCGGAAGGAGTGCCTCACGGCGTTGCAACCAGTGCGCGTCGTCGTTCACCATCCTTTCGCCTCTCATCTGTCTGCTAGATATTTTCACGAACACCCTTCTAGCCATGGCTGTTGAGATCTGCGTCAAGGCTGCTGCTGGCGCCCCCGACATTCTTGGAGACTGCCCCTATTGCCAGAGGGTTCTGCTGACTTTGGAAGAGAAGAAAGTTGAATACAAGCTGCATCTGAACAGCATCTGGCTCGAGTCGTCTCAGCCCTTAGCTCCGCCACCTTCTCTCGTGCGAAAACGCCGTCGTCGTCGCATCGTCATCTTCATCCTCGCCGCCGTGCCTCTGATGCCGATGACCCAGCAGCTTCCAGCCAGCGCTCCATCGCCGTCTTCGTCTACAATTATCGGCATCTCTCTCACGACGCCAATGATTCGATAGCTTCCAGCTTGTGCGGCGTCGTCATCATCTTAATCTCCCCATCGCGCCTCTGATGCCGATGACCCAACAGCTTGAAGGTCCATCTCCGTCTCTACAGACAACAGCAAGAATTGGCCGCGTCTCCTTCGATGTTGCATGCAGATTCGCGCTATCGTCGTAGCTCTCCCGCCGCTGTGCCGCCTTCTTCCTTGGCCAATCGGTCAGCAGCGAGGACTTGCCGCCAACAGCTGCTCCATCTCTGTCTCGACAGACAACAGCAAGAAGTGGCTGCCTCTGTTAGCTCCGTCGTGCCAGCCGTCGACTTCTCCGATGAAAACACGACAAAAAAACGCCGGTGCTCCTCTGCCGCTGCTGCCGCGTCTCCCTCGATGTTGCATATGCATCTTCGTGCTACCGTCATCGACCAAAACACAGCACGGTGGCCGCACCTCCATCGTCTTCAGTCGCCGCGCGCCGCCATCACGGTCGAGACAACATCTCCGTCCTCTCCTTCCTCACGACGATGCAGCTGTTTCTTCACGCCGTTATCATCACCGTCGTCGTAGAGCCGCTTCTCTCGCACGCATCGGTGTTGCCGCTTCCAGCATCTCCCTTGCCAGTACGATAACTCTCCAGTTGCCGCTGCTTTCAGTGTAGTTCGCTGCCGACTGCGTGTGCCCACGCCGCTTCGCTGCGACTGTATACAACACCGTTGTCCAGCACCATAGGTCGCCACAGTCGTCTGGCGCGTCTCGACGAAGTCGCACGAGAAGCCTGCCTCCATCCCAGTCGACGCACGACCTTCTGCTGCCGCCGTCTAGACTTGGTTCTCCCCGTCACAGTGCCGATGCCTGACGCCGACTCTGTCCCAATCTCCCGCCGCGAACAATGAGCAGCTTCGAGCTGTCGTCGTGCTTCCCTCTTTGGATCTCACGCGTGATGGGGATCCCAACAGAACTAGAACGCCTCTTCTCTTCACGAAAACAGCAGCACCATCTCCGACGACGTAGCCTCCGTGCGCCTTCGTCCAGCGAAGTCTCCGCCATAACACCTCCATAGTCCATCCGCAGCTTTTGGTTCGTGCCATCTTCGTCCGACGGTGGTGCAGCCGCTTCCAGCATCTTCCTCGCCACAGCTTCGAGCTGGCATGGCATCTCCTCGTCTGCAGCAATGTCGCCACGCCGAGACACCATCGTCGTCGTGCTTGTTGTCTCCGTCTGCAGCAACGTCGCCACGCCTTCGCGCCATCATCATCGTCGCGTGGCCGCTTCGAGCTCACATCGGCATCTCCTCGTCTCCAGCAACGTCGCCACGTCGAGACACCATCACCATCGCCGTCGTGCTTGTCTCTCCATCTGCAGCAACGTCGCCATGCCTTCACAGCATCGCCAAATACAGCCGCTACCGTTATCTCTGCCCGCTGTCAATGCCACCACCTTGAATACTTAGTCTGTGAACATACTTCTTGACACCCTCTGAAAAGAACGCAAAGTTGAGCAATCTTGTTCCTGCTTGGTATAACAATCTGCTGAAGGAGGAATATAACCCTACAACAAAATGGGGGAAAGTGGAAATTTACGGTAGGAAAGATTGCTCCCGAGAATAAGGAAAATAAGGTTAAAAAAAAAATGAGAGATGAAGTGGTATACAGCTGCAGGTGAGTTACAGTTACAAACTAGAAAGAAGTCCCTATTTATAGGGGAAAATACCTCACCAAAACCCTAGTTGTAGGGTCTGCATGAGCTTGCACAATGAAGACAAAAACAAATCATGTAAATGAGATGCTCCAGCTGTTATCTGCATATTTCACGAAACTGCAAACTTTTTTTGGCATCTTGTTATCTGCAGACTGCAGCCTCAACAAATTCTGTAGGTATCAAACAGATTTCATTCAATGAAATAAAGGACGAGGCTGCAACTTTTGGCATCTTGTCTGCAGCTCCAACAAACTCTGCAGAGTGACTATTTTGGACAATAACACAAAAAAGAAGAAGAAATGAGCCAAAACGTCTGCCCAAAAAAAAACACGTTGGGCTGCCAAAATTGTTAAAATGGGCCATGAGTTGTCTAAAAAAAAGGATATTGGGCCGTGAGCTCAATAAAAAAAATGTTGGGCTCAATTGAAAAGGGGCGTTGGACTTAATTATCAAGGCAAGTCGGGCCTAGAATGTTGAGAGATATTGAAGGCCCAATGGATAATTTCTTACATGGGTTTCCAAATCAAGACAAGTAAATGGGCCAAAAGTGTGGGTTTCCAATTCCAAATGGTCCAGTAAATAATTCAAAATATGGGCTTCAAAATTAAATGTCTACATGACCCCAATTTTGGAAACCAATTAAATGAAGTCCAAATACAAAGTCAAATCAAGTCCAAGAACTCCTAAATACAGTATAAGCTGTTTACAAATTCAAATCAAGTTCAAGAACTCCTAAATCTGAGTATAAACTGTTTACAAATTCAAATCCAAGTCGAAGAACTCCTAAATACGAGTATAAACTGTTTACAAATTAGAATTCAAGTTCAAAGAACTCCTTGAAACGAGTATAAACTTTCTGACAAATTCAAATTCAAGAACTCCTTGAAGCAGTATAAACTTTCGACAAATTCAAATTCAAGAACTCCTTGAAGCAGTATAAACTTTCGACAAATTCAAGTTCAAGAACTCTAAATCTGAGTATAAACTGTTTACAAATTCACATCAAATTGAGAACTCCTAAATACGAGTATAAACTATTTACAAATTCAAAATCAAGAACTCCTAAATACGAGTATAAAGCGTTTAAAAATTCAAATCAAGTTCAAGAACTCCTAAATCAGTATAAAGCATTTACAAATTCAAATTAAGTTCAAGAACTCCTAAATACAGTATAAACTGTTTAAAATTCAAATCAAGATCGAGAACTCCTAAATCACGAGTATAAGCTGCTTACAAATTCAAATTCAAGAACTCCTAAATACAGTATAAGCGTTTACAAATTTAAATCCAGTTGAAGAACTCCTAAATATGAGTATAAACTATTTACACATTCAAATCAAATTCAAGAACTCCTAAATACAGTATAAAGCGTTTGCAAGTTCAAAATCAAATTCAAGAACTCCTAAATACGTAGTATAAGCTGTTTACAAGTTCAAAATCAAATTCGAGAACTCCTAAATACAGTATAAGCTGTTTATAAATACGAGTATAAACTCAGATAAATTCAAATTCAAGAACTCCTCGACAAGAGTTTAAACTATCTAAGTGAATTTGAGACTCGTCCATTTCAAGACAACTCGTCCATGAAGTTCAGCGTTCTTCGTGTAAAAATACCCACAAAGCACAAAGATATCTAACACACAGTTAGAAGCTCACCAAGTAATCACAAAGCATGAATGCAACTAATACACAATTAGAAGCTCACAAAGAAACATCACAAATCATAAATGCAACTAATACACAATTAGAAGCTCATAAAGAAACATCACAAAGCATAAAAGCAACCAATATACAATTAGAAGCTCACAAAGAAACATCACAAAGCTAACTAACATAAAGCTAGTTGACCACAAAGCAATCACAAAGATAACTAGCACAAAGCTACATAAGATCACAAAGATCATCACAACCATCATACAGACGGTATATCACAAATATTGCTATCACTAAGCTAGCAAAGATCACACAGTTCATAAATCACAAAGCATATCACAAAGTCACTAAGACATCACGAAGACACGAAGTTGGCACAAAGCCACCAAACCACAAAGCCACATAGAATGAACCACAAAAGTATGTTCACAAAAAACAAAAAACAACGAACATAAAGCAAGGGACAAAGCTCCACCTCAAAGTGAGCAACCACAAAGACACACAAGGAAACAAATTCCTAAGCTCATACACCCTAAACTTAAAGTTCAACTACATAGCTCCACCTTAGAGCAAATCACTAAGCATGCGATGGGTCACTTAGATCCCTACACATAGAGTCACAAAACAACAACAAAAAAAAAGTTCATAGGCATGATATACACGAGAAACATATTCATACATAATATCTCAATTAATCACAAAGCTACCTAGAACTAGCAACTCATAGACTCAATCCTAGCTGCTCCAATTGGTAATTCTTTATGTCAAAAAACCAAAGTCCGTCTTACCATCAAAAGGTACCTACCATAATTCGCCAAAGAAGACATAATGCCACACAATAAATCAAGAAAAATTTATCAGCCTTAATGCAGCGGAATACAAATCAGAGAACAAAAATATTCTCAAGGCAAATAAGATTTTTGATTTAATCACACAGCTAACAAACGATAGACACGTTGGTAAACAGAAACAAAACTCAATCCTATACTGCGTCAATCGGCAGTTTTCTAGAATTTTAAAACTGAGAGGTTTTAGCCACTTTACTAGAGCGAGATCCTAAGACCAGGATCCCGACTTACCAACTACGACGAGGAAGAACCTTGGCTCTGATACCACTGTTGTGAATCCGGACAGTCTCGTAAATCGTCAATACGCCCCCCGTCTGAGACCTCCACAATCCCAATCCGGCGGCTCAATGACTCGTTCCTGGCAACTTTCTCGACACCTGCACACAACAAAGAAAGAAGCAACAAAGAAACAAGGAAAAAGAAAAAAAAAGATAGGATTGAATAAACTCGGCTCAGGTGCGGTTTCTCCGTCGTTGCAACACGCCTTCACGGTGTCCAAAAGGAGAATATCACAATCTCGTTGACACAGCAACAACCCACAACCCAAACCCCCTAACCTCCTAGAGCTCTCCACAAAGAAGATACTTCTACCTCATCAAGAATTCCACAAATGAATTGATACCAAGAGGTTAAGAATGGAGTCTGACCAAGTGCAGTAAAAATGGCGCCTCTTTTTTTCTCACTTCTCAAAAAAAGGTGCTACTTACTCTCAATCTCCACTCACAGGCATGCACACACAATGGGAATGGGAATGGGGAAGCCTTTTTGCTATGTTGCAGCCTCTCACAAAGGGAATAGGAGGCGTGACTTTATGCTATTCCAATCCATGTTGGGAATAGGTTTAATAGCTATTTAAGGAGAATAAATGGGCTTTGGCTGCTATGTTGGGCCAACAATCACAACAGACATATAATGTGATCGTTAATTATTGTCACATAATACAAACCAACACAATTTTGCTATATTAAAAAAATAAAAAAGTAAAAGAATCATGTCTGCATCAGCCATATTCCTATCCCTATCCGGCCCTATCTATCTCTCTCATGAGTCTTCTGCAACAGGCTACCTCCAACCTCCGCCACCCCTTCACCGCTGACGGCTCCGCACCACCGGGTGCTCACGTGCATCCACAAGCTCTCCGACAAGCACACCCACATTGGAGCTCGAATCCATCGTCGAGAGGCTCTCTGTCGATGATTTCCTTCTTTCATTTCGTGACTTTCGTCTATCTCCACCTCCTTCATTTTAATACAACTAAATAATGTTATTTGTATTACATGGCAAAAGTAAGGAACATATCATTTGTTGTTAGTCCATGACATGTAAATAATCGGGTTTAAATTGCAATGACAGAATAATTATTAGACTATATTTGCCTATTTTAGAAGACGGTATTAACCACCCCCAAAAAGCTATGTTTTAACTTAAAAGAACATAAGATTATACTGTCTTAACTTAAAAAACATATTTAACAACTACAGGTGGAGCAAAAAGTAATAAAACATTCCAAAAAATATATGTTGGCTTATTTAGAAAGAACAAACTTAATAAGTAGGTGAGGGAAAGTATTAAAAAAATTAAAAAATATGCCAGCTTAACTTTTAAAAAAATATAGGTAAGGAGTGGAAAAAATGGTGAAAATTAATAAATTCTTTTTGCTGGCTATGGGGTTCGAACCCATGCGCACTTATGTGCAGAAGATCTTAAGTCTTCCCCCTTAACCTCTCGGGCAAACCAGCTGTTTGTTTTCATATTCCCTTACATTATTTAATAACCGGGTACTATCAAGACATCAATGCACATTTAGAATTCATCGAGAAAGGAAAAAGGCGATCTACACAGTAACAAATAGATCATGGGAAGACATAAATTGATCAGACTAAAAATCTAATCTGCTCTTATAACTTACAAAAGTCATTCGACTTTGACTAAGAGAGGAAACTAAAACCAAATGGCAAACATTTCCAAATTATAGCATCGTATCAAGATTTTGTAATGGCAATTTTTCGAATAGAAAAATAAACAATTTTAACTTGATAAATTCACTTTTTATAACATAATAAATTAATAATATCTCAACCAAACCTAATAAATTTATTTTGTGGCAATTTTAGTCTATAAGTGATTTTTAACACCAAAAAGCAAAGTTGATCCATGGAAATGATATAGAAAGCACAAATCAGAACTACAAGTTATTTCCGATGCCAATTGTATTTTTCGATGCCAAAAAATCAACCACAAACTAAAATTATCGCAAAATCAGTTTATTAGATTAAAATTGTATCGAAAAAATAGTCGAATAATGAAAATAGTTGGGACACCACGTGCAATGATTCATTGTTATAATGACATAAATGCCTTTTGCCTTTTGCAATTTGGGTAGTGCTATTTAGACATATATGTCTAAACATAATACCCTTATATTTTGATTAAACCGGTTTACGCAAATCATAATTGATTGAACCGGTTTTCCTTAATTTATGCATTTTAAAGTTTGGACTAATTAATCCTTTAGGTATTTTATATAGAAATTATATACAAAATCTATATAAAGAAACTAATCAATTAATTAATGAATATCAAATAATTCATCAAATCTTTCCATAAATAAAAAGTTTAGATGTGTCCATCATTAAAAGGACCCATGCGATATATTGGTTCATTGGTTTATGCATGCTATATAGATATTGGATTATTACATTGATATATTTTAATTTGGCCGATTTTATTTCTTGTATGGTAATTATTATTATATAAAGTTTTGAAAGTATTTTTTTATAAATAAAATATAAACTGTATATCTCTATATAATATTTGAATCGATTTTGGTAAAATACACTCCCACATATTTGTAGATTTAAGAAATTTTACTAATATTTGTTTATTTATGTTGTAAAATTTAAAACCAATGACAATTACAACTTCGTTTCTACTTCTTGCACCGACATAATTTTTAGTTTATTACAATATTTAAACAATTTAAAACAATTTAAGGAATGTGAATCTAATCCTATTTGCATTTATTTAAATATTATGTAACAGTTAAATATTTATTTGAGTTAAAAATTATAAAATATACTGGTTCAATATATTACTACAATTAAAAAGAAATTTTAATAAAGTAATAAAAGTTATTTTTTATTACAATTCATAATTATAAAACTATTCACATATAAAACTCAATTTTTTAAATATATAAATATTTCCCATGCGATGTAGATTGTAAGGATAATTGATTAGTAGATCATAAGGATAGCAACATGATTAACCCACTAAAATTATGGAATATAAATATTTAGTTAATTTGGAAAGATATAGAAAAGAGATATGAATTCAAAAAGCCAACTATTACAAAAATAGATGTAAGGATATATAAGTTTATTAATAATTTTTGGTTAATACATATAAATAATTAATTTCCATATTTATTGTACTTTTACACAAATATCCCTCTGTCTTAAGACATATATGTCTAATTAGTATTTCCCTTGCAATTTACCCCATAATTTACCCAATGCATTGGTAATTATAGTTGATCGCAATAAATATATATGATCATGTGAAATGCGTGGTTTAATTTCCATTTATGTGGTTACTCTTGAGGCTTTGACTCCATGTATTTTGGCTTGTCTTCCACCAACACTTCTCTCACTCTTCCACCATATGACTCCTCAAACCATTCGGAATAGTGACGGTCACCAGCCTATCAAGAGTCACAAATTTAACCCAAAAAATAGATAAAATCATAACCTTCTGGCAATATTAAATTAAAATTAATCTCTTCAAAGAATAAAATTAACCCAACAACCATACCTTCTATCACAAAGGGCATCTCCATAATGTTCTACTCGAATTATCAATCGTCATTGATGTAAGAAATGGCAGGCACCATCTCTATAGAATGGTGAATTGATAGATCCCTCCCTCCTAGTCTATTCAACTTACATGTCTACACTAGATTGGCTCGATTGATTTTATTGGCATAAAAAATTGAGATAGTCGCTGAGTTTTCACTCCATTGAGATTTTGGAAGAAGGTGACTAGGGGTTAAGAATGTGGAGGAGGTGAATTAGGTTACGAGAGCCAGGGGATGGTGCTTTTGTTTCCTATTATATCGAAATGACGATGTTCTGCATGTTAGCTGAAATAAAATTGGGTAAACAATAGCTAATATCCCAAAGTTTGAATTTTTTTCACTTAGTGTCTGATGGGATATGGCCCAACCGCTCGTGCCCACCGACAGCCTGCATTTATTGGCGACATTAATAGTGGCCCACGCGGTTAAGCCCAAGCCCCACCTTCAAACCCCAACCAACCCCAAACCCTAATCAGCGCCACCGCACAAAAGGCTAGCGTCCCTACAGGTGGAAGGCTAAGAATCCCAGGGAGAGGAATCCCACATGCGAGAGGAAGAGTCCTCATGGGAGGATCGATCCCGCCTATGGGTCCTCGATATGTATAAATAGGAGTTAGATCAAAGGTACGTAGAAGGGTTAGCAACTTGTTGAATACTAAGAGCTTTTAGCTACACTCACCGTAATCAAATCATAGTGAAAGTATTGAGGAATCACTCCTCCGTGGACGTAGATCTCATTAACGATCGAACCACGTAAAAGCTTTGGTGTTCTTTCTCGCTTTACATAAATCTTGCATACTAACATATACTAGATTTATCATTGGCGCCGTCTGTGGAAAAAGCGACAAAAAGCTTCGCTTACAAATTAATGGCAAGAATCCGTGCAACCGTCACGACATCGGCAACAACCGCTACCGAATACGACCGGTGGTCACTCGGCATGCCGCGGGAAGGAGATTGCAGACGCCACAAGCGGACACACACCTGAGGGCTACATGGAAAATATTCTCATACACCCTCAGGATCGCCGCCCTGACGGGGAAGAAGACGCCGACCTCAACGCCAGTGAACAGGCGGTTCACCGGTCTCACGAAGCCCTTGGCCGAGCTGTGCGAGTTCCTTAATGCCAATCTCGCCAATTCCAAAACTTCCTTCACCAGAGGACAAATGGGCGGCACCTCTCGAGTGCCCGAACGGCGAATACGGCGCCCGAGGTCGCCACCCCACCGAGGCGGTCAACGCCACCTCGCACAATAGCCGAGAACGCGTACATCAATCCGCCCCAAGTCCTTCACCTCGCCGAGATGGCCGCAACCATTCGCCACCACGTCGCCCGAAGCCCTCTCCACCTCGGCATGCCTCCCGAGCCGGCGAGAATAGGAGAGAGGAAAGGCGGCGCCGAACTCCCCTGGAGACGATGAGACGCCGTTATCGGTCTCCCACCCTCCGAAAGAGATGGCAACGATCTCCCGGGTTCGACCGCACGGAGAATCATCTCTCCTTTCCGAGAGATTCGACACGCCTTGCCTTGCCGATATACAGGGCACCCAACATCGCGACTCACGATGGCCTTGGGGACCCCTCCGACTTCCTTTTCGCCTATACCACCAATATGGCGAATCAAGGAATGGAAGATTTTCACATGTGCAAAATCTTCCCCGAGGTGCTGATCTCCAACGCCCGACGTTGGTTCACCTCGCTTCGCTAGAATAGTATACACTGCTTCCAGGACCTCATGGATCAGTTCAAGTGGCGCTTCTATCAGAAGATGCCACCTCAGCAGCCTTCGTCCGACCTGCTCACCATCCGCCAAGGGTGAGACGAGACGATGTCAAATTTCGTCTTGAGGTTCATCATGGAGTCTCTCAAAATTGATGAGAGTAACGATCTCTACATCATCAATGCGTTCAAGAACGGGATCCGACCCCGCGCACTGAATAAAGAGATCACTCGAGAAAAGCCGAAGACGGCTAGTCGCCTTTGGACCCTAGTTGACAACTTCGTCAAAGGAGACGAGTCGGACCGGAAGAAGAGAGAGATATGGGATGATCAGAGGGCTGAAAGAAGGAAGCCAGATGATCGAGGTCGAGGCGCTGATCGCCGAAGTGCCTTCGAGAGAATCAAGAAGGGCCCGGTGGAGTCCAGGCTCGGACCTCGGCCAAACCCTGGCGGCAAAGCGCCTCATCTGCTCAAATCCAGGGCGGAGATATTCGAGCTCCACGCCGAGCTTTTCCCGAGACCCCCTGCTATGAAAGGAGGATCTAAGAAGAGGTCGACGGACCAATATTGTGACTACCACCAGGGGTATGGTCACCATACCGACGACTGCAGGAATCTGAGCTCGGAAATAGACGAGCTCGTTAAAAAAGGGGCGCTGGAGAAGTACCTCGACCGCACCACGAGCACGTCGGGGAACAAGAAGCGCAGAGGAAGGAACCGAGGTGGCAACAACTGTGGGCCGACCTCAGAGACGACGTACCCCAATGATGAAGAGGACGACGCTCCCGACGCAATGGAGCAAGTCTACGCCATTCCCGGGCTGCCCATAGGTACGACAAGGTCGTCGTTGAAACCTGAAGCTCGAAGGCCGATCCCCGAGGAGCCGAAGAACAAATGACTTCGGGAAAATGAGAGCATCGTGTTTTCCAATGACGACCCAGTACCCAAGATTATGCCCCACCAAGATGCTATTAGCATACAAGCAGTGGTGGGCAATAAAAATATCCACAGGGTCTACATCGGCATCGCCTCACAAGATCATCTTCGTGATTGCTTAGACAAACTCGAGGTCGGAGGGATCCAGGTTCACCCCGCACCATCTGCACTACGGAGCTTCACTCAGGAGGCGGTCCGACCAGAAGGCGTCATTACCCTTCCGGTCACAGTGGGACGTGCTCCCAGGTCGGTCACCAAAGCCATTCAGTTCTTCCTGGTCAAGGCTCCCTCTCCGTATAACATCATCCTCGGGAGAGATTGGCTCTACGCCACCAAGGCCGTCTGCTCGGTCTACCACCTCACCATCAAGATACCCACCCCAGGTGGAGTATTGAGTATCCAAGGTGGTCAAGCAGCGGCGAAAGATGCCTGAGGATTTCAGCCGAAGAAGAGGCCCTACCCCAGGCCTAGCGATCACGGAACAATGAGGCCAGTAAAACCGAGCACCTTAATAAACCGGACCTGACATGGGAAGGCCCATACCGCATCCGCGATGACCTCGGCAAAGGGGTCTATAAGCTTGCTCGCCTGTCCGGTGCACTTATTCCCCGAACCTGGCATATCACTCATTTAAGGAGGTATTTTACATAGCTTTGATTTCAGATCGGCAACATGTTAACCCTCTTATCGCTATGCTGAAGTACGATGTTATTTACTTATTCAATAAAACATTTGTTTTTCTAATGAGTATTTCACTTCGTCTCATCTTATATCTATGTGAACATCCGTTCGGATAAACCACAATTTACCTTCAAAAGGGGACACCCTTGCGAAGAGAGCATACGGGTTACTCATTAATTTGAAACACCTACATGCCAGCGACGTCCATATCGGATCTCGTACATGCAAAGCATACAGATTACTCATTCAGTTGAACATCTACATGCAAACGACGTCCAGATCGGCTCGTGCAAAGCATACAGATTACTCATTAATTTGAACGTCTACATGCAAACGACATCCAAATCGGATCTCGTCAAATTATACCCCTTTATTTGGGAAGATATACACTTCTGTATACAGTCTAAATACATTTATGACTAGAAACCAAGTCCTAAGCTATATTTGTACCTCTCGAGGGGGAAAATATACACTTCGGTACACAGTCTAAATTCATTTACGACTAAATACAAAGTCCTAAGCTATATACAACTCATTCGGGCTTAGAGCTCCACCTCGCCAAGTCTGGTGAAGCTACACCGCGAGACAAAATCCCGGTCGGCGATGAACACCGGGACGAACTTCGGTGCCTCCACCCAATCAATGAGGTCAAGACCATCCCGCCTCGCTCCGGTGCACTCTGAGCCAAGACAGATGGGTTCCGGCCGAAGGGCATTCCTACACCCGAGGTCACACCTCGGCCCTCGAGCTGACGTCGGGCCAGATCATGACCTCGCCCGACTTGCCGCCCTTCCACGCCGACCAAGTCCCGGGCGCTTCCGCCGCCGACGACCGCCTCAGCGCCTCCTCTCACCGACCCATCAACCGAGCACTTCGCATGATCGGCGAGCCGCCTCCTCCTCGGGTTCTTCTATTATTGGACCAAAGGAGCCCCGTGGACTCGGCTGGGTCGGGGCATGCGTCGTTCTGACGATCTCGCACATCCGCATGTACATCATGATGGAGTTGAGGCGCTTTAAACTTTTGCCATTAGGCCCTCCTCATCCTCAAGACCACGCCTCGCCAAGAAGCTCGAACTCGATCATCGACCGATATGGTAGTTCCACCAGCCGGTGGATGACCTTCTCGTACTACTGCGTGCTCCTCCGAGATCCGAGCTAGCTTCTCTCGTCGGCCAAGCCGCCTCGCATCAGATCAGCGTGCTTGATCACATCGGCGGATAAGTCCGCCCGGACTTCGAGCCGTATGATCCTTATCTTTAGAGCCTCGTTCTCGGCCGGAGGCGAGCCACTGATCGGCCTCTCAACTTCTTCTTCGTCGGCGGATGACGCCGAAATGACGTCCATACTAGTCAAAACTTGAGTCACCTCGGATGATCGGCTCCTCCAAAATAGCGCCTCGTCCTTCTCGGCCAAGCGCACTCGGCTTCTTTTAGCTTGGTCATCAAGTCATGATCGAGTCCAAGGTATTGAAAAGTGGAGTACTAAAAATAAAGGGACAACACACATTTCGTAAAGTTGTAACTTTTATTATTCAAAAGGAAATTTTACAAGCTCAGATCCTATCGATCCCGGCAAATCGCCTATTACACGGTCCATCGACCTCGGGCTCTTTGCCGGATTCGCCGCCTCTTCTTTGCCTTGCTTCTTTTCCGCTTTGCGGTTGCCCTTCGGAAGGAAGCTCGAGCTCGGTTCCTCCTCCTCCACCTCCTCGGCCGGCTCGCACCGACGATAAGCTCCCGGAGTTCGTGATCTTCGCCCTCCTTGACCGGGCAACGGCCTCCGTCGTCGAAGGAGGAGCCGGGCCCAGAGCCTCCAACACAGGAAGGACCCGACCCCGGAGACCACCCGGGCGTACGCCTTATTCAGCTCGCGAGTGGCGACCTCGACCCACCCATGCTTGACTTTGTCAAAGTCAGGCATGACGGCCGCCAACCCCTCCAGATGGTCTGACACCACCTTGGGCTTGAGCAAGGCGGCCAGGTCGGCAATAAAAGCCGAGAAGCTCTCTGACTCGACGAGCTTGCTGGCAAAGGCCCTCAACAATGGCCCCTGATCTGCCAGCCTAGCACTCCTCTCATCGGCGAGCTCCTTCTTCACCCCGGTCGCCTCCTCGCGGGCCTCCTCGAGCTCCTCTCGAGCGACCTCCGCCGCCAATGCCTCTTCCTCGTGGCGGCTTCAAGAAGAACCCTCGCGGCGTGAGCCTCCGCCTCGTCGCAGCCACGGCGGCATCAAGATCCACCCGAGCCGCAAGAAGCTCCCGCCCGGCGCCTCATACCGGCTGCGGCTCGATGAACCCGGTGGCAGTTCTGGTCCCCGCGAAGACGTTGCGGACCCCATCACCGAGCTCGCATCCTAAAAGCAATGCAGTTAGCATACATCATCGGCGATAAAGCCAAATATGGAAGATATTTATACCTTGGTGAGGCCATGTCCGAAGTGGAGCCCGCACCTCATACTCGATGCGTGCACGAGTCATTCCTCCGATGTCGGGCTCGACCTCTACCGAGGTCCCGTCATCAATCGGCGATATTGTCAACCTTCTTCGGGGGCTTGGTAGGTCCAGCCCGCCTCGCCTTCTTCTTCGGAGGCTCCTTGCTCGGCGATCGTGAACCTTTCTCTTGCTGCGTCAGTTTCACTGCATGACAGAAGAAAGTCGCGTTAGCACAACAAAATCAGATTTATAAGGAGTAAGAAGAAGAAGGTGCCCTCACCCAGCTCGGGCCCCGACCCTGGGGCCTTCGACCTGTGAACGCTCATCCGCCTTATTCAGGTCGTCCTCGGTGAACCCTACGGAGATTTCACCTAGCATGTTGAGCTGGTTCTCTACGTGGCCGAGGGTTTCAGTTTCAAATCCTTCATTTGTCCTAACTCCCACTCATACCTCGGATCCCCCTCCGCCCTCAGAAAGAAGAATTTATTCTGCCATCGCGACACCTTCGAGGGGGCAATCACTCTAAACGGCTGCCGAGGTGAAAAATAGTATACACCTCGTGTGTTCTCGACAAAAAAACGCATCAAGACCTCAAAGGAGAACTCCTCGGCAACGCCATAACAAAGAGCCCCATTCCTACCACCAACCTAATGGAATTTGGGAAAAGCTGTATATAGGATTTGAAAATACTCACGAATATTCAAGAAGATGTTGGCTAAGGAAACTAAGCCCGCCTTCAACGCATCTACATATACTATTATAAACCCTCCGGAGGGCCATCGCTCTGTCACTAGGTCGCGGCAGACACCACCAGCATCCGCCGAATATGACATTCCCACCACCCTATTCTAATCACGTCGTCAATGGTCAGAGATGATATCGGCATCCCTAACCTTATACTTATCCTGCATCAAGAAATCAACGGAACCCTAGCGCTAATACTCAGAGATCTACCCACAGGTTATGACACATATAATCCTTTATCTCTATCTCGCTATCGTGGTAAAAGAAGAATGGGAAGAACCGCACGTAGAGGAGAAGTCGAAGCCATACTTACTTTTTTTCGAAGTGAGAAATTGCTCGTCAATGAGTTCGAAGAATTCGAAAAGTCAAGATTTTCTGGAGGCAAATGAAGAAGGAAATGAGCGGTTTATCAAATGGGACTATTTACGGGCAAGTGGCGCCTAAAGCGCCGTTTCAACTTCCCACCTCGGCTTCGTCCTTCCATGCGACGTCGCTATCCAACGTCAGACGATCCAGGTCGGACTTGACATCCTTCGCGGACATCTTTGTCAATGACGGTGACTCGGTTCGGTCTTGACAAGTATGCGTACCAGGCAACGGCACGCCCATTCGATTCAACCAAGATCGCCAAGTCAAACCCTGACATCAAAGAGATCGAAAAACCTCCGACAACAACATCACCGAAACATCCCACCTCGGCAAAGCGCATTCTTCACTTCACCGCGGCACGCTTGTTACTCGACTATTCGGGGGGGCTATGATGGGATATGGCCCAACCGCTCAGTCCACCGACAGCCTGCACGCAGCCGGGCGACATTAGTGACCCACGCAAGGCTAAGCCAAGGCCCACCTTCAAACCCCAACCAGCCCCAAAACCCTAATCAGCGCCACCACGCACGTAGGCTAAGCGTCCCATACGGTGGAAGGCTAAGAGTCCCTAGGGGCGAGAGGCGATCCCTACATGCGAGGAAGAGTCCCTACATGGGAGGATCGATCCCGCCTATGGTCCTCGATATGTATAAATATGAGTTAGATCAAAGGTAGAAGGGTTCGCAACTTGTTGAATACTAAGAGCTTTTAGCTACACTCACTGTAATCAAATCATAGTAAAAGTATTGAGGAATCACTCCTCCGTGGACGTAGATCTCATTAACGATCGAACTACGTAAAAGCCTTGGTGTTCTTTACTGCTTTACATAAATCTTGCATACTAACATATACTAGATTTATCAGTGTCCCAGAACCTTAGTATATTATTATTAAAATAGTTATCATTTCATATTTTTTTCACTTAATGTCCTCTGTAAAGTTTCCGACATCTCTATGCTAGCATGGCTCACCTAAGAGTCCACGTAAACAATCCACATAGATTATTTTTTTGGCAGAAACGACGTCACCCTCTTCTCCTGCGCCTTCCTCATCACCTCTGGCCGCTCTTAGGGCCCCAACCTTTGAGCTTCAAAATCGGGTGGCCGCAACGGAGGCAGAAGAGCAACACGGGCAGCGCTATCTTATGAAGCTCGGCTCAGATGCACTCATAGTCAGGGTTGTGGTTGTTGCCTTCTTTCCACGGTAGTGAATTGACATCTTTCACTCCCTTATTGTCGTCCCTAATCCGCAGAAGCTCATTCCCCTGCAGCAGCAAATCGAATTCCATCCCCTTCTTCAAGCCTCGACAGTCGGCATGGCCGAACCCCCGCGAGTGGTAGCTGTAGCAAATCTCGAAGAAGTTGACGAAGGCAAGGAATGAGACGACGAATAGGAAGAAGCTACACCGAGGTTGATGGCAAGGTGGCAGACTGGCAGTAGAGGCGGGAGACGACGGAGGAAAAGGTGGGGGGGGAGAGAAAGAGGGACTGGAAGAGGTAGGAGAAAGCCGAAGGTGATGAAGAAGGCGTCGGAGAAGAGTAGGGCTGGCAATTTTCGACACGACACGAGAACACGACACGAACACGCACGAAATTAACGGGTTAGTGTTTAACTTTATCGTGTTCGTGTCCTTATCGTGTCGACACGATAAGGACACGATAATTTCGTGTCGTGTTCGTGTCGGATCCGTGTCGTGTTGCATTCGTGTTCGTATCAGATCGTGTCGTTTTCGTATAATTCGATAATATTTATATATATTTAATATTAATTTAATTATATTTTATATATTTTTATTTATTTATTTTCTAATTTTGCATTAAATTTATTGTTTCGTGTCGTGTCGTTGTCGTGTTTTGTCAACATGAAAAAAATTGTGTCATATTCGTGTCTGTGTCCGTGTTAGTACATTTCGTGTCGTGTTCGTATCGGACAGATCCTTAACGAGTCGTGTTCGTGTTTGTCCTTATCAGGTCGTATCGTTATCGTGTCGACACGATAACAACCCGACACGCACGAATTGTCAGCCTTAGAGAAGAGGACGACGTCTTTCCTGCAAATTTCTTTATTTGAATTATTACGTGGATGCAGAAGTGGATTCTCCAACGAGCGACGTAAGCATATGGTCATCGAAAATTTTACAGAAGAATTAAGTGAAAAAGTTGAAACGTTAAGGATTTTAATAATAATATGCTAAGATTGGGACACTTAGTGAAAAAAGTCCAATTTTTTTGATATTATTTACTCTATTTTTTAAATGAAACAACATCGTTCAATTTACAGTTTTACACATTATTTCTTTCCACATCACTTTTTAACCAAAACAACGTCATATTCTAACGAGCTATATCACTTTTTCAAACTCTGGAACTTGAGAAATTTGTTTAAAATATCACTTTTTAAACAACGTTGTAATCTAACGAGCTACATCACTTGTTAATTTGTTTAAAATTTGAATATATAATTCGTAGTTCATGATTTGTTTTGAAACATTATAAATCGGGGTTTAAAATGTAATTTACTCAGTTAAAAATGATCACAATTATGACTCAGACGAATGCTATATTAGTTTGGATTAAATACTGTTGGAGGCTAATGCCTAATAGTAACAAATTGCGCAAATTAATTATTCAATTATGTTTTTAAATTTTGAAATCACAAAACATTTCCCAGTCAAATCATATATTACTACTCCCTCTTCCCTCAATTTTCTTCCTATTTTTTCTTTTTTTGGATATCCCCAATTTCCTTCCTATCTATTTATGGAAACTATCTTTCCAACTTTACCCTCAATAATATTCTTTATTTACACCTTTTTATCATCCATGGCCCACCACAATTTCTCTTTTTTATCCTAAAAATCTATTTATTTGCACCTTTTACCACCTATGGCCAACCACTAACTAATTTAATATTATATTAATATGGAACCATTATTCCACTCACAATACACTAAACAACTTTCATTAAAATCTGCACCCAAAATTATAAGAAAGAATTTTGGGGATTCGGAATAATCGGAATAATAATCGTACTATTTGATACTTTAATTTTTCCGTTATATGATTACGAACTAACATGCACACGACATCTCTTCCGCAGTGCCTAAAAAACACATGACTTATATGATTGTCGCTAATATCCCAATGACTTAATAATGTGATTCGGAAAATGAATATAACGTTGAAATTAACTTTTCGACCAGTTAGAAAGTCTGTTGGAATCCGTAACAGCAACCGCCGCCCAAAGTGACTAAAAAATCAATTGATATTATGCTTTCAGTATTTGTAAACAGTGATGTTCTGCATGTGGGGAACAAAATAAGTACCTACCACAAATCAATTATTTTGTGATGCTAATTATGTATCCAAGTTGAGTTTCATCATGTTATCATCTGCAAACTCAAAATTCAAATATTTTCCAATTTATCGAACGGTCCGTTTGTTATTCAAAAGTTAGATCCGTCATGTTAAATTTAAAGTTCTAAATAATATAAGTACGGAACAATATATATTTTGAGTGTGTCGAAACGATAATGCATCAGATCGAGTTAGAGGCAAGAGTTACTCTTTTTTATGAAAGTAAAAAGAGTCTATAGCTATGAATTTTTTTCTAGGGCTCAATTAATTATAATTTTAAAAGATACTAAAATAAAATTATAAAATAATAATAATTTAATAATATAATGAGTTTATTATAATCATTTTAGAAATTTGATTGGTAATGAGTTTATTATAATCATTTCTGGGGGGCCCTATGTGGCTCCTGCCCCTGGCTACATGCATGAGAACCACGCATATCGCAGTAAAGTCGTACTATTTTAATAGTCATCTTGTATAACACATTAAAGCTGATACAATTACACAATGATCATCTTGTATAATGCGGTAAAATCAAACTGCATTATAAGAGTGCACGCACGGAAGTTATTGTCCTTGCATCAATACGACCAACGACTCCGAGTATCTGGACGATAGCCTCAACCAACCAATTATTATAACAACTTATATTTGATTATTAGATATTTTATAAATAAAAATGTGTTTAGAAGTATAACAATTCTAAACGGGTCCAATCATTTACCAACGTGTCTATGTGAATTTTCTCACTTTGAGATCTTTTTTTTATTTCTACTATTTATTATTCATTTTCTTTAATACATAGATTTTTTTGAGATGAATAAATCAAATTTGTAACAATTTATATTTATAAAATTTAATAGTTCCAGATAATTATCGAGTAGTTAAGACTATATGTGTGTGAGGCGAGAACAAATAGTAAACTTATTTTTAATCGAATTCATGACAAATATGAGTATATAAATACCAAATGAGTGAATACAATCGACATGCCTATATTGAATTTGCTCAATTTTCTTAATATTTTGTTGTTTATACTATTTATTATTGATTTTAATTTATCATATGGAGGTTTGTATTAAAACGGATAACCAATTACTGTAACAAGTTATATTTATAAATTTATGATTTTGGGTAATTACGAATATCATCATGCGGGTTTGAGATGAGAACATGTAGTAAAATTATTTTTTAATTGAGTTTGGGATTGTCACGAGTATATACATTCTAGACGGGTACACTTGACTAAACTCTAGCCTCATCTTTTCGAACCTTGTCTTGTCCTACTACAAAACTCGACAGGTTACATACTAATTGTTGTCACATTTAGAAACTTACTTTAAATAAAAAATGTATACTATATATTATTATTTTGTTACAAGTGCGAGTAATAAAATCATTTTTTAATACGATTTTAGATAGGTAAGTATATAAATTCCAAAAGGGTTACAAACATTAGTTGACAACCTTTGTGGAATTTTTTTCATTTTGAGTCTTTTGTTATTTAGAAAGGACAAATATAAGTTGTTATAATAATTGGTTGGTTGAGGCTATCGTCCAGACACTCGGAGCCGTTGGTCGTATTGATGCAAGGCGATAAACCGAAATGATGAGGCTAAGATTTAGCCATATGGACCCGTCTGAAATTTATACATGTTCCTGTTCCAAACACATTTAGTAATACCCGTTAATCACCTAAACATGTTTAACTTTGTAAATATAAGTTATTACAATAATTGGTTAATTGTCTCAATAAAGACTCGAACGTTGTAGAATAAATATTAGTAATAAATACCAAAATATTCAGAAAATAGAGAAAATAGTTACACATAATTTATCTAAATAATTAAACATAAGTTATTACAATAATTGATTATTTGTATAATAAAACTCGAATAATATTACAAGTTTAACATTACTAATAAATATTATATAACAATAATTCCGTTTGTCCTATGTTCGAGCTAGTGATACTTCTGAATTTAATATATAAGTGTACAGATTATTTACATAAGATAATATGAACAAATATAGTTGTTTTGGCACAACTTCTTGTCGACATATATAATATAAAAATAAAGTTATTTGCCTAATTTGTTGTTTTGGATATTTTGGTATAATATGATCTAACACATATATAATCTATGAATCATAATCTATTCGATAGAGTATATTGTTCATTCTTTCATATATATGCAAGATAGATTGAAATATATTAATTTACTGATAGGTACTTTATTTTTTTAGGTCAACATATTAAATATATTTTTATGCTGCATGTATGTATACTTAATATAAACACATATATTTTCATAAATATTGATAAACTAATAAAATCTATGGTGTAGAATTAGACAATACACATTTATGAAATATAATAAGAATATTGAGAAGTATAAATGTATTAATATATATATATATATATAATTACAACTAACAAATTTATAATTATACAAATCAATTAATAATTAGTAAAATATTTAAGAAGATCAAATATTATACATTCACCATATTTTATGGAGTACATAAAAATACAAGAATTCATGTAATATTATTTGATAATTTTCAGACTTTCTCATAATAATTGAGATAACAATAAATTATTTGGTGACAAATATAAAAAGAATCATAGCAAAACTAATATGGTCATATCTATATTACTATTTCTATATAGGTACAAGATATATGTATACTAATATTATATTTAAAAACTATCGTATTGTACATATTAAGTTAATTAGGCCAACATAATTTGAATAATTTCTTTTTTGGCATTTGTAATGTATTAAATGCAATATTGGTTAATCCACTATTTCTTTAATCACGATTTTACTTATTGCATGCAATGTAAATTATGAGCAACTAATACTCATTAATTGTAAGATTACATATCTTATTTAAACATTGAGAAATTACATATTGGAGGATTTTGATAAATAAGAATAAAATTTTATGGAGATGCCACATAAGATTGAGGATTAATGTGATGTCTCCAATGTGTAATGGATTATATAATTAATAGATTTGCTTTGGAATTTGTAAATGAACTCTACAACACTTGTACGATTCCAATAAACAACTTGATCAAACTCGAAATATCGGTAGTGTATGTTCTTATATATGTACCTTTTACAGGGATGGGTGCACTGGTTTCCTATAAATTTCACCACACGCAAATAACAAATACTAAAAGTTTTTTTTTTATCAATTAATACAGAAATTTTAAAGGCTGATCACGATGACTCGAACCCGAGTTAATGTAGTAATTGATCACTATATATTAAACACAACCACTTAAACATAATTCAAATGACAAAGAAAAATGATTAACCTTTCATATAAAGATGAATAATTCGAAAAAGTAAGAGCGGTAAATCATCAATTTGAGACATGATGTGATTGCCGTCCATAGGAAATAATTATCTATAACTAACGACATAGCCAGCTCAATACAACAAAGGAATCATTGAGCAGCATGCACGATGTACTAGAAATTCAAAAAGTAGACCCCACACAAGAAATTCAAAAAGTAGACCCCCCACAAATGGTTTGATAGATCAACTTTTTGTAATAACTAAACTTCATTTCTGTAGTTAGACTGAAATAATACATTTGACCAGTTGACGTGTCGCATTATTTTCGACTATTTAGACCGAATCCACTCATTTTACTTAGCTACTTAAATTAATGAACCCAAAATTATTCGTTACATATTGATTAATATCTAGAATGCAATAACCTAGCGTTATTGCTCCCTTGAGGGGCGACGGGGTCGGTCGTTGTCGGTCATATTTTTGGTCACGCACCTTTATATTATTGCTTCATTTGATTTCCCTAATCAAACTAAGATGGTCTTGTTGAACTCATAAACTCTTTAAAATAGTTTATAAGTTGTTTATGAGTTTATAAGTGTTGAAAATCGCGTGCATATATATATAATATTATATATGTGGTCAAGTTTCAGGAAATTACTTTGACCAAGATTTTGAGTGACGAACGCTTAATTTTGTGAAATTAAGCGGCATAGGATCGATCTACGTTCGAGTAGATGATCGTGGTGTATTCACATTCTCAAATCCGATTTTCGGTGGTGAGAAATAATGGATCAAAGTTGGTCACTTAAACATGGAGTTATGTGATTAATGGGATAAGCATGGATTAATTAATCCTTATCCCACATTGATTAATGTACCTTCATTAATTGTCTATATAAGTGGGTCATTGAACACTTAGTATAATTATGTGCACAAGTGATGGGTGGAAAGCCCACGTATGGCCGCCGCCGCCGCCCGGCCGGTGCCCGACGCCCGACGCCCGCCGCCAGCCTGTGCCCGGCCCGCCCGGCCCGGCTCCGGTTCGGTTCGGTTCCGTGGTCCGTGGACCGTGGATCGTGGATCTTGGATCTTGGATCTTGCAATTGGTGCTGGGTGGTCTGGGGCGCATTCGGGGGCGTTCGGGGCTCGGTTCCGTGGGCCATCGCCGCTTATATTTTGGATCAACGTTTGATCGAGCCCAAAGACGGAGTTGGTCCGAGGCCCAACTCGTGTGGCCCAATCCGTTGGGCTCTGCTGCACTCAAGAGACGCCCGGATACGCCCAACGAACACGACGCACGTTGTCCGTTAATTCGTCAGAACCGCGGTGCGCCCGACATGATGGCTCATGCGGAAGCGTGCCCACGTTGTCTCGAAACCGCCACAGCTCAATAGGGACATAACTCCGTAACACCCGACATCAATACGGTGTTGACTCAAAGATGCTTCCCACGGGGGACGACGCCTATAAATAGGACATGTCTCCGGCAAGATAAGCCACCCATCGCTAATCTGCATTCCAAAGATTCCAAAGCACTCCTCGCATACATAGCTAGTGTCCAAGCTTTGTCCTCGCCTCATTCCAGTCACGGAGCTCGTTGGTCCGCGGTCTTTGCCACCCACGAGACGCCGCTTTTATCTTTGGAGACGATACGCGACCGAGAGCACTACCGGGCGTATCTCGCTTCATGGAAAGAGGCCTCCTCGACTCGGCATTAGAATACTGGTTAATCGTATTTTATTCTCGCTTTTCTAGTTTCAAATTCATTGTTAGTTTGATCTTTCTACCTTCGCTTCACGTTGTAATACGCCCGACAAGTTCTGCATCGCTTTTGTACACCTTTTTCTAACAATCGCAAGACGAGATAATACTTGCCACGAAGGAGTTCAGACTCTTAATAAACTTAAAAACGTTCGAAACTAATACCTTTGCTTGGAGATGTCGACCGTACCTGCCACCGACTCTGCCTCCGCTGCTGCTGCTGCGCCAATTCGCACAACGGCTTCGGTCATGTTTGGTTCGATGCCTTGGGTCAACCATGGGACCCTTTGGGTCGATCGTTGGTTCCACTTTTAGTGGTTCAACAATTGGTTCCACTTTTAGTGGTTCCTTCGTTCGACGATCGCACTTTTCGCTGGTCGATTGTTGGATCCATGGGATCTAACACCGTGGATCCGGCCATGGATCGATCTCGGCTACCGCTCATACCGCAGGATGATGCCGCCGTAGAAGCCGCCGGAGTTTGGAGGATCCGACTTGAGATGGCAGCAAAGATGCCGTTTCACCACGACGTTGGGCTTCGCCAACTTCGGTAAGATGAGCCCGCCGTTCGGGTCAAGTGACGGACTTTCACGTCCGAGCAAAGATATGACAATCGGCGACCGCGACTACCTTTGTAAAAATTTATACTTGTAGTTTAGAAGATAGCTTGTATAGTGTTTATCTTGTTGTAACGACATCCAAAAGTATGGGATGCGTTAGAAAAGAAGCACGTAGTGATGATGCAGTGCAAAGAAGTTCATTGTAGCCAAATATTTGGACTACAAGATGGTCGATTCCGACCGATCATGGACCAAGTGCAAGAGTTTCAACTCATTGTGCACGAGGTTCAAGTCGAAGAACACACCGTTTCGGACGGCTTTGTCGTCGCTACTGATTGAGAAGTTACCCGGGGTGGAGAGACTTCAAGGTCTACCTTAGCCAAGCGAAAGGATACGACACTGAAGATTTGATCGCCGACTCACGATCGAGTCCGACGTGAAGAAGCTAGAGCTAAAGGGAAGGGCTTGATCGATCTTAGAGCCAACCTGCTGGAGGCGGTCCCTCCAACAACGTGTTCGTCCCCAATGCCAATGACAAAGGCAAAGGAAGGTGGTTGCCCGCAAGTTTGACGGGATCTGTTACAATTGTGGCAAGCATGGCCACACAAGTAAGGGCCGTCGTCGACTAAAAGAAGAAGGCTAAGCAAGTTGCCAACGTTGTCGAAGGACTTGACAAATGGGACAAGGATGACTTGGCTGCTTTGTGGTGACCGAAGAAGTCAACCACGCCGAGAATCAAGGTGGATGGTTCATCGACATCGGCGCAACCGCGCACGTCTGCGCCGAAAGATGCGTTTCTCCACCTACAAGCTGCTGAGGAGGAAGCTCAACATGGGAACCAAGCTTCGTCCGAGGTTGCCGGAGTTGGTGATGTGGTGCTCAAGATGACGTCCGCATTGAGATCACATTAAAGGATGTCTGCGCATGTCCCGCACATTCGCAAGAACTTAGTGTCGCTCTATTCTAGTTAATAAAGGTTTTAGACTAGTTTTGAGTCGGACAAGTTTGTCTTGACTAAGTTTGGAAAGTTTCTTGGTAGAGGTTATCTCACCGGGTCTTTTCAAACTAAATGTAATGGTCGTGCCGTGTACCCAAAATTATGATGAATGAAAAAGCATCTACTTCTCTTACTGACCGAGTGCTCGATTTATGGCATTGTAGATTAGGACATGTTAATCTAAATGCAATAAAAGATTAGTAAATTTAGATTTACTAAAGTTAAATGAAGTCAATACACAAACGAAATGTGAGGTTTGTGTGGAAGCCAAATGGCTAAGTTACCGCTTCATTCGGTAGAACGAAGCACTAAGCCTCTAGAACTTATTCATACCGATGTATGTGATTTAAAGTTTGTACAAACTAGAGGTGGTAAAAGTACTTCATCACGCTTATTGATGATTGTACAAGATATTGTTATCTTTATCTTCTAAGAAGTAAAGACGGTGCTATTGAAGCTTTTAAAACTTCAAGAACGGCCGAGAATCAACTAAGTCGAATTAAGACTGCTCAGTGATAGAGGGGAGAATATGTAGCTCTGCTTGAGGCATTATGCAACGAAAGTGGTATAATACATCAAACGACGCCTCTTATTCACCTCGCCTAATGGCGTTCTCGAACGTAAAATCGAACACTTAAGGAGATGATGAATGCTTTGTTGATTAGTTCGAGTTGCCCAGAACTTGTGGGGAAGTCGCTTGACAACAAACTACATCTTGAATAAGATTCCACCAAGAGTAAGGATGTCACTCCTTACGAGTTGTGGAAAGGAAGAAAGCCATCGTCACAAATATCTCAAAGTGTGGGGTGTTTGGCGAAGGTTGAGGTGCCTCTTCCTAAACAAGTTACAATTGGACCTAAAGCAATGATCGATTGTATCTTTATTGGGTATGCACCGAACAGCGGCGCTATCGTTTTCGATCCACGGTCGAGGTACCAGATATGACCGGGGGACGACGATTGAATCAAGGAATGCTATATTCTTTGAAAGTGTTTATCCTCAAAAGACAAGGATAAAAATGAAGCCGCCTAGCAATAGAGCGATGGTGAAGCTTCGAGTTCTAAACCTTTGGAGAAAGAACCGATATCGCATAAGCGATCGAGGTCTGATCCAGAGGGGTCGGAACCGAGACGTGGCAGTAGAGTCAGAACGCCAAAGAATTTTGGTCCTGACTATATTGCGTTCATGTTGGACGAAGAACCAACTTCGATCAAAGTAGCCTATGCTCTCGGTCGACGGGATGCTCGGCGAGAGGTCGCTCAAAGCGAAATTGATTCCATTCTGCAAAACCACACTTGGGTGTTGGTTGATTTGCCAGAAGGTTGTAAGCCCTTAGGATGCAAATGGATCCTTAAAAGAAAGTACAAGGCAGATGGATCAATTGAAAAGTATAAGGCCCGTTTGGTTGTCAAAGGGTTTAAACAAAGAGAGGGATACGATTTCTTCGATACCTATTCACCGTGACGAGGATTACGTCTATTAGGGTGCTTCTCGCAATTCTTTGCTTTGCACAATCTTGAGATTCATCAAATGGACGTTAAGATCGCATTTTTGAATGGTGACCTCGAGGATGAGGTATATATAGAGCAACCCGAAGGTTTGTAGTACCGTCAAGAGGCAAGGTATGCAAACTCGTGAAGTCTCTATATGGTTTGAAACAAGCGCCGTTGAATGGCACTGAAATTTGACAATGTAATGTTGGCAAATGGTTTCAAAATCAACGAGTGTGACAAATGTGTCTCGTTAAGAACAACGATAATGGTTATGTTATAGTGTGTCCGTATGTAGATGACATGTTGATCATGGGTAGCAATACTCAAGTCATTAATGACACAAAGCGCATGTTAAATAGAAATTTTGACATGAAGGACATGGGTTTAGCCGATGTGATTCTTGGAATCAAGATTCTAAGAAGATCGACGGAATTGTCTTGACACAATCTCACCACGCTGAGAAAGTGCTTAAGAAATTCAACGCGCTTGATAGTTTGCTGCTAAGACCCCATTAGAGCTCAATGTTCACTGAGTAAGAACAGGTGAACTTTGTTGGGCAAGAAGACTATGCTAAGGTCATCGGTGTTTGATGTATCTTACAAATTGCACCCGACCCGACATAGCTTGCTCAGTGAACAAATTGAGTCGTTACACGAGCAATCCAAGCAAGGAGCATCGGAAGGCTTTAGTGAGAGTTTTGAGGTACTCAAGTATACTCAAAATCATGGGTGCATTTCACGAGATATCCCCGAAGATTGAAGGGTGCCGTGATGCCAATCGATATCCGACACGAAAGATTCACTTTCTACAAGTGGGTGCGTGTTCATGATTGGGGAGGTGCTGCTTCTTGAGATCCACGAAGCAGACGCGTATAGCCCGATCCACCATGGAATCGTAATTCATAGCTTTGGATAAAGTCGGTGAGGAAGCCGAGTGGCTCGTAATTTTTGGAAGATATTCCATGTTGGTCTAAACCCGTGCCACCAAAGTGATGATTCAACGTGATAGCCAAGCAGCTATTGGAAGGGCGAAAAGTGGTTTGTATAATGGTAAGTCTCGACATATCGTCGGCGACATAATACCGTGAGGCATTTGATCTCAGTGGGGTTATATCAATCGACTATGTCAAGTCAATAGATAATCTGCGCATCCGCTAACCAAAGGGTTGAACCGGATCAAATGATCAAGTTGCTAGAGGAATGGGACTAAAATCCACATCTTAAGAACAATCATAGTGGTAACCCAACCATGATGACCTGGAGATCCCAAGAACTTGGTTCAATGGGAGAACTAAGCTATATGAGTTCGTGTATAAACACTCGTTAGTCTGCTCCCTAGAAAGCAAACGAGTGTCAAAAACTCGCTTAGTGGTGAGGTTGAGTCGTTGACTCTTAATGATTCCTAAGATACCTCGAGGAGGTTGAGTATGGCAAGATACTGGGTAAAGAATCACCTATGTAAGTGCGGTGGGGCCGCTTCAAACAAAACACTTATGAATCCAAAGTGGATGTCCATGGCCAAATGGAATCAAACGTGAGAACGGATGAGGTTGAGGTGTTAAAGTGTTAATACCATTGTTTGATGCAGGCACCCTGGGGAATAGTTCAAGCATCGTGTCCACTAATCCGCTGTGTACTCGATGGTACTAACTATGGAAGGTTCAAGGCCATAAACCACCGTCCAAATATTTTAACATCTCGAGGATCGAGTCGGTGCATCATGCATATAGCTATTTCCACTCATGTGGGGATTGTTGAAAATCGCGTATATATATATAATATTATATATGTGGTCAAGTTTCCGAAGCTACTGACCAAGATTTTGAGTGACGAACGCTTAATTTTGTGAAATTAAACGGCATAGATCGATCTACGTTCGAGTAGATGATCGTGGTCCGATTCCGGTGAGTGAGAAATAATGGATCAAAGTTGGTCACTTAAACATGGAGTTATGTGATTAATGGGATAAGCATGGATTAATTAATCCTTATCCCACATGATTAATGTACCTTCATTAATTGTCTCTATAAGTGGGTCATTGAACACTTAGTATAATTATGTGCACAAGTGATGGGTCGAAAGCCCATTGTACACAAGACGCCGCCCCGCCGCCGCCGCCCGCCCGGCCGGTGCGGCGGCCACGCCACGCCGCCCGGCCGGCCCGATTCCTGCCCGATTCTGTTCCGGTTCCGTGGTCCGTGGTCCGTGGACCGTGGATCGTGGATCGTGGATCGTGGATCTTGGATCTTGGATCTTGGCAATTGGTCTTTGGGTGGTCTTTGGGGTTCTTTGGGCTGTTCGTGGGCTCGGTTCCGTGGGCCATTGCCTATATTTTGGATCAACGCTTGATCGAGCCCAGATGAAGTTGGTCCGGGCCCAACTCGTGTGGCCCAATCCGTTGGGCTGCTTGTGCACTTGAAGAGACGTCCGGACACGTCCAACGAACCTCGACGCACGCGTTGTTCGATTCGTCAGAACCGCTTGAACGCCCGACATGATGGCTCTGCGGAAACGTGCCCACGTTGTCTCCGTAAACCGCCAGCGACTCAATAGGGGACATAACTCCGTAACACCCGACATCAATACGGTGTTGACTCAAAGATGCTTCCCCGGTGAGGGCGACGCCTATAAATAGGACATGTCTCCCAAAGATAAGCCACCCATCATTCAATCAGCATTCCAAAGATTCCAAAGCACTCCGCATACATAGCTAGTGTCCAAGCTTTGTCCTCGCCTCATTCCAGTCACGGAGCTCGTTGGTCCGTGGTGCCACCACCAGACGCCGCTTTATCTTTGGAGACGATACGCGTAACCGGAGCACTACCGGGCGTATCTCGTCTTCTGGAAAGAGGCCTCCTCGACTCGGCATTAGAATACTGTTAACCGTATTTTATTCTGCTTTCTAGTTTCAAATTCATTGTTAGTTTTGATCTTTCTACCTTCTTTCACGTTAATACGCCCGCAAGTTCTGTACTGTTTTTGTACACCTTTTTCTAACAATAAGTTGTTAAAAATTGTTTGATAAAATAAGTTTCTAAATAACTTATAATATGTGAAAATAAGTTTCAACAACTTATAAGCTCTTTAAAATAAGCTTAGCCAAACACCCATTAAGTAATTATCGTAATTAACAACGTTTGATATTGCTAATTAATCGTGTTTTGTCCTAATAAAGTGAAAGTTATTTTTCTAAAAATAAAATAAAATGAATTTACTGTAGATTGTTCTCTCATGATTCATCTATATAGATATTAATTGTATATTTTTGTATATGCATCATAATTTATGCATTGAATCTGAAACGTCCATATTTATTAATCACAAATTGATATGTCCTAATATTTACACTATAAGGAGTGTCCACACAATTATCACTATATATATATATATGTCATCAACTCATCATTAAGAATATGATTAATTAAATATTTTTTTCTTATAGTATTAAAACTCAATCTGAAGTCTGAATTATTATTTTTTGTAAAATTTAGGGTAGACATTTTTATAAGAAGTCTTATCCTCTAAGAATTTTTTTCTTGGATTTATTTCAACAGTTTTTTTCTATTTTCATCCCTCTGCTCATTGGGGAATGTGGATGGATTGGGTGGATTATAAAAAGTTTCGGCAAAATACCAAACATAAAAACAAAACAAATAAAAAAAGATCTTTCTATTTCAGATTTTCATGTAAATTTGATGATAAGAAACTGATATTTAATTTACGTGCCTAGCCAATCAAAGATGCTATCTTTTTATAGGTTATTGACATATAAATACACGAACTTTAATGTGATTTTGGTTTTGCACACGAACTTTAAAAAAATTATAAATACAAGAACTTTAATTGATTTTGGTTTTACATACAAACTTTAAAAGGAGTATACAAATACACGAATTTAATAATTTTAGTAATTTTACCACGATTTATTTTTCGATCAAATTGAAACTGACATGATATTAGATATGATGAGTTGATAACGACGTGAAAATAAATTAATAAATAAAATATAAAAGAAACATTTATATTTGACAAAAACGCACATCGACTCATTAACACACACAAAACACATATACACTTCACGAGAAAGAAATAAAAAAAATAAAGGAATATAACACAAACACACAAAACGAATAGAGCACTTCAAATCTTAAACTCATCATTTGTAAATGGAGTAGATGACGAACAAGTAGGGTACTACAGATGTCTTCCTCATCTTCACATATGAACTTTAAGATTTCTACATCGTTGTCAACTCATCATATCTAATGTCATGTCAGTTTTAATTTGATCGAAAAAATAAATTATGATAAAATCACTATAATTAATGAGTTCATGTATTTATATACTCTTTTTAAAGTTCATGTGCAAAACTAAAATCAATCAAAGTTCGTGTATTTATATATTCATTTTAAATTTCATGTGCAAAATCAAAATCACATCAAAGTTTATGTATTTATATGTCAATAACTTTTTTTTACTAATACAGTGAATGTGTAATATTGTTTAGCTAACCAAATTATGGCTAAATTTGCAAATTTTAAAACGATATCTCCTTTTATTATTAAAGAGTTTGTTTCATTTGGCTATTAGACCTTCCTTAAAGTTAACCAATATATATATTAAGTCTTACTTTTGATTTGGGAAAGGAGTTGGAGATTTGAATCTTAGATATTATTGTTCTCCGCTTGACTGTTTTCGTTAAAGTTTTTTTGACTTGTAAAAATTTGAACTCTAACTTATATGTCTTATTATCAAAGTCCAACTCATGGTGGTTTATATTAGTGATTATAGTTTGATTTTACAAGGAAGTACTAGAAAACTCTCAATTTTTTTATGAGGCATAATAGCTTTGAACATAGTTATTTATTATTAAATAGCTGAACAAATACTATTAGACTACCAACTAGGAAACATCCATTCTTACTGCTAAAACTATTAAAATCATAAAAACTCAATCCCAAATTGACTTTGAAAATATAACGTACTGAATACTGATAAAAGGAGTAGTAAATTCTTATATATATATAAATGTAATTTATTTAAATTTTAATGTAGACCATAAATTAATTTTGTGAATGGGGTAAAACCGTAAAAGTCCGAGAGTGGGGGGCCTCCGAGAATTACGGATCTGGGCAGGGCTTTTCCGCAAATAAAAAGAGTTGCAGAATTAGAGGCCACGTGGACTAGTACGAGCATAGACTTGTTTAGCATCCGTAACCGTAACCCCCGGCTGGATTTTGGAGACATCACAAAAATATCAATATCCATTCCTCATTGACATTCATATTTATTTTTATTTTGTACATAAGAAAATTAAGATTTTAGCCCAATATTTTGTTTGAGTGTGTAGGTAGTAGCAGAAGGGCTTTGCTGTTAGAAAATGATTACTGAGATGGATTCAATCAGCTAATTTAGATCTTCCGTATTAAAGAAACATTTAAATTATATTTGTGTTAGTGTTTTTCTGTTGAAGCTGGTGAGGTGTAGCTGAATTATGACAAACTCACTTTCTAAACTATTTTATAAACAGTTACATTTTTTAATGCTCTGCTATTAAATTGTGTCAAAACGAAATTGTTAGATCCACAAGAACAAGAAAGTATTTTAGCACAAAAAAATATTATTATCTTACTTTTTTTATTTCAATGCATATTTTTTTGTAATATCAAAATGGATGTTTGATAGATTTAATCTTACGCTATTGTCTTTAATTAGATTATTTATAATAGACAAATCAAATTTTACAAATAAGGCTCCTTTTATCTACCTATATTTATAGAAGTCTTTCAAGTTATGTCCGTTGAAAAGATAAATATGATATATTCCTAACTATGATACTTCTATCATGATTAACGTTGTCTAAACGGTGTTTGGTTTTCGGTTAGACCGAATCAAAGCGGTTTGACGAAAAACGAAAAATAATTCGATTTCGGTTTGATGTTTGGTTTCATAGTTTAATTTTTTTTTGTTATCGGTTGATGGTTCGAAACCAAAAAAACTGTTTTTGTTTTTAATTATTATTTTAACCATTACATAATTAATTAAAATTTTAAAATTTCAATTTTTAATTACTATTTTAATATTTTGAGTACATTTCAGTCTTTCAATTATTATTTTAATTATTTCACCTTTTCAATTATTATTTTAGTTACTTTTATTATATTTCAGTTTTTAAATTATTATTTTATTATTTTAATCATTAATTAACTTGTTAATCAAAAATTTAAATCGATTCGGTTCGGTTTCACTTTTTCTTGACAAATTGATTCGATTAACTAAAATCGAACCGTTTATCACCCCTAATCATGGCAACTAAATTGAGTGATATAGCTAAATTTTGATAAATTAACTAACTCATAGACGATATTCAATAAACTAAGATGTTTCCTTTAGCAACTTTTCTGGACTCAAACTTGGGTTCTTTCATTAATTTTAGTAGTTTTGCTAACACTACTCTTTCAAAAATCTATGATCTAATCAAATAAAGTTATTGTCAAAAATATACTGCTGTTACCCTAAAAAGAAATATAATATGTCTCTATGTACATAGTCCACAGTTGTTAGTTGTTACGCTTGTCAAAATTCTAAACGAATAAGTCGAGAGCGATAAAAAAATAGTAATTATAATAAAGGTCGCTCAATCGATGATATTGACTATCACAATTTACTTTTAGACTATTTCCTAATCTCTGTCATCTTCTTTCGTCATCTTACAAAAAATCAATCAATGATTTACTCTTTTATGAATTTGGGATTTATTTTGGCTCTCTCGTTTGAATTCGAAATGTCTAATAATAATTGCTTTCATTTCTTTTTATCAATTTAATACATAAATTTTAAAGATCGCGTCACGATGGACTCGAACCCGAAAGCTTTGACCTCAGACATTAACCACTCTACCACTAGACTAACACACACATAATAATTGCTTTCATTTCAAAACTTGTTTGTGTAGGTTGGCGCAATCCAACAATACAAATGATTTGAATACGTCAGAACATGTTAAAAGCCAGTAACATAGCCAATTGCCAAACAAACTTAGAAGCCAAGTACCCTCGATCAGATCTATCGTTGTAAATAAGATTGCCGGAAATAAAAAAGAAAAAAGAAAGAAAAACACAAGTCACATTAACACTACTTAATATATCATTGATTTGTGTGTGCGTATGTTAGTCTAGTAGTAGAGTGGTTAATGTCCGACGCCAGCGCCCTGCTCAAATCCACCGTGACGCGACCTTTAAAATTCTGTATTTAATTGACAAAAAAAAATATCATTGATTTGCATCAATTCTAAGACTCTTGCACTTTTCACTCCATGTCCTTTTCTTGGATAAAATTACGAAACAATGTTTATACTTAAATATATACTAATAAGATAATAGAGTAATGCTTTTATTTTGAAATGATAAAATAACAAGATTCTAAATATACCATTAAATCTATATAAATTTAGATTCAAACCTGACACATTTTTTTGTATATGCCAACAGCTTGGAAGTTGGTATCTACAAATATTATATTTCAACCCCAACAGTCAGGACATTATTGTTGATTCTTGAAATAAAAAGTAAAATATAAAAATAAAACAACTCTTATAATTTTATTAGATTCCAATTGAAATATCTTTCAATCGACTATTTTGTACCTTTCAAACCAGTTTGAAAGTTTGATAAAATCTAGAAAAATGAAAATCAAGAGATTGTTCTTGATTCTTGAAATTAAACGAAGCAGCTCTTAGAGATTTCAACTTAATTAATTCAAGATATTAAAAATTAAATAACAAACTACCCCTTAAGTCCATGTTACAATTATACATAAGTGCTGTAAATGGACGTTACACGCCCCAACGCAGGAGGGGGCAAAAGAGACATTTCACGACATTGATGGCAGATCCGCTAACCGACAAACCAGGTGGTCGGCAAATGTCGGCCAGTGAACCGGGGTTGACAATCCCGCCCCCACGAAATTCCATTTTTGGCCCCGGCATCATTTTCACTAAATACCTCTCTGTTTAAATATTTGAGGGGAAAAAAATAAAATAAACCCCTCAATTAATTTTATTTTATTTTTTCTCTCCCCACTTGAATATATTAGAACTAATATTCCTTCACCGTTTGCCTGCGCACTGTAAAATAACCCTAAGCCTATCTCTCTTCTTTCTCTCATCTCTCTTCTCTCTCTCACTAAAATCTGCTAATCCAAATTTAGAAAGCCTTTTTTTTTACTGGAAGCTAGTGAACTTTCGGCATTATCGTTTTCTTGTCTGTTATGTTGGTGTGATGAAGCCCCCTTGGATCCTTTTTGGATGATTCTGGTATGTTTCTCCTGTCGCAATCTGAAAGCATTTCATATGATTTCAGATTTATTTTCTGAATGCGGTGTATTGCGTGAATTTCTGTTGAGATATGTTGAGCTTTGTGGCGTTTGAGTTTTACTCAATATTGATTGATTTGCAGCTGATGGTATGTATCATTTGTTTGGAAAAATGGAAGGAAATCTTTTAAGAGATGAAAAACGAATCAGCTGATGGCAAGTTAAGTTTGCTGTCGTGATGTTGAATCCTCATTTGACATCTGCGTCCCTGCTTTTTCTTCCATCCTGGTTTTTCATCGAAAGTTTCGATTTTCAGCTAAGGATTTCTAACATCTCTTTACAATTGGATAAGTTATTAATTTCTAAGGAGAAGGGATTTTCAACTAAATCTATAATTTATATTCGTGACATTGATGACTAATTATTGTTTTGTTATTAATGATTTCCCTTTTACTAACTTGAGGTGACAAGGTAAAAACAAGTTGTATCATAAGTTTGCTATTTCTAATAATGAACTGGTTAAAAAAAGATAGATTTCTGCATTTTTGAGAGGTTAATTAATTGTTCATTTGTCCTCTCATATTGAATTATTCATGAATCTTATGTTCTTCGTTATTTCCAGGTTTTTGCAAATTCCATTTTAAAACTAAACTGTTTCCGCCCTGAACATGGATGCTTCTGAGATTGAAGAAATTTTAATCTCCATTGGTGAGCCAAAGGTGATGCAAAACCCAGATTTTTTTAGTAGCTATCTTGTTAAATAAATTTTGGTGTTTGATTAGCATTAATTTTGCTTCGGCAATATGCCAATATGTTCAACCTTGGAAATTATTATAGTAGCTCAATTGAGCTTCCAGCTTCAATGCATTCTTAGTATCTTTACTTTTTTTATTCACATGAACTTGGGGATAATTTTCTCTTTCATGGTGGATCACCCATCCGGACATTCTTAGTTGTTGTTCTCTAGGTAAGTTTACTGATTGACAATATTTGGTGTTGGTGCAGTTACATGGCGAGATGTGCAAGAGCCTTTGTACCATGTATGTGAAGGTGCTGTCGATTTTTCCAGACCTAGAAGGAACTAGACCACGGAGCACATCCGGCATTCAGGCTCTATGTGCTCTGCACATTGCACTCGAGAAGACAAAGAATATTCTTCAACACTGTGCAGAGTGTAGTAAACTTTACTTGGTGTGTAAGCTTCTGGTATTCTATTAATTTTGCTGCCTAAGAAAAATGGATCCTCATTCAGAAAATTTTAAGTAGTAGTTTTGGTTACTCGTGACCATGCTTATTGGTTTCTAATGAAGTTTATACCATAGCTCAGCTGTTTTAAGTAATTCAAAATGCTTATGTGGCTTTCATAAACTTTCTTGGTTTTCACTACTTCACTTGCTTCCAGACAGATAGAATTGAAAGCAAGTTTACAATTATATTTGAAAGCATACCTGCAACTGCAACTGCAACTGCAACTGCAACTGACTTTTATTACTTTTCTATTCATCAGGCAATAACCGGAGATTCAGTTGTTCTAAAATTTGAGAAGGCAAGATCTGCCCTAGAAGATAGTTTAAATCGGGTTGAAGATATTGTTCCACAAGTTATTGGTACTCAGGTACAAGTTTGTATTTCAATTTGATTTTTGTGTTTTTAGTCCTAAATGTGAGCTTTGATTATGGAAGTTTCTACCCTCTTCATTTCCGTGAATAATAAGAATCGTGAATGGTAGAAAGGTATCCAACTTATATTTTTAAAAACATCGACATTGTAGTCTTTGGCTATTGGAGTTTATGTTATTAATTACTGAATGACTAGATTTTGTAACAACTAGAGCTTTCTTCTTGAATTTTGGATAGGGGCTAATAATTTCCTCTGCACTCAAAAGACTAATTGATAACACATCCATGTAATTGTTTGGCTGATTGGGGATAATAAATATTCCAACTCTTCAAGTTGTGCTTTGTGAAATTAATTTTCCAACCTTACACTAAAAGCTTCCTCTGTTCGTTTCTCATGTGAATGGCCTTTTTCTTTTCTTCCAGATTGTTGAAATTTTAGTTGAGCTCAGAAGGATTGAGTTCGCACTTGATCCCGTGGAGAAGCAAATTGGCGACGATATCATTACCTTGCTCCAGCAAGGAAGAAACTTCAACAGCACTTCAAATGACAATAATGAGCTTGAATCCTTTCACCAAGCTGCTTCTAAATTGGGTATTGCCTCTTCGAGAGCTGCACTTAGGGAGAGGAGGGCTTTGAAGAAGCTCATAGACAGAGCTCGTGCCGAGGAAGACAAAAGGAAAGAGTCAATTATTGCTTATCTTCTTCATCTCATAAGGAAGTATTCAAAGTTGTTTAGGAGTGAGTTATCAGATGATAATGATTCACAAGGTTCAACGCCTTGCTCACCTTCTGTTCAGGGATCTTTGGATGATTGTATTGTTCTGGGCCGCAATGGCTGTGTCTTTGACCGACAACTGTCAAAACTCAGTTCTTTTAATTTTAAGTCCAATTTCAGGAGATCCGAGCAGATGACAGTCCCTCCTGAAGAGTTAAGGTGTCCAATATCATTGCAACTTATGTATGATCCAGTTATTATAGCTTCTGGACAAACTTATGAAAGGGTTTGCATAGAAAAATGGTTCTGTGATGGGCACAATACTTGCCCTAAAACTCAGCAGCAGCTCCCTCATCTTTCGTTGACTCCAAATTATTGTGTTAAAGGTTTGGTGGCTAGCTGGTGCGAACAGAATGGGATTCCTGTTCCAGATGGCCCACCAGAGTCCCTTGACCTTAATTATTGGCGTCTAGTGTTATCAGAGAGTGACTCAACAAATTTGAAGTCATTAGAAAGTATCAGTTCACGCAAGTGCAAGGGTGTTAAGGTGGTACCTTTAAATGACAGTGGGACCATTGAGGAAGCTGAAGGAAATGAAGAGGAAGAGATTTCTACACAGGAGGATGATTGTGAAGTTAATGTTTTTGAGAAATATGAGGATTATCTGAGAATTTTGGAGAAGGAGGATGACTTGATGAAGATATGCAAAGTGGTAGAGCAAATAAGACACTTGCTAAAAGATGACGAAGAAGCCAGGATTTATGTGGGAGCTAATGGTTTTGTCGAAGCATTGCTGCTGTTTTTGGAGTCTGCTGTCTCTGCCAAGAATGGGATGGCTCAGGAAGTTGGGGCGATGGCTCTCTTCAACCTTGCTGTAAATAATAACAGGTATACTAAGATCTGTGCTACAATTTCTGAAGCTTTCAGTAGCTACACTAGATGACAAGTGTACTAGAAGTCTTTTGCTGCTCTTATTAATCTCGACTGGCCTTATCCCAGCCATGTCAGTAATATAATAGTAATAGCACGTCTTGAATTCTATCATTTCCAGATCATGCATTTATTGCACAGCATTCAAATATCTAAGTCCCTCCACTTATTCCAAATAGACTTAATTTCTCTTTGGGACAATATATTCAGAAATGTAGTTTCTCTTACAAAAGAATGCTTTGGCACATCTCACTCACTACCAATTTCTTTTAGGGCTTGTGTATAGTATAATTTACTGGAATGCTAATGTGAAACAACTTTTTCTGTGCTTTTCAGAAACAAGGAATTGATGTTGGCATCAGGAGTTCTTCCAATATTACAGAATATGATTGCCGATACTGATTCTGTTGGAGCAGCAACAGCTCTTTACCTGAATCTTTCATGCCTTGAGGAGGCCAAGTCCATTATTGGAACTACAGAGGCCGTCCCTTTCTTGATCTGGGTTCTTAAGAATGAAACTCACGAGCAATGTAAACTTGATGCTCTCCATACAGTGTATAACATTTCAAGTCAAGCCACAAACATTCCTCACCTCCTGTCAGCTGGCATTGTTGATGCTCTCCAAACTCTCATCACACACACCAGCGACCAAGCTTGGACCGAGGAATGCATTGCAGTGTTAATATATCTAGCCTCAAGCAATACTGCAAGAGATGAGATGATTAAGACCCCTGGGCTGATTGGCTCGCTTGCCACCATTCTCGATGTTGGTGAGCCCGTCGAACAAGAACAAGCCGTGGCTTGTCTTCTTATATTATGCAATGCAAGTGAGAAGTGCAGTCTAATGGTCCTTCAAGAAGGGGTGATACCTTCATTGGTGTCCATTTCAGTGAACGGGACTGTGAGAGGGAAACAGAAAGCTCAGAAGCTTCTGATGTTCTTCAGAGAGCAGCGGCAACGAGATCCACCAGCCGGTCCCATGCAGCCCGGGTCTCAGAGTAGTGAGGTGGGGTTGCCTCCCGAAGATACAAAGCCATTGTCCAAGACGGTATCAAGAAGAAAAGTCAGTAAGGTATGGGGTTTTTGGTGGAAAAACAAGAGCTTCTCCGTATACCAGTGTTAGAAGGAAGTTTACTGCTGTAAACTTCTTCCTCTTCTCCTTGGAAGACAGATTCCTCGAGAGGGTTCTACGTCGGCCCGGTGCAACGCAACACACTAGGATAGATGGTGTATGGATATAAATTAACGGTAGAAGAAGGGCAAGTGTGTTGAAGAAAATCTTAGGTGTGAATAATTTGTTGTAAATCCTGGGATTCAGCTATGGAATTGAGTAACGTTTTGGTATAAGCCTTATATCATGAAATGAGCTCCAAATCTGTGTTGTTCTGCGCCAAAGCATCACCCAATTTTGTAGGTATTTTGTTAGTTTCTTAGTTCTCTCTTACTCCTGGAGTCGTAGTCTAGTTTGCAGTCGCTAGTTGCCACTATGTAATATTTTTGTGCATCCGAGAAAAGAAAATGAAAAATATAAATCTGTTAGCATTCATTGAGAGTTGGATTTCGATTTTGTAGGTGTCTCTTAGAGTGTGTTTGCTGAGCTTATAAGATCTTCAAAATAGCTTATAGAGGTTTATAAGCTTTTACAAAGGGGCTTATGATAAGTTCTTAAATAGTTTATAAAGTTGTGAAAATAAGTTCAAACAACTTATAAGTTCTCCTAAAAATAAATTGTTCAACTTCAATTTATTTTTTCATAAGCTTATAAACAATAATGAATTTATCGATAAATCTTGTGTGAGATTTATGAAAACAAAGAAAGAACACGAGAGACTTTTACGTGGTTCGATCAAGAATAAGATCTACGTCCACTTAGGAGATGATCCTCAAGATGTTTACTATAATTCGATTACAAAGTATCTCAAAGGAGCTCTAGTATTCAAGAATTTGCTAACCCTTTACCTTCAATCTAACTCCTATTTATACACAAACGTAAACCTTGCCACGAATCCTCGATTGGCGGGCTCATGATTCTCCTATAACCCACCATGATCTCCACCATTATTACCCATGATTTCTACCGTTACCTCATTATCATACCCATAATTATCGCCATTTAGGCGTAACCGGTAGTAGCAATGAGGTTAGGCCCACTGTTTGGGGCCTTCTATCGGGCCCGAGAGGTTGTGCCATATCCTATCATAGCCCCCAAAAGTCAAGGAATAGCCTTGCCGAGGCGAAGCGAGAATGTGCTTTGCCGAGGCGGGATGTTGTCTTGTCAAGTTTCGCTGAAGGTTCTTGCTCTCTGTCAGATGGTTCCCTTTTTTTTTTTTTTTTTTAAGACATCGAGGTCCGACCGAATACTTCTATCGGTCCGAGGTGGATACGGGCGCAACCGATGCCCAACTCGTAATCATTACGTGATTAGACTAGCGAAGTCGAGGTCCGATGTCGGGGAGGTCGAGGTCCGACCAAATACTTCTACCGTACGAGGTCATGGGCGAGTCCGATGTCCGAGCTCGATGTAATCATTACGTGATCGATCGGCGCTCGCTTTCCGTAGAGTACGCCATACGCGCCAGCGGTAGTTGGGCACTTCAAAGCGTGCAGCTGCTTGGCCACACATCCAATCGTAGATAGCACGTGTGATAAACGAAACGGCAGATTTTAGGCGCCATTTATCCTATAAATAGGTCTAAAAGAGGCAACTGTTCACTTTCTCCTTCGACGTTTGAATCCAGAGAGCATAACCTTAGAAATTCCCAATTCCTCTTTCACACTTTGTCAAGAAATCGGAAATTCCGCCCGTAAAAGTAAGTATGTATTCTTCACCTTCTCATTCCTCTTCTCGCCTCGATAACTCGGGTTCGGCTCGGGTTCGCCGCCAAGATCCCAATGTAAGGGATTATATATGCCATAATCGCCAGTAAATCAATAGACTTAGTTCTGTGGTTTCACCGTGTCTTCGGTATGGGATGGCATCGTGATTGGTGGGCGAGATCAACTTTGACGATGGAGGAGCTTTTGGTGGTTGTCGAGAAATACCACATCCCGTGAGGATGCATGGTGGTGCCTTCCAAACCCAATGATAGGCGATGGCCTCCCGAGGGTTTATTACCATCTATGTAGATAGTTTAATAGCCGGCTTAGATTTCCTTTTCCTATTTTCCTTAGTTTACAAGAGTACTTTCAATCCCCATATGCCAACCGACCTCCAATTCTATTAGTCATGGTTGGGCTAGGGCGGCTCACACTGATAGGCGAGGAGTTTTTTTCAAGTCTTGATGCGTTTTTAGCATCAAGTCTATGGGAGGAGTGTATTATTTTCACCGCCTAAAGTTTAAAATAGCTTCCCATCGGGTATCCCACCGCGTAATAGATACTTCTTCTCGCGGGACGAGGGTACCGAGGTATGAGTGGGGCCTCTGAGCAATAAAGGACGGAAAATTAATCCCGGGCCCTATGGAGAAGTCATTGAACGATATGGGTGAGATCCCATCGATCAATTATACCAAGACGACCTAAACGATGCTTTGGGTCGAGTGTCTATAGGTCGACGCCCAGCACTGTGGTCCGATTTGGGTGAGGCAACCTTCTTATTTTTATTTACTCCGTCTCGATTTCGCAGTGCTAACGAGATTCTCATTCTGCTTGCGTGAAGATCGACCCCACCGCAGAAGTCAATGTATCGAGCTCGCCGCGCCCGCACCATCCGAGCGGGCGGAGCCCGCGAGGAAGGCGAGGCGCGCGGCGAGTCCACCCAGCAGCCCATGGTGGTGGACGCCCGAGGACTTAATGACCGATCCTCGTGCAACCTCGGTCCGACGTTGGAAATCGAGGTCCATGGCCACCGCCCGAGGTGCTCGCCCAACACCGCTATCCTTCCCAAAGGTATAAGTTGCTACTTTTCTCCTCGTGAGTTTGTTGTTACGTGTTGCTAATCGCTCCATATTCGTGACGCGCCTCAATGGCGCGAGATGCACCGCATGGCCGGGCTTGTTGTTGAGGGCGCCGCGATACGAGGCCATGGAGAAAGACCGCCGCGGACAAGCCGAGGGTCACCGCCGAATCCGCTACCGACGCCGCTGTATGGACGCCGAACTTGCAAAGGCGAAAGCGATGAGCCGGCGGCAAAGATGGCCGCCGAGCGCCTCAAGAAGGGACCAGATCTTGCGAGTGGCCCGTGCCGGCGCGAGAGCGCCAAGAGGAGGCGCCGAGGCCGAGAGGAAGCCGGCACAGACAAGCACCTCCGGCGGGGCAAGGACCTATGCCGAGGGCCTTCGCCAAGAAGCTTATCGAGCCGGAGAGTTTTTCCTCCTTCATCTCCGACCTTGCACCGTGATGAGGCCGCAGTGATATGTGCCCACCTCGAGAAGTTGGCGGCCGAGAGACCTGATTTTGACAAGGCCCAACACGGTTGGGTTGAGGTCGAACCCCGGGAGGTATGCATGAATTATGCTCGCATAATCGCGGGCGACCTCTTTTCCCGTGGTGGATGCTCGCATCTTCTCGCCTCACTCGACGGCGGAGGTCAGAACTCAAAGGTGCAAGGAAGATGAAGACATGGAGCTTCAAGCCTTCCTTGCTGAGTTGAGGGCCGAAACCGGGGCGGCAGGTCCGAGCTCGGACGTCCCTTCCGGAGATCGGCAACCAGCGGAGGAGCAGCAGCAGCAAAGACAAACAGGAGGTCGAGAGGCCGCAGAATGAGCCCGAGGTCATGGACCCAATGTAATAGGATGATTTGCCGGGTCGATAGGACCTCGTGTTGTACAAACTTCCATTTTGAATAATAATAGACATATCTTGTTAAAATGCCTCAGTGTTGTCTTATTTCTAGCGTTTTCATCTCAATATCGGACTCGATCACGAGTTGCTAACAAAGTCGAAAGAAGTCCGAGGTGCTCTTCTTGCCGAGAAGGACGAAGAGGTGATGCACCGGAGGAGTCGATCCGCCGAAATGACTCAGTTCTAGCCGGCATGGATGTCACCGGATCATCACCGAATCGAAATGTGTTGCACGAGGTCGATCAAGAAGTGGTCCGCCTCATCGAGAATGAGGCGTTAAAGTTAAGGATTACACATCTCAAGTCCGTGGGGCTGATTTATCCGCAGATGTGATCCGAGGCGATTGATGCAATGCGAGGAGCAGCTGAGCCGACAACAGAGAGCTGGCTCGGATCTCGGAAGAGCATGCAGTATGAGAAAGTAATCCACGGATGGTGGAACTACCATATCTCGGCCGACGATCGAGTTCGAGCTTGTCGGTCGAGGCATGGTAATCGAGGGATGAGGAGGGCCAAATAGCAAGAAGTTTCAAGATCGCCGACTCTATCCCGAAATACATGCAAATGTACGAGATCGCTCGCAAACGACGATGCCCCAATCCGCAGCCGCCTACTACGCTGGCCTCTCGTCCAATAATTGAAGAACTCGAGGAGGAGGGCGGCTATGCCGATTATGCCGGTGCTTCGCCTAATGGGTCCACCCGAAGAGGAGTGGTTTAGAGGACGGCCAGGCCAGGGCCGGAGACGAGGCCGAGCGCGAGCAGCAGTCGAGGTGGAAGGGCGATCGCTCGGGACGAGGGCATGGTTCTCGCCCGAGTTAGCTCACGGGTCGAGGTGCGGCCTCGGTATAGGATCGCATTCCCAACCGAATCCGCTCAGACGTGTCGAATGCACCGAGTAGGCCGAGGTGGTGCCGCCCTCATAGATCAGGTGGAGGGACCGAGTTCATTCCGTATTCATCGTCGACCGGGATTTTGTTCGTAATTATCTCACCAATGAAGTCTCATGGTAGAGCCCGAAACCCGAATGAGTGTATATAGTATATGACTTTGTATGTAGGTATAAATGTATTTAGACTCGTTTCGAAGTGTACGTTTTTCCTCTTGAGAGGTATAAACATAGCTTAGGACTTCGCTTGGTCGTAAATGTATTTATATCGTATACTTGGTCATAACTTGGTAAGATCCAATTTTGGATGTCTTATACATGTAGATTTTTCAATTTAATGAGTAATCAGATGCATGCATGTGACTTTCAAACTAGTGAGTAGTCCAGATGCGCAGACCGAGACGCTCAATTCAATGAGTAATCTACGAGCGCGCGCGCGCTAGTGAGTACCCTACTTAGTGGGTTTTTCATCTTCGTGAGGCGGCCCTCGTGAAGGTTAAATGCGGTATATCCAAATAGATGTTCGCATATAAATAAATGAAGCGAAATGAAATATTCATTAGAAAATAAATATTTTATTCACAATATATGACATCGCACTTCAACAAGGCAAGTAAGAAGGCTAACATAAGGTCGATCCAAATCGAAACTATGTAAAGTACCTCCTTAAATGAGAAATATGCCGTGTTCGGGATAAGCGCACTGATAAGTGAGATAGCTTGTAAGCCCCTCGCCAAGGTTCTCGTGAACACGGTATGGGCCTTCCTATGTCGGATCCAATTTGTTAAGACGCTCGCCTCATCGGCTTCATTATTTCGCAGGACGAGGTCGCCTACTTGGAGCGCGGAGGCTTTGACCCTTTGTTGTAGTACCGCGACCGGGCCTCAGATTGGCTTTATGAAGGCGAGCTCGCGCTTCTCCTCGAGCGGCCAAGGTCAGCCCGCAGTCTTCCTCGCCCGGCTACCGGTCGAAGTGAAGAGGCGCGGTCATGCCACCGATCTCGGCCAAGATGACGGCCTCGGCATCGTGACCGTGCCGAAGGGGTTTCCGCGCGACGTCTCGAGGTGTGGTCCCGTAGGACCGAGGACTTAAGGGAGATTTTCAGCCCGCCGCCTTTAGCTCGGTCCAACCTCTTCTTCAATCCTTGTACGATCGCGGTTCGTCACCCTCGGTCCGCCATTCGCCAGTGGGTGTGCGATCGAGGTGAAGCGTTGATCGATCCAAGCTCTTCGCACCATTCCTCAAGTTTTGTCCACGAATCGCGCCGCTGTCCGAGACCGAACGTGCGGTATGCCGTCGGCAGACTATATTTTTCCACACGGCGTCTCGAATCCTTCGCCGCGAGGCTTCGATAGTGGCTCGACCTCGACCCATTTTGTGAAGTAGTCTATAGCAACGACTAAATATCGGTCGACCCGTGCCCTTCGAACGGACCAACAATGTCGATCCCCATCGCATGAAAGGCCACGGGCTTTGTAGTCGCTTAAATCGGTCCGGGGTAGCTGACCGTGGAACGGTCGCACTTCGACATTTTTCGACAAGTTCACCAATTGAATAAGTGTGGGCAATAATATCCCGACCTCAACGCCTTTTTGAAAGAGCTCGGGGTCGATGTGGCTTCCGCAAGATCCTCCGTGAATTTCATTAAGCACGTAGTCGGCTTCTTCCGTCCAAGGCACCTCGAGAGGGTTGAAGGTAAGACTTCCGCAGAGAGCCCTCATACATAAGATACTTCGATTTCACCATCATCTTTTCGCTTCTAGCCGATCCCGAGGTAGTGTGCCAACTTCCGTGTATGCTCTTGGGCGCCATCCGCTTGGTTCACCTCCGAGATAACATCGACGCGGGCCTCAATGCTTCGAACGAACCTCCCATCGGGCGGATTTGTCGACGACGGCTAATTTATCGAGGATGTCACCGCTATTTTCCTCTCGTGGATTTGATTAATCATCAAGTACCTAAACGAGGTCGATTTCTTTTCGCTTCTCAAGGTATCGCTTCATTCGATCCTCTTTAGCCTCAGATGTGCCTAAGACCGTTTACCACGACTGGAATCTCCAAATATCTCAACTTTGTCCACTTTCAATTCCTTTGCTAAGCGGAGTCCCGAGATCGCTGCTTCATACTCCACTTCGTTGTTGGTGGTCGGAAGGTAAATCGGAGGGCGATGTCACCTCTTGCTTATCCGGGCCGAGGGAAGGATACCCGCCTGCTACCTGCCTTGCATGAAGCTCCATCCACGCACATCCGCCAACATCCGCGGGTGGTGCAAAGTCGTTCTTCTTCCGCGAGGGCGGGAGTGACCTCACTGGTAGAGGCGACCTGAATTTGACCTCCACCAGAAACTGCAAGGGCTTGCCCTTTATAGCCGGCCCGTGAGATGAGATGTCGTGCTCGCCGAGCTCCAAAGGCTCACTTAGCTATTCGCCCAGATGACTCGGTTTTGATAAGACTTGTCTTAGAGGCAAGTCCGTTAATACCGGATAGAATGAGCTTGAAAGTAAGGTCGAGGCGCCGCCATGCTCACCAAGGCCGAGCTACCTTCTCGAGGTTGGTGTACCTCGCCTCCGGTCCTTCGAGAGCTCGGCTAATGAAGTAGACGGGAGTTGTCGTCCCATCTCATCTCGCACCAAGACAAGACTAATCGCCTCGTCCGAGGTGGCGGATATAATGATAGAGTTTCACCGCTTTGGGCGGATAGTGTCGGTGTCGGCGAGATATTCCTTCACCGTGCGGCGGCGACCGTGTTCTTCCCGCCAGTGAAACTGGAGCTCTCCTCAGATCTTGAAGAAGGAAGTCGCTTCTCGACCGAGATAGGAATCGGTGAGATGCCAGTGCATCCGGTGAGTTTGTGTATTTCACGATGGTTTTGGGATCCGCATGTCGAGCACCGCTTTCACTTTGGTAGATTGGCTTCAGCCTTCGAGAAACTCAAGATCCCGTAAATTTACCCGCCTTCACCACGAATGTGCACTTCGGGATTGAGCTTGAGGTCACGACTGAGGAGTCAAGAATAGTTTCGAGGTCAATGGCGCAGCTTCTCGCCTTTTTGCTTTTGACTACTATATCGCCGACATAGACTTCAACAATTTCTCCTATGTGATCCTCAAGATCGCGCCCACCATTCTTTGGTAGGTAGCTCCAGCTGCTTTTCGCATCGAAGGCATCTTCCAGAAGCAAAGACACCAAGTCAAGAATGAACGCTATTTTGGGGCATCTTCCGGCTCATCAAGACTTGGTGGTATCCTCAGATAAATCCAAGAAACCGAAGATCTCATGCCCCACCAATGCTTCCACCTTCTTGTCAATGTCGGGGGGGTAATGCTTTTAGGCAAGTGTTTATCGAGGTCGGTATAGTCGACACACATGCGCCATCCCTCCCGGCTTTCGAACTACAACGGATTAGCCATCCAAGTTGGGTATTTAACCTCGACAGATTTTAGCCTCCGGAGTCGGGTTACCTCATCCCGATGACCGCTTCGCCGCGCGGCAAAACTTCTTCTTCTCGCCGAACCGGTTTAGTAGCCGGATCGATGTTGAGACGATGAGTTATGAGCTCGGGCGAGACCCCACCATATCCAATGGAGACCATGCAAATACATCTCTATATTCCTTAGAAGTCGCACGACTGTCATAATATCGATCGAACTCGGTACCAACCTCGACAACTTTGGAAGGGTCGTCGTCAGATAGTCAAGGTTCTCGCGATCATCCCGAGGTGGCAACTTGGAGGTTCTCAGAATTGCTAGGCCCGAGGTAAGGCCGCATCTTGGTTGAGACTCGTGGGCATTCTTTAGCCGCTTGGTCACCCCGAATGCTTAACACTCCCACGGGGTGGGTATCTTAATGGTGAGGTGGTATACGGAGCAGACGGCTCGTTGCATACACCAATCTCTTCCTGTGATAATGTTGTATGGTGAGGAGCTCGACCAGAAAAATTGAATGGCCTTGGTAACCGACCGGGAGCGCGCCTACCAGAACCTAAGGGTAATGACACCTTCGGGTCGAACCGCCTCGAGTAAAGCTTCAGAATCGAAGGTGCGGGGTGTACCGAATTCCTTCGACATCAAGTTTATCCAGCAGCCGAATATGATGCTAACGGAGGCTCCGGCGTCAATGTAGACCCGATGTACATTCTTGTTGCCCACTACGGCTCAGATTGTAATGGCATCCCGCGAGGCATGATCTTGGTACTGGTCGCTTTGAGAACACGATGTTTTCTCCATCCCGAGTCGCTTGTTTTTCGCTCTTGGTCGGCCTCGAGCTTCATTTCTAAGCGACGACCGCGTGTACCAACCGGCAACCGGTTATAGCGTAAACTCGCTCCATTGCATTGGGACCTTCGCCTCGCCATCTTCGTGTCGGGTTGCCGCTGAGGTCGGTCCACGCTGTTACCACCTTCATTTTTCCCTCTCGCTTTTATTACCCGCCCGATCGGCCGGTACTTCTTCGGCCTTCCTCGACGAGCTCGCCAACTGTGAGCTCAAGGACTTACAATCTTCAGACGTGACCGCACTCGTGGTAATCACAATACTTTCCCGTTGACTTTTTTTCGATCCTCCTTCATAGGAGGAGGTTTTGAAAGAGCTCGGTGAAGGTCAAATATTTCCACCGGACTCAATAGAGGGCGATCGTTATTACTGGGAGTTCGGCCGAGGTCCCACCTCGATTCTCACCGGGTCCTTCTTTATTCTTTCGAACGCACTGCTGCTCAAGACCTCGCCCCGATCCTCCGGCTTCCTTCTCAATCCACGCTCATCCCGTGATCTCTCTCTTTCGGTCCGACTCGTCCCTTCGACAAAGTTGTCAACTGTGGTCCAAAGACGACTAGTCGCTTTGGTCGCTCACGGGTGATCTCTTTATTCGAGCCCGTGTCGGATCCCGCTTCAATGCGCTGATGATGTAGATCGTTACTCTCATCTATTTTAAGGGATTCCATGATGAACTGGAGACGAAATTCGACATTGTTTCGCCCCGCCCTCGACGGATTGTGCGATCGGATGAAGGTTGTCGAGGCGGCATTTTCGTAAAACGCCATTTGAATCGATCCATGAGGTCTTTGAAGCAATGGATGCTGCTCGCGGCGAGGTGAACCAATGTCGGGCGTTGGAGATCAGCACCTCGAAAGACCTTACACATATGGAAATCTTCCATCCCTCGTTTGCCATATTGGTGGTATAGCAAATAGGAAGTCGGGGATCTCCAAGGCCATCGTATGCAGCAATATTCGAGCCCTGATCGCTGCGGCAAGGGTGTATCCGAATCTCCTCAAAAAGAGAGATAATTCGTCCGTGTCGGTCGAATCCGGGAGTTCGTTACCATCCTCTCCGGGAGCTGAGATCGATAACGACGCCCGTCGCCTCTTCGAGGGGAGTTCGACTTCGCTTTCCTCCCTTCTTTCCCGCCCATTTTCATGGGTATCACGCCGAGGTGAGAACGACTCCGCGGAGGGTACGAGGACGAATGAACCCCGGTATCGGGCGATCATTATGTCGTGATGAACGCTGATTGTTTTGAGAGGTAAGACCTCGATCGCTCAGTAACCACCACTTCGGACACTCTTGAGGGCCCGCCCGCTTGTCCTCCGGTTGAGGAAACTCGAATTGATTGAGGTTGGCGTTGAGGAACTCTGACATCGCCGACCGAGGACTCGTGGGAGCGCGAACCTCCTGCTCACCGCAGATCGAGGTCGGTGTCTTCCTCTTCGTTGGGCGGCGATCCCGAGCTCGTATGGAAGCATTTTCCATGTGACCTCGTGTGTGACCGCTGGTGGCGTCCGCACCCCTTTCCCGCGCCAGTGACCACCGATCGTCCTCTGCACGATTGTTACCGACATCGCCAAGAAGATTAGCGCAGCACGTGTCCTCGCCATTAGATTGTAGAAACACACAGCTTTTTGTTCAAGAGTTTCACAGACGCGCCAATGATAAATCTTGTGTGAGATTTATGAAAACAAGAAAGAACACGAGAGACTTTTACGTGGTTCGATCAAGAATAAGATCTACGTCACGTAGGAGATGATCCTCAAGATGTTTACTATAATTCGATTACAGCAAGTATCTCAAAGGGCTCTAGTATTCAAGAATTTACAACCCTTTACCTTCAATCTAACTCCTATTTATACACAAACGTAAACCTTGCCACGAATCCTTGATTGGCGGGCTCATGATTCTCCTATAACCGACTCATGATCTCCACCATTATTACCCATGATTTCTACTGTTACCTCATTACTGCTACCCATAATTATCGCCATTTAGGCGAACCGAGTAGGCAACAGAGGTTAGGCCCAGCTCGCTTGGGGCCTGCTATTGGGCCCGAGAGGTTGGGCCATATCCTATCATTTACCAAGATAATTTTACTATGATTCGTTATTTTTTATATATAAATTATTAACTTCATTTATCGTCAATTTTCTTTCTCTAACTAACGTTTCATTCACTAGCTTATAAGCTTCATTATCTAAACATTTTGGTAACTTATAAACTTTTGAAACATTACATCTTATAAGCTTTTGAAATATTTTATAAACTTTTTAAAATAAGCTTAGCGAAACACTCTCTTAGTCTAGTATTATATTTTACTTTTTCTTGTTTAAGGAGTGAACTACCTACCAAATATAACCCACTACATGGTATACTCTTGATTTATATACTTAGAGTGATTATAAACATAAGTAATCTCTCAACGAACAAGATCATTGTTAATTACGAGAGAAGAAGATAAATATCTAGTAAGTGAATTATTATCACTTTGGAATTTCATGTCAGTAAGCCCGTCTAGCTCAGTTGGTAGAGCGCAAGGCTCTTAACCTTGTGGTCGTGGGTTCGAGCCCCACGGTGGGCGTTAAATTATTTTTTTGGCTGATATCTAAACCAAACAAACTATTTTTGTTTTTTGCTATATCGAACCAAGCTATCATCTTTTTTATTCTTGAAAGCAATTATTGTCCATCTTCTTTACCATTTTTCGAGTAAAAACCATCAACCAATAACAAAAAATAATCACATTTACTCTATACATGTAAATCAAGATTTCATTGTAGAAGAAGATCCTAACTAAAGGATCTGCCAAATCAAAATTTGACACAAATTGGTACAATGGGCCATTGGTGGCAGCCATATATTGTAGAAAACAAGAAACAATCATCCTAACTCTTAACAAACCCACAAAATTAAAGTATACATCATCTACATGTAAAAATTAGTGTAATCTGACCTCTCTGTTCAAATCCTTGTGCCCCACAAACAACTCATCACTTCAGTTGCTTTCAATGACTTGCTCACTAATGTCCTTCAAGTGTACATCTTCCCCCCCTTGCTCTTGCTCCTCCTCCTCGTCTTCCTTCTTTTCCCTCTCGAGTATCTCCTTGTAAGTGCAGCCTAGCGTTTGATTGAACGGCTGGTTCTCGTCTTGCGAGCAATCGGAGACTGGAGACGAATTCGCAGACTGATAGGAAGAGTACATGGGTGAATCTCCCGCATAGAGCGGCTCTTCAAGCGCCTTTATCCTGCTCCTCCATGAATGCAGCCTCTTCACCGACAAGTGAATTACTTCTGTAGGCACGCCTTTGGTCACTTCCGTTCCGTTGGTGTTTTCCCTCTCTTCAAACTGCACGGATTTGGGAGCTACTGCGTGGTTCCTCGCTGCGTCGGCGTAGGAGTAGGGCTTCTCGAACTGCACCAATTTGGTATGCTCCTTGGTGCTGGATTTGTCCTGCGTTTTGCAGTTGACGTCGACGGTGATCTCCTTCTCCCTCGCGCTCTTAGATCCGACGTGGACGAGGATCGAGAGGAGGGAGCTGAGCCACGAGATGAGATGAACGACCACCCAATCGAGCAGGGGGAATTGATGGATCACGGTGGGGAATTTCCTCACCGCGTCGTCGAAGCGCCCCGGTAGGGCTTCGGCGAGGCTGACGAGGCCGTCGATACCGTCGAAGAGGCACGCGGATCGGGGGAGGATCGCCTCGAGTTTGCCTTCTATTGCGAGGATGTGATCGTCGATCACGATTAGCAGAGCTAAACATCTGCTCCCCGTGCTATATACGAAGGTGGGGCAGAAGGTGTTGAAAATCGAGATAGACCTCTTGGCCATCGATCCCAGCGGCGCGTCCAGATCCTGCGCCTTCGCGGTGGCTTTTCGCGCGATGGCTATACACGAAGCGCCGCAGGTTTGCAGCGGGCGACGTCGTGGCGATTTTCTGGTGGTGGCGCCGTGAGAAATCCATGGCTGCCGAGCAATGTTTGTATTTGATAAATCGATGAAAAAGTCGAAGAAACTGCAAACAATCTGTAACTGAAATGAGAGATGAAGATCATACCGAAGTTAGAGAGGAAGCCGCGGAGTTTAGAATGTTTGCAGGAAGCCTCCATATGAGATTGAGAACCCCCATTTTTGTGTCAGAATAATTTTTAAAAATAGGAAAAAAAGAAAAAAGGGAAAAAGGTAGCATGGTCAATCATATAAACCATGTAATTGTGAAATTCGTTAATTCAGGATGCTATGTGGATGTGGATGTGGTCGTCGTTGATCGTGGCCGTTTTGTTTGTTGAGAGTGGGAGAAAACTATAACTGAAACCATCATTATTCATTTATTATTTATTTATTATATTACAACTAGTAAGTGCACGTACAATTTTACCAAGTAAATAAATACTGATTACTGCATTGAATAATACTGGGTTCTTTTTAAGTTCATAGACTCCGCGGCAGCTAAAATTAGTTTAACTTTACTATCCCAATAAGTATTTTTATTCAATTTTTCCGTAATTAAATATGCTTTGCTAAAGAGTTGACTAAAATAATCGGAAGATGGACAGGTTTGTAGTAGACATGTTTTGTTATTAAACCCCTACTACATCACTTAGGGGTTGTTGGGTTTGTTCCTTTACAGCTTTCTAGATGAAATGAGTCATTTCTTTTACATGCATGTTTTTATATATATCCTCTTGTTCCCACCCCATGCCTTGTTTCGAAATTTGGCTATATCCCCAGATACCGAGTTCATTGTAATATGTGATACCTGTTTTATGTTATTTCGTACGTTTTGACCCAAAAAAAAAATTCGTATTCTATTTAGCAATAGATGCTAAAATCTGAGATAAAATACCAAACTAGGACAAATTAAAAATTCAACTCTGAGCCATACCTCTAAAGATAAATTAAACCTTGATGAAATGAAGCTAGAACTTCCAATGAACTTACTAACATTGTAATTTACTTCAACAGATTTCTTTTTAAAATAAAATTAAAATTAAAAATTATGGTGACTACAAAATGGATCCACAGGCTTCATCTATCCTTGAAGAAGCTTGACAGTTATGAATGGGATTGTCCCTTGTAATAATGAGTCTTCAAAAATCTTCCGTTATGTGAAGATATATACATACATAAACACATTACTATTCATCATCTCTCCATATCTCACGGAGCAGCTGATATCGAATAGCATTCGCACCGCCCTTCTCCTTAGGCATCAAGCTAAGCCTTGCCAATGCAGCAGACGTCTGGTAGCTATCGGGGATGATTGTAGTCAAGGGAGAGTCAAGCTCATCTAACTCATCGTCACTGCTGTAGGATTTCTTGAGGGTCGATAGCCTGCTACTCTTGAGCACTTGCCTGCCTACTTCTCCCACGCAGGTTAGCAGAGCTGCTGGAGGCGGTGAGTATTTTGTAGCAGTTGCCACGTAGGGAAAGCTTGTGATGACCTCCTCCGGAGAATCTGAGCTCTCCTGAAAGCAATATAAATTATTTTCAAGTCTGACATTTTGAAAATATGTTCGTACTTAGTTGAAGAGAAACACTAACCTCTGCACTGAGGATGTGGATTATGTAGGGTGGGATCGGGTTGGGGCTGAACTCGTCAGGGACAAAGTTGTTTAGAACCCGTTTGATTATTGCTGGGCCGAACATTGGGCAGACCTTTTGAAATAGGAGAAGAAATGGTTTTGATAGTGTGTGAAGTTGAATAAGTAATAGTACAACTGCTAGAGATGATTGTGATGGTCACCTCTTTTCTGGTTGGGGCATCAGCTAGCATTCCATAGGGAAGCATCATGAGATCGCTCAGGGCATGGAGGAGACGAAATGCCTTGAAAGGTTTTGGTTTGCTGATGTTCCCAAGAGTGACATCGTCATCTGTTGAGTCTTCTTCTAATCCGAAGAGATCTGTTAGCCATCTCGACCAGTTTCCGATCTACAAGACAGTTTAAGAAGATTAAACCAACTGCAACAAGAATATGTAATTTTTAGAACCTGTGCAAAGAGAGGGTATATGAATTGAGAAGGATCTGTTGAGATATGAAGCACCTACTAGTTTCGAGAAGTTACACAGACTGAAAATAAGTGATATTTACCAAGAAAAATGTATTGTTCAAGAACAAAGAAGTTAAAAATACTCAATATGGAAGAGGTTTCGGTTGATAAGGACAGAACTAGTACAGATTAGCAGTCAGACGTCGACTTGATGGAACTAACAATAGATCAAAATCTGCTATATAATCATATTTCTAAAGTTCACTTGATAGATCAAATCTGGAATTTTTGTACAGAGTAGGCGGTGTGGCTGTAGCTTATGATGTGAACCTCTGCTGAGTAAATAATATAAAGTATCAATAAACTATTTTATTCTCAACTATAAGTTGAAATAATATATACATCGGGAGCTAAGGTAGGTTTCAACATATTCAAAACAAACATCCGTTTTCACATTAATGCTATAATCTCTTTGAACACTACAAGATAGTAATTTCATGTAAAATCATATCTGCACTCACAATATTTTTCAATTGCGCTCCAGCGCCAAAGCTTGCTTTGCCCGGCTGCACTGGGAGGACTTTAGAGTCACTAATGGGATCAGAAACAGGATCAGTTGGCATATCTTTTGCAGATTCACGCAGAATAGCATTGAACATTGCCATGTCGAGCCTATTAACCAACTGCTGCATCACCTAAACCAAAAGATAAATCATCGTTATACTGTCCCCTTTTCATTCAAAAATGATGTTTCCAACATTCAAGCATCAAGCACAAAGTCAAGTTCCATAGTAAAGACTGTCATTTTACTTGATTATATCCCAAATTAAGCAAAGAATAGTCTTCTAAAGCTTTCTCTTCTTCAAAGTAACTGAGTAAATTTATCTAGAAAGTTTATTTTACTCATGTCCAAATGTTTTCATGTCTAGGATATCGAGAGATACCAGTATAACCAGTTCAGACAAGCAGCCACATTCATGCCCTCCTGCCTGAATAGGGCAAAGTCTTTCACATGCATCTTTGAATGCTTTCTTCCACAACTCTATTGAGAAACTTGCCTGCTCATGACTACCCAAATAGTTTCTTCTTGAACTTGTTTTCTTTTTACCTGAGCTTCTTTCTTTATTACTGCCTTTGGCAACAGTGGGCTGCATATGTGGTGTAAAATTCTACAGCAAAACCAAAAAAGGGCCATAATGTGTCTGATGTAAATTAATAAATGGTTGTAAAGTTTAGCAAATGGAGAAAACTAACAAACAACCTGCCACCATATAGACTCAACAATTCGAGAAAACAGCCACGATTCAACTCTTTCCAGGGCAATAAGGAATGTCAAGACATCTTCCAAGTCATCAGATTCATCAATTGACTTAGATCGCTGTCCCTCATGATGAGCAGTATATGAAAATCTTCCACCATTACTATTTATACTTGATTCATTAAGATGTGGCAATTCTGCAGCAATCTGGCTGATGATGGACCTCAACATTATTGAATTAGACAACCAGAAGGTTAGCCTGTAAAAAAGTAAGTCTCTCACTTTAGTGAAATATAAAGCATGATACAGCTTTTCTGAAAGACGAATCAATAAAGTTCAAGCAAAGAAAGAAAATCGATACAGCTTTTCTGAAAATGTAACAGAACAAACATCAAGTCTCAGACAATTTGAAAGGTCTATATATCTGAAACTAGGAAATACCTCGGTACATCGTTTCCACATGCTTTAGAAACCAGAACTAGCCCAGATACAGCAGTTCTTGCTGCACTAGCTCGTTTAGCTTGAGACCTTGCTTTGCAAGCATTCTTATAAAATCTGGATAGTCGCCGAGCAGGAGCATGGACCTTATTTACAGAACTCGAATGCTCAGCAACTATGGAAAATAAACTCACCTCAATTGCTGCTGTCTCTCTCAATTCTTGTTCAAGCATCTTGACCCTCATTTTCCATTCATTTTCTCGGTGAGAAGGATAAGCTTCTGGTTCTTCTCTTCCAACTGTTGAACTAATTCTTTTAATCTCGTGAGATTCATTTAGTATATCTAATTCTAGTGACTTCCCCCCAATGTAAGCATCAGCTGGAACTCCATTTAGTTTAACTGAACCATGTTTCTCAACAGACTTCGCATGCTTCAGCCGAGCTTTGTTACTACCCGATGGTGGGATTGCCGGTCCTTTCTTTCTAGGAGCAAGAGTATCACTTCTCATTTCAATCTGCCGTCTAGTGGCATCTTCTTCCAACAATTTCTGCATCAATCTTTCCTCAATACTCTGTACATCTAATTCAATATTTTTCGTTGCCAATTTCTCCTGAACCTTTGCCCAGCCAGCATGTGTGTCGTTTTTTGTCAGAGTTTCAGAGTGCCACTCCTTTTCTTGAGAAACGAGTGAGTACAGAGAGTTGGACTTAGAACCATGTTCAATAAAATGATAAGCTGACATAGCTTCGTCTGCAAGTCTGTCAAAGGATTTTTCGTGAACAATTTGTCGAGTGCTTTTACTGGTATCATATAACTCCTCACTGCTGTCCTGGAAATTTGTGGATGAAGGTGAAGATATGATTAAGGGGGAACCAGAGCTCTTCTTGACAAACGACAGGCTTCGTTCAGTAAATTTGGACGAAGAAACATAGCGTTTCGCTTTCTTCCATGTATCTACAGATGCACCAGCTGATGAAGGCTTTCCATATCCACTCTGCATTTAAGTGCAAATCAACATATAGTACGAGGGTTCACCTAGCAAATGTAAAAGAGGGTGCAGGAGATCCTAGGTGTTCTTTAACTATGAATTCTCTCACTATATATTATTATTCACATTATCAAAGTATAAAGATGCATCATTAAAAAATTATTCAATTCGCAATCCATATCTCTACCTCCATCTTTTTCATTTTATTGAAATTGTGTCACATTAGCAGGAAAGTAACCTAATTCCAAGAAACTATGTGTGCAGCAAAATTCCGAAGATAAATTTTAGATACCAAACAAGCCTACCAACCTTCTCACTTCGAGATGGTGAAGTCATTGAGAGCTCAAAGGCTGACGAGCCAGCAGTTCTTGAAGAACGTGAAGAGACATCATCATCTGTATAAGAGGCGATTTCTGAGTCATCATCATCATCATCACCATCCAAAGAAGCCTCATTCGAAAAACCAACACTAGGCGAAGAGTAAGACCTATCCTTTTCAATCAGTTCCAATGTAATGGCCAGAGTCGGATGCACTGAGTTATTAGAGCTCTTCTTGAAGGTAAAAGGAACATTAACGCCTAATGCATCGTCAATCAATCCATAATCTGCAAGATTTAGTGAAGCCGTACCCAAGAGATGACCTCGAACCTTGTCCTTACGAGGCTCAAACAAGCTGAATTCCAAATAGTTTTTACGAAACTTCTCTCTGGACTTCTTCCAGTAAAGAGTTGTGGGAAGCATGAAAGACTCGTCGAATACAATGTTGGATTCACCAGCAACAGAGAGAAAGGAACCGGAGTTCTCACTACCATTATCCCATTGAATCAATACAGTTTGAACAGACCTCAAGGTTTTCGATGGAGGCCAAGGCCTAATCTCCTGTACGTGGACAATGTATTCGACTCTAATAGCTACGCCCTTTTTGTGCTTCGGTTTCATGCCAAGAACCATAGCTTTGTAAAAAAAATATCAAAATGTATGCTGTCTGATTAAGTGCAACCTGGTCAAGAAATCCAAGATATGAATGGTATCTTCTTCAATAACTATACGAACTCAGAGATGTATGCAAACAAGAGAAGGGGATTTTACAGTATTTTGTCAAGTATGCCAATGTCTAGGTACGCATCTCTCTCTCTCTCTCTCAAATCAACTATGGAAAATACAATTTACCAGATCAAGAAATGTGGTGATATGGAAAGATTAGCCAATTTTACACAAGAAAATAACCTGTTTTCAACATTACCAAAATGCATCAATAAATAGCACAAGACGGAATTGGAATCATATCAACACGAGATCATGGCATTCAGGCTCCCCCACAATAAAGGAAATACAACAGAAAAATAGAAAGATAAGGTTTAAGCCTTTCACCTTGCAGTGGAATGATGAAGTAGAACTGCACAGAATTTCAGTCGTCTAGAGTGATGGGAGTCCTTGTTTCTGGGTGGGGAATGCAGTGATCGCGAAAAAATTGAAAACTTCTGAAAAGCTTGAAGCAGACAAGCAGTCCACTGTTGTCAACTTTTCATAATTGCTGCTGCTGCTGTCGGAAAAAGAAAATGAATGTAATTGGAATGGTTCGTGACATTGATCTCGAATTATGTGCGTCGAAATTCTACATGAAATCGAAAATTTTCAATTACGATTTGCCCAAACAAAACAGAATATAGCAATCAATGGTAGAAGCGCATGGTATTGGCTACAACGTGGCGGGGACGAATGCAGAATCAAACTCCGGATTTTAAAATAATTGAGTTCGGTAGGACTACAAGCATTTTTAATAAACCATTTTTTAAAGATTTATGGGAACTAACAGTTATTGTCGGTATGCATTCGATAAACCTTACATCATATTATAATTTGAGCAGTTAATGACAGAGAAACATAATGGGTTATTTGTTAATTTTGGATCAATTTTGACCCAATTTTTAACTTTTGATCCAAATTGTAAAACATTTTAATAAAGTCCTCATAATTTGATTTATAGCATATTAAACATTCCTATAATTTTTTGGGCCATTCAAGGAGTTTTTGCGGTCAAGATTATTAATTTGAAATTTGACAGATGAAAATGATCGATTTAGGACTATCGATTGAGAACCAATTGAAACTATCATGCTAAGACTAGGGCTGTCAACTCGTGCGTGTCGGGTCGTTATTGTGTCGACACGATAACGATACGACCTGATAAGGCCAAACACAAATACGACCCGTTAAGGATCTGTCCGACACGAACACGAACACTACACGAAATAGGCTGACACGGACACGATACGGACACAAATATGACATGATTTTTTTCGTGTTGACACGACACGATAACGACACGACATGAAACGATAAATTTAAATCAAAATTAGAAAATAAATAAATAAAATAAATAAAAATATAAAACATGTAATTAAATTAATATTAAATATATAAAAATATTATTGAATTATACGAAATCGACACGAACACGGATGTAACACGAAAATTATCGAGTTACACGAGCACGATACGGATCCGACATGAACACGACACGAAATTATCATATCTTTATCGTATCGACACGATAAGGACACGAACACGATAAGACTGAACACTAACCCGTTAATTTTGTACGTGTTCGTGTCGTGTTCTCGTGTCGTGTAGAAAATTACCAGCCCTAGCTAAGACTAACAAATATCAAGTGCTTATAATTGTTTTAGTAATTCTTTCACTAAACTTCATTAGACAATTCCTGAAGTAAATTAACTGAAAATAAAAAATTAATTAAAAAGAATCAAACGACATGATTTTTTTCTTTTTAGATTTAATAGTTTCAACTATTCAAGTTCGAAATTGATGGGCAATCTATTTTCAAGAATTAATTCAATAAAACTCCTGAATTTAAAATTTATTTGTTCGAAATTTTGGAGAACTAAGGGATTTCTGAAAATACGAAAAAATAATGTTGAGGGAACTGATATGACAGTTCACGTGATGCCTATAATTTGGAGGAGAAAAAATTGCTAGATGTCGGAGGAATTAGGACAAGTTTATATGCAAGTAATAATTAAAGTTTGTTTGGAACGTAGGATACAAATTTTACTATAGTTGTTGAATCATATTTGCATAGAGATCAATTAAGATAAATGATTTTCAAAATTCACAAACAAATAAATCCTAAACAAGAGTTCAAAAAAGTACATCATTAAATTCCAAAACAAACATTTTATTTATATGCTCCTAATTCAGATAGCACATTTCAGTTTCTTGAGCTAAAGCCATTGAGAATTTTTATTTTATTTTTGGGTGAAAATAATCGAGAAGATTCTTATGTCTGCACTATACATTTTTGCATCGTTTATTATCGGATTATTTTGACAGTAAATAACACAATTTTTTAAATTTCACACGTCTCTTAAACACATTATAATTATAATATCCTTACTTTTTCAGGCGGTATTATTACATCGTTTCATCGCATCATTTTAGTTAGGGGTGAGTATTCGATTATTCGATCGGTTTCGGACGAAAAAATAACCGAACTGAATTAACCGAATTTCTTAAACAAATAACCGAATCGAACCGAACCGAACCGAAATAACCGAAATATATTTCAGTTATTTCGGTTAAACCGATTTTTTAGTAAAAAAAAATTTTTTTTTCAAAATAAAAATAAATAATATTATATATATAAAAATGGTTTATTTTAGGAAAAAATATTTTTCCAAATGAATATATAAATAATATATATATATATTGATATTATATACATAAATACATTTTATATATTACATATATACGAATATTTTGCAAAAATAATAATTGATAGTATTATATAATAAATAAATAATATTATGTTTTACAAATATTATATATTGATATAATAGGGAGAGAGAGAAATGAATAGGATTAAAGATATTGATATACTAAAATTACAATATTAAATAAATAAATAATATTATATATATAATTCGGTTAAAAATATTCCGAACCGACCAAAAATCGAATTAACCGAAATAACCGAATTAACTGAACCAAATTTGATTTTTTCGTTTCGTTTGGTTCGGTTCGGTTATTCGGTTTTCGGGTATTTTCCTCACCCCTTATTTTAGTGGTACACATTTAACAAACTTCATTAATCTTTTTGGAGATGTTGTGATTATAATATTTTAAAAATCATGTAAAATTAAAAATTAAGTAAATATTATATTATTTTCGGTAACTAAACCCTTAAATGTAAACGAAACTTATGTTTATTAAGGTACATACTAAACGATATCTAATTATAAATTTAATAATAATAATAATAATATATAACATAAAGTATGATTTATAGTTCTAAAATCAAACTAAGATTAAAATAACTTAATAATAATAATAATAATAATAATAATAATAATAATAATAATAATAATAATAATAATAATAATAATAATAATAATAATACTACCACAAGTCATGTGGTTTAATACTAATATTTTCTTCATTTTATAAGAGAGGGAGGTCATGATATGAATCTTAATCCCTTTCTTCATTTAAAAAAAAGAACAATAAAAAAATATAAGTCATAACACAAAATACTATTAAATAAAAATTATATTTTATGTTTCAATAAAATAATAAAATAATAATAAATATACAAGTATGTAATTATTCTAATGATGAAAAGAATACCTAAAATAAGTTGGGGAAATAAAATGAAAAATTGCACTACTTTCCTTATTTTAAAGATTCTTATTATTTTATATGTTTAAAAAATTCAACCTAATATAAATTTAAACTTATGGAATCATATTATTTTTCCATAACAAAATTTATGTCAAACAAACGGATCCATTGTGATTCTTTTAAAATAAATAGTTATTAATAGTTACTAGTTAATATAATAATTGGACTGGACCCACTTTATGATTTCCATTGGGGAGTAAGTAATAACATATTTACGAATAAACAAATTAAATCATGCAGCAAAGAGGAAAGATTGAAGTAATCACGTTCGCAATCTGAACTAGGACTGTAATTAGTGGAACAAATTGACTACTATTATTATATTATTGGATTCGTTGGACTATGCATATACAATCTAAATGAACTTAAAATTAAATATCTATAAAAACTATAGGAAAAGTTTTCTTGTATAAACTCTTTTTTTGTATCATGGACCCACAATTGAACTTGGTAAACTCCACGCCTCGCAAGAATAGCCTCACAAACCACATATAATTCATAAACTCTTGAACATACAAATGTTGTAAATAACATATGGGGACCTAAGTGTCGAGATCGTATATACAAAATGAGTCTAATGAGGGTAGTAGTCGATATATCTATTTTGTCAAAATAAAATTATGTAAAGTTCTTGCCCATAAAGTTCTATGATACAATCCCAAATAAAGTATATTGGTATCACATTCCAATGAAGTAGTGAAGCTTTCGAAATTTTGAAAGAGAGCCCCAAACATAGATAAAGAAAAAGGTGCATGAATTAAGTTGTAGATAAAGAAAAATAATTCAATGTAGACTCGATTTCTTATACGACAATCACAAAATATAGTTTAAAGTCTAGACTCATCGAATAGACGCATCTAAACCATTGATTACAGATTAAATTATTACGTACAAATAATTACTCGCCAAAAAACTTGGAAAAGATCAAAAGATTTCTTGTCCTCATAATTAATTAAGCTAAATATATTTTGTAGACCAAACTTTATTCGATTGGTGACTTTTATGGCCTGAACTTTGAAAAATGACAAAAATTGACTCGATGTTCACTTAATGGTACGAGAACGAAAATTTGGTGACGGGAAGATGACACGATCTGCTACCTATCACAGGCTAAAAGTGAAACATATATGCAAAGTTCAAGATTTTTATAAAAGAAAAGAAAGTTCAGATCATTTTATTTAAAAGCAATTTTAAATTTTGGACCATACGTTATGATCCATTCAATTTTTGTCGGGAATAAAAGAAAGTCTTTTGATTTTCAATTTTCCAATTTTCTCGTTGAACTAATATTCCAATTTGGTGGGTTTATATATATATATATATATATATGTCATATGAGAATAGATAATTATGTGAGAAATAAGAATGAAATCCAAATTTTTATTTAATGAAATCGACGTGCAAGATTAGATAACACGTATGATACATTTTTCACATCGTGTGTATTAAACGAATTCAATTTTAAGAGGGTAACTTTGTAATGTTATTTTAAAAGGTAGTGTGTGTGTGTGTGTGTGTGTGATTTAGGGGATCGAATACAACAAGAGATATAAAAGAGTTCTTATTGATTTGCAGAGATTTCGAGAGATTTATGTATTGAGAGAGAAGATAAGAGTGAGAAGAGAGAGAAAAATTTAATTGTGTTAAGAGAGATGATAGAATGATGGGAGAGAGAGAAAAATTGATTGATTTGATGCGTAAATCAGAGACGTTGGAGGTTTCAGTGGGGTGTGATAAAATTTAATTTTACGGATTTACTCCTAACGTATTAAAATTAGTGGATTGTTGACAAATTAAGTCAAACATATTATTATGCATCAATTAAATATGGACATTAGATTTAACATAATCTATTGTTCTTATTAATTTTAGTTTTCATATATATATATATATATATATTTATATATAGTGAGGTTCAAATAAGAACCATTCTTATCCTAAAATATATATATAACCAATATGAATTAATGTTTTATGAAAGTTGATGAATCCGTTGAGAAAGTTAATGAATTGAAATTGCCTTTTTCACCCGGTTCGAATCCCATGATTAACTTTCAAAATTTATTTTTTGATTCTTTCGTAGTTCTTAGTTTCACGTTATTTTCCCAATGATTCATTAACTTTCATCATGAGAACAAAATGATGAATTCATCGCTTTTAAATTTTCGCCTCACGCTCCACAATAAAAATTAACTTTTAGTCACGTTAACCCTCCTATATATATATATAATGATTTGACATAAGATTTTCTCGTATCAATATGGTGCAATAAAGTTGTGCATAACAAAACTTTCTAAAATTATTTTGTTTTTTTTTTTGTGCATACAAATGATAAAATTTTTCAATATAAATGATACTTTTATATTACAATGTAAAAAATAAATGATATTTTTCTTCAATGTAAATGATATTTTTTTTAAGAATAAATGATATTTTTGTCCTTACGTACCCTACGGACGGATATACAAGAGTTTTTGTGTTAAAAAACTATAAAAAAAATTTGTTTCATAAAGTTGGAATATAATCGATAAGTTTTAAGAAGTAAGATAAAATTCAAAAAATGGCTAAAGATTGAGATATTATTGATAATTTCTAAAAGTTATGATCAAATTGGTAGAATCGTCAAAAGATGTGTTAGATTTAATTATGAACCCTTATATCAAGTAACTTATTTGGAGGGGTGCATTAGACTAATAAAATGAGAAAAAAGAAGAGATGATTTTGTTTTCCGGTGCTACTCCTCGATCGCATATTCGCGTCAGATATACTCGAAAGTGGAATATGATATCATATAACTGAACTATAACAAATGTTAAATCTTAAAAAATGTGCCCTTTGGAATCTATATGGAACCAGTGGAAATGTTTTGGAATCCACCAGTGTTAGCGTTACTGCACTCTGCTAACCTAATTATGGGTTTGACTTGCGAAAACAATAACTGATTCCCGCAAAATTAGTTTCCAATCAAATTTCGGCTCAAGGTAAACGGAAATGAAGTTGGCGCCAAGGGAAATTGAGAAATTGATGCTCCACAATGCTGGAGAGTTGGCACAAAAGCGTTTGGCTCGTGGATTAAGGCTTAATCACGCCGAAGCGGTTGCTCTTATTGCATCGCAGGTATAATGCCTTTCTTCTTCTTCTTCTGCAAATATGAGTTAGTTTATTGTTTGAATGGTTGCTGATTGGTGCGTTTTTTCCCTCTCCCTTTACTTTCCTTGTTTGATTGATGCTTATCGAGTTTGGTCAAAAGCATATGGTTATTCAGTTGAATTCACACAGTTGTGAATTCGTTTTGCGCGTGTGTGAGGGAGTATCTTCAACACACTCGCTTCGTTCTGTTTTTATATTTCTAATTTATGTACTTGTCAATTATTGAATAGATATTGGAATTTGTTCGGGATGGGGATAAAAGCGTGGTCGAGTTAATGGATCTTGGAAGACAATTGTTAGGAAGGTACCACTAAAGATTGTTCTGAATTATATGCTTTCATCGTGTTGTTGTGACATGGAGGATTTTCGATGAAGAGAGGCAAAAGCAATTTAACAGATTTGACCAAGCCAATAACTTCTATTATGATAACTGAAGAATTGCAGTGGATTTGGGAACATGATTTTATTACCATTCACTTTTATGGTCTTTTATATTCTTGTGGCAGTGGATGTCTATTCATATATGAACGGCTTCAGGATTTATTTTGAATGTGTGAAACCTATTTTCAGAAGGGAAGCTATTAAGTTCTAAAAAATGTTTTGATACCATCAGCTACGAGATACCAAGTATCGGGAACTATGGTGAGTAATTATGTAATACCTCATACAAGAAAAAAGGATAATATGTTGTATCAACCGCCACTATTAGTGATTTATAGGGTGAATATAGTAGTGTTGACTGTTTTCTTTGATTTTGGGTGAGGCTTAACTAACAATCTTCTAGACCACATCACATATATTGATAGAAATCTGATGTTTTACAGGAGACAAGTTCTTCCATCTGTCCCTTATCTATTGCATACTGTTCAGGTATAAATTCTTATTGCTGTAATAAAATAGTTGGTCATCTTCTGGATTAGAAACAACGGAATATCTTTAATTTGTCAATTATCATTAAAGAAAATTACGTTGGGCACTGATCTACATATAGGTAGAGGGGACCTTCCCAGATGGGACAAAGTTGATAACGGTCCATGACCCTGTATCATGTGAAAATGGAAATCTGGAGCTAGCTTTGCATGGATCTTTTCTTCCAGGTGATTATCCTGATAATAAACTTCTCTGCTTGTCCTGTGCACTTAATTCAAGCCTCAATGAAGCATGTATTGACAGCTCAAGAAATAGATGATGTTCTATCAAGTGTCACTTCTCTTCAGAGTTGTTGAGAATGTTAAGGTTTTATCCCAAGGAATTCTGTATTCAAGAAACATACTACTAAGACATATTTTCATAAGTTTAGTTGCGGTCACCAATACTGTAATCTAATTAGTGCTTCATTTGTTAATTATAGAAGCACTGGGCTGAAATTGTTGAAGTTAAGTAAACTAACTTGGACTTGTCTCAACTTGCTTCATGGTGGCGGATAACTGGTATGAAGCAAGATATTCACCATAAGGGCCTGAAGTTCATTTTTCAGTCAAGTCAAAGTAACTTACACTTACCTCATGGTGGCTGGCAACTTATAAGAAAACTAAGCATTGTTCATTTGGTTTCATACAATAATGTTACTTGACCATGAAGTTTTAAATGGTTCATCTGTTATTTGAAGTTTGTCATAAATCCATGTATGAGAAACCTTAACCAGTTATCTCAATAAGTGATGATTATCTGAAATAGACCATAGTGCACAAAATGGCTTGGTCATTAAAGAACATTAACCCTGTTAGTCAGCTAACACCAAAGTTGTATCCATTGTTTTTTTTTTCTCATCTTCTTGGTAGCCAAACGTTACATGAATTCTATCTGATGGCTGTGCTTTTTCCCCTGCAGCTCCTTCTCTTGACAAATTTCCCCCAGTTGAAATCTGTAGAATTCCTGGTGAATTGATATGTGGATCTGGACACACTACCATCAACTTAGGAAGGAAAGGCGTAGTACTCAAAGTAACTAACAGTGGGGACAGGCCTGTTCAGGTAATTATATCATGTGACCACATTTTGATGGGGAAGATTCTTTCCTTTCCAAGGTGTACCAAAGAAGAAAAAGAGATCAATAAAATGGTTGATTTAATAGTTTGTTTATAGTAAGATCAATTAGCTTATTTAGGGATATTCTAGTTTTATTATAAATTAGTAGATTATAGAGGTGGGGATCATCAAGGAAAATTAGTGAATAATTCAACTTTACACTGGGCAGGCTGTTTGGTTTAATGCAATAAATCTTGGGGGCATGGGAGAGATTATGAGGTCACTTATTTCTTTGTTATCCTTAGCTCATCAATAGTATTTCAGATTATTCAACAAATAATTTGAGATTAAATTGGAAACCTTGTTTGAACAATCTTCTCTTGTAAATTTTGTTGTCCACCAGCTTGAGACAAACATGTCCAATCTATAGTTAAATCTCTCTCAAAAGAAAAAAGAAAAAAACTATAGTGCATGTTGTCTTCTTGCTGATCAACCTTGTAATTTAGCATGTTCGGTGTTCCTGTGGAATATTGCTTAATCTTTTTTGTTTTCCCGTTTTGAAAGGGAATTTAGATTTAATGTAGTTTAGCTATTTAGAAAATGCATTATGTCCAGTTTGTCAGTGGCCTTTGATTATGGACCTACTTTTGCCCCACCTATCAGTATCCTTTGTTAGATATTGAACAGAAAATTATAGCTATCTTTCTTTCTTCTAGCACAAGTTCTGCCCGAAAGATAGGATTAGAGCTGCTATATACCAGCTAAGTTACTTGAATTTATCGTTCTTTTTCTTCTTCAGGTTGGAAGTCATTATCACTTCATTGAAGTGAACCCACAATTGGTTTTTGATCGAAGGAGGGCACATGGCAAGCGGCTGAATATCCCTGCAGGAACAGCCATCCGTTTTGAGGTTTCAGTTTTAACCTAGTTTTCTTTAAACTGGCCATGAACATAACAGGCTGTATATATAATCAATGAAATTATACTGGTTATGACTTATTCAATATTTTCATATTTTGCAAAGCTTGAAAAGCTGTCTGACATATTGTTCATGCAAACTTATATAGCATGTCTGACATAAGTGTATTGTTTGTGTCAGACAAACTTATATAGCACGATTGAACTGTCAAACTTTTGGGAACTGACTTCAATGCAACTCAGTGCCTCTATTAACAATTTTTTATAACAAAAAATAGGTAGCACTCAAACTCGTTGGTAATTGGCTTGTTTTAAGCCTGGGCTTCATTTAAGCTCATTATTATAAATGTAAATTTATATGTAAAGATGACTTGACTAATCTATTTGTTCGGTGTTGTGTTGGAAAATACTTATTTTTTCTCATATGCTTCATCCTCTGTTGAGTTTGTTGCAAATGAATATTGGGAAAGCTACATTCCATCTATATATCATTCTTCACAATAAATTTTCCTTTTCATATTAAAAGGTTGATGGATAAAGTTAGTCTTGTTGCATTTAGTCCAAGCAGAACCTTAAAAGTGTAAGCTCTTGAAAATCGTGTAGAAGCAATATGGAAATACCAAGAGGAACTATGTAGCATGTGCCTACATTGAAGATGTTCTCAATGAATGTTAATAGATCCATTTGAAGATGTTTGATAGAACCATGTATCTGTCTCATCTAAAAGCTAAGCTGACAGAAAAGAGAAGCTTTGTGTGCATAACTGGAAATGATGTGATGGATTAACTTACCAAGCACAATACCCAATCTAATTCACTGCCACAACTGTAGCTTTGCATGCCCTTATAGGACAAATCTCCATTTTTCTTCTTGCATCCACATAAACAATAACATTTGTCTGCTTTTGCAGCCAGGGGACACAAAAAGTGTTTCACTTGTCAGCATCGGTGGAAACCAGATCATTAGGGGTGGAAATAATATTGCTGATGCTCCTGTTAATGATTCCAAAATCACATCTGTAATGAAAGCTGTACATGAAGGATATGGTTTTTCAGAAGAAGCAGATGCCAGGTCATGGAAATTCTGCTTTTTTTTTTTTTGAAGTTCAGAATATGGGTTTAATTTAAAATAAACTAATCACACGAAGGTGCGGCTGGCTTTGGTATCATGAGTTTAATTTAAAATAAATTATTTGTATATTGTGCAGGGAATTTGTGATAGAAGAAGGATCTTCGTTTTGTCATTCAATGTCTCATGAAAACTATGCTAATATGTATGGCCCTACCACTGGTGATAAAGTTCGGCTAGGGGACACTGATTTACTTGCAGAAATTGAAAGGGATTTTGCTGTATACGGCGATGAAAGTGTATTTGGGGGTGGAAAAGTTCTGAGAGACGGAATGGGGCAGGCTTGTGGATATCAATCACGTCATTGCTTGGACACTGTAATAACAAATGCTGTAGTCATTGATTATACAGGGATTTTCAAGGCTGATATAGGCATACAAGATGGCTATATTACTTCTATTGGGAAAGCAGGCAATCCAGATACCATGAATGGTGTGTCACATGGCATGATTATAGGAGTGAGTTTGGGATCAGAATCCATAAATTTTGATTTATCTATTTTATGTAATCATCAGGTCTTATAATCCATCATATGTTTATTCTCTGGTCAGGTGAACACTGAGGTTATAGCTGGAGAGGGAATGATTGTTACTGCTGGAGCAATAGACTGTCATGTACATTTTATTTGCCCGCAATTAGCTTATGAAGCAGTAACAAGTGGTGAGGTTTTCAGTAATAACTTACATAAACTTCATTTGTCACACAGGGAAAAAACAATAATAAGGGTGACATGTTTATATTATTTTTAAAATCTGCTGGGCATATATCGTTACAATTCCAGCATGGCTTTGATTTTACATCCTTATTTTTTTGGGGTCACTTACAAGTAGTTATGGGTCACAGAAGGTTTGATGCAAAGTTATATGTGCCCATTTGCTGAGTTTACACGATTCGGTGTAGAATGGCTTTGATCTTTACATCCTTATTTTTTGGGTAGGCATCACTACACTAGTGGGAGGTGGTACAGGACCTGCTCATGGGACACGTGCAACTACTTGTACTCCAGCACCATTTCATATGAAGCTAATGTTGCAATCAACAGATGACTTGCCCCTCAACTTTGGCTTCACAGGAAAAGTAAGTCTTCTACTTCATCATATTGATCCTATGGTTCCACTAAATTTCTTGATGTCTACTTAACCATGTCACGTTTCTATCTCTTTCAGGGAAATTCTGCCAAAGCAGAGGGCCTACATGAAATAATCGAAGCCGGAGCTATGGGATTGAAACTTCATGAGGACTGGGGAACTTCTCCGGCTGCAATTGATAGATGTTTGACTGTTGCAGATTTGTATGACATTCAGGTGGTTGCTTCCTCCTTAATCAGATCAGTAGGCCTCGAGACATGCAACCCCTTATTAACTTAATACAATTATTTTTAGGCTAATATTCACACCGACACGTTAAATGAGTCTGGATTTGTCGAGCATACAATTGCTGCATTTAAGGACCGAACTATTCATACTTATCATAGGTACATAAATCTGCCTTTTGGTCAGGCCTTTTCCGTAGTTAAAGATAAGATTTAAGATTTCTTTGACTAAGTTCGTTTGTGCATATTCCTCATTTGCAGTGAAGGAGCAGGTGGTGGTCATGCTCCAGATATTATCAAAGTTTGTGGAGTAAAAAATGTTCTCCCCTCGTCAACTAACCCAACACGTCCTTTCACTATCAATACTGTAGATGAGCACCTCGACATGCTTGTAAGAAATTACTGTGACTATTATGGTTATATTATAGCATGTCACCAAAAGGACATAAGTTGGTTTTCAAAATGATTAAGATATATTCTGCAGATGGTCTGCCATCACCTGGACAAGGATATCAAAGAGGATGTTGCTTTTGCAGAATCACGAATTCGTGCTGAAACAATCGCTGCAGAAGACATTTTGCATGATATGGGGGCCATCAGTATTATATCTTCTGATTCACAGGCAATGGGTCGCATTGGAGAGGTTTTCTTTTCCTCTAAACTTGACATTTAATCCTACACTACTTTGGTGAAACTCTATTACTAGTGACTATAAGTACATGAATGGAGGGATTTTGTGCTTTATGATCTCTTCAGGAGTTCAATTTGTTGGAAACGACTATCTAAAGAATATTCTGTCTTTTACATAAGAAATTAGTGTGCAGCAGATGTGGCACTTCAATAATTGAGTGATCAACTTTCATTTTGTAGGCGATAAAAATTTCTCATTTGGCAAAACTGCTCTCATTATGCGTATTCTATGCTTGACAGGTAATTTGTAGAACTTGGCAGACCGCTCACAAGATGAAGTTAATCAGAGGTGAACTTGAAAGCAGTGCACCGGGAAATGATAATTTGCGTATCAAGAGATACATTGCAAAGTACACAATTAATCCTGCTATAGCAAGTGGCTTTTCTAAGTATGTTGGATCAGTTGAGGTAAGTTAACATTAACTGTAATTATCACTAAATTTTGTTTGCGTCCTTGGACATTGTATATCCATATAGAGCACACTTTGTATGGATACTCTGGGGAATTGATAGCATCTCTGATGGACTGGAAATAATATATGCGTTTCATTTAAACTAAGAATTTGGAACTCGGTGCAGGTAGGCAAGCTAGCTGATCTTGTAATATGGAAACCGGCATTTTTTGGAGTCAAACCAGAGATGGTCATAAAAGGTGGCACAATAGCATGGTCCGATATGGGTGATCCAAATGCAAGCATTCCAACTCCAGAACCGGTAATTCAGATAATAAACATTCATGTCTCACATAGTCATTGGAAATTTTTGATTTCACATGAATCACATCTCTTGCATGCAATACAAAGAGCTGATATATATAATTGACCACGATGTGGTAAAGTTTAGATAGATGGACCTCTTGCTTCGTATCCATTGTAATATTAAGTGAGATCCAAAAGTACTCTTAACTTTTAAATGAGTGCATGTTATTATAGGTGAAGATGAGGCCAATGTTTGGAGCCTTTGGCAAGGCTGGAAGTGCCAATTCAATTGCTTTTGTTAGTAAGGTAAACTACCTCCTCCTCCTCCTCCTTCTTCTCCAACATTATGTTCTCATTTATTTATTTCATTTAACAGGCTGCTGTAGATGCTGGAGTAAAAGAACAGTATGGACTGAACAAGAGGGTTGAAGCAGTAAGCAACACGAGAAATCTCACGAAGCTTGACATGAAGCTCAACGATGCACTTCCATGCATCACAGTTGATCCGGAGACGTACACTGTGACAGCAGATGGCGAGGTTCTTACCTGCGAGGCTGCAACCACAGTCCCACTCTCACGAAACTACTTCCTTTTCTAGCTCTCATCCATTTATTCAGGTACGGTTCCTGCTAGTAAGAATATACAAAATGAGTGTGACTGGTTTATTCGTTTCGTAGTACCTTTACATAAATGAGCTCTTCAAATTTATTCCAATAAAATAATAGATTTTATGCATTTAGTTTTAATTATCTCCAGTTTCAACGTGATGCAAACCTAAGTGGTCGAATCAATGACCCAATGACCCGGTTAATTGACGAGTTCAACATATGATGTATGGCTTAAAAATTATAGAGATTATACTAGTAGGCCAACATCTTACTTCTTGGAGCTTACATTCATTTTTGTTTGAAAGAATTGTTCTACCCAAAATTATAAGTCACACGCGGACGTATGCAATAGGGATGTTAATGGGTGAGTTTTACCGGGATCAGAATCAATAAATAAGTATTGTTTTTGGTTCTGGAACTGACCAATTAGATTCCGGACCTGGATCGAACCCGAATCATCAACTATGGGTCTTAAGCGGTCCAAGTCTGAAACCAGAATCAAAAATGGAACTGAAACTGTTGCTTTAGAATTTAATGGGTCATGAATGATTCTGAATCGGTATGGATAAAACCGGATAATTGACAAGCCTACTTAAACTTAGGCTTGTCAATAGATGAGTTTTATTCGGATCAGAATCAATAAATAAGTATTGATCCTAGTTCTGGGACTAGAGCCGGAACCAGATCGGATCGGATCGTCTAAATCGGATCTGGAATCATAAACGGAACCGTTACTTTAAAATATAATGTGCTATGAGCGGTTCCGGATCAGTATGCATTGTGCGACCCTTTGTTCTTTTTTGTTCAATTAATATATAAATTTTAAAGGCCGTGTCATTGTGGCTCAAACCGAAAAATATTATATTGCCAAGACTCCAAACCGGGTCTTTCAAGTGGCATTTGTTCTCTATTAACTGTTAATATGTAGTGATGTTAACTATCAAATTTTAATTATGAATTAAATTCCAAAGACTAATAAATCTCAGTTGCTTATTAAGAGGGTGTTGGGCTGAGCTTATAAGCTCTTTAAAACAGCTTATAAGTTGTTTAGGAGCTTATAAGCTGTTGCAAAGTGTTTGGCAAAATAAGCTCCTAAACAACTTATAAGCTATGAAAATAAGCTCCCCAAAAATAAGTTGGTCAACCCTAACTTATTTTTTCATAAACTTATTGGCAATCATGAATTTACCAAAATAACCTTATTATAGTTCGTTATTTCCTACACATACACTATTAATTTCACCTCTCGTTAATTTTATCTCTAACTCACGATTCTTTCTCTAACTTATAAGATCAATTATCCAAACACTTTAACAACTTATAAGATTGGAGACATTACATCTTATAAAATTCTCAAACATCTTATAAGTTGTTGGAGCTTATAAGTTCTCTAAAATAAGCTTAGCCAAACACCCCCTGAGTTAATTCAGCGGACGTGCGCACCAATTTTGTTGTCAGAATATAATATCATCAAATGGGTTGAGTTGGGCTGAAACTCGAGTTGGCCCAATCACCAAGTGGGTCAAATTGGCCTAGACTGCCATCAAACCGGGTCGGGTCTGACCAGGCCCATGAACTTGTGCACAGCTGGCATGGGCTGCGTCTTGTTGACTGGATTTGGGGTAAATAAATATGTCAAGTGGTCTTCATCTGGTTCAAGCCTTCAAGTGGTCAAATTATAGTTTTACAAATTCATTAATAATTGTAATTTAGGGACAGCTAATATTAAATAAATATGCCTCCATTTTATGGACTTCAAATAATACATTTTTTTTAAGAAAAATAATTCCACCAGTGGATAAAGATGAAGAGGACTTGAAAACAACGTAAAAATACTTAATTTGGAATTATATCTTTTGCCATTTTGGCAGGTCAATATCTACATGTATCCGAATCCAAATTATTAATGGAATGTTTTTTTGTAAATAAGTGGATAAGTTGAGGGTAAAATGTAAAGTTGGTGTTTCCAATTAAATACAAAATTTTAAAGGCCACGTCATCTAGATGTAGTATCCGAATCCAAGATTAAATATATGACGTCACGGTGGATTCGAACCACTTTGATCCAACCACTATACTACTTAGGTCGCACACATACACAATCCGAATCCAAATTCATTGTGTATTTATGTTTCTGATTTATTATTGTTTGGTTGTGTTTGATAATTTGAATTTATGTATGAATACCGTGTGATATATAAAGTTCAATTAGAAAGTTTAATATTAGACCTTCTCATCTTTTTTCGAACTTCACAAGAAAAAAAGGATATAGGGCTTAAGACATAATATTTCTTATACAAATAATATAAATACAAGAAAATAGCAACAACAGAATATACGAACATAGTTTTGATTTGAAATATATATTTGTTTGTCATTGATATACTATTTATGACGTTCGTGTTTACAATTTTATGTTACGAGTTTAAAATATTGGTTTATACATATGTCAATGCGACGTTATCAAATAGGAATGTTGGAGTTGGAGTACTGACTGCTGAGTGCAAACGAATAAATTGGATGATTTTGGTTCAATAGTAAGCTTGTCTCATGCCATGATGATTATTGATGACGTGAACTCACAATCTGGCTCTATAGATTATATGATTTTTCTTTTATACTGATAATAACGTATCATATTGGGTCATGGAGAAGAATTATAATCATATATTTGTAGACCATGCTAAACTGAGAGCTATTTCTAACGTTTACCTCTCAAAATAAACGTTCCATCCTCCATTTCTCATGCACAATTTTTGGGGACCAATGTTTCATATATAATTATATGCACAATCTTTATTTTTATTTTTATTTTTATTTTGAGAGAATTACATGCACAATTTTTGGGACCAACGTTCGTACATATTGTTTTGTTAATTTTACGTTTTATGTCTTTTCAATGGTAAATAATCTATTCCTATAAAAAATAACCGTTTATTAATTATCGACCAAGACTACTCAAGACTCAAGTGGCATGAAAAAAGTTCAAAGCGAATTACATCGACGTTTTAGATTTCCACTTCAACAGTAGATTACTCAAACACTTATATAAGAATATTTTGCAGATAAATATTCAAATTCAAGCTCGTTATATCGATATCCATGTATGTCTTTTGTGCTCGACATCGTTTTGATTGCAAGCTTGATAAAATTTTCCACATTATTTTTAATATCTCAGTATCAAAATCCACATCCTCATCACGTAAGCTTTATGTCACCAAAAAATAAAATTGGGAGTATTTTTCTTGGTTTATGATAATTAAGTCTATATATATAGTTTGGATATTAGAATATAGCTTTTCATATTTTATAGTACATAAAATATCATTTTATACCCTAACTTTTAAATTAAATTTTTACATTTGTATTTCAATATATGCAAAATTACAAACTAATACATGTACAAACAATAGTTATTGACGTATAAATACACAAACTTTTGATCATTTTGGGTTTTCCGCAAACTTTAAAAATTATCTCAAAATACACAAACTTTAGTAATTTTACCATGATTTTAAATTCAAGTCAGATTAAATCTTACTTGACATCTCAAAAATAGACAAAACGAACAATGATATAAACGATATCGTAGAGAAAGGACATGGATTGTGCTGATTCCTATGAGAACCAGGTGATAAAACAGACGAGAAGACATGATTTTTTATGAGGTTTGATGCGATAAACCCTAGAAATCAAGAAGTTTAATTTATTTCGATGAACGACAATGTTTTATGTTATCTTTCTACCATCGGTTTGTCCACGATAAATTTTTTAGATATCAAATCAGACTTAATTGGGCTCGAATTTGATATCATGGTAAAATGACTAAAGTGATTAAGTTTGTGGGAAAAACCAAAATAGACCCAAAGTAAGTGTATTTATACGTCAATAACCCTACAAGCAACATTATTAACAATTCTACGCTATTATTCGATCTATGTCGAATGGATATCCAAATTTTTGCATATTCAAATGAAAATCCATATCCACGAACAAATTCTTATAAAGTAAAATTACCGTTACACTGTGCTACTATCGTAAATGTTTCGATTATAATAATAATAATAATAATAATAATAATAATAATAATAATAATATTATTATTATTATTATTATTATTATTATTATTATTATTATTATTGTTGTTGTTGTTGTTGTTGTTGTTGTTAGAGTATGATATTTCTCTTGAATGTGGCTTACTTAACTTCTACCAGCTTTTAATATATCAAGCAGAATAATTTACTTTCCTTCACAAACACTAACTCACTACTACGACATGGTAGTTGGGTGAATAAGTTTTTCCAACTTGAGTGAGCCCTTACAATAAATTCAAGTAAAAATGTTAGACTTAGTTCTAACTTCTAAGCTAGGATATGAACGTGAACTTAGACTCTGATTTATGACGAGATATCTGAACACGATCTTAAGATTCAAGCACTTAAACAATTAGTGTTTGATGGAAGATAAAGCTTTAGATCGTTGATGGTTTTGAGTGCTTTTTGGTTCCCTTTATTGAAGATAACTAAGTTGTACAAATATCAATTTCTCTCATTTGAAAGTATGATCTCCTATTTATAATGAGAGAGATTAAGCTATCCGTTGGAGAGATAGCTCATCAAACTGTTTTGAAATCATATCCCTTTACATTCTAGTTACGCCCTTTTGTCCTTTGTTGCAATTGCAGGATGTCGACAGGACTTCTAAGTCAGATTTGGTGTTGAATCTTTCTCATTGGTCGATCGACGATTGATAATTTAGAATATCCATTGAGGATCTTATCTTTGTACACGCTCTGACTTGTACTTGCGGATTAGCTACATAGGTACTTTATATCTCTTTGTGTTTCTTCATATGAATCATATCTTCATAATAGTATCAAATGCTTTAATCATCTTACTAAAAAAAGCTCTCTGATAGATGAGTTTCACTAACTTGAGAAATTAATTAAAAATTCAAGAATTTTTATCAAATGGGGTTTTTGGATCGAATCAAAAATATGCTTTATAAACTTGTCTGAATTATTATCATTATTATCACCACCACCACCACCACCGCCGTCGCCGCCATCACCATCACCATCACCATCACCATCACCATCATCATTGAGAAATAAAATACGATAGTATTTTAAATTTAAGATATAAAATAAAAGTGATTTTCAATTAACTTGATTTTATTATGGGTAGTTCATTAGTATAATTTTGTACACACATAAAACCCAATTTAAATTTCCCAACAAAAAGTAAACCCCCGGCACCCGATTAAACAATTGGTAGATACAAAAGTGGGGTAAAAAAATCAAAAGTTTACCCTATTGGTCCAAAAGCTATTAATTTCAAGTTAACGTTGAGCCAATTTGAGTATCGCAGATCCTAAATTTGAGCTTAAGCTATCGAATATTTCAAAATTTATGAATTTGGTAGAGCCTAATGAGCATTTTAGAATATATATATATATATATATATATATATATATATATATATATATATATATATATATATATATATATATATAACGAAACGTAAAACATTTTTATTGTGCGACGTGAGATCGAATATCTATGAAAGTAAATGAATATTCGAAAGTTAATGAATAAAAAAATAGAATTTTCGCCTCTCATGGGATTCGAACCCGGTGAAAATTCAATTTTGGATTCATTAACTTTCGCAGTGATTCATTAACTTCATAAGATTCATTTTTCGTTGTTCTTGCTTACACGTTAAAATTGGTTCTTATTTGAACCAAACTCTATATATATATATATATATATATATATATATATATATATATATTAAATGCATAATTGTTTTCTTCAAAAATAAGTAATTCTCCCTAAAATATGCTAAAGTCCATTATTTTCTTATAGCAAATAAACATAATGAGGTAATCACGAACGAACAAACCTACTAATGTGAGCTCAAACTTGATTAACAAGTTTTATTAAATGAAATCAAACAAGAATCTTTCACACACCCTAAAATTCTCTCTAAAATAATGCCAGTATCCTAGATTCAAGATATAAAATAGTTATATATTTTAAATGCACTGGATTGATCTCGTGGTTATTGTGTCTTGTAAAAAATCATAATTAATTAACTTAGAAATATTCTCTTATCTTTTCCATATCATCAACTAAACAATCCAAAGTAACAAATATAATTAACAATTGAAAAAAAAGTAGTAAGTTTTATTAAATTAGTTTTCTTCTCATAAACCAATATAAAATGCTTAATTTCGGAAGGTCCAATAATCTATCAACAAAATTAAATAAAAAGTGCTAACTAATCGGAAAATTGAGTCCTATTATTTTATAAGATAAAATAGGTTATCTTCATATCACTGCCGGCCTTTGTTTTTCTTTTCTTTTTTTTGGAAATTACCGGCCATATTTATAAAATGTACGTATTAATAATTGAAACACGACTAAGCATAAAGATAATAACCCGCTACGATCCCGAAGACGGGCGATGTGACGATCGTCCGCGGTCATTTAGAAATTCAAAATTTTATATGCTTCGATCTTATATTAATATAAATATTCATTCAAAAATAAAATATTCAATGTAAAATTTTGTTATAAATTTGGGAGCCAAATTTTGTACAAAAATAATAATTCTTTTATAAATGATAAATTATGCATCTTTTTATATATATTCAATTGTATATCCATAATAAAAAAAATGACTCATTTTTATTGTTTCGTCCAGGACCCATTATTTATCAGAACCAGTCCTGCTGGTACCAACCCGCAACATATATAATAATAAAATATATGTTGAATAAGATTACAGTCAGACTTTTTTATTTACTAATAAATGTAAACTATTTGTAGTTTGTCTCGACCTACACTTCACTAATTCGATGAACAAGTCGTGGAAACTTATCGTGACATACGATATTTTTATATTTTATTTATTATTATGAACTGTCAGCAGCTTCATTGATTGACGTTTGCCTGTCAGAAATCATTAGCCACGTGGACTCATTGGTCCCCTTTGGCCAACGGCCAAACTATATCATCAACAATTATGATAAGACAGTATTATTAATTTCAATAGTAAATTTATAATTATGGTGAGACAATTGTTATTTTGATTAGTATATTTAAGGTAAGTTTGACCTAGGGGTGAGTCAGTATGGTATACCGTATCAAAAATTACGTTATGCAAAAATTCATATCGATATCGTATCGAATCGTTTGACATACCGAAAGTCGGTATACCGAAAATTACGGTATGATAAAATTTTATATCGTTACCGTATCGACTTTTACGATATATCATACCGAACTTCGGTATACCGAAATTATCGAATTCATATCGAAAATACCGAATCCATACCATATCGGACTTCGGTATACCGAATTCATACCGAAAATACCGAATCCATACCGAATTTTTTGATATATACCGACATACCAGTATGTACCGATAAACGGTATATACCGCAGACAAAGATATATCGGTATACCGCAAGATATCCAAAAATTGATACTGCTATCAGATCGAAAATTAACGATGCGGTATCATCTCATCGAAAATTACGGTATAGCGAAAATTCGATATTTTCAGTATTTTTTCGGCACGATAAGTTCAGTATATCGATTTTTCTGTAATTTTACCCAACCCTAGTTTGACCTTGCAACTGCATGTAATGTATATCTTTGCGTATCTTTCCATGTGGATCGAAGAGTTTCCGTTTTTTTGTTAAAGGATAATTATTTTCTTTCCAATCATTATTGGATTTAGCCATTGTACTGTTAACGCAAAAACATGATATAAAATAGTGGTCTCGGTAATATGTAATTGTAATATTCTTGACCGTATAGTTTTTTCGAACATATTTTAAAGGGTGAGTGTTGAAGTTCAATATTAGATATGGATAAGTAGGAGGTGGATGTTGTTTGATTTATTATTCGAGTTCATTTTAATATAATTAAATAAATTTATCTGTTAAATTTAGTTGTAATAGAATAAAATAATTATATATTATATTATGTTTATCAAAATGAAATTGAACACCTACATCCCAGTAATGATGAAGATCATATTTTTCCATATAAAACTAAGATCTCCATTGATGGGATCTTCATTAGTAATTAAGTTTCTCATCAAAAGGGATTTCACTTTTAAGTAAAAATCTAAGATCCCTATTGATGGCAGCAACTTGTTTTGTGTTTTTTTTTTTGTAATCAATGTTCAAAATTGTCGATTATAGTGTATTGTTTTAATGGAAAAAATAACTATAGCAAAAGGGTGTGTTTAGTTTGCAACTATTCCCAATAGTCGAGATTTTTTGCCAACAAATCTTGTTCGAAACGATGTCCTTTACTTATTTGAAAGCTATGTCTATATTTGAAACTTATATTGGTCATCATCTTTTGTCAATCAATTTTTTTACAGATTTTAAATTACATAAATAATTGAAAGTTTAGACTATTATTATATAATTTCAAAGTTCATGTCTAATTTACAACTTCGTTAAAAGAGTTAGGATTTTGGGTCAGTTAACCCTATTAATAGGGATATTACTGCAATGCTTCACCTGTCATGATGCTAACGTATTACAAATTATCAGCCCCAAATCGATTGAGATCTAGAATCTCAATCGATAGGGACCCGATAATTTACCACATATCATCGGCATAACGAGATGAAGCATTACAAAGGGTGTAGCATCAAACTTACATGCAGTTGGTTGTAACCAAGCTCTTACTCTTATTCGTGGTACTATTGATTTTTATGTTTACCATTATATCATGTCAATTTATCCTCAAAATTATAACAGAAAGTAAGGACACGCTTTTATTATTTTTGTTTCTTGTAGTTGTTTTATATTTTATTTTAAAGGGGATATGGTGAAATGTTGAATAGTGATGTATGTGGCTTCAAAATTAGCGGAAAGTGGTGTGGTGGTATCAACTGCCCAAAGTCCTTCTCAATTTGCAAATTGCAATGGTCCAAACAAGAGCTTGTTGAGAGCTACTTATCGTACGTTTTATTCATCGAATTATTCATATATGATGCCCTCCATTGTGCACTCTTATTGGGGACCAGCAATTTATGTTCATGCTTTTCAATTTAGTTTATTAAATATTTTATTTCATGCTTTCCTCACCATTTGTTGAACCAAATAGAGGAAAATAGAATCATTCCATTTGTGATGTTGAACCAAACATATTGAGCATCTGGGAAAAATATTATTTTCCTTTTCTTTCCTTTGATTCATTTCCATTTTCCCTAGCTAAATCACACGGCCCTGAGTGTCCGTAATGTAATGGTAGCTTTTTGAAAATAATAAATTGAGCGCGTCATTAGGAGATGAAGACTTTGCACTGGGGTATAGTTTTGTCATATGAACTTAGCTCAGTTGATTAAAAATTAGTAGTTTTAAACAAAGGATACCAAAATTTTGATTTGAGACGCACGCAAGTTCAGAATGAAACTTGCAATATGCATTATGAAAGATGATGACAAGAGTTTCAAACACATTTAGACAAAATTTATATTAGTTACTTAACATGTAAAAGGAAGATGTCTTGGTGAATCCCTCACTGCTTCTGGCTACACCTTACTAAAGCACAAATTTTCAAGAATTTTGCTTTTGCTGCAGACATTCTCTATCTTAATAATTAAACTTCTAGATGTTTTAACTTTTAATTAACTCAGCTTCGACGCGTCATTAATTAATACATTTTTTCTACGTGCATAATATTGCAGAATATAAAAAACTCACCAAAATAATCAATTTTCTCTCATTTCCAACAACAAATTGGTTCGTTCTACGACAAGCAACAGTAAACCCAAATTTCAACTTACAAGTAGAAAAAATAAATACTATTCGGAGTTAAAAGTTGTAAGGATAGTTAAAGATCCTATAAAGAAATTATGGACTATTACAAACAAATATTAATTTAGATTGAAATCTAATTCTTGCTAGATATGAATCTCCGAGAATTGTTATTCTAAAGACCCGAATATTTCATGATTAATATCTAGAAATTTGGGTAACCCTATTTAATTAAATCTGCTTGTTCTCAGAGGGTTATCCTCAGTCTTCAGATATTGGCCTTATTTGTAATTAAAATAATAACAATTGATTGAATATAACCAAGCACAACTTCACACCCGCTGCAAGAGCATCTAGATCATGCATATCGACTATTTACTAATAGTCTAATACTAACAGACAAGGTATACAATTTATTTAATATTATAGTTATGAGTCAATTTTTATTTGTTTGCTAAAGTTTAACTCTTTCTTTTTCATTCACTTATATCATGGAAAATTATAAAAGAGAAGGAGAAAAGCAGAGCAAATATAAAATCTTGTAATTGTCACTACCTGTGATTAATTAATGTAATAGGTATTTCACACCTTCCCATCTTTTCATATTTTTAGACGCACTTTTCCATCAAAACAGTCTCTATATCTTCACATCATGAATTACACAAAAATCTATCTCCACATCATTCGACATACCAATATTTATCAAATATTAGTCATATTCAAATTTGAACTCAAATTCAATAATAGATTTATAATATCATCAATTAATATTTAATTATATTTGAATCCAAATATTGACAGCAACTGTAAATAAATGTAAATTCGTGAACACAAGTTTTCTCGGAAGTTAACATCGTACACTCTCGTGATGATGTTTGTCAGTATCTCGAGCTCACACCATCCCCTCCATGCCCAAGCAATCACACCAAAAAAAAAAAGACTTCCAAACTCAAATAAAACAAATAAAATATGACTCAGTGAAAACAATGGTTTACTCTCTTCAAAAAAATGGCAATATTATAAACATGCCCTGTTTGCAATATAATTACTCCCCATGCTCAACACATTTCCCACTTCATTTCCCCATTCATCTGCTGCAGAAAGATGCTAACAGCTCAGGTCAGCCCCACCACTCTCCGGCGGCAGGAGGCCTTCCCCGCCGCCGTGAAACAGCAGCAGGTGACCGTAAATCCCTCCAGCCTACCCAGGCTCCCGCCCGGCCGGAGGCCCGTGATAAGGGCTGTCATCAGCAGTGTAGATAGCAAAGCAGGAGTGGAAACAGCAGAGAAGGCTGTGGAGAGTAATGGAGCTTTTGCATCTTCTTCAAGAAGTGGAGGTGTGAGTGTGAGAGCAGTGATCAGAATAAGGAAGAAGATGAAGGAGAAGTTGCTTGACAAGATTGAGGATCAGTGGGATTCTTTCCTCAATGGGATTGGTAGAGGGATCTCACTTCAGCTCATCAGCCAAGAGGCTCATTCTGGTAAATATTCCTTGATTCACTCACTTTTTCTTGTTAGATAGGGTTGCTTCCTAATGCAGCTCTGTTGACTTTTCTCTTGCATCTTCTGCATCTGTTGTTGTTTGATTCCACACAGGCAAGAGTGGTGAGACTTTTGTGAGGGGGTGGTTGCCCAAATTGTCAGACAATCCTTATGTGGTGGAGTATGGAGCTGATATGGCGGTGCCGAGAGATTTTGGACAGCCGGGAGCTGTGGTTGTGACCAATTACCACGAGAAAGAGGTGTTCTTGATGGAGATTGTGGTTCATGGCTTCAAAGAAGGCCCTGTATTCTTCACGGCTGACACGTGGATTCATTCGAGGAAAGACAATCCTGAGAGCAGAGTGATATTCAAGAATCAGGTAAACATCTATCCATAGCTTGCCTTGTCATTGTTAATAGGAGCCTTAACCCGATTCTATCACTTTATAGCACTTATCACTTTGTGGTGACAGGCTTACCTGCCGTCTGAGACTCCAGCTGGGATCAAGAATCTCCGAAACAAGGACTTGTTGAGCATTCGTGGTGATGGGAAAGGAGACAGGAAGCTGCACGAGAGGATATACGATTATGATGTGTACAATGATTTGGGTAATCCTGATAAGGGTGAGGAGCTAGCCAGGCCTGTTTTGGGCGGTGAGAAGAGGCCTTATCCTAGGCGTTGTCGGACTGGTAGACGTGCCACTTTAACAGGTGTGTATCACACTTCAATGCTGTTTGTTGCTCCTACTGCTTTTAATTTTACTCACCTCTCTTAACTTCTGCCTGAAACATTTTAATCAGATCCCGATACAGAAAGTAGGATTGAGAAGCCTGATCCGGTGTATGTTCCACGCGATGAGACATTTGAGGAGGTTAAGCAGAACACGTTTTCAGCTGGAAGGTTGAAGGCTCTGCTCCACAACCTGATACCATTGATCGTCTCCACATTGGCTAGTTCAGACATCCCATTCACAAACTTCTCCGACATAGATAACCTATATAATGATGATTTCCTGCTGCCAAATGAGCCAAAAGAAGCCAAAAAGAATCAGCTCTTTGTCAAAATCATGAATCAAGTGTTGAATGTTGGTGATAAGTTGCTCAAATACGAAATACCATCCATTATTAGGCGTAAGCACCACCTCCCTGACATAATCCATAAAATTAGTTCTAGAAGGAGACACTTTAGAATAACAATGTTGTCGAAAATGTGAATCTTGATCTATCTTTTTTTCTCAGGTGACAGGTTTTCATGGCTAAGGGATAATGAGTTTGCCCGCCAGACTTTGGCCGGGGTAAATCCTGTTAATATCGAGCTACTGAAGGTATCATTTTAGCTTGTTTTTGGTTGAGATAGAAAGTTTTACCTTTGTTTATCATCATCTATAAATAGGGACTGTTATTTGATTTCAGGAGCTTCCCATTTTAAGCAAACTAGATCCTGATATATATGGCCCTCCAGAATCTGCAATAACCAGGGAAATAATCGCCCGAGAGATTAACGGAGTCAGCATTGAAGAGGTAATCGTTTCGTTACCCACTGTGACAAGTGAGACAAAAGATTTATCATAGCCAAAATAACAAAGAAATTGACTTTGCCTCCTGCTTTGTTCACAGGCAATAGAAAACAAGAAGCTGTTTATAATTGACTATCATGACTTGCTGTTACCGTTCATTGAGAAGATGAATGAGTTGCCTGATAGAAAAGCTTACGCTTCCAGAACTGTCTATTATCTTGATGATGGCATTCTTAGGCCAATCGTCATTGAGCTATCACTTCCTCCAACTCCTTCATCTCCGAGGAACAAGAAAATTTATACTCATGGGCAAGGCGCTACAACCAGCTGGATCTGGAAGCTAGCTAAAGCTCATGTTTGCTCCAATGATGCAGGCGTTCACCAACTCATGAACCACTGGTAGGACTGCACTTCATTTTCTCATCCTAAAATATCAAACATAATGACATGATAACTTAAATTTCAAAGATAACGGATCTTTTTCAGGTTGAAGACACATGCCTGCATGGAACCTTATATAATCGCCACTCATAGGCAGCTAAGCTCGATGCACCCAATCTACAAACTACTGCACCCCCATATGCGCTACACCATGGAAATCAATGCCCTTGCAAGGCAAAGTTTGATAAACGGCGGTGGAGTCATAGAGGCTTGTTTCAGCCCCGGAAAGTTCGCCATGGAGATAAGCTCTGCTGCGTACAAGAGCTTGTGGCGGTTTGACATGGAGGCATTACCAGCAGATTTACTTCAGAGGTAGAGATTTTCTCCCCAAACCATGACCTCAGTCAGACCCTTCCCTGGTTTGCGACTTTGTTAAATTGATAAACTCATTCGTGCAACTTCTGCAGGGGAATGGCTGTTGAGGATCCCACAGTTCCCAGTGGTGTCAAGCTTGTGATAGAAGATTATCCTTATGCTGCAGACGCACTTCTCATATGGTCTGCCATAAAGGAATTGGTAGAATCTTACGTCGAGCACTATTATTCCGAACCAAATTCCATCTCATCTGATGTGGAGCTTCAGGCCTGGTGGGACGAGATAAAGAATGTGGGGCATTACGACAAGAGAAACGAGACGTGGTGGCCTAACCTTAACACACAAGATGACTTATCAAGCATACTTACAACCATGATTTGGACAGCTTCTGGTCAGCATGCAGCAATCAACTTCGGACAGTATCCATTTGGGGGATATCCGCCTAACCGTCCAACTCTCATGAGGAAACTAATCCCTCAACCTGGAGAACCTGAATACGAGAAGTTCCTTCACAACCCTGAGTACACTTTCTTGACCTCGTTGCCTACGCAACTCCAGGCAACAAAGGTTATGGCTGTCCAAGACACTCTATCAACACATTCTCCAGATGAAGAGTACCTGCATCAGTTGGACGAGATTCACAGGCTTTCGTCTAATGATCCTCAAGTTCAAAAGTTTTTCGAAAACTTCTCTGTGCAATTAGAAGAGATAGAACAAATCATCAATCTAAGGAATAAGAATATAGAACTGACGAACAGAACCGGTGCCGGTGTTCCTCCATATGAATTGCTTCTTCCCACTTCACCTCCTGGTGTTACTGGTCGTGGTATTCCCAACAGCATTTCCATCTGAGTTTGTGCTCCGGGTTTGTGCTGTAGGGAAAGCCTGTAATCACTGTTAGAGTGTGTCTATATCTGCAACTATCAGAATAGGAGATAAAACATGGTTAGCCATTCAGCTTTAACAATCAAGGTATATTCATCTTTGCTATTCCTTTTACTCAAATACCCTTGTGCATAGATAATGAACTCAATGTATTGTATCTTTGTAAATGAACAATAATAGAAAGCATTTCAGTTGCTCTTTTTGCCAGACAGCAGATGCTAACTAATATTACAACTTTGAAGCTGCGTGTGTTGCTAGCTTGATTAATTCCTTTCTCAAGACTTTCCCTGTGGCATTCTTTTGTATAGAATCTGTGTAGAAGACGCGTCTAATTTTTTTGTATGGAGCCACCTAGAATCAAAACGCGCTATTGTGAGAAATCACCAAATGGTTATTGTTAAAACTGTGGGTTACCGTTTTCACTTACCTTTCGTGCCACAAAATCCATGATCATCGACTCATTTATCGTGCTTCCTGGCTGTTTAACCACAAAGGCTGCAGGTATTTGGCCTGCATCATCATCAGGATACCTGCAAAGTGTATTTCTTGATGAAAAATCAAAGCCAATATTCTCTATTTGTGAACTTATTTCATTTGTTTGAATCATGAAACTCAATCACATAAGACAGTCAAGAATAAAAATAGCTATTTTCTCTGGCAAAAAATTATCACTATTTATTTAGCAGTTCGTTTTCGTTGTCCTTACGGGATCACCGCTGCATCAACAATGGCCGGATGTGATAGCAGCAGATCTTCGAGTTCTGCTGGAGCAACCTGCTTGTTATATTAGGCATTAGATGATCAGAACAAGATTTTTGAAATATGAATTGACTAAATGATGATGTGCTAAGTCATCACTTGAAAGACTAACATAAACTGAGAATCATTCCATGATGCAGATATAACCTGGTAGCCATTATACTTGATCAAATCCTTCATTCTCTCCACATAGAACAGGAACCCATTGCCATCGAAAAAACAAATATCACCAGTTCTCAACCATCCCTCTGAATCAAGCATTGCTGCAGTTGCTTCTTTATCACCCACATACCCTGCAGCAAGCCAATGGATTATTGATTTTGACAGTCTTTCTTGAAGTAGAACTACATAGAATGAAGAGAGAGAGAGAGAAATAGAGATGGAAATTGCCTTTCATGACCATGGGGCCTCTTATCCAGAGCTCCCCGGGCCTAAGAGGAGGCAAATTGTGGCTGGTGAGGGGATCAACGATTCTGGCCTGGCAGTTAGAGACAAGACGACCGTTCGCACCACTCACTTCACTTCCATCGGCTCCTATTGTTCGAGTGATTCCTGCACTTGTTTCTGTGAGCCCATATGCCTGCAATCACCATTAACTACTTACATCATTACATCAAATTAACAGTCTAAATTTGGAAATGCTAACGCAAACAAATTGATTTAGAGGTAAGTTTGCAGCCGCTAATATTCAAATATTTGCTTCAATTTCAATACAAATTATAAACAAACATATTATTTTAAGAATTAAAGGAAGAAATAATCCATATCTTGATGTGGCATTTCGGATATTACGACATTGTTTGGCCTGTCTTTACCCGCAGTTCCATAAAGGAAATTATTGGCCGAGACGCAACATAGCTTAGTTAGAGATGTGCATTTTTCAAGAGTAAAAGGAAAATAAAGTTGACTGCTACTGATTTAAATGGATGTAATGGATTTTTAATCATCATCATGAAAAACTAAAATGTTTTCGTGGGATAGACAAAATGATCAAATGTATTTAAATAACCATTTAGTTTTATAATGATCATATTATTTTACCTATCTCCATAAAAAGAGAGTTTTTAGCCACTAAAAGAAATTGCTCTTGCTATGAAATTAATCTTTTTATACAAAAGAATGTTGTATTGCTGGATAAAAATACCCTTACTAATAAAGCATTCCACTTCTTCATTAGGATAAATAATTAAAAGGACAATCCAAGCGCATACTAGTTTAATCTTTCTCGAGCTGGTCTCCCATGTGGATGTCGCATGAGTTTCAATAACCTTAATTAGGATTTAATTAAATTCTAGTTATGGATTAGTAAATACTAATCAACTCTTGATTATAATTAATTTACTGATTGCGCATGGTCCGCATGAATATTTTTGTGTAACATATATGAGTGATATATCAATGATTTTATTTTTTCTGCCAATATCATGTATGGATAATATGAAAATAAAATATGTAACAGGATTGCTAATTGAGACTCTTTTATGGTAAAAGGTATTGTAGACATTATATCTAAAATATAATATTTTGATAACCCCTCCCATGATTGAAAGGTTTTCCAGACTTTATTCCTCGCTAAAAGATGATGTACTTTCACTAATAATTTTCTATAGGAATGTTAAAATCAAATTCATTAACAATCAAAAAATGCTTACAAACCTGCAACAAGGACACATTGGCGAACTTCGCCTTAAACCTCTCAATAACTGTACTCGCCACCGGAGCTCCGCCGCACAGCACCACCACTAACGACCTCAGCTCGTACTTCTCCGCCACCGGACTCTTCACCATCGCCATCACCAAAGGTGGCGCCACCGCCAAATGCGTCACCTTAAACTCCTCAACAGCTCCAAAAATCATTTCCAATCTCCTCCCGCTCCCCGCCGCTGCCACGACGACGCTCCCACCCAGCGCCACCTCCCTAAGGCACACCACGAAGCCGTACACGTGAAAGAACGGGACCACACAGAGCGTGACTGCAGGGGACGGCCTCACCACACGAACCGCATGCACTCCGGCGATCGCCGCGATGAGGTTCCGATGCGTTAGCTCCACCCCCTTGACCCTCCCCGTGGTGCCGGAGGAGTAGAGAATCGCCGCAGTGTCGTCCTGGAACACCTCCGGTAGGTCGAATTCGGCGCCGCAGGGAAGCAGGAGGGATTCGAACTCCGGGGAGTCTAGCACCACCGTGCCCTCACGCAGCGGCGGCAGCCTGGCGGAGGCTGCGGAGGTGGCGAAGGCGATCGCCGGTCTGCTGAGGCGGATCTGGCGGGAGATGTCGGAGTCGGAAGAGAGAGGATTGGAAGGGGAGACGATGGCGCCGAGGGAGAGGAGGGCGAGGTGGAGAACAGGAATGTGGATTGAGTTGGGGGAGAGTATGTAGGCGACGTCATTTTTGTGGATGCGGAATTTGCGGCTGAGGTTGGAGGCTAGGGATTGGACGAGGTGTGGGAGGTGAGAGAGGGGGATGCGGCGGGAGGTAGCGGCGTCGATGAGAGAGGCGGTGGTTGGAGAGGAGCGGAGGAGGCAGAAGACGTAGAGTGGGAGAGAGAAGGGTGTGGAGGAAGGGGGGAAGGAAATGGAGGGGCGGAGGCTGTGGAAGATCCTTGTTTGGGGAGAGAAACCGCTGTTGGGATCCACCGGGGAGTTTGAAGGTGGCGCCATTTTTTGGCGGCCGTCGTGGTGGTGATGGTGGTGGAAGGCTAGGATTTTGTTTTACCCTTTGTTTTATGTCCCCTTTGATTGCGGTAGAAATTGTGTTACGTAAACAAATGAAATGTGACGTGAATATGAATTGTGAAAATCGAGTGACAAGTATTTGAAGTAATTGGTTTTCGGTGAAAATGTTGTTTAGATTCTCTATAACATTTTTATAGTATTGGGTCATTTTATTTAATGGACCAAAGTCGAGCGTTTTGACTAAAATTAAGTAATTTCATGGTCTAAATGAGTTACAAAAGGTTTAGAGTCAACCACCAAATAATAATCCAATGATCCCATTTTAACCCATTAAAAATCGTTCACTTTTCATAATAAGATATATTAATATAATATATGATTGAATATTTAACAAATAAAATTATCAAACAAATTCAAATTGATCAATCAATAGATTAACTTAAATTATTTTTTAATTTAAATATTTCCTAACAAAATAGTATATAAGAGTCAAATTCAAAGATAATGCAAGTTCACGCATGTAATTAGGGATGTCAATGGATGAATTTTACCCGAATCGATCCAGAACCGTTCAAAGCCCATTAAATTTTAAAGCAGCGGTTCTGATCCTGGTTCCGGTTCAAGACCCGCTTTAGATCCGGACCGTTTAGATCCATAGTTTGATGGTCCGATCCGATCTGGATCTGGTTCTGGTTTCAGAACCAAAACCAATATTTATTTATTGATTCTTGTCCGAGTAAAACTCATCTATTGACAAACCTAAGTTTAAATAGACTTGACAATGAGCTAGTTTTATCCATATCGATTCAAAATCACTTATAACACATTAAATTATAAAGTAACGGTTTCGGTTTTAGTTCTAGTTCTGATTCTAATTCGGTTCTGGTTCTAGACCCGCTCAAATCCGGATCGCTTAAGATCCATAGTTGATGGTCCGGGTCCAGTCCGGATTCAGTGTCTAATGGATCGGTTCCAGAACCAGAACCATTACTCATTTATTGATTCTGGTCCGGGTAAAACTCACTCATTGACATCTCTTACCTGCAATTGTGCTTTTCTCTAGTGTTTTATGTGTTAAGGACTCAAAAATATCTTTTAGGAGAGTCCACCTGCTTATAAAAATATTATGTCTGCTTATAAAAATATTATGCAGTACTTATACAAAAAATTAGAAACTTCGGATATTTTTTATGAACTGGACTAACCCCCACCGTATGTGAATCCTTGATAACATTCCTTGCGCTTGGCTCACTAAAACTCTTGTCCAAAAAAAAATACAAGAAAATATTATTTTTATCAATTAATAAAAAAATTACAGATCACATTCCAGAACACCCAAACTTAAAACCTTGGGCCACAAGCATCATGCTTATGTTGGCTGTTGTTTTCATTTTCAAAATCACAATTCATTTAAATATTTATCAAGGTTTATTACTACTTCCTTGTTTTCTCAATATTTTAACGAGCTTGTCTAGGTTTGATTTCCTCTCGGATTTTCAATCTTTCAACGAAGTGCAAAGTTTTGTCATCTTATTCGAAGGGTACCGTACACAATCTTTATGTTTTCTTTGAACTTCAGATTCTTTTGACACGTAATGCCATGTCAAAATATCAAAGGTCTATACATTATATAGTAATTGTCCTAAAACTCACAGAAAAAGGAATTAAGTTCAACATATCTTCTGTATCTTGGGAAAAAAACAAAATGACTTAAACAAATCTTTTTGTAAATAACCTCATACCAATCAATCGAATATTGATTAATACATAATTGATCAAACATTATTTGAAAATAGCTCTTCTGCTCATAAACGAAATGTTCCAAATGTTCATGAAAATTCTTGCCCCGTTGGACCATTTGTATCTATATGCATCATGATCCCGATTCATGAATCTCTCGTCAGTTCGAGAATATTACAAGGGTTCACATTGCAAGCTATTTTTTAGATATCGAGGCAGCCTGTAGTTACTACACATGAATATTATCAATTGACAAATTAAGTTCCAACAATTAAAACAAGCAGGGAAAAAGGAAAACATTTTATTTATTTTTTCGGTTGGGGGTGGGGTGAATAAGAAGAAAAAGGGAGAAAAGAATCAGCAACCCACCCAGAGGAAGGAAGAAAAGGTCGGGAAAATGGGCAGCACAAAGGCAGAAGGCCACTCCGGTCCGCTTGCAGGCAATGTCGCACATAATCTGATTAACGCTCCACCAGAAAGCACTTGTTACTGAAACTATGATCCGAACCTGCTATTTCTTTCAAAGTCGATCCCGGTCAGGAATCTGACCGGCGACCTTTAGTCACATAATAGTGAAGTGACTAAAATTAGCTGTATAAAGGTCAAGATATCAGAAAGTAGGATACAGTTCAAATTTCCAGCTCTCATTGACACGCATGATGAGGAGCTGGTCAGCTAACCTTGGTTTATAATCCTTTGTATAGCTTAGTTATCTATGCTCTACCAACAAGAAATGTCGCAATTATCAGCAATCAATTTAACTCAGAAGAATACCCAACAAGTGATCTCCAATAACACTCATATATAATGGTTCCCTACGGCACCATGTATTTCAAGCACACAAAAAATGCTCTGCTCCACGTACCAAGCTGGTACGTCATAAATGAACACCAACTAATTCAATGACCAGTTAAGCTTCCCATGCAGTTCAGAGCAATTAATTCTGTCATCTTACTACCAGGGACAAAACTAAAAATTCATGAAAAGAAAGATATTCTTTAACCCCCACCCCCCAAAAAAAAATTATAACCATTTTACTACTTGATGAATTATGTGTTTTTGGCTGGGTGACAATCGGAGGGCTGTTCAAAGGTTATGAACTTAGCAATTCTTTGATTAGCATTAGTAAGTGGCAAAAGAACATTCAAGATCATTTATCAGGAATAAAACACAGCTAAAGCAAGTAAATATATCAATCACCAGTTATTACTGTTTAATCTCTAATGCACAAAACCATGGGTACCTGCATCCCAAATTAGATATACCTGCCAGGTAACCACCGTTAATGAAAAAACGATCCAATGGCATAGTAGTCAGAAAAAACTTCCTCAATTTACCCAACACGGATGCTTACTGAACTTGAATCACAGATATGATCATCACGGTGTGTGGTTCCTTCCTCTATCTCATACACTTCTCTAGAACATGTGCCAAGTACATGGTATAAAAACAGTACCCTTGTAACACAATTATCTGTTAATCAAAGCAAGCGGCAATCAAAGCCTAATTAAGGATCTCACTTTGTTTCTCTCCTTTTTCAACTAAAAACATTTTTGGGTCAATTAAAGAAATAGAGTTCATATAGAGGCACATCAAAAGCTGTTCTAATATATATTAAAGATTCTATCCAAAATCACATAATTGTGGATCATCACAAGGACGATGCATAAGAAAGCATACAACTGACCAAGTCAAGCCAGCCTCTATACAGAATTCTAGCAAAAGGGAGCTATGACACCACATACATCCAAGAGTCTGGAGCCATTCAACCTTTTAATATGCACACAGTTATTTGAAGCCCGCATAAGTCAAGGGTTTAGATGCTCCCATGGGTTTGTTAGCGCAACAGAAAAAAATGACTTCTTACATAGCAAGAGACACGACTAGCACCAAAGTATTAGTCTAGCCATAACAAATAGGAAAATAATATTAACAATAATAGCAAAGCTGATAGGAACTAAGCTGCTCTATACAGAATTCTAGCAAAAGGGAGCTATGACACCACATACATCCAAGAGTCTGGAGCCATTCAACCTTTTAATATGCACACAGTTATTATCTGAAGCCCGCATAAGTCAAGGGTTTAGATGCTCCCATGGGTTTGTTAGCGCAACAGAAAAAAATGACTTCTTACATAGCAAGAGACACGACTAGCAGTCGAGCACCAAAGTATTAGAGTCTAGCCATAACAAATAGGAAAATAATATTAACAATAATAGCAAAGCTGATAGGAACTAAGCTGCTCAATATAACAAAATAGGTATGCCCTTGGCCTTCGACAGCCACAAGAGAAAAATGAAAGTACAGACAATAAACAGTATTTAAGCCCTTTATCAATCAAAGGTACATCGACTGCCTAAATTAAAATGTTGGAAGGATATTTTTTCCACAGAAGTCGGGAGAAATAGATAACATAACCATACGCCGAAGCACATAATAGTTGCTTAAATGATTTAATTGAATAACAAAGTTGTTGTGTACCTCTGGAGCTTCAGGAGAAGCGTGTGACAGAAAATAATTTGGACATTTAGAGGGCCAACCTACAATGACTGAGCTCACGAATCTGCTTGCTTGGATACTGCAGCCACATTTCAGATGAATGTCATAAAAGATCAAGAGACAATGTCGCAAACTATTAGTACTACAGTGTGGGACAAGATAAGTTAACTATTTTCCATTAGGCACAAAATAAGGAAAAAGATAAGTCAATTAGGTGTAAAAATAGGTTATGCAAGACCATGGGGTATCCCAACAGCAATGACCAAGAAAATCTATTATCATATGATCCAAGAAACAAGAAAATCTTACACACAGTTTGCATCTTTGATGACAAACTGATCTAATTTAAAGCTAAAAAATGGTCAACAATCATATCGTGTTGACTTGGAGCAACACAGATTCCTGATATTGACAGTACAATGTACAAGCAAGTGAATATTATATTAAACTTGTAATAAGGAGAGAGAAAATGCTTCAGCAACAAAAGAACCATGTCAATTAGTCAAGGAAACTTAAATCAACTTATCCACTGATGAAAAGTGTTTTGATTATTGTGCTCACCAGCACATGAACTGATCATATCCAGCAAGAAGTCAAGAACAAGGAAATACACCGGTCACGAAAAGACTAAGACAACTATAACACCAGATTTAGACTGCTGCAGCAAACATGCATCTAAATAGGCAGGGTTAAGTTAAAACAAAAATATTAACTTAGGACATCCAAACTATTCAGTTGTCAAAAGATTAATCCCTTTCAAAAAAAACCTCCCTGCAATTTATTAATGCAGGACAGTAGCCTGAGAAGTATCATGACTACAAACACCTTATACTTATGATTTCAACAAATAAGCCTAAAAATATATTAAAGAGAAAGCATATAAGGCGAGCAGTTCATTCTCCTCTTATTCTTATAAGCATAGGAAACTGCTCCATAGCATCAGATGAAACACACTGACTAACAGTTACGTAATCTACAAGTTGGAATGTCATAAAATATCCATGATGGCATAACACCATTGCACATGTATAAAGAAAATTTTAATCCTTAATTACATCCATGTAATTAGTTCTAATATTTACCTCCTTAAGAATGCTAAACTTGGGCTCAAATTCTTCAGCAATGAAAAGCTAAGAATCTCCCTCCACTTTACATCACCATCTCTTGCAAACACAATGCAAAAAGTAAAAGAGATAGCATGCTAGGAGTGTAGAAGTATACCATAGCTTTGTTATTCAGAATCGATATCAAGAAAATTGTTTACAAGGATCAACATAAAATATGTTACATGCAGTGATTAACCAGGGACAGTTTTCAAAGGAAGCGCCTTATGCCACACCTTTTTGGGCAAGCACCAAAGCTGGATCCAAATTGCCAGCCAAACCCAATAAGAAAAGCCAGCCTGCAACATATCTGATTCACAAGTACAGGCCAGACAATATTTTCCCCACTACTGCATCATATGTGCCTGATAAAAAAACAACACAAGTGATAGTCTCACAACAATGTGTGCAACTTCCTTTTTGCTCTCACCTCAATCATCTCCATCCCAGATATGGCTGAAACCAAAGAAGAATAAAAAATGGAAGCTATTGGCCAAATAAACCACCAGTTCCTAGTTCTCCTTGTTTTTCCTTCCTCTTCAGCTCCTCTAGTGGATCCGGACTCTTCATTACTCTTCTCATGCGCCTGATCATATTGAAAACAATCAACTATAACAGAAATTCTTACAGAAAATTGTCCATGAAATTACAGTAGAGATAGGAAAATACCTGTCTTGTGCATGCTGAGCAGGAAAAGTAGGCATAAATTCCTTGGACTTAGGTAGCGGGACTTCTCGAAACCATTCATGGTTGAGAGCAGCTTCAGCAGTTATCCTCTGTGTAGTTTCCATTTTCAGTTCAGAAAAAGATACAGGAGAGGAAGATCACCACATTGGGAAAAGAAATGAACAGATTGAAGATACCTTATGAGGGTCATAAGTTAGAAGCTTGTTCAAAAGGTCAAATCCAGCATCAGATAATACAGGTGTCCCTGTAAAAGAGGTAGCCGGAAATTTCTTGCGCAAAAGGTTGTACCTGAAATAAATGTAGAACTGGTCAGAAGCAAAAAATATTATAGTCAACTAACAAACACTGTCACCAACGGAGGCACAAAAGCCAGCCAGAATCACCCAAAGCTGGACGCCTGGGAAAACAGTGAAGAATGGAACATAAATTGAGGCCAATGTTTGCAAGAATTGAATGTAATATATACGAATACTTACTTATGCTTAACGAAGTTCACCTTTGCACCAGGGAGGTCAGAAAGCCCAGGCCATATTGCCTCATTGGGAGTACCAAGAACCTTGAATATCTGTAGGCATGACCACCAATTAGAACAATTACACAGAATAAATCAAATTTGTAAGAAACACTTAACAGTGGATACAGCATCAGAACTTATTTACCTTGTCAAGTTGCTCAACCTCTGACTTCCCGTTGAACAAAGGTTCTTTTGACAATAGCTCAGCCATTATGCACCCTAGCGACCACATATCAATTGCTGTGGAGTACTGTTTTGCTCCCAACAGAAGTTCTGGTGCCCTGAAAGAAAATAAAATGATTTGTAAACTTACTTTAAGCGAAGAACCAAGCACAACTGTGGATGCAACACAATAAAACATGAGACATACTATTACAATATTTGTTGGCATCTATAATACCACAGGTAGACAAGTAGATCATGAAACAACTTTCACAATCACAGACCAATATATGCATGGTCAAACCATATAAAACCAATTAAGGACTTGAACTTGAGACAATTACAACAAGTCACCATTGTTATTGTGGTAAAAGAAAAGGATAATAGTACGAAAGCAAGCTCCTACATTCACAATGGTAAAGAAAATGCTGAAGTCATGAAATTCACAGAAGCTATATTTACCAAATTATGCATAAGCAAATGGCACTACATAAGATAGCAGAAAATTAGAAGCATTTTGAAGTGTAAAGACTCACCTGTACCACAAAGTCACAACCAGGGAAGTATAAGGTTTCAAAGGACTTCCATATTGACGAGCCAGTCCAAAGTCACAGATCTTCAACTCACCACAGTTATTCAAAAGCAAATTTGAAGTTTTCAGATCACGGTGCAGAACCCAATTATCATGAAGATACTTGATCCCCTCTAAAAGCTGAAGCATCAGACATTTAACCTCACTTTGACTATAAGGTTGTTTCATTGTCTCCATCAATCCTTTGAGATCATGTTCCATGTACTCCATGACCATATATATACTGTCAAGGTTGCTCCCCACAACAACTTCTTTAACATCCACAATGGATGGGTGATGAAAAGAGAGAAGAATGTTTATTTCTCGAAGAGAAGTCAAAGGAAACCCTTCTCTCTCTCTATCCATCTTGACCTTCTTCAGAGCCACAATTTCTCCAGTTTTCTTGTCCTTGGCTCTGAAAACAATCCCATATGTTCCTTCGTCAATCCTATTCAGTCGTTCAAACTCATCAACACTTCTGCAACCATGAAGCATATTGAAGCTCCTCTGTGGAGGATGGACTGGCTCTGGTGTACCGTGAGAGCCAAAGTCATCATCTGATTCAGTGTTAGAATGGCTAGCATCACTACGATCATAATTTTGATCATCATCTACCTCCATGTAGTCATTCTTGTCAGCAGTGTCATTGTGACTTTCTCTACTGGAAGACCTTACACGTTCCTCTGATCCCAATGACTGTGCCCTTGTTCCTTCAGAACCTTCCCCAAGCCCAGGACTAATTGATATCCTGCCTATCCTTGCTTCAGCTGACTCAGAGCCAGACTTCCTCTTCATCTTCCAGTTGTCCTCATAATCAGAAATCTCACCTTCGTCAGCTGGCGACTCAGCATTATTTGCCCATCGGGATGATGTTATAGTTCGAGGCACATAGTCAATGTCGTCATTTGCCTCTGCTCTCAGGTCATTGACCCTGTCTTCTTCTTTAGGTAATGAAGAATCTGCTACGCCAGGCAATTCTGATGCATAAGGCAGTGAATCAATTTCAGAAGGTGGGGCCTCAGAAATATGAACATCATTGTCTGCAACCAGTGAAGTCTGTTCCACAGCATCATGAATAGAGTTAGACTTAAGGAGGTCCGGCAAAGGAGGGGTGGTGGTAGTGGTGGCAAGTTATTATTTTCCAACACTTTCGTACTTCTGGTTGTTCGAGTGGCATCCTTATCATCTCTGTCCCAAACAATTGGGGAAAACTTCATCTTTTTATTTTGAACAGGTGACAACTGTCTCCCACTATCCAGTATTGTAACTTCAGTTTCTTTATTAAATTGAATTTCAGAATCAGTAGCACCATCAGACCCATCACTAGACAGCTCCCCAGGCTCTCGATCCATGAGGTGGACTGCATATCCACACCTCCTAGGCGCGCCACCACTATTTCCTGAATCATTCCTGCTAGAAGTAGAGCGATGCCCACCATTCAGTGTCTCCCTTTCTCCAATATCTCTTCGTCTGACCCTATCCCTATACTCGACACTTCCTCGGGTCGAGGACCCCGGATCTGACCCCTATCATAATCCCGACTGCCTTTTCTAACCCGCTCATATTCTCCATTTGAATAGCCAATTTCCTTCCTGGACATCCCGAAATCAGCCTCACGGTCTCTGAATTCATTGTCTCTATAACCCCCGTGCCTTCCAGCGGCCATGAATCTATTTATGAATACCCTAGAGTGCACAAACAAAGCCCTAGACCTGACGGAACTCGCCCAATAATTGAGATTGTAAACGTATTTTTCCCGACTTCTCAGACTCAATCTATCACCAAGCAAATAGCTGAGTTCCTTCAAAATGAGAAAATAAATAAAAAACCTTATTTCCACAACGCAAATCGCTTCAATTTTCCCTTTCCTCAACTTCCGCAATCGGAATTCGACAAACAGATTTGATGCAGCACAAACTAAAAGAAACAACGTATAATCAAACAAATTCCCTCCTGTCTACTTCCCAACCCAAAAGAAAATGGAAGGACAACGGAATCAAACAGAGGAAAAAGAGTATAAACCCCCCCAAAAACAAACGGTGCGCGATCTCTTGAGTTTCTCCTCTACCGCTTTACGCGTAAGTTATCTGATTCGAAAGGCTTACCGGTGAAGATTGCGGGGAAATTGTAGAGAGAGAAAGCGCGTGGTGGCGGCGTATGGTTCTAGAAGATGATAGGAGGCGATGAATGAGTAACGAAGGAGAGCCAAATTGTACGGCGTTGAAAGAGAACGTAAGCTACTGGGCTTCCTTCTGCCTTTAAATGGAAACTTGGCCACTATACTTTTTAATACTTCATCCCAACATTATTCAATCCTTTTTTTTTTTCCAAGTAGATTAGGAAAAATATGTTTCATGTATAAAATAATATATGATACGAATTTAAAAAAAAAATTAATATAAAATTATTATTTTTTTGGAACAAATTAATAATAGTGGAACAGTCTAAAAAAAAATCAATAATAATGAGACAGATGGAGTATTATTTAGTATTAAATAATTAGTAAATGTTTGGCCCAAAAGAAGTCAAATAATTGAACTCTTATTTTGGGTCTTTATCTAAATTCAGAACAAAAAAAACATTTCTTTTATTGTCGTTATGCCATAAAGTTTTTAACATGTTTAATCTTATCTAATTATATATATGACTATTTTACTTAAGTTTTGTTAAGTTCAATTCAAATTGAATTCAAATGATTTATTTAATAAAGAACTGAATTTGTATAAATTACAATTGGTTAATGAATAGACTTCACCCATCATAATGTTCTTGTCAATTTTTACTTTGAGTTTATTGAAGACTTGTCATAAAAGTTGTATACATATAAACACTGCAAAAATTATCAATAATAAGCTTATAAATTACTTCTATTGTGTTGTACATGTAAGGATGTTCGAAGATTTACAATGAAATTTTATTTTTATTGTAAAATTTTAATTTTCATATGTGACAATTGAATTCGTATTTATTTTAATAAAAAACATAAAAATTGTTAATGTGCATTGCACAACAAACGTAAATACTAGTTGTATCATTGTATGTAGGTTAACATCATGGAGTTTGGACCAATAACTAAAAAGTTAAGGGTCTTGCGCCTAAACAAAAAATGTGTTGGCTATCTCCGATCAGGGATGACAATGAGCCGGATCTGGCTAGGTCCAGATCCAGATCCAATTTTTTTTGCTTTGGTCCGGATCCGGTCTAGATCCACTGGGTCCAAAAAATTTAGATCCAGATCCATAAGATCCACAGGGTCTAGATCCGGATCCATATATTTTCGCTTCTAAAATAAATTTTAAATCAATTATAATTCACAATAACACTATAATAATCTAAATACACAATAATACTATAATAATTATTTAGAATTTCTACAATTATCACTATATTATAAGACGTTAGTTATAAATTTACTATAAAGTAGGAAAAACAAACAACTCGATCATCGGTGGTGTAAGTGACGCGATCCGTCGTGAATGCCGATTAATAAATAATTGAGAGAATTTGAAATGAAATTAGGAGCATATTTATTTTGGGAGAATCAAAAAGAAAATTGAAGAGTTTTAAGTTGAAGTTAGGTATTTAATTATAATAAAATAATATATATATATATATATATATATATAAATATATATATATATATATATAAATAAATGGATCTGGGCGAATCCCGGATCTCTAAAATTAAATCTCGGATCCGATCCGAAATATGGAGAGTAGGATCCGAGGATCCATCGGGTCCATCCGGATCCCACGGATTCATCGGGGTCCATTTTTTGAGGATCCTTATAAGATCCACGAAAATGGATTCGGATCTGTTAAGTGCACTGACTATATAACCCTTAGAATATGATCCAACCCGGACCGGTCCGGATCCATTGCCATCTCTATCTCCCAAGATCCACAAATTTAAACTAAAATTTATTTCTTAAATGGGGTGTTTGACTAAACTTATTGTAGAGATTCGGTAATGGAAGTAGGCATCTTATAAGTTTCAAGAACTTATAAGATGTTTGATTGAAAATACTTTCACAGAAATTTCAAAGCATTTATAAGAGGTAAGATCTCAAGTGGTTATAAGTTGTTAAAGTGTTTGGGTAATTGATCTTATAAGCTTAAATACACATTTAGAACTTAAATCAAATTCAAACTAATTCATTAACATCATGAATCGTGAGTTAGAGAGAAAATCATAGTTAGAGATAAAATTGATGAGATGTGAAGTTGAGATCAAATAAAATCAAAATTCTCAAGTGTTTCATGTGGTTTAACTTTTAATTTCTTTGAAATAACATATATTTAAACTCAATTCAACTAAATCATATCATATCATTCATATACAAAATTAGGTTTAATGATTCTATAATAAGATTATTTTAATTAAGGTAATTTTATGGTTGGCTTATAAGTTTATGAAAAATAATTTTGTGTGTGAGCTAGGATTGACCAACTTATTTTCATTTACATTAAACACAAATTTCAATAAATTTATAATTACACCTCTAATTTTACTAAGAAGATATTTTAATTGCTTATAAAATTAATGAAACCTAATACAATTTATATCCATAATTGTTGAACAAATTTAAATTCTTTCATATGTAAAAATTCAACTAATTATTTTAATGCTTCTTAATTTTCAAAATTACATCAAATAATTCTTTTATCACTAAATAATAATAAAACAAATTTATTCAAGCATTTCATTTTATAAAAGAAATTCCACATAAAATAATTAATGCATTATTTTAAATATTCTCTAAGTTTTCAAATCTCATATTCTTCAATTATGAAATAATCAATTTCTATCGATTAATAATCCATCATATGCCTCTTTATAAATTCTTATGAATTAAATAGCTTCTAAGCCCTTTATACTTAATTAGGTTTTAATTAATACTATTTTTCGGGTTACATTGTTTAGAAACTTATTTTACCAAATAATTTGTAACAAACATAAGTTATTTTAAAAAGCGTATAAGCTCAGCCAAACACCCTCTTAGTCATCGTTGTATAAGGGGCGTAGCCTAGCCTCCGTTGATTGGCGAAGCAAAAAAATAAGAATAATTCATGTAAAAGTTACATTATAAAAATATATTTACATGTTACAATAATTTCTTAAGGTTACTTGTATTTTGAAACTTGTTATCAATTATCAAAAAATTCTCTCTCAATATAAGTAACCAAACAACCATTTATCCAACGATCTCTCATTTGATTTCGGAACCTATTTTTCACGATCTTCATGGCATAAAATATTTTTCTACGATTGCAATTGCTACAAGTAAAACAAATACAAGATTGATAAGCTTATGCACCAAGGGATTCACAATATCTCTTTTTGTTTTCACTAATTCTCTCGCAAGACTTCATATCCTTTTCAAATTGACAAAGTATTCGATAGAATGCACATCCGTAAAATAATTTTGAAGTTAGTTTTCTAGAGTTATTATCTCAATTGAAGAAAAATTAGTTGGTAAAAGTTCGCAAAATGCAACAATTTATTCTTATTATAAGCAACAAATATCTTATTTGGACTAAGGCATTGCAGGCAAATAAGTAAGACATTGCTTGTTACTGTGAATCGATCATTTCGAAGTTGCGTATCCAAAACTTCATATAATACACTTACCTTGTACTAGTGTAAATTGACAACACTTGAAGCTTTAAGTTATGATATGCCCTTGAGAACTCGAACATAGTATGTGCTTGGAATTTCAATATCATGACGATTATAAAACATCACAACTTCATCAAATAAATCATTCCAACTATTATCTCTCATCAGTTTTAGCCTCTCTTTGAGACTTTAGCTTGTATAATTGCATTGATAATATCTTGACTCTTTCTCTCCAAAATCTAGGAGATCTCATTTGTTATACCTGATATATTCTTCATTAGGTGCAACTTGAAAACATAATCAAATGTTTCTAAAGATTCTACAAGATCAACAGTTTTAGCCATTTGTTATGATTGAGAACCATCTTCAATTACATATTCCAAAACATCAATAATAGTAGAAAAACTTGCAATCAAACTCATCAATGTGCCATAATGGGAACCTCAACGAGTACCATCTCCTTTTTGAAGCCCAATTTCAACCATTTGCTTCTCTCCAAACATATCTTGTCGTTTGCATGAACCTCGAACAATTCTATACGAGCAGTGCAAGATGCTACCTTAATGTGGCCCAAAATTGAGGAGAAAATATTTGCAACAATATCCACAAAATAGAGACAGTTTTAGAGCGTCAAACATGTTCTCAAGTACATACAAATGTGGTTCTTGCTACCAGCACAAGGAAGGCAGCTTGAACGAGAAAGAAGACGGGAGATGTCCGGTCCTTCTTATATAGTCCGCCCGTTGAGAAGTCTTGACGGCCTTCTCATTCAGCTCCGCCTCAGCATTTGCCCGTTTCTCCTCTGCTATCCTTCGAGTTGCTGCCAATTTGTTCGTGTACTTCTCCTGCGCCCGAGACTTTAGCCTTTCAGCTTTCACCTAAAGATAGAATAGATGTTCAATTAGGGGTTCAACGATGTTAAGAAATAAGAGCGCATAACTGACAGCAACTGCAATTAATTCTTTGCATAATAGGAAGATAATACACAGTTTAACAAGAATTTATGTTATGGTGCTGTTACCTCAACTTTTCGCATCTGCATTTCAGCTTTCCGCTTCTGATGATTCTCCCATGCTTGAATCTTCACTTCTTCGCGTTTAAACCTATATCTCACGGAAAAGTCGCAACTTTAGAAAACGAGCAAGGCGCGGTCATGTGGAACAAGTTCTCAATCACTAAGCAAGCGTTTACTACGGGTGATATCAGATTGACAATACATATGATCGAGTATTTGAAGGCTTTGACAATCAAACAACCTCAAAATTGTCCATTCCATCAAAGTATACTATAAATTAACTTTTACTTTTTTTTATCTATCTCAGCCTCTAAATCAATTACCTTGCCATGTATTTGGCACGCTCGGCCTCATCCCAAGCCGCTGCTCGGGTTTCCAGAGGATTTGTCTTACTAGACTGATCAGCAGTGTTATTCTCCGGGTGTCCACACCCAGACCACTAGCACTAATCCTACCAGCCTCACCTCTCTTGTCAACCGGAGATGCGACAGGCTGACCATTCTCGAACGCCACCACCCCGTTCTGGCACCTGGCCGGAGTCGAGGTCCCTGAAGAAACAGGGCTTCTCGCAGCCGGGGTGGTGGCCCTGATCGGGGTGGCCGTCCTAGACGGCTCCTGGCTCGCAATTGGTGTCATCTCAGTCCCCATATCCCGCACACAAACCGACCTAACGACCGATTTGCAACTACTAGCCGGCCTATTGATTCTCCACACAGACTCATCACAGTCCACAGTCTTAGTCTCCACATCAAATTGATCAACACCACTCGAGGCATTCGCCCCTCCCTCCCCTCCTCGTCATCCTCATCCCCGCTCGAGTAGTCCTTCTTGGGCACTGGCGGCGCTATCAATCTCCGGTCATCCGCATTGGAGTTCCGGGGAGAGGCCTTGGTCGGATTCTTCTCCCCTCTAGAGAGATTGACGAGCCACTTCTGGGCGTCGTCCCATTTTGATGGAGTGGGTTTTCCTAAGGTCGTTCGGTGATGATGGGAGGCACTACGAGTGAGTGTGAGGCCATTGCTCTTGAACTCAAAGCTCATACAACTACCACCTGCAACTTCCTGTGTCAAGCACCCTTTATCCTCTATGGATCTCATCCCTTACTTCACCAATCTCAATCTATAACTTATAAACTTAACCCTACAAAATCCAAACCCAACTCCTTCAAAGATCAAAGCCTACTCTATGATTCCCCCTTCTCCCTCATGCATCATATAATAATTCAAGATTTATATAAAAATCTAACCCCAGTTCCATGGTTTTCTTGATGCCGATTTCAAGAAAATGATCCAGATCTCAGGATGAATACCTGCACTGTATTTTGAGTAAATAACAATCCAGTCAGACCAAAATCCATGCCAAAACAAGCAAAAATAGACAACGATTCATTAAAAAAAGTACCAACTTTAAAAATAAATCTGAAATCCTAAGCAAAGTTATGAATTTATGATTCAGCACACAGAAATCAAGGCACATAAACTCAACTCTTTCAATCTCAAATGCCCTCTTCTACATCATATGCAGCAATGCACACGAAAATATTATAGATTCAATTTTTTTTTTTGAGTAAATATAATCACATTTTCATAACGAATTACTCCACACAACGTCTGAGAAACCAGACAAAACCTAGATGAAGCCACTTAAAACATTAATATTCCCCAAAATCAGTTAAAACCACATACATTTAATTTCTGTTTGAAGGAGTTGAGCACAATCAAATGGTGCAGAGAATGAAGGCCTCCAAACCATAAATGAGGAAACAATTTTTAGCATAAAAGAGTTAGCAGAAGAAGTTGAGATGGACCGACTTGCTAGCTGATAAAAACTAGTAGCAATATTGGTATTTGCATATATTATGCATGGTGAGGTAAAAAGATAGCAGGCAAAGCAGTAAAAAGATGCATAGATTGTGGTGCAGTTGCTACTACATCTACAACTATGGAATCTTGGGAAGAGCTCTCAGTGTCGCCATCACCTCGTTAATAATTATTTATTATATTTGTTTCTTTTCATTTCTTTCCTCATTATCAAGACTCAAGCCCAAAAGATTCAAATGCATTATCACTTTATTTTTTTTCTTTTAAGTGATATATAGTCGTCTGAGATGTGTATAATTTTTATAATAATGTTAGGTGTTTATTTTTAATTATTGTAGTAAGGTAAACATTGACTTGAGTATCAGTCCAACTAGTTTCCGATTTTGTTGACTTGAATTAGACTATCTTGACCTAAAATTTTGAGTGATTCTTTTTACAACAATAAAAGTAAAAAGTAAAAGCCAAAAACAGCTATGAATTAATGTTTTTAATGATTATGATTTATGAGTATGGCTAACAAAAACTAGAAACGTCATATTTGTACATCACTAGTAGTCTAGTACACTGTCAGGAAATTATTTCTTCTATTCATTTTAAAAATATAACGTTCAAGAAATGAAAGAGGAATACACAAATAATAGTGATAAATTGCTCATAAGTGAGATTGAGAAATAAAAACACCAGGAGTGACAGGTGGGATTTCAGAATATATGATAAATGATAAAAATTATTATGTCAGATTGAAGGGGGGCCATTTCGGTTGGCATATTAATTAATTCCGAGATATTTCACATGGGATGGGTGAGTAAAAATTGTTACATTAATAGGGTGGTACAACTTTGGCCACATTAATAGACTGGTGAGGGCTTATTTTCTATCATTACATGTCCTTTTATTTCTTCATTTTTATTTTTGAGCGATTTATAATTTCAGTAAGAATAGTCCATTCAATTTTGGGCCATGAAGCTCGGGGGGACTAATCTGTTCGATTTTGGACCATAAAACTCGGGTTATTTTCGATTTGATTGATTTTTTTTTCAAATTAGAAATTTTTAATCATAAGATTTATTTTTTCTATCAATTTAGACCAACATCAATTTTGAATATAATTAACATTATGACATTTCAAAAACCAAATTTATGGTGAGTTTATGTATTATTACTTTTGTGGTAGATGAGCATGTGCAGTAATGTTATTGTATTCCCTAATATAGTGGCACTAGTGAGGGGGCCACGTGCATTTGCCATTTGCAACCAAACATTGCATTAACTTCAATGTTTGATTCATGTTACCCTCCACATATTTAATTTTACAGCTTACAAGAATGTGATCACACTGCTAACTCCAAACAGTAAATACTTTACCATAAATTAAGTCTCTCTCCTATACACACGACGACACACAAAACTAAGAATTGAGAGATAATATTGTTACTGCTTAACTCAATTGATTAAAATATAGATTTGAAACAAAATTTGAGGGACGTAAATTAGAAAAGATTAATAGCAAAAAGGTTGGCGAGAGATGGCACGAGTCTCAAAGGAGCTACACTATCTTATTAGAAATGAGTAGTACTTGTGAAAACGATTGTTCCTTGCTACTAATCAACGAGTCTCTAAGCAACTACACTATCTTATTAAAAAAGGAGTAGTACTTGTGAAAAGGATTGTTCCTTGCTACTAATCAAGTCCAAAATATACCTATGCTACGTAAGATTGTGACTCTTCCCTAGACTTTATTTCATGCTAGCCTTAGGCTTTGATACACGATATCATCTACGGTTTGGGTCTTATTAAATGCATATACATCACTAGTATATCTTACCTATATGTATATGTATATGTATATGTATATGTATATGTATATGAATATTAGGGTTATTCATATATAAATATATGAACTTTGTATATATTTTAGTTTTGTAAACGAATTTTATAAAGATTACATAAAAATAAAAAATTATATGTTGTAGTAATTTAACCATGATTTTTTTTCTTCAAATTGAAACAGACATGAAAAATCGGAACGTTGATGTGGACAAATAAGACGTTTAAAAAAATGATATCGTACATATCATCTTAACATCATCGTATTTTCATTCAGATTGTGTGCAATTAAAAATGAGAACTCTTGAAATAATTGAGAAAATGCTAATTGTGACACACTGCATTCAAATATGTGATGCTAGTTTTCGATGCAGTGTATCGCAATTAACTCTTTCTCAGTATGTGATGCTAGTTTCGGATGCAGTGTATCACAATAAACTCTTTATCAATCTTTTTAAGATGTATGGTGACATAAATGTTTTAAAATGATATGTACGATATTATTTTTTAAAACGTCCGATTTTTCAATATCAATATTTCGACTTGCCACGTCTGTTTCAATTTGAGGGAAAATAGAGAGCATGATAAAATTACAACTTATAAGTTCACATATTTATATACTCTTTTTAAAGTTCATATATAAAACTAAAATATATATAAAGTTCATATATTTACACGCCAATAACATTAAATATTATTAAAATTAAAGATAAAAAATCGTTCAAAGGCCGGGGTTGAGCTTCTTTGACCCCCACCAACCTGTTATCTCTTCTTCTTTTAAATTATATCTTTTTTCTTTCCCTCTCTGTAGAACGGTGAAACAACAAAAAAAAAAATAGAAATAGACTCCATTGCCTCCATATTGTTGAACACAATACATCCCCAATGGGGAGATACTCCAATGATGCATTTCTAAAATATACCGTTGTTGAGAGGAAGAGGGAGAGATGGTAAGGAGAAGAGATGAGAGATGAGTAGTATTGTCGCAGCCCGCCTAGACTATCCCAAATCCCAAGGACGGATTAAGGAGGGCTGGACGATGGGACAGTACGAACGGTCCCCGAAAGGCTATCATGAGGGTGCACATCACATGTAAACTGTCATACTTGGAACATAACATACATTCAAAGCTGGATATACTAGGTGGGCTAGACCAACAGATCCAAAAGAATGCAAATGATCTGAAGGACTTCAACTGTCAAGTCATATTACCATACATCATAGTTCAAAATAAATGCAATGAAAACGTGTGAATACATATATGACGATATGTATTCGCGTTTCTTAACAAAACATCAAAAGTCGTCTTGACTCTCAACACCTCCACCATCATCATCACAACTCAACCCGCACATTTAAAACAAACATGCGGTGAGTATAAGAATGCACTCAGTGGACCCATGCCGAAAACATTTTATCATTCTTGAATTACACTGCCACATCATGGTAAGACATAAGGGTTTTATTTGAAATACCTTATGCTTACTAAAATATTTTCATCAGCATTTGCTTGGCCAAGCATTTTACTTGCGTGTATGATCCATATCCCTCATCCTTTCATCATAACATCATAGTCCAACGTCGTGAAGGAGGCCTCCCTCTACGACGCCGTGATCGGCCGTGAATTGTCCTTACAGCACACAATCACCTTAGGTGTACACGTTAATCCTAGCTGTATAAGCCTTCCCAAGATAAGATCCGATATCGATTTCATTCATAAGTCGGGAGCGACCCAACAACATTCATAACAATTCATGGATAGGATACATACACAAAACATAAACATTTTTGGCAGGTAATCTTGTAAATATTTTATCAACAGTTGAAATAAGCATCGTAAATAAATTCATTTGGAAAGTAATTTAGATATGAAAGCCCATAATTTATTTGGATAAGAAGCCCCACTTTATTGAGGTAAGAAAAGCTCACCTGGACTATTGTTCGTTTAAATCTTGATTTCTCGTCAACGTCCGGCCTCGCGTCGGCGTCCACACCTTTACGTAAAAGCGATGTTTAGTACGTCGTTCACGTTTCTCGAGACTTTCAAAGTCTAGAATAAACTTCGATATAAATTGAATTCCTTAACGAATTCAATACGCTTTTCAATTACGTATTTCAATTAAACAGTTCTCGTTCTTCGAGATACGTTCAACTATTCCGTTTTAACCTTTCCGGTTTAAACGTTCAACGTATTTATACGTTTCTCGATATAAGGATTTCATTTATGAAATTCTTTCTTACCAAAGAGGTTTCTTCACCTAATTAGTACGTTTTACGCGTATTTACGTATTTATCGAACGTATTTCGTACGTTGACTTTAAAAGTCAACAATTTTGACTTTCAATAGTAATTTCTTACTAATTCATATTATAAGTCGATTTTCAATCGATTTCTTCTCGTAAAGTCTTAATTCTCGATTTGTTACGTAAATCGATGAACTTTATTAATATTTTTCTTAAATATTAATCCATTTATCCATTAAACATTATATTTCTTTTATAACGTTATTAAATATAACGTTTCGTCATAAACATAGTAATCTATGTTTATAAAATTTTATAAAATCCAAATATGTCTAAAATAATGTTTAGACATATAATATATTATTAAACTTAATTAAAAAGGATTTAAAAATCCTTATTATTCTTTTAATGCTCACGGTAATTCTCAAAAATTACCAAATGGGTTTCAAAAAATTTTCTAAAGTCATATAGTGTATTATTATACACTATGTTCATTAATATGTATTAATATCATCCATATAAAAATCGATTATCACCTTTTTAATGGAAATAGGTCACGGTATTTTCGAAATATTGTCCAACAATTCTCAAAAATTTTATATAATTAGTACAAGGTCCCAACATTAATTTATAACGCATTTATAACTTATAGTTCATCATAAACCATTTCTTCATCAAGGATTAAATCCTTTATGCTCTCGGTAGTTTCCAATAAATAACAAACAATTCATAAAAATTCCAACAAAATTATACCATGCTCAAATACTATAGTATAACATCATAACATTCACCAAAAACCATTTGAATCATCACCTTATGGAGCTTGAAGCTCTCGTTTTTTTTGATTCAATGAGTAATTGGTTTCCAAAAATTCCAATAATTATGCACCATGCTTATATTTTTTTTAAAGCTCACGGTATTTTCGAAAATAAGGCATAGGATTTTTCTAAAAATTCCAATAAATCACTATGAACTCTCATCATATCATAGATCAATAATCCATCCTCAAAATAATTTTTAAAACATTCGAACCTCAACCAAAATCCTATAACACTTTCGAATAAATTTTTAAACATGCTCTATGCTTCAAACTTAACATGCTTTGGCTAGATCTTCACAAATAATACACATGCAATAACATAGGCCAATCCTAACATGCATTTTCTCATTTTTATAAACAAAGATCATCAAGAACACATACATAAATAATATTTCATAAACAAAGACATTAAGAACATATACATTCCTCAAGAACATTCATTCGAATTTTTGTAAAAATGAAGAGGAAAATCGAAAGTCCATGATCGATTGTTTACCTTTGGAATAGTATGGATTCAAGGAACAATGTATGAGGTATCAAGATTTGTGAAGAGAAGAAGAAGAGAGAAACAAAAATATTTTTCAAATGGGGAGAGAAGAGCTCGGCTGTTGCAGAAAAATGGGGAGAGAATGGGAGTGTTTGGAGTGTTCAAAGTGTTTTGAATGAGTGAAGTGAGGTGAAGAGGAAGAGTCCTCACCTATATCCCTCTCTCTCCCTCACACGGCTCCTTCACAATAATATAAAATAATTGGTAGCCTTCTAATAGTGGGTTGGTGATGATTAGCTAGTGTTAAAAGCCTCTCATTGTATTGGGCATTGGAATTAAAAATCAAGCATGCAAGAGGGTGATAGCCGGCGCTTATTATGGATAAAAAGGGGTGATTTTATTTTTGTTGTGCATTAATACTATTGTATTAATCAAGATATAATCCTAAAATAAACACATATCATTTAATTAATTAAAAACATAGCATAACAAATCATATACTAAAATGGCGTGAATAATGCTATTAAACCCAAGTCACGCCCGCTTTCGATTCACAAGGGTACATAAGTCATTTTCGTGCCATATATACGTATATATGTCATAACATATGGTTTAGATAATAATTTATACCATAAGAAAATTTAATGGTATCATTTCATGTGAGAAAACCCTAAAATTCGAATTCGGGTTTTCGAATTTTAGCAAATTGTCATTATCGAGTTCTTCATGCTTTAGCATTGATTTTAATGCTTACTAATACTCTAATTATATAAAATAATCATAGAAAATTAAATATAATAATTCCTTGATCATTAAACCCATTTTTCAAATCGTCTCAAGACGTTAACGTTCGAAACGTCTCGAAACGTTAATAATCGACTCATCTCAAAATGGTCGTAGTAAGATCGTACTTACTTTATAAATAATATTCCATTCATATTGGAACTTAATTCCAAGCTTCGCTGCTTAGAAAATTTCATGAAATTCTGACTATCGATACGCAATCGACGTTAAAATTATACTGCCGAACTTCTTCATGACATTCTATTCCTTAATTCAAAATTCTCAGTGAATATAATAAGGAATTCGTTACTTCGTTACTGAATCGAAATCAATATTCGATGTCTTTCAAATATAAGACTCGGCAAAACCCTAATTCGCGGGTTTAAATATCGTAATTAGGTTTTCGTTTCTTCGGAATATTACAAGTATAGCCTCTCAAGAGGCATGAATAATTTTTTTTATGCGTTTTGCTTGCTGTGTTTCTCTTTTATTTATTTCTTCTTTCTTTCTTTTATTTTCCTTAGATTAATAATTTTAATATCTATATTATTTATCGATTTTATATTATATAATATTTATATAATAATACTTTGTTTTATATTAATTGAAAGTAATTATCAAATTAATTTGAATTAAATTAAAAATAATAAATATAAAATTTAAATAAAATATGAATAAATATTGAGTGAGTAGAAAGTGATATATATAATGATATCAACAAAAATTTGAATTTGAGAAAGTATTGTTGAAGGTAAAAAAGAGAAAAAGATAATATGACGATTTATCTACAGTGATATTTGCAAAAACCTAGAATTAAGAAGGTGCTATTGGAGATGGTATAAGAAAATAAAGGAGTCGAAGGTCCGTCAATAATAATTTCAGCGTCCGCCGCCACTAATAGGTCACTTCCTTATGGCTTTTATTTATTGACGATAATAAGATAGGCATGGGCTAAAAAATTGTTATCCTATCATTGGGTTGTGGCATTTATTGATGACAATAAGATAGGTATGGCCTAAAGACTAATTCGTCCTATCCTACAATGCATCACGCCAAGAGAAAACATAGCTCCAAAACTAATAAAATAAAAATAAACTTGAAATGGTCTATATTTTCCTTGTAGCGCACTTGTTTTGGGATTCGATCATCGCTTCTTTAAATTGCAAAATCCAACAATAGTGCCCCTTCATCTATTCTATCCTTCTCCTCTTTCTTTTCTTAATTTTATTCAAGATTAATGATTATCGCGCGCTAGATTGATTTTGAAAGTGAGATGTTATTCAGTAAACTCGATCGATTTACCTAATAAATTTTATTAGTTCCTTCTATAGAAGAATCTGTGATATCTGCTATGAGTCTCAATTATCATAAATAATTTCGTCCACTTTCTGGATAAAATTTCATAAAAGAAAAAAAAATGTGAGAAGGAAACAAAGATATTTGAATATCTGAATCTTGAAGGTTTTTTAAAATTTGTTTTAAAGTTGGGAATGATTTTTTTTTTATCAATTTAATACAGAAATTTAAATACCGCATCACGGTGAACTCGAACCCGAAACCTTTGGCCTCGAGCATTAACCACTCTACCACTATGCCAACACACGCACAAAAGGGAATGAACTTTTTCGATGTTGGGCGTTGGTGCTAGTGAAAATAGGATGATGAAATGCTAAAATGAGAAAGGAGATAATCAACAGGGAAACATTTATATTTCATTGGGATTTTTTGTCTTCTAATGTGATATCTCTTATTAGATTCATATATGATGGACATATGACAATACTAAGGATTAAAGATTTAGTTAAAAAAATATATACCTTTATATTTGACAATTTAAACCTTTAGTATTGTCACAATAATATGGAATAAATATCAATTATGCCAATTCATCGAAAGAAGCATACGTGGACAACCTACGTATACCATACCACAAAGAGGACCACTCATTAAAAAGTTGGACCCGTAGGCCTAGGTCCAAAAACTAGAACTGCTCATTTGAGTAGTAAAATGACATGGTATGTATTGAAAAATAATAAACGTAAGGACTTCTGTCTTCGGATAGGATCTGGCTCTTTACGGACAGATCTATCGCCAATAATAAGACACATGTCTCTGAAGATCTACACATATCCTATTCCTATAAGAATTGGATCACCTTATCTTATGTCATACATACACCTATAAATATCCTCATCACACATATGTCATGTACGCAATCTTAAGCTAACAATAGGTCTTAAGCACAACACACTCCTGACTTGAGCGTCGTAGTGTCTACCCGGAGACCCCCTCCGGTTTTATTTTACAGTTGGCCTAATTCTCACATATTCTGACGGATCGACGAGACATTCCGATTGCTCGCTCATAACCGTTACTCAATCATTACCATGAGGTATGTCTATTTTTATAATTATTTATTAGATCTATAACTTAAATCTATCGCATAGTTTTTCAATAAAAACAAGAATTTAGAGGAGTTGTTGGTAAAATTCATTATAGGTAATGGCTCTAAAATATTGTGAAATGCTTTTACGTCAATAGTTGGAAAAATAGATGATCGGGGTATGAATCCATTGGCAGACGACTTCGAAAGTTTGGAGACGTCAATAGAATTGTGCTTTGAATTAAACTTTGAGAGTGTTTTTTGCATACCTTTTCAAGAAAATATAAAGAAATGGGAAATAATTCTAATATGGATGGACTCTGCATTTACACGGCGCTATATTTTATAGGCCTTGCTTTTGCCATTTAGGCCCAAAATGGATATCTTGACTATTTTTCTTTCTAATCTGATAAAGTCTCATGTAAGTACGTTCTTATTTTAGGACCTTTGATAATTACATTTTAATTGGAATACCACATGAAGATCATGCCCTAATTATAATTTAAGATGTGGTCTACATACGTCTTCAGTAAGGACATTCTCAAGAGAGACTACCTCTTCTAATTTCTTGTTTTGTCACTACAAGCTTGTAGCCTAGTTCCCATTTTTCTCTTCACTCCAAATTTTACACAGATAATACTTGAATTACTTGATTCCCTACACTACAAACTAATTGGAAGAAGTAGGCAACGAGATGGGAATTGTCCCTTCACTCCAAAATTTACATAGATAATACATGAAATTTCACTATTTATCTAGTAAACACTTCACTATAAACAATGATTAATATTTAGAACCATTAATTGTGTATTCAACACAATGACACACACATATAACATGTATGTTTCAAATATGTGTGTGAATATGGAGAGTGGTTACATGGGTTCGAGTCCACCATGACGCGACATTTAAATTTCTGCATTAAATTGATAAAAAAAAAGTTTCAAATATGTGGTGAATATGGAAACATGTAGGATGTAGCAATAAACCATAATCACTAGCCAAATATGAAATATGATAAAATCGATTGAAACATGATACATAAATTACAGTTAAGCGTAATAAGACAATTTGATGAAAGATTATAGAACTTAGTTACCTTTTATGCTTTTGCCACTTGTGATGATATGTAAAGGGTTAATATCATTTTAAACTCTAAACTATACATGTTTTATTAAAAATATCCTGAACTTTCAAAAATATCAATTTAAACCCCAAACTATCATATTTGTATCAAAAATACCCCTGTATTCAAGATAGTTTGGGGTTTAAATTGATACAAATATGATATTTTAGGGTTTAAATTGATATTTTTGAAAGTACAAGATATTTTTGATAAAACATGTATAGTTTAGGGTTTAAATTGATATTTACCCATATGTAAAAGTACATAAGATGTGTTCGGTCACATTGATTAAGAATAAAGCAAAGTCAATATATCTTAAATTAAGTGGAATACAATTTATTTAATCGAGTGATAAATTCATTAATGATATATAGTTGTTTTCATGAGAGAGAGCTGAGATGAAATATGGACCGGATACGTGTATTGTTAGACATGGCATATTTCAATCCATGTCTTCCTACCTAATTTGAAGTATTTAATGTTTATGAATTATGAGGGTCTAGCATACAGATTCTTTTCATTTCGACTCATCAATGATATTAATTCAAAGTTGGATTTTTGCGCAACAAAAAATAATAATTTCAATTAAACTAAATTTCCTTTTCTTTAGGTTTTTGAGTTCGTTTCAAGGAGTTAGCCTTAAACACATATCTCATTCATCGGAAAAGTTTGACATTTTTGAACTACAAGAATAGTTTATTCAAAAAAAAAACAACCAAAAAAAACGAAAACAAAGCCCTACATGAATAGTAAACTATAGACATATGAAACAAAAAATTGTTTATAAAGACATTTTTCTTTATGATGGGACATACTCGTAAAAGTCTTGCTCAAGATTAAAGTATATTGATTATATCCTTGGACTGGATTTGAATCATGGAGTAATACATATATTGACGAGGATGTGTAAACACTGCAATTAATATATAAAGTTGTTGCAATGAATATATTAGACTATTACTGAATCTAATACATTAACTTTATATGTTTAGTGCAATTTTTGAAATGTAATTAAACTTTTATTCAATCATGCACGATGTGTGTAACCCATAAACAAGATATAAGATTAAAAAATATAGAACCAACAAAAATAAATCAAAGTAGCTCGAGACAAAATGATAGATTACAAATCCGATCTAGATCAAGTCTTCTTGTGGCTTTGTTTCGTGCTTTGTGTCTTGAGTTACGATGAACATGTGATGGCAAGCTAGAAGAAGGAATTTGCGAGAGGAGAATGAGCTAAGATACGAGGGCACCCTAAGTTACTAAGGAGCTTATGCTCGCAGCTAGGCCACAATGAAGACATCAAAGTGAATGAAGACTTAAGTTGCTCCATTCATATGCATGATCTATTCAAACTTATTACCAGTAGCCAATGACAAGAGAAAAACGAAATGACCATGGTGATGCACAAGAAAAAGGAGTGATTAAAATAGAGCCATGGGCAAAACAACACACGTTCGAGATCAACATTATCCAAGAAGACATCGCAAGTATTTCACTTGCGAATGAATCAGAAGAGACAAACTCAAATCAACTTTGAATAAACATTAATCGAGGGTACACTATTGAAGCTTAAGAAATTGATATGGAAATCATCCAAGTTGATCTCCTGAAGATTTTTTGAGGGCAAGACGAGGTCACGAGGACAAGGCAAAGCTGTCGAGGGCATCATGAGGCTGATGGAAGGCAAGATATCAAGAAATGAATCAACATTATCTTAGAAAATATAAGGTAATAGATATTTGCATAATCCAAAAGATATGAGAAGATCAAATCTACTTCATGTAAGGATGAATCTCGGGCAAGACGTTGAATTTGAAAGAGATAAACATGAAGCCGTCAACCCTAGCCATAGTAGGTTGGATGCCCGATTCATTACTTGTGTTCCTTGTATATACTGCATATCCATGATCATAAAACTTATTCAATTGGTTATAGTTTCTTTCATATTTGACCCCAATCTTATAACCATTTACTTTTGTGTTGTAATTTTCCAGTAATATTGGAGCCGACTGTTACTTTTTTCGAAGTTTATCATAAGTTTATCTTTTATGTTCGCTTTATTTTCATTTTCGTTCTTTACTTTATGACTGTGTAAGTTTAATATTCTGGATTGGGCAATACATAAACTGCATGCATGTGTTCTCGAACATAAACACATAATTCGAGAGGTATAATTGGCAAATACATAAACTGCATGTGTGTTTTCTCAAGTATTAGGTTTGATTCCAAAAGGTTTAATTTGACTTGGTTAGTTAACATGCCATTAATTAATCATGTTGGATTAGATCACTAATAAATAAAAGTCAAAGTGTGGTGTATGATCCGTTTGCATCTTGAAAGTATTACTGACATTGGCGAGTTGGCATCTAAGTACGATACCAAGAGAGAACTATACCAACTCTTCGTGAGATCGACCATATACTTACCAACACCGCTCCATCCCATCCATCACCTCAACCTGCATATTTAAAACAAACATGCGGTCGAGTACAAATAATGCACCAAGGGACTCATTGCAAAACATTTTCTTTAAATTACCTGCCCTATAAGTAAGACACAAAGGGTTTTAATTGAAATGCCAGGCTTACTAAAACATTTTCTCATTTCTCAAAACGTCGCTCGGCCGAGCATTTTCTCTTCAGATGATCGGTCTACACCTATGGTAGGCAATAAGAAAACTTATAAATTAAAAAAAAAAAAAGAAAAAAGAAAAAAAGAAAACTTATAAATTTATTTTGCACGAGGCTAAACAATGGCCACGTCAGCCACCCCATTATGAAGGATCCATAAGTTCCATACAACACAAATCCGAATGACCTCCACCATTCCAACGATTTTTATTCCTCATAAAGCCCGAATATTGCTTCAAATGAGAAAAGAGATTAACATGCTCAACATAATTAAGTTCAAATCAACTATAACAATAACTCCAAACTTTGTAAGCAAAAGGGCATGAGAAGAAAAGATAACATTTTCATAATGAGTCAAACAAAAAAAAGATACCTGGTATCTTTAGTCTTGCGTAGCACTCATCTTTTCACTAAGTTTTTTCAAACCAGAATATTGTTCATAAGAAGTTTCCAATAAAATGTCACAACTTTGCTTAGAGCGAATTTGCACCAGATATTTTCTAAGATTCCATGCAATGCACTTGCTTCATTTTCAATCACCTTGTAAGCCGATTTTAAGCTATAAGCTCTGCTACTTTTCGATTTCCTCTGGTTGGTCGAGAGCTTGCAGACATAAATGTCCTGGATGTAAAGCCTTGGGTGATGCATGCCGAAGTTGCTCAGGCATTCTTAGCAAGTAACAGCAAGGTAGTACTTGCTGGAGATGCTGCTCATCGCTTTCCCCCTGCTGGCGGTTTTGGTATAGATTTTCTCATACAATTAAATTGATGCCTTTGGCAAATTACTGAAAATTGATGAAAGGATCAGTTATTCAATCCAAGAACATTCTGGTCTTTTTGAAGGGCTTAAAAAATTCTGCTATTGCAGGAATGAATACTGGCATTCAGGATGCTCATAATCTTGCCTGGAAGTTGGCTTCTGTACTCGAGGGAATAGCACCACCGTCAATTCTTTTGACTTATGAAACAGAGCGTAGGCAGGTATTATTTGTGGAAATTGGGCTAATCAGCATATCACTATAACAACAATCTTACAAAGTGTGACATATTGTGTAAATTCCTGATACTCATCAGATTGCCCTCTTCAACACTGCACTTAGTGTCCAAAATTTTAAAGCGGCAATGGAAGTTCCTGCTGCCTTGGTCTTGATCCAAGTATTGCTACTTCAGGTAAATCTATGATCTTCAAATTAACTCTTTCTATTGTTATTGTAACTTATTGAGGACCTGCACCTTATCTCAATTTACAGTACATCGCACCATAAATGAAAATCTTGGTTCCATCTTACCACCCCAATCTACAAAGTGGAATTCTGAATGGAATATTTAGCATAGGCCGCATGCAGCTCTCTGGTTCTATTCTAAACGAAAACAACCCACTTGGATCTTCAAGGCTTTCAAAACGAAGACAAATTTTTGAAGAAGGAAAAAGCCTTCAACTCCAGTTTCCTGCCCAAGACCTAGGATTCAGGTACTAACATTCATTCTAATTGCGGCCTCAAAGTATTCATTTTAAATTCAAAACCCTGTTTGATGTGTAGTCAGTCTATTTTGAAGCACCATGATTCCAAAGTTTACACGATCTAGCATCTGTGCCTTTAAATTTTGCTACTCCCTGATGATTTGCTATGAGACTTTACCTTAGGTATAACAAAGGAGCACTAGTTTCTGACAGTGATAGTTTTTCAAGAGCACAATAAAAGCCAACTGGACGGAGGCGGGACTACGTGCCATCCTCGGATCCTGGATCAAGACTGCCCCATATGAACATTCAACTATTGTCACATTCAGAAGAGGTGTGCCACCTTAACTAAAAATGTGTTTGTGAGATTTTAGGCAAAACGCAGTCTGTCTTATGATTTCATCTTGATTTTGTCAGGAACCTGCTCTACCCTGGACCTTGTATCTGCAAATGATGTAGAGTTCCTTATTATAGCACCAATCAGAGAATCCTATCAACTAGCTCAGGCTGCATTCAAGTGGCAGAGGAATTTCAAGTTCCCCTTAAAGTATGCATAATGTGGCAAGACAAAACACCGTATGCAGCTCGCAGCAGCAGCGACAGGGCGCTTTCACCGTGGAAAAACTTCGTAGACGCCGTAGAAGCTAAAACTTGTCCTAGTTTACCATCGTGGTGGGATCTCTGTCAAATGACAGATAGAGGAGCTATTCTAGTCAGGCCAGATGAGCACGTCGCATGGCGCACAAAGTCGGAGATCAAGAACGATCCTCTTTCGGAGCTCAAGAAAGTTTGTATGCTATACTGGGATTGGATTCATGATGCGATTGAACTATGTACGGAATTAGATAAGCACTACTCAAAAAATGCATGAAATATTGGAGGCAGACTTGAAGTAAACAAAAACGAGGAAAAAGAACACTGTTGCAGAGGAATTCTCGTGCGGTGAATAATGCTACTACCATAGTTCTTGGTTTTCAACAACAAATTTTTCTATTTATCTTTCATCAGATATGTACCTTTGAGCTACCCTTCTTTTAAAAATAGAAATAGAAGACGACACCACTTTAGTAACTCTAAACAAAGTCTTTATCCTGATTGCGTCAGATTAAATTAATAACTAATGCTGTAATCGATCCCAGAACCGCACCAGCAGCGACCTGAAGTTAAACAACGAACATTTAATTTAAACGCTCAACTATTTTTGATCTATAACTGCAAAATGCTCATTCAAATCATCAATTGAGTATTTGGTCATGTTCTAAGGTTTCGAGCAAGAAATTGATCGCTGATCTATGCCAACAAGTACAATTGGGATGGTTACAGTATGAGTATGGCAAATTCATTCTTCTTCCACCAGGGTTTGAAGCAGAATTTACTGGAATTGTTTAAAGGTTCTCTATTATTTTAGAAAATAGCAATTTAGATTCAGAGAATGTTCTTCAAATAATATTCAAAGCATCAACTTATACCTGAGTAGGCGTGTGACCAAGAAGTTCGCGTAGAGGTATGCTCTCAGCAAGAGGGTGCTCAGCTGGAAGTTCACATAAAATCTGATTTAATACCTGACACATATAAAGTTCATTAGAAATTTTCTGGATGCATATAAACTCTAGTATTTGCCCTCTGTTACATATTTGTTTATCGCATTTGCTTCTTCTTTTTTCTTTTACTTTTTTTTTTGGTGGCTGGGGGTGTAGAAGTAGCTTGTGTCTTACAAACTGCATATATATGCACAAAACAAACTGCATCAGAAACCACAAACCTCTGCTTGACGTCCAGCATGTAATCTTACACCAGTTGCATCGTACATCACCTGTCAAAACTTGACAGAGTAAGCCCGGATACAACAGTGAAAACCGTTACTATCATTTTAAGAGATCTATAATGATGTAGGGAGTGGACATTCCATTTTGTACTTAGTAAATAGCAATATTTCCATAACTATATATTATCAAATACATCTAACAGTAGAATACATGGTAAAATTAAAAGCATCATTAGCTTCATACATGTGCATATATATACATACACACATAATTAAACCACACGATCAGAATTTCAGTTTAATTTAGTTATATTACGGTTAATTATGATAATGTATTACAACCAGATGATGATTACAATTTGTGTTATACTTAGAAAAATATAATAATCAGTCATACTGATACACATTGACTAAATTTAAGAATATTTAAAAATTAAAATTACCTTACTCTATTGTCGCTTTAATTAAGCTAAAATTTAATTAAAGTTTCTCTAAGCAACATCTTCTAATGTTTTGAGAAAACTTATATTAAATTGTTAATTAATTAATTTTTATTTTTTTAATAAACTTGCAACAGTTTGATTTCTATTATGACATAGAAGAACCAAGTACTATCACAAATATCATATCGTATATCTACTCTGAAATTCAGTCAATGAAAACTTAAACTCTTATAATTTTAAACGTTGGAGCAGTATGATGATTTTATGATAGTTATGATTATTTTGCCAAGAAAATACATACAATATATGGAAGCTTAGAAAAAATAAAATTTGATCATGCACGTTTAAAGTGTATGTCAAAGCTCGAGCATGAGAAAAACTAGGCCTCAACTGTCAATTTGGTATTAAAATATTTATAGTTCACGCTTCATAATTTACTAATATGAAATCAAAAAATAGAGTTGCCCTCACCTCAAGGTTTCAATCTTCGGCCATTATGAGTTAGTGTAAAACCTTATTTAATTATATTATAGATTTACTTGTAAATTTTCATTATGCATAGTTCTCTAAGTATTTCTTTGGGAATTTAAGGTATATGGCAATGAGTATGGGTATGAAGTTGGATAAGAAAAGGAATGGGTATCGGCAACAGTCCAGACAGCACTCTTTACTTCATACATGTTCCCCACTTCCCAAACTCCCATACCAAGCAATCCCTTCAGATTTAGTTCTAGAGGATTCAATTAATACATTTAGATAAAACAGAACAATCATTTTGTAAAGTTATATGGGTGCACATAATGGACAAAGTAAAATAAGTAAATTTATGACGACAATATTTCAATGATTCCATTTTGCTTATCCGCTTCTAATGTCCAAATATATTTTCAACAATGACAGCTGACCATGCACGGAGAGATACTTTTAACTCATGTGAGATCCCCTTTCACATTTTTTTTTCTGTTTCAAAAAGTAATTCTGTTAAAGCAGATCACAAAGATAATATTGCAACTCAACTGTCTGCACTTCCCTATTTCCCACCATATAATATGAGAATCTAAGTTTAGGATGCCAGTTCATGAAAACAAAAAACTTGATGGTCCACTGCTAAAATCATCAGGAAAATTTATAATTTTCAGTTCCAGCAAACTGACATAAACAAGAAAATGAAGTATAGAACATGTTTTGGAAGACTGATATATACAAATTATAACATAAAGTTCAGGCCAGGCAACAACGGAACGAGATAACATACCACACATGCCAAGACTAATGCAGTTGCAAATTGTGGTCCCCCAAAACCTTCTTGTAGACCAACGCCAACTGCAAGAGCAGTTACTGTAGCTGAATGGGATGATGGCATGCCACCAGATCCAAAAAGTTGCTTCGGATCCCATCGGTTTTCCTTATACCTGCATAAATACAACACACTCAAGACTTCCGAGATTGCATTTTGCTATATGATTGAAAGCATTTGGAAGGGATGGAGTGGGAAGAACCCTTGTATACTTTTGACTTAAAGAATTAAATAGAAACATTAAATAACTTCAGACAAGAAAAACAGTTGACAAAGGCCAAAGAAATGTCGCCTTGCTATCTAGATAAAGAACCCGCATTTGCTCTTTAATGAGCAAACTCTGATATAAGGGCCTAGACATTTTCTTTAATGGTAAGCAATTCTTGGTAGTCATTTTTCATTGTCAAAGTCGGTATGTAGAGATATGAAATAACAGATACACGGCATTTCATCATAATAAATCTTGATTTAAATGGATGAATTGTGCTTCTATTAATTAGTGACTGATTTAGCTAGAAACAGATAACTCCTCGCCAGCATTTCATGTATACAACCACCAAAGATCACCAAGAAGTCAAGAACTACTCCCAGCTAAAAATATATGAATTAACTTATCAACCAAGTAGTATTCATTACCTTACAGCGCCCTCGAAATCACAATCAAGACAAAAATCTCCACACATGTAAAACAGTAATTCCATTTTCAAAATTTTAAAAAATGACCAAGTCACATTATCTTTTAATAAAAGATTCACTTTAACTACAGAGACTTATCTACTTGCAAATCTTGCAAAATTGAAATATAAACAACTCAGTACTCTCTCGCTCTCTCCAACACACACACACACACACACACACACACACACACAATACCCAATTCCACCCACCCGCCACACACATTCAGACACCAAGCAGCCACCGACACCAAAAGCTATGCAATTAGAGATTCTAATTCAGATGTTGCTGAAATTAGAAAAAAAAAACTAGATTAATTAGGAAGAGGCACTAAGTGTGAAAAACAAGAAGCATACCACACAGTAAATAACTTAATGCCCTGAGCAATAGCGAAGCCAAGAAAGGCAGACATCAACGCATAATTTGTGAAAAGCCCCCATATTCCAGTTACCGCCGCCGCCTCCGTCGGTTCTTCATTCAACCCCACTGTTGATTCTCCCAAATCACCTATCACCATTTCTCTCTCTCTCCCTCTCTCTCTCTTATTAACTGTAACTATTGATTCCTGTCTGAAAATTCTTTTTCTGGCCTTCAATTACTACCCCTTTTCTTCTCAATTTTAGCCAAGCACACACTTCCCGCTAGCTTCACTCAATTTGGATGGAAATTGCAAGCATTCAAAGTCGATCTTGGGAAGCCAAACAGCAGCTGCGCATTTAAGGAGAAATTAACTAACAGACGGTTGACAATTTATTTTTCTTTTCTTTTTCTTTTATGACATCAACTTTCATATGCTGCTTCCTATATTCTTTATTTTCAAAATGGGGGCAACTTATATACCCAACTTTCATAATATATATATAACTCATACCTATTTTGAAAATTCACTACAACATATATCCAACATATTAAAAAATTATATTTTGAATCAAAAGTTTCAAAAATTTGGTTCGAAAATCAGAGTTTGCAGGCTTTTGTCTATTATGTTTGTTTGAAAATTTGTAAAAGTAAAAGTGTGATGTGAGAGACATTGTTTTTTGTCTTTCGATGCGAGTCTCCAGACCGAGACAACCTATACCAAACAAGTATAGAAATATATATTGATTTTATCAACATTGGATTCCTTTCACAAGCCACGCATCGATTTTCTTCATTATCAAACCAAATATATATTTATCAACATTGATTTCTTTTACAACCTACACATCGATTTGCTTGATTATCAAAAGAGAAGTTGTTTTGGGAGAGAGTAGAGAAGAAAATTTAAATTTGTGGAGAAAAGAAGAGAATTCAAGCACATAAATTTCGGTTAGAGAGAAGAAAAAGAATTCAAACACATCAATTTTCTCAAACAAGGTAAATTCATTACGAAAACTTGAATTTAAGGTTTGGAATATTGTTTAAAACTTGAGATTTAAGTCAAAAACATATCTCCAATCGACTAAGGCAAGTCTCCTGTCGATAAAACATCTCTCCGGTCGACGAACTCTCTCCCGATCGGAGAGAGTTCGTCGACCGAGAGATGTTTTATCGACCGAGACTTGCCTTAGTCGAACCGGAGAGATGTTTACATGAAATTCTCAACTTTGTTGTCTCCGATCGACCGGAGATATGTGAAAATGACCAAAATTAGGCAAAACGTGACATTATCGACTTTGTTTGTTTTTTCGACCGAGAAAGAGTTATGTTTCAAATTTAATAATTTCATTGAATTCTTTGTTCTATATTTCGTGTTTGGCGATCGGAGAAGAAAATAATTTTAGAAGATTTATACCGAAACACAATTCTAAACGGTAACTTAGATTTTACAATTGGAATTACATTATTCATGTCGCAAGATGTTTGTTTGTTTTAATTGATTTTTGAATATTTAGTTTTAACAATTTGAAGAGGAGGCGGGGCCAAACAAATGTCGCAATTGAAGTTTCCTGTCGAAGGCTTCTTTCCTTCATTTCAATCGGAAAAATTAATTCAATTTCTTGAGTTATTTTCTTCAAGTTTTCGATCGAGGAAGGCTTCTCCCATTGACCGAAACATTGATTTTCCATATCAATTTAATTTTAATTTAATTTTCTAATAATTAGTTATTAATTGAATTTTGTAATAATGCAGAACCATATTTTCAAGTAACGAGTGACAATATGTCGGACTTACCAGTATGTTTTCGTGTATATTATTTTGAAACAATATAGTTATACGATTTTTAATATGTTTACCGTATGTATATTTTGTAATTGGAATATTTTTCGAGCTTACGAGATGTATATTTTGGATAAATGTTGCTAAATGTGATTGAATAATATGATTGAATATGAGTTTGTAATTGAGATATTTTTCGAGCTTACGAGATGTATATTTGGATAAATGTTGCTAAATGTGATTGAATAATATGATTGAATATGAGTAGTTAATATTTCAACAATATGATTGAATATGAGTAGTTAATATTTACCGATATGGCGTTGAATTATGTTATTGAATAAATAGTGTTTATGGCTCAGATGTTTTCGATTGAATGAGATATTTGTTTTGTAGAAATAATGTGATTGAATAAATAGTGTTTATGGTTTAGAATTGTTAAATTGTATTACTTAATTATGGCGAGTGTTTTGATCGGTGATTTGTAGAGATTGATTTCTAATTATTTGTGATATTTGTATGATAGGATGTTTATTGATGCGAATTATAGACAAATGAAATAATTATTGTAGTAGTTTGTTGGTTTGTTGTACGTTGTGTAATATGTGACATTGATATAATTGTAGGTCGATCCTGTTTTCTTGAGGCCTACCACGATAAATGTGGTGGCGGATGTAAAGACTTATTATAGACCGATTATTTTAAGTATATTAAGAATGTCTTACTAGATAAGGCGCACAAGAGTTGCTAGATATCTTTAGGGGGTTGCTTTGGTCATATGATTGATTGGATTCCCGGGCCTAAGTCTAGTTTATCTTTGCACCATATAGTCTCCCGTCGATAGAACCTACGCAACCGAGATGTATTTTTCATCAATGGAAGATATATGTGTTTTTCATTAGAGATTATGCTCTAGTCACCTACCGCAATTTGGGTCATCATCATTTGATCCCACACAAGACTACGACTTGAGCGACGTTGAGGTCTATAGCCTTTTTATGGGGCACACAGATTACATTACGTAATCTATTAGATATATTTTGTAGTAGTGATTTTAGTGATGATGTAGATCTTCGTCACTATTTACGTGTGGCCCACGTTATTATCCTCTATGGATTCGTATTTGGGTGCGAGACGGGAAGATAATAGTGATTGGGTTTGGGCATTGGTTGACGATCTAGAGGCGTTTTGATTTTCGTGAGGCATACAGCTACGATATTGAGATATTATACGACGCAGTTGTCAACCTAATACTCAAGATCACTTTTACGGACCGATCTGGGCACTATATGCTTGGTCACTCGAGATCATACCAGCTTGGGAAGTATAGCTGGACGACATCAATCCCACAACAGATCCGAGAGTGTTGAGGTGGAAGTTCAAGAGTAGCTCTCACCGACAGACTTCTACGCTCTTTTTAAGCAAGAGGTATCAATTTTATTATAATTTTAAATCATGTATGAGGTATCAGATTTATTAGAATATTAAATAACATCTTTCAATTTATTGTAGGTCGATTATCATCTCACAACGATCGAGCCCGACTCATTCGAGGTTAGCACCGTTTACTGGGTGTCTGTCTCACACCCCTCTCCACTCGGTGTGAATTTTCTGACACCGTCAAATCCTTTGAGGGAGGGACGATAGTTCTCTTCTCGTCGTGGGGTGTCTCATCCGGTGGATGTGCCTCCACGTAGACGTCGAGTTCCGAGGAGGGCTACACAGTTTGTTGAGGATCCTGATCTTCAGGGTCTCCATCAGAGCAGGCCTCAGAGCCTTCACCTTCGAGATCCACCCGAGGACATCGTCGATTGGGTTCGCTGAGGTTCCGTTTTGATGAGCCGCAGCGCCATATGTGGATAGTCCGTCCATCCGCTGAGAGATGGGATACGGGAAGACATACCGTGGAGGCATCTTCATCGAAAGGTGGTGGTGAGCACCCAAGCGCCTTAGTTCCGTCGATCGTCGTTGGATCCGTGAATCTATCCGGAATCTATCCGGAGAGTGAGGACAGAGGCGGCAACGCATCGAGAGGTCTATCAAGACAAATTTATTCCAAAGATAAAGAAGTGGTTTGAAAACCTCTTAGAGAAGACTCGATGTGGTTGCACACATAGGGACGATACGACTACACACGCATCTCATGTCCCACGCCATCCGACAACGACGACGAGAGGTGAAGATCGAGAGACCACATCACCGCCCGACCCGGATGTCCTCGAGGCGGTGGACATATTGAGCCGGTGAGCCAAAGACCGCATCGCCCAGTGATACCCTCCCGCTACTCTCACCGGATCCATGGTACCGATCCGAATCGTATCTCATCATTCCATGATGGACTGGACCTATTTAGTGATCGGACGCCTCGTAACATCGTGAGGCAGACTTTCGAGCCTATGCAGGAACATTTGGAGCAACATGTAACTATTAAGTCTCATATTTGGCAGTTTATAGTATTTCATTATATTTGTTATGTTTTTCATTTTCTCTAAACCATATGCTTAAATGTTTGTAGTTGGGAATCCGGAGAGGTGAACGGGCACGAAGACCTTTGGCTGTAATGAGGTCACCATATGTGAATAGCCTGATGCCACGTCCATTATCCGGTGATATATTGATAAATTACCAGCGTTTCTTGAACACAAATAAGACAATGGTGGTTGTTCGGTAATTGAACGACAAGTCCAGTTGCATTTTTCGCTCATATCGAAATGCTAGAGAGGCCTTTGATGTTCGGCACGCGTGCTTTTATACAATATGCTTCGCTTTTTTAAGTACATCTACTTATATCGATATGTATCCCTAAAATAATTTTGCGGTCGTCGATCTATTCATGGTGTATTTGAGGATGAGACTCGATGCCGGATCGACGATTGATGGGGTGGATTATCAAAACACAATCATCCTCGATACTAGTTTTTTCGTAAGTCTTTAATACAATCAATATATAGTATATATGTGTAGTATCTCTAATTAATTAATTTTAAATGTTGAATAGATGTTTCTGCAAAATTCATGGTCCGAGGTACACGCAAGGCTTTCGTCCTACATTCAAGACCCGCGTGAGGAACAGGTGATCATGACCCATGAGAGCATTGTTATGACATGGAATCCACCAGCGCATTGGATAGCAGTTGTCCTCGGTATGACGGGTTATACATCATGGTTACGTGCCACGCAGGGAACATTATTTAATACAATAAATTGCAAAAATTGAAATTTTCCTTGTTTATTTTCTCTAAATATTAATTTTTATAGATCAGCATCCCATGCGTCATCGAGCGGCGTTCGCGATAGTACGCGTGGATATGCACTCTGTCATTCGCGTCGCTTTTGACTCGCGTATTTGGCGGATGGACCGGATCAAGTGGATGCGAGGATGATGGACTTCGTGTGCCCGAATAGATTATTGCGCGCTTCGATCTTCACTAGATGGTTCGAGGCTAACTCCACCAGGTACCACCATGGAATAATGATGCGATTATTACACGAGCTGCCTCTTCAGAGGTATTTGACTAGGAAGACGATTTCAGTGATGGTCCATTTGCGTGCATGACTGTGGAACGTCTTATTTCTGGTTCACCGAGCATCGAATGGGGTACGTCTAATGTTATAGCATATAGACATAAAGTATGTGGAAATATATATGAGATATGTGATCCATATAAGAAGCCGAGAGGAAGAGGAAGAGGAAGAGCGTCGACTACCAGAAATTAGCATGTACTATGTAATGATTTTATTTATTTTATCTCATGTAATAGATTCTTAGTTACATTATCTTATCGACAATGGATTAATTTTAATATGATCTTCAACTTCAATTCCAATTCCAATTTCAATTCAATTCAATTAAGTTAAAATAATAATAATGTTAATAATATCTTTACATGAATAAGTGCTTTCATTACAATGTCACTGCCTCGGACAAGTAAGGACACTTCCGACGCTACATGTCCGTGGTGCACGACTTCTACTACTCGATCCCACTTCGCTGGATGACGATATCGACCCACTTTCGGGCCCACTGACGGACTCTATTAGGAGGCATAACGTAATTCCAAGAACATCCGGAGGAATAGTCCAACTAGACGTGGTCGAACAGATTGATCCGATCTGAGTATGCTTGGCTAGCTTTGCGTAATGGTAGTACTCCCACATAGTTAGATATATGGTGACCTTTATGACTAAAAAATTTATATAATCAATTATATGTAAGTGAAATCAATTTGATCAAAAAATTAACATAATTAAACTTAAATTGCATACCATATAGTCAGCAATGAAGATGAGAACACGGTATCATATCCATGTCCCACTCCAAACACGCACACGATTGCGTATTGAGATTCACTCTAAATGTTTTGCTTCCGTGCTTGACTTTGAAAGTGGAGTATGATGAGGGCACTACATCGTATCTGCGTGATAGTTCCATCGATACTATCATCTTACGCTGCTTCGTGGGTCAATTCACCGCGCACTTTTTTCGCTTCATGTCTCTCATCGAACCATTTTTCTATAATATGACGGATTGCCTCAATCATTGAGCAAATTGGCAATCGTCTAGCCCACAAAAATCGAGAATTGAATGATTCGGCAATGTTCGATGTCATAAAACTGTAGCGCCTAACGGGGCACTGTGATCTAGCCCACTTCTGCACGCCAACCTCCACCAACTTGGTATATGCGCCACTACCATCGGCCTTCACGAGAGACTTTAACATAGCCATCGCTTTTTCAAAGTATGCATCTTGGCACGCATAAGCGGCTCGAATAACTGCGGATGGTTGCCCAAACGGGTGATTTTTTCGCAGATGGTAGTAGCATAATCCGTGTGTTGCATCGTGGTACACACTGACGCGCTCATTATAATTGACATGGGCATCCGAAATAATCAACATCTCGGATTTGATCCATAAGCGACTTGTAGTCGAGACGAAACCAAGTCCATGAGACATCATTCTCGATCGGACCAATTCCATAAGCTAATGGAAAACTTGCTCGTTGCCGCCCTTTGTCACGACAACGAATAATATGCCTTTATTGCGCCTTCTTCGTGTGTACCGTCCACTACAATCACGGGTCGGAGGCACAATGTACGCCTAATCTGCATGAACCGAAAGCGACAAAGAGGTGACGAAACCGACCATCCGATCCAATATCCAAGTCAATCATCGAACCGAGATTGCTCATCCGTAACATATGCGATAACTCGGTAGTAGCTGAAATGATTCTTCATGTCCACCGATATCATCTCGATCGCCTATTACGGCTCGCATTGCTATACTATATGTAACGTGTACACCGTACTCTCGCAGCAAATCAGCCATAATGGACCTCGGCTTTAGCACTTCACCGTCTTCGCGTATTTTTCGTGATATGTATGCTGCAATTACACGGGCATTAACCTTCCTTAATCCGATATTCACTAGGTTCTGTGCGCAAGTATGTATAGCATCAAAATTGCGGACAAACCAAAATCCACCTTGTTGCGATGCACGTAGTAGAAAAGGACACTGATTATAATATCGACATTTGAATGTAATCCTCGCATTATCGGATCGAGGAATAACAAATTCTACTCGACGTTCCAAATGCCATAACCCCATGGATATCTTCGCTCACCCTTGTCGTCGAAGATGGAACCTTCGCCACCATCTCATCGGTCTGGAACCGAGTCCGAGGACGAGCAAAGAGATTAATCAAGCATCATGAGGAATAACAGGACTAGCCAGTTGCTCATCTCCTCAACTTCTTCCGGCTCTAGGCTCCCACGCAGCGCTTGCGTGTTACTCGCATAATCGTAGATAGAAGCTTCCGAATCCACCATCTCGACGGATCCATGCGTCAAACTCTACAAATGAGCCATAGCTCACCAAAGCGCATCGCGATCTTCTTCCTCTTCATCCGACTGCTTCATCTTCTTCTTCTTCAATGTAGTCATCATCATCGATGTCCTCAACAAATGTATCACCCCCGTTGCGGATATGTTGGGAAATGTAATTCCTGGATGGATCCATGTGTTGCGGCATATATTGAGATGTATCAGCATCAAACCAATCGATGAAGCAAATTGTTGTGTAAATGTCTCATCGAACGATATGTGTTGGGAGTGTAATCATATGTTGACGAGGATGGTATCTCGAACGAAGGTCTATATAGTTCTTGCTCGATTGGGATGTGTCGGCATCGTGAGTCACATAGACCTCTGGTTAGGCATCATGAGCCAATCGAACAAGTTGATCATCATTACTCAAAAGTAATTTGATAATTCTACCACTCCGAGATCTCGATAGATAATGCAGTTGGTAGGTTGTACTCAACGAATTTGTCGACATAATTTGATCAATCATCTCTATGAACTCCGAGATAATTACATTGTCCATTCGAACAAAGGTATTTGACTGATACCTGTTTCAACTAAAAGTATACTCTTAATTGACTCACAATCGAATGAGGTGTTGTAATAGGGAAAGCTAACCCTAGTCGTCTCTCAAGGAAAACTTAACAGGGCGTTACTAAGTTGCCACACAAAAAACAATTAAAATCCTAAACACTCTACTCTCAAAAGGGTTGATAGATTACCTAGGCAAGAAATTATTAACGAAAGAAAGACGAATTAACTAGGCAGAAATTGATAAAGCAGATAAATTATCTAAGCAAGAATTAAACCCTAAATCAAAGAACATGGAATTGAAATTATAAACCCTAGGCATGAATCTAAAATAATTGAACGAAGACAAGATTACTCGTATAAATATCAAAATAAATCATAATCCAACGAAGAAATCAATAATAATCAAATACGAAACGATTAACTAATAAAGCAATAGAAGAAACTTACGAACAATCAAACGATGGAATAGATAATGCAAACTTACGCACGAATTCAATATCCGTATAATATTCTTGAATCGATCAAAAGAAAAGAGAAGGAAAAGCAATGGAAAGAAAATAACTCGTAAATCTCTACGCTCTCCCAAAACACAAAAGACGGCAAAAGAAAATAATGAAAGGGTAGGTTTTCAGCTTGAAAACGTATGTATATCGCCCAAAATTAACGCTAGCATACGGACGCGATCCCAGCGGGACGGACGCTGCGGCAGAACAAGGACCTCCCCCCGGACTCATGCTGCGCCGGACGCTTGCGAAGCTTCTGGATCGGCTAGCCAGCACGGACGAATGAGGCAACCGGACTCTTGAGCTCGATGAAAAATTCAATAGCACAGCCACGGACGCGATGAGGCGCCGGACGCAAGGACTCGGGCCAATCTTGAATGCAACCCGGGCCGGACGGAGCCGAGGCGCGGACGCGAATGCTCTCGAGGCGTGCTGGCGGACGCAACGAACGCCGGACGCGTCTTTCCTTCGAGCGGGCGGCGCAGCTGCACAAGACGCAAAGCGGCCACGCAGTCGAGTCCGCGCTGCGCTCTTCGGCAACAAAAGCTCAACGCAATCCTACCCTACACAAAACACAAACGAACATGATTCCAATAAAAGATATTCAAATATAACCGAATGGAATCAAAACGACGACAACAAAACAAAGAAAAACAAAACAAAACATGCGAAACAACACCCCACACTTAACTCTTTGCTTGTCCTCGAGCAAATCTTAGTTTTGAAAGGAATGGTACACATAGAATCAATACTTCAAATAGAATCAATCACATATTCACATCCCTTCAATGCATCTCAATAATATAGTTCTCAATACAATGATCCTCATCGATCAATCCAAACATGTGACTTATCATAGAATAGTCAGTGCTCGACTCAACATGATTTCGTAAATCAATATACAACTTATATGGTTCCCTTTCATGTAAGATATCTCAAATGACAACAACAAATAAGAACATGTGGAACTTAAACCGATTATAGACAATAATCGTTAGGTGGAACCTTCAAGTTGTACACTCGAGTATCCTAACGTGATATCTATACCCATAGCAAAGAGTCTCCATTCGAGACAACACAAGCAAGAGGGTAGAGCCCTTATTCAATTTTAAGCCCACTTATTTCACAAGAACGACATATTTTCTTTTCTTTTCTTTTTATTTATTATTTTTTTTTTTTTATTGTCCACTTTTTCTTGAAAGATCATACAAGAGACGGGTTCCATTTACGAAGCAAATGACATCCGATCACACACATTGTCTAAACACAGCTTCCTAATTATGTCCCACAGTTCAAATTGACATCTAAGTTTCATTAAACTAAAAACCATATACCAAGATGCAAAGAAATTCAGATCAAAACGCAATTAATTCAACTTAAGGCATAATTCTTCATACACCATTGATTTCAAGAAGATAAAATCGCTCTAATCCAACAAAAGTTAAGAAACGACAAAACACAACAAAGATGAAAACCGACAAAAAACCCCCACACTTAAAAAACAAAAGGACCTCATTGATATAAAATATTAGAGAAAGGCGGAGGAGACTTCCAAGGCGACGAACGGAACAGCGAAAAGCAACAAAAGACAAGGCCTACAAAAGCGAAACAGAGAGAAGCAAAACAACGAAGAAAAGGAAACGAACAAAATACAAACAAAAGGAAAACATAAACGCCCAATAGTGAAGAATCACTATTGGTCGGAAGGCGGTGGTGGAGGAAAGCCATGAAAGGTAGTCCAGCGTTCCATCGGGCTTCGGCGGCGACCATGCGCCGATCTCGCTCAATCATCTCCTCGTTATATGTGCTCCAACGCTGGTTTTGCTCGTGCCATAATTGATTACGTCACAAGACGCTGATTTTGCCGATCAAACCGAGAACTTATGTCTTGACGAACTCGCCCAGGCCGCCTAATTCACCCTAAACTGACCAAACTCCTCACGAAAAGAACTATACCCTTGGCCCGATGCGTATTGCTGGGAAGGGAACTGCGGCTGATTAGGATCGATTAATAACACGCGGGGCTCTGATCCCTCCTGCGTGACTGTCTGCTGTAACGGTCTTCATCCGATGGTACGGTGGTATCATAGATGATCATATCACCCGTAGTGCATGTGATGGTCCCGCACCTTGCCGCTGGGCCGCCGCCTTCTTGGGCCGCTGCGTCTTTGTGCCAACATATATCGTTTCACGCATTCCTCCGATCTTTGTACCGAGTAGTCTCGTTGTAGGCAAAGGGAGCGCCTCGCAGCTCACTAAGATCAATCATCTTAGGTCGTATATGATCTTGGCCTGGAACTGGTCGTCCATCGTTATTTATGATCCTTAAGCTCACCGCTGCACCGGTAGGGATTTGCATGGGGTTAGCCTACATTTCTTGCCAACAACCAGCTTGCAAGTGGTCCCAAATAAAGTATATCGTGAAATCTTCGCCTTCTTTACAAGACATGTTAGCGGAAGACTTCAAAGAAGATTCACCTTATTTGCTGTTCATTTCCAAAACATTGAAAGCTATGAACTTGTGGACCATTGCAAAGCTTCATCCTCGATAAACCCACTCGGCATTCGGCGGATGACGATTATTAAATCGATAGCTCTTTCCGTGCCTCTCTAACATTGAAAGAATTCGCACACCACGCACCGTAAGTCGGAAAACCAAAACCCCTTCATTATACGGCGGCGTTATAACATACTTTTGCCCCAACAGATTTACAAGACAAAGAATCGATTCATCATCGGTACACATCGTGCAATAGAATTCAAGCAACAATGGGTTATAACCGTAAGTCCATCAATGCATATTGTAGCAAACCCAAATTTTTCAAATACTTTTTACCCTATCCTCAAGACTTAGACTTTGCATCAATCACAAATGAATTGACGCGAGGTGTGATTTCTTGAAATGCAAAGCGACGATAGTGTGTACCTTCCACCGCATTATAAATTGGGAAGGTGGCGAGTACATAACGCTAATATCCTCCTCGTTGTTCCTCCATCGAACATCATCGGCTTGAGGACGGCGAGAGGTGGATCCAGTGCATTTTAGTGCGAACCATATCAATCGTGTGCGAGAGGGCACCGTTGTCGGAAGCCTCGAATATGAGCGTCTTTGGGAAGAATCGAGTCGCCGGACGAACAAGCGTGTCCGGACGGAGGCGAGTGGGGCTGAAAGTGAAAAGGGCGCGCGGGCTTAGGGCAGCGCCGGACGGAGCGAGGCGAGGCGCTTGGGCGCGAGACGTGCGTCGCCGGACGGAGAATGAAGCTATGCTATAGCGGCGCTCGAGGAAAACGCCGACGGACGAAATGTGCGCGGATGTGTTGTGCGGCCGACAGAGGCGAGTCGCCGGACGTGAGGGACGCGTTGGATGTGGGGCGCGGCGCCGGACGGAAAGGTAACGCCGGACGGAAAGACGCGCGGAGGCGTGTTGCGCGGCGTCGGACAGAGGTGAGTCGTCGGACGGATGGAAGGAGCGCGGCGCCGGTTGGAGATAAGGCGCCGGACTGAGCTTGCGGAGCTGAATGGAGTGAGGCGCCGGACTGGAGGTGGAGGCGTGAGATGAAGGCGGCGACGGGAGAAGAAGCTGCGCGAGAGAGAAAGGCGTAAGCGGCGAAAAAAAGATAGAAACCCTAAAACACATCAAACATATATATATATATATATATATATATATATATTAAACGATTAAAAGAATGGACCCAGGCGGTTTCATCAAGGCGTCCGTGGGTCGCCTCGCCTAAACAATGAAAACACCCGCGTCCGGCGCTTCGCGTCCGTGCTGGGTGCCACTCGCTATCCTTCAATTTATCCACCCCGCCCGCGCGCGTCGTCGCGTCCGTATTGGTGCCACTTCGTCCTTCTTGATAATGCGTACCCAAATACGGTTTCGCGTCCGGCGCTGGGTACCTCCTCGACGGAATTTGCTTTCACTTTTACATCCATTCTCGCACCACATAAACCATAAAACGAAATAAACACGCAAACAAAAGAACAAAAACAAAGGAAAGCACGAACACAACGAAAGGAAACGTGGGTTGCCTCCCACGGCGCTCGTTTACTGTCATTAGCTTGACAAACTTGATGATCAAGGATCGGTGGCGAAAATAGATTCCACCGTAGCGAGGTCGGACCCCCTTCTACATAGAGCTTTACTCGTTGACCATTGACCTCGAACGATTCGTCTGATCCTTCTTTACTGAGCACAACCGAACCATACGGCTTCACTTCTTGGATGATAAACGGGCCACTCCAACGAGACTTCAATTTTCCGGGAAAAAGCTTCAGTCGGGAATTAAACAATAAAACCTTCATACCGGGCTTCAAATCCTTGTGCACTATATGTTTGTCGTGGATGGCCTTCACTTTTTCTTTGTAAATTCGAGCATTGTCATATGCCTCATTACGTAATTCTTCAAGCTCCGAGAGTTGTAACATCCGGCGTTTGGAAGCATCTTGCATCTCCAAAGAAATGGTTTTATTGCCCACAGGCCTTGTGCTCGATCTCCACCTAAGATGACACGCCTTCCCAAACACCATACGATAAGGACTCATTCCAAGAATGCTTTTGTATGCGGTGCGTACGCCCATAGTGCATCGGTTAGTTTGGTGGACCAATCCTTCCGAGAAGGTTGTACCATCTTCTAAGATCCCTCGATTTGCCGATTACTAGTCTCGGCTTGTCCCGATGTCTCGTGGGTGGTAAGGCGTTGCCATCTTGTGGTTAATTCCACTTTCTTCATCAACTTCTCGAACAACTTGTTGCAAAATGCTTTCCTCCATCACTAATGATTGCTTTGGGAAAACCAAATCTGCACAGATATATTCTCCGCACAAACTTCAAAACGATGTAAGAATCGCATGTCCTAGTGGGGATAGCCTCGACCCACTGGACACGTAGTCAACAACAAGCGTAATATATTCAAACCGAAGATTTAGGGAAGGGTCCCATGAAATCGATTCCCACACATCGAAAATTTCTACCACAAGAATATTGTTGAGGGCATCTCATTCGAACACCTATAGATCCGTGCGTTGGCATCGATCACAAGCACGGTAGAACGCTGGGCGTCTTTGAACAATGATGGCCATGAGAATCGATTGGAGGACCTTGAACGCAGTCTTTGTCCGCCGAAATGCCTCCATAATCACCATTGTGGCATCTTTCCAACACCGTAAATTGCTCTTCCTCGGGCACACATCGACGGATCACATCATCCTTCCCGAATTTGAATGATATGGCTCATCCGAAATATTGCTCGCACAAGGTTAGAAAACGCCTTTCACGAAAGGTTAGACCGGTCTCATCTCCCACAAGCAAGATAATTCACAATGTCAGCGAACCACGGGGAAGATGAGACCGAAAAAGCATTTTCATAAGGAAAATCATTAGCAACAGTCTCATGCAAAAGTTTAACACTCGGTGATTTAAGACGAGACAAATGATCAGCCACACAATTCTCACTCCCTTTCCTATCCTTAATCTCCAAATCGAATTCTTGAAGGAGAAGAACCCAACGGATCAACCTAGGCTTGGCTTGAGGTTTGGTTAACAAGTACCTTAAAGCAGCATGGTCACTATGAACAATCACTTTAGAACCTATGATATATGAACGAAATTTTTCTAAAGCAAAAACCACAGCTAACATTTCTTTTTCAGTTGTCGTGTAATTCACCTGCGCATGATTCAAGGTAGAACTAGCATAGTAAATTACACGGAGCATCTTATCAACACGTTGCCCTAAAACAGCCCCTACAACATGATTGCTAGCATCACACATAATCTCAAAGTGTTCATTCCAGTTCGGGGCTACAACCACGGGGGCACTAGTCAACTTCTCTTTCAACACAGAGAAAGCATGCATACAATCATTATTAAACACAAATGGCACGTCTTGGGCAAGCAAACGACATAAGGGTTGAGAGATTTTAGAAATCCTTAATAAACCTACGGTAGAAGCCAAGATGCCCTAAGAAACCCTAATCCCTTAACGTCAACGGTGGTGGCAACTTCCTATAAAATCGATTTTGGCCCTATCCACCTCAATCCCATCATGTGAAACCAAGTGCCCGAGTACTATACCACTTTTAACCATGAAATGACTCTTCTCCCAACTTAAAGTCAAATGACTCTCGACACATCTATTAAGCACATGATCAATCTTAGCTAAACAGTCATCAAATGACGAGCCAAACACAGAAAAGTCATCCATAAATACCTCCATGTAGTCGCCGATCATTTCTGAGAAGATGGACATCATGCACCGTTGGAAGGTTCCAGGTGCATTGCAAAGACCAAACGGCATACGGCGGTAAGCAAATGTCCCATGCGGGCTCGTGAACGCCGTCTTGGATTGATCTTCCGGAGCTATGGCAACCTGATAATATCCAGACAAGCCGTCAAGAAAACAATAAAAATCGTGTCCGGCTAACCTATCAAGCATTTGATCAATGAATGGTAGAGGGAAATGATCCTTTTTGGTGGCGGCATTCAATTTCCGGTAGTCAATGCACATGTGCCATCCCGTGGTGGCTCGGACTGGCACCAACTCCCCCTTGCTATTTTCAGTAACAGTAATGCCCCCCTTCTTTGGCACTACATGCACGGGGCTCACCCATTCACTATCGGCGACAGGAAAGATGAGGCCTTCGCCAAGGAGTTTGTAGATCTCCTTCACTACTCGAGATATCACGGGTTCAACCTCCTTTGTCCGTCTCGTTGGACGAGCTCCTTCTTCCAAGGTGATGCGATGCATACATGTGGCGGGGTTAATGCCACGGATATCGCCCAAACTCCACCAAGGCAAGCTTGTTCCTCTTCAAAACTCCAATCAACGATCTTCCTCATACCGGCCAAAGTCGAGGAGATGATCACTTGGTTTCGCTCTCCTTTCCTCTAAGAACACATACTCAAATGCGTTGGAAGCTCCTCGAGTTCAACAGATGGCTCGGGAAGCTTGCCACTCACGTCTACTTTCTTGCTCGTCGGCCGATCCCATGAAGACCTCTTCAATTGTGTGCTCTGCAAAATACATTCTCGACCAAGGGCTCAATAGCATCGACAAAAGCACAATCATCAATATAATGAGCGTTAGGGCATTAAGACTATTTCTCACGAAAATGTAACAATGGTCCCTAAAGCAGTCATCTTAATAAGACCACTCTTAACATCTATCATGGTATTAGTGGTGGCCATAAACGGTCTCACCGGGAGAACAATGTGAGACCTACCATCCTCCCGACATCCCCAACTTCCAAGACCACAAAATCCATCAAAATTATCGACCCCCACATTAACCATAACATTTTCCACTACCCCTTGGGGTATCTCATGATCTATCACTAATTGAAGGTCATGCCGTGGGTTTCAATTCCTTAAGACCTAATTCTTGAAAGATAGAATAAGACATTAAATTAATTCCCGCCTCAAATCAAGCATACCTAAGGCCTCTTTCCCATTCCCATAGCAATCTTAATGATAAAGCTACCGGATCGCGAAGCTTGGGTGGAAGGAAGTTGCATGATTAATTAGCCGTCTCGGAGACGACCACATTGGCAATGTCTCCCGCCTCTTCTTTGAGGTGAGCTCCTTAAAGAATTTCACATAGGCGGGGACACCGGATGACGTCCAAAAAAGCGGGTTGGCGTGTACTTGAGACAACAACTTGTAGAAATCACGAACTGTTGGTCCCGCTGACATTCGTCAACCGATGGGATAAGGGACCCGGGGCTTGAACAAAGTCTTTGAAGTTTGTCCCGTGGAACATATGGATCGGCGGCTTTGTGCAACTCACTCTCGTTTTCTTCTCGAACCTCTTCTTCAACATGAGGTTCCTCAACAACGATGGGTGCTGGGAGAAGGTGCAGGACCCGCATAGTCACCATGTTGTCGATAACCTTTCCACTTGAGCACCGCGGCATGAGCTTGATGAGCTTGCCCGCAACTTGTTCTTTTCACTCTGCCTCATCTCATTAAGAGGTGGCAATCGACCCATAGTTTCTCAAGGCGCCTCATCGTCGCCTCCGTACTTTCATTCCATCGATTGTTCTTAGCGATGTAGGCACCGAGAGGATCCTCGCAGAATCTGTTGAGATTGCGGGGACCGCGTGGAAGCTGTTGTTGCGGGGAGGTAAAGAAGTATCTTCTGCGCGAGGGCTGCTTCTTCGGTAAGGATCTTGTGGGTAAGGCGGTGTCGATATGGGCTGCATCATCGTCTGGCGACCATAAACTTCTTTGCTTGCCGATCTGGTGGATACTACCGAGCTGCGGTGGGTCTTGTTGTGTGGGAGGCGTCGAGTTTGTGAGTTTGAACCTGAACCCTGACCTTGCTCGGTTCTTCCACCTCGAGTTGTATTCTCACCGGTTTTGCTCATAGGTCGGCCTCGGCTCATAATGTTGTCGAGGCTGAAAACCTTGCATAGCATAAGTCTCTACTCCGCCTTCATAGACGGGCGCTCCCATATTAGGGCAAATATCCGCAGTATGTCCCATTTCCATGCAAATTCCACAAGGATGCATAGAGAATTCCTGTGGAGGTGCGCCGAACTCCTGAGAAGGAGCGGCGAAACTCTGGGGTGGTGAAGGAGCTCACCGCTCAACTTCATCTCGCTCATTTCTCTCATGAGTGTGCCATTTGCCTCACAACCGATCCAGCTCCAATGAGTTGACGTAAGATCGACGCGCACTCGATGCCTTCGGAGGAATTGCTCGCCATGACGTCAAAGATTTCGTCAAGAGCCTCGGCTGTGATATGAGCTATGTTGCCCCTTGCTGCGTCGTCGGCCTTTTCCTGATCGGATTTCAGGATCCCATCGTAGAAGAATTGGCATAACAAAACCAACGGGAAGAAGTGATGTGGGCATTGCCTTTGAAGCTCCTTGAATCTTTCTCTCGCTTCATGGAACGGCTCATCTAGATCTTGCTTGAATGTCATAATTTTTGATCGAAGATCCTTCGTCTTCGCTTGGGATAGAACCTCAACATGAACTGCTCCACCACGTAATTCCAATTTGTCGAGAGTCGGTGGAAAACTCATAAGCCAAGACTTGCTTTATCCTTCAAAGAATAAGAGAAACAAAGATCTTCAATCGTTCTTCGTTCGGGCCCATCGAGGAATAGATCGCACCACTTGATTATATTCTACGATAAAACTGTATGCGTCTTCATTTGTCATGCCATGAAAAGTAGGAATGAGGTTGAAGTGATTTGGCTTCAACTCATACCCACGTGCACGGGCATAGACGATCGGTTTGTAGTCTCCCTATCTTAGGGCGAAGTAATCCCCATCGAGCGAGGGACAGCGTTCCCATCATGATTGTTGTTCATTCGATCACCCATGACCCTTGAAGGGAACTCTTCAAACAAAAAATTGTCGACGGTAGTAAATCCCCTTTCAACTGTGAGAGAACTGTCCTCACATAAACTATCACAATCTGAGTGATCAAAGTCTGCCACACTAGGCAGTCGCGGTTTGCTCAACTTGCAAGTATACTTCAACGGGGATCAAACGCAACTGCGGTACAAAATAAGAAAGGCAAGGAGAAGAATAAAAACGAAAAACATGCAACATTAATAAACGCCTAAAGTTTTCCCGGGCAACGGCGCCAAAATTTGTTTCAACTAAAATTATACTCTTAATTGACTCACAATCGAATGAGGTGTTGTAATAGGGAAAGCTAACCTTAGTCGTCTCTCAAGGAAAACTTAATGTATGCTACTAAGTTGCCACACAAAAACAATTAAAATCCTAAACACTCTACTCTCAAAAGGGTTGATAGATTACCTAGGCAAGAAATTATTAACGAAGAAAGGCGAATTAACTAGCGTGAAATTGATAAAGCGTATAAATTATCTAAGCAAGAATTAAACCCCAAATCAAAGAACATGGAATTGAAATTATAAACCCTAGGCATGAATCTAAAATAATTGAGCGAAGACAAGATTACTCGAGACAAATATCAAAATAAATCATAATCCAACGAAGAAATCAATAATAATCAAATACGAAGCGATTAACGGAATAAAGCGATAGAAGAAACTTACGAACAATCAAACGATGGAATAGATAATGCAAACTTAAGCGCACGAATCCAATATCCGTACAATATTCTTGAATCGATCAAAAGAAAAGAGAGGAAAAGCAATGGAAAGAAAATAACTCGTAAATCTCTCGCTCTCCCAAAACACAAAAGACGGCAAAAAGAAAATAATGAAAGGGTAGGGTTTTCGCGTTGAAAACGATATATCGGCCCAAAATTAACGCGCAGCGCCAGACGCGATCCCAGCGGCGGACGCGTCGCCGCATAACAAGGACCTCCCAGCGCGGACTCATGCCAAGTCGGGACGCCAAGCCTCGGATCGGCTAGCCAAGACCGGACGCAATGAGGCGCCGGACTCTTGAGCTCGGATGAAAAATTGATAGCACAATACGACGCGGACGATGAGGCCGGACGCAAGGACTCTCGGGCCAATCTTGCGAATGCAACCCAACACGGACGGAGCCGAGGCGCGGACGCGATGCTCTCGAGGCGTGCCTAGCGGGGACGCAACGAACGCGGACGCGTCTTTCCTTCAAGCGGGCGGCACTGCTGACCCAATGTCGGCTACGCCGAGTCCGGCTTAGGTGCGCTCTTGGCAACAAAAAGCTCAACGCAATCCTACCCTACACAAAACACAAACGAACATGATTCCAATAAAAGATATTCAAATATAACCGTAATGGAATCAAAGCGACGACAACAAAACAAAGAAAACAAAACAAAACATGCGAAACAATACCCCCCAAGCTAACATAAAGAAGGATCCTGTGCCTCCATATCTAACAATAATGTTCTTCCATCCCGACATCTATAACAACAACAAGATTACATTAGCAGAAATATACAGTCTTAATATGATTTTTCTAATGTATAAAACAAATATCTGATCTTAATGTTTACACTAAAATTATCGTTACAATAAGAAAAAATAGCAATCTAATCAAAGTCTAATTAAATAATTAAAGTCTCTACTATAAATAATTAAAGTCTCTTACAATAAATTAATTAAAAGGGGACTTGTCTAAACGAATTATCCAATAATTATAAATTGCAGAAACAATCGAATTATCTAAACAAAATAAACAAAATAATAATAAATCTAAAGATATTTGCTCGAATTTAAACAAAATAATAAAAACAAAACTAAATAAAAGGAATTATAAATTGCTCGAATTATCTAACAAAATAATTCTAAAGATAGTATTATAAATTGCTCGAATTATCTAACATAATAATAAATCTAAAGATAGGAATAATAAACAAAATAAATTGCTCGAATTATCTAAACAAAATAAATCTAAACAAATTTAACAATAATAAATCTAAATAAAACTAAAAATAATAAATCTAATATCATAAACAACAATAATTCGAAGATTATCCTAATTGATTTCATTTAAAATTAATTTCGAGGATTATCCTGATTGATTTCATTTAAAATTAAAACAACAACAATAATTCGAAGATTATCCTAATAAATCTAAAATTATCCTAATTGATTTCATTTAAAATTAATTTCTAAAACAAAAAATCTCTCTCCGGTCGAACAGTTTTATGTCCCCGGTCGATATTTCCTTGTTTCCGATCGACCGGAGACATCAATTAATAATTAGTATTAAATTCATTTGATAATTCGAAGATTCCGTTCGAAAATAGGCTATCTCCAGTCGAAAATAGGCTCTCTCCGATTGACAATTCGAAGATTTCGGTCGATCGAAATCATGATTAATTTGATAATCCTTGTTTCGATCGACCGAATCAATAATTAATTTAATTATCTAAGCGAATTATATCTTCGATAATCTTGTTTTCGTCGACCGGAATGAATTAAAAAATTAAATTACAGTTAAAAATCCATGATTCCTCTCTCTGGTCGATGATTAATAAGCGAATTACATTACATTCCTCTCTCCGGTCGATGATTAAAAATTAAATTATATTTTAAATTACGAGTTAAAATCAATAATTAATAAGCGAATTAATTTAATCCATCTCTCCTACGATGATTCCTTGATTCGGTCGACCGGAATCAAGGAATCATCGACCGGAGAAAGGATTTTAACGTAATTTAATTTTTAATTCATTTATGCTTTTTTAAAATGATTCAATGATTTAATTATTATTTTTCATATAAAAACCCATAAAATCATATAAAACATCTAATTTCATCTAAGCGAATTATATCCAATTATATATACGTAATTATAATTTAATTATCTAAGCGAATTATATCCAATTATATATACAATTATGCAATAAATTCAAAACACTAAACAAATTATCCAATTAATTTAATTATCTAAACGAATTATATCCAATTATATATACGAATTATGCAATAAATTCAAAACACTAAATGAATTATCCAATTAATTTAATTATCTAAACGCAATAATTTATCCATACCAATAAACAATAATAAATCTAAACAAAATTAACAATAATAAATCTAAACACAAATTAATATCATAAACAACATTAAATTCAAAACATGTGTCGAAAATAAATAAAAATTCGAATAACTTACTTGTTGAGACATAGCTACTGGGTTCTGGATTGAAGAAATAAATTTGAAAATTTTGAATATAAAATCGAAATGAACGAACGAAAATTAGAGGAGCAAGAGCAATTTGTTGGATTTGTATTTGTTACAATCGATTGTATAAATAGGAGAGAATTGGTTCAATTATTGGTTTACTTTTCTGCATTTATTTGTCTTCTTCAATTTTTCTGCAATTTTTCTCCAATTTTTCTGCATTTATTTGTCTTCTTCAATTTTTCCGCAATTTTAGGCGTGTAAGGTTTTACTTTTCAGTAGTACTATTTTATGCAGTATTAATTAATCTTGTAAATATGAAGGATAATTTCAATATTAAATATTTCAAAATTAATAAGTTGTGTTATAATTTCAAATTTCAATATTTTGCAAAATTTCTTTCATAGATTACACAAATATTAATTTAAATATCATACATTCAATTTAAATTAATTAGTATTAAATTAATTTGATATATCCTTGTTTCCTATCGAAAATCGTTGATTACGGTCGACCTTTGATGTTCCGTTCGAATCGGAGACATGAATTAATAATTAGTATTAATTTCATTTCATATATACTTATTTCCGGTCGATAATTCCTCTCTCCGGTCGATCAATTTGATGTTTCCGATCGATAGAGATATGAATTAATTAAAATTATATTAAAATCATCTCTCCACGATCAATTAGTATTCAAAATTTGATTTTTAATTTGAATTAATTAAAAATTCAAATTCTTGTCGTTCATCCTCTCTCCGGTCGATGATTCCTTGATTCCGGTCGACCGGAAACAAGGAATTGTCGACCGGAATTTTGGATTTTTATTTGTTAATTAATTTTTTGATTCATTTATGTTTTTTTTATTTAAAAAAAAATGAATCAGTGATTTAATTATTTTTTTCTCACACTTTTAACATGATTCAGTGATATATAAAATAATTTAACATAATAATATCGAATACAGAAAATAATTTCGCAATCATTTATTCATTCACATGTTTGTTATGTTTCGGAGTCAGTGTTGTGTCAATTTCACACCGAAGACCGAGCAAGACTCAGTAGATATATATTTAAAAAGGCAATTAGGTATACACGGTATCAAATTTGAAATATGGTTATAGGTTATATACACTTTTATAAAAGTGTGTATTTGTATATATTTACCCTTTCAAATTTTGATTGCTTTTCGAATAAATAATCCATTTGATTCTTTTCTTGGTTTCCATTGCTTTGGGTATTATAGAATCATCATTCTCCCTCGTGAAGGGGTATTTTGTTTTTATCGTTTGGACTATATTTGACTTTTGGACTTGTATCAATTTCGGAGTAATCGTGATTCTAGTCCTATAAATTCATTTAAATGAATTAAAAGTTCCAGGTAAAATAGCATATTACTACCTGAACTTTAGATCATTTAATAAAAACATCAAAATAAAAAAAATTGAGAGTTGTGATGAAGATTTTATCTTTGATAAATAAAATTCAATTTTATTTTTTTACAATTATCAAACTAAATACTAAACTATTAATCTAGTCCTAAAGAAATTCTAAATTTTTAATAATATCAATACAAGATTTAAAGTATTGACATTGTATCAAAATATTCTCACTAATATTTATGGTGGATGAAATGTCTATAATCTTTAGGTGACAAAAATGACGGGGTATCTACCAGAATCAAAGGTTAATTTCCCTTATTAAGAGGGTGTTTGGTAGAGAACATAAAACAAAAGATATAAACTGCTTTTAAACTTAAAAAGCAACTTATAAACTGTTTTTGTGTTTTATAAATTTCACCAAACACCTCTAACTCTTCTGCCATCGGAAGTTTCTAAATGCAAAGCTCTGCCTGGACCAACAGAGTATAAACAATTCATATTACATGGATTTAATTATTTTTTTAAAATATTTTGGCATATATGATGCTGTTTTTACCATGTAGAAATCACTGTCAGTATTCTATCAACGAACCAAATACATTAGTGAAGACATATGTGTACAATATCAATAGTTTAATTTTTTTTATTTATATTATTTAAAATTTCCGACATTTTTGAGAGTAGACCACCAGTATATGATGTAATATGAAATTGCCCCCCCTCCAAAAAAAAAAAAAAAAAAACAAAACCTTTCCTAATTAGAAACCATATATTGGGGAAAAAAATCCGAAAAAAGATCGAAAATGGGAAGACCCCTCCTAGAAAAAGGAATAAATTCACAAGGAAAATCTTTCCTACTTCAGAAACCAAATATAGGAATTAAAGACACAAAGATATCATCCGAAAATAAAATTAAAAATGAAAAGACCCAAAATAGGAAATAAAATCGAAATGAAAAATATTTTAAAAAAATAAAAAGTAAAAAGATAATCTAGAAAACAAAAAATATTTACAATATTCAAGACATACCAAAAGAAAATTGACTAAAGAAAATAATCTAACCGCTACACATATCAAACTAAAAAATACCCTTATGTTATGCTAATTCATAATTAGACCATATCTAGACCGTGATGGTGATAAAATAAATGTAATTCACGATCAAATCATGGCTAGATTGTGAATTAACCATTTATGTATCATAATTCACAACTAGTAGATCGTACATAGTGATAATATAAGGGTAATTCATAATCAAGATATACATAAATTGTGAATTCGGCAATTAGGCATCATAATTCACAACTAGGCCGTGACTAGGTTGTGAATGAAGGGGTAATTCACAACTAAACATATGACTATGTTGTGAATTTACATAAGAGCAAAATAATGAATTGATTTTTTAAAAAAATCTTTTTTATGTTATTAGTTAATTTTTTCTTTCCTATTTAAAATAATTATTTTCTTAGAGTCATTATACAATTACAATTTTAATATACTATTACTAAAACTTTAGGTAAATAATGTCCAATAATATCTCATTAATAAAGGTAAAATAAAATAAAATAAAGTAAAACCTCTTTATACAAAAGAACTCTAAACGAAAGAAATTTGACATATAAGCCACATTCACCCTTTCATCGTCTTCATAGTTGTGTGCTTCTCATTCCATGAATAAATAAAAGGATATATGATATGTTATTAGTTTGAGAGTTGCGTCCAACATATACATTTGGATTTTGGAGTAGTGTATTATTGAGTCTTTGCTTGTTTCTTATTTAATTGATTTAATTTGCATATTTTAGCTTGAGGGTCATGGTAAAAACAATTCTAAAATCAATTATGTGAGCAACATGGTTACTAAATAGCACTTTAAAATTTAAATTATTTCATATTTATAAAAATATCATGAATTATCAATAATGTAAATTAAAATCATCAACTATAAATAATTTAACAAATACGTGGAGGTCATGTCTGGGCTCTGAAATGTTGCATGGCAGGCCACAAGAAATTACGTGAAATTTTGACGTGCTAATTAAAAAATGACATGAATTCCACGCCATTAAAAGAAAAATTCGTCACAATTCCACATAGTTACGTTTCACATCCAGCAAACCAATATCTGATAGTTGTTGTTCTTCAATAGTTCTAACATGTTATTATAATTATCGATTGGTCCTAGAATTTTTGTTCTTCAATAATTTGGACATTAAAACGTAGTTTGCTAAAAAGAATGTGTCAAACAAAGGAATTCTCACTAACATGATCGCTGCGAAACTATGTATCATGTATATTGTATGTCTGGAATTGTCGCCATGATGCAAATTCCCCATGAAAGGTCGTCTTCAACACAAATATACATGCATAAAAGGTAAAGAAATTCAAGTAGTTGCAAAAGCTGCAACATCACTAAAAGAAACAGGAATTACTAGGGCCAACTAAGTCGAAAAATAGTTAATATCAACCTTGTAACGACCTATCTTCAGTTGTAACATTAGATTGCAAATAGGTTGTCATACCTTCACTGAAAGGAACGTCTGTAATGTTGGAAGAAAAGTAGAATCCTCCTTCGCTCTGCACAAACTTGTATGTACATCAACCCGAGCAATGATCCCTTGTTCCCGTAGCTCACCACACATAACACGATTAAGGATGCTCCACGTGATGCAACAGGCGAATTGAAAGGAACCTCGTGCTGGTAGATATGTAGTTCAGCATTGTTATGGCATGATGATCTCTTGATCATTGTGGTTGATGCCTAGCAAAAACATGATCAAATCTGGTATTTTAAGCAAGAATAAGAAATGCCTACCACAATCAGTTGAATACGATGTTTTACTCAGGTAAAATTTCTGGAACGGAAAGATTTAGGTCACGTGCTTCCCAACAAAATTTATGAGCTCTTCCTTTGCTGCCTCCATTATGGCCCTGAACTCCACATTTGCATAGCGTCCCCTGAAACTCAATCAGATTTTGCAGTTACAACATGCTAAACTGAAAGGAACATTTAACAATAAATATGTAAAAACACACTTATTTTCCTCGAATTACCAGAAATGAGTTCTTGACCAAGTAGCAGAAGGAAAGGCTGGACTGCCAAGTCCATGAAAAATCCTTGCAATCGCTCTGGGCGTAAATTTCGCCTGTGCATTACTTTGGAGAAAAACCTAATGCATCAGCAGAGGATGAAAGATTAATATTACCTAATAAAGTTCTTTCCCGGCAAGTGTAAGAATATTAAGTTGGGAGTTTTACCTTTGTATCTGCTCGCAAAAATGGACTGCAATATATAAGCACATTTGTATTAGTCTATTGGTATTAAAATGGCCAAAATATTTTTTTAGCACCAAGGTTCTTAATGTGACATAAAGATGCTCAACTACATATTTTCCAACAAGAATCACTAGTAGGGGGCAATAGAAAAAACAACATGAATTTTCACTTAAATTATATCATTTGAATTCAATCACATCACATGGTATAATTGCTAAGCTTATGTACATGATCATACACATGGCGCATAAATTACTACTGTAAGCATGATTATTTACATGATGTACATAATTACAGAATACAAGATAGTACTTATTCCAGGTTAATCATTGTCGGCAGTTGGTTTCATACAGTAATCTATATAGTTAGACCTGCTTGATAACTTTAGGGGGTTATTTATGTATAACTCGCATGCAAATAATTCAACATTCTTAAATTATGTAATGAATTTGCAACCTGTTTTGATCCATCTGAAAATGCACATCTGCATCACTATCCCCATTGAAGTACTCCTGAATCTTCCTTTGCAAACAAGGTGTATGTTCGTCATTGTGGCAACCGAGTGCTTTGTCACAAGCTTTTGCAGCAAAGACTGAAGCATTAAACACCATGTCTAGTTTCCGTACCTATGTTGAGCCAAATGCATGTGACAATTTGATTGCAATTAATATAATCGTAGATTAGAAGACAGTACATATACACTAGTAACATTGGACCAAAACAAAAATAATACAAACTTCTTCACAAACACAATTTTATTCCAAAATTTAAGTAGTAGGTAAATGACATGCATATTTCCATTTTATAAACCAGTTAATGAAGTATAAATAGAAAGTGATTAGCAACAAGAAAGAAGAAACAAACTAATGACATGAAAAAGAGGCAAATCACCTTGCAAGTTTCAACCTCTCCAAGCCATTTAGTTAGCTGGGCTGCTAAAGAACATATATCAGTTGGTAACTCCAAAATTGTATAACAAAATGCTTGATCTTTCAATTCATATGTAATTTCCCTCTTCATCTGGTCAAGAAAAAGGAAATTCTTATTATAATAAGTCTACAAGTACATCCAGAAAATGTACAACATGATACCATCTGCAAAGAAAGTACTCATGCCAAAAAACCACTTTCTGTTTTATGTCAAGCAATACTTGGAGTAACTCCCGTTATAGCAATAAAATAAGTAAATATATTTGTCCATAAACTATTGTCAAGCAAGTCAAGTCTCCAGAATTCAATATAAAACTTATCTAGGTCAGAGTTTGGTGATTTATAGGGTCCAGTTGCTACTAGAATATGGCAGAATCATTGCTTAATAGTTCAATAATGAATAATAAGTTCAACTGCTACAACTTTAAGAAGTTTGTCACATCATAGGAGTTCAGAAAGTTTCTAATAGAACTCTGCAATCTGACCAGTGCAAAACTATTGTGTGCATCAACTACTACTAGTTATGCTTATCTATCATGAGTCTAATTGTACAGACTTAAATTTGATCATCATGAACCAACCAGCCAGCATGACTAACAATAAGTACTAACATGTCACACCTATTCCTCTTAGGATACCTAAAACTAGGATCGATTCCTGGATTCCTGAAAGACTTCCTTTCCGCTCAGAAGAACCCTCACAGTTAAAGTAGTGGGATGAAACCTCTTATTCCTTAGCTGCCATTTCTGATGGTACTTGCAAACATATCAAACCATTCGCTTTTGAAATCATTATTAAAACCCAATATCCAGGAGAGATGCCTAAAAAAAGAAATTGGCAGTTTATCTTTTATTTGCTGTGAACCATGAACTGGTAGTGAAATGATAAGCATTAAATTGATGCGGTTTAGAGAACAGGAGAGTTATGCTGCCAATAAGTATGCTTCTTCAAGACAACCTTTACCTTCACTCAGCTATTTACATGGATAGAACAAAAATTTGACACCAAATGAAGGTTTCAGTATGAGAATGTTACAGAGTTATTAACATTTTTGCAAGAAGTGAAGGATGATGTGGATTCTCGTTACTCCAATAAGCCATTAATAACTGAAACAAATAAGAAGCTGGTAGAACTTAAACAATACAAACCTTTAGAATCTGCAAGTGATTTAACAGCTCAAAAGCTTGCATTCTAATGCTATTTGCAACAGAAGGAATGTGAAACACGTACTGCCCATCTTTCATCTCAGACCTGTGTAATAAGGTATGCATAACTAAGTGAATGGAACTTGGAGAATAATTGCTCCAGTTGTCAGTTTAGGCCATATAATAGTTCTCACTTTTTTAAAATCGCAGCAACCACAACATCTCTAGCTGCAAGTACTGTTGGTGAAGTCTGCAGAAGAAGAAGGATAAAGATTCAAGATAAAAGAAACTAGAGTAAAGATAGGCAGATATACATTACATACAAGAAGAAATAACAACAGACATGGGATAATTACATATAAACTAAAACTGCAGATAAGAGCATAACCGCATTATCCGCTTGTATGTAATTAAATTTTGGCAAAGGGTTTAAGCTACACACCTGGTGGAAATTTAAGACACAAGTTACATTTATCTGAGGAAGCAATTTTATGTAACGTACTTCACCCAACTCCAACTGCGTCAGAATAGTTAAAATTACCTACAAACCAAGAAAAAATTATTGATAAATCATCCTAAGATTGAGCCAAATAAGAGTGGTGGATCAATTTTGAAATCTTTTGTATTGGCAAACACAGGGATCAGTATCACTGGAACTAGTCACGAATTAGCAAAAATAACTTAGTTCACTAGACTCATAAATAATTTCCCAATTTCTGGGAAAAGTAGCTTTAATTTCACTACTCAGTAGCGTAGACAAGGATTTGAGAGGAAGAATCTGATTTCTAGAAGGGAGAATACATAAACTTGAAGCAAAAGCAACTATATGAAGGACCTCTTCTTTCATGTCAAATTTACGAGATGCTGATTCTTTAACTATCGAACAAATTTCTTCCACTGAAGGTCTGTCACTTGTGAAGATTTGACAGAGTAACTTGTTGACGGTATATTCATCTACACCATCACTGAGTAACAGAATATATGTTAGCAAATCGAGATAAGAAACTATAGAAAGGGAGGAACCGACCTCAAAATGGTCTAGTCAATTACCTGTACATCAAACTGCGAAGCTTGATATATGTGGCATCATCGAAAAGAAGGTGACAATAAGACAATCTTCCATCACGTCCAGCTCGACCAATTTCCTAAAGTGATTATGGGGTTTTATTCTAGCAGCTTGACATCAAATTCATGTTTCAACTGAACTAGTTGGGGAAGACTAGCAGTGATTACAAGATATAAATGTGAATAATTTACCTGAACATACTCTTCCAAGCTTTCTGGTAAACTATAATGAATCACCTGAGGTAGAATTAGAAAGTTAGTAAATGTGGGTACAATGTCAAATGTGCCCAGAGGAACTATCTGCATCCACGCATAAGTCACTACAGATAGTCGAAGTGAAGCTTTTACCTATGTACAATGGAGGATTTCTCATTTATTGCAAAATAAATTCTCAAGCTGCACTCTATTTTTTTAGTGTAAAGACTAAAATGTGATGGTATTGAGCAGAGATTGTAACAGAGATCTTTGAGTGAAACTAAAACCAGAATGACCATAAAGATCACAATTATATGGAAAACAAGCACAGAACATTTTCTTACAGCTCCAACATCACTTTTATCAAGTCCCATGCCAAATGCTACAGTTGCAACAACCTTCGATAAACAGAAAAATACAAGTCAATAGACCTAAACAGCTGGTAAAAAATAAACACACTGAAAGCCCAAGCTAGTAATCAAACTTCTTACCACTCTAATCTTGTTTGAACAGAACAATTCCTGTACGCGACTCCTATCTTTAGCAGGAATACCACTATGGTAACTCTGAAAACATGAAAAATAATTGTAATTGAAAACAAATGTAAGTAAGGAACAATGTCCAGAAGCAGCTTGATTGTCAACCAAATGAAGCCTACAAATAAAACACTAACCTTTGCAGAGATATTATTATCACAAAGATACTTGCTTATCATGTCGGTTTCAGACTGCAGATAAAAATTGAGTGGAAGAAGTTACATGAATGCGAATTAGTACAACAAATAATAACAGATATCTACTAGAGTTTAACTCAATTTTAATTTAAATGTGAATTCATGGCTATACATAACATGCTGTACGAAAAGTATACCTGGAATTTGCAGTAAACAATTATGCTTTTAACATTTGAAAAAGGAGAACATTTAAGCAGTGCCATCAAATCTTTCATCCTGCAAAGTGGTTGAATTATGTAGATATTAAATTCAAAGATAACATGAAGCTTCCAGAATCAGACATTGGTTTAGCTAGAGCATGTTTGCACAGACCTATTCCCACTTTTAGAAACTGACAGATGCAGATTTTCCCTCAACTTGGTTGACTGGATCAGGTTTGTAGGAGGAATCTCTAAAGCATGCATCACGTCACACAAGGTTTTATTTGTTACAGTTGCTGTCATTGCAAGAATGCATCCAGCATTAAGCTTATGACATAGTAAAGAGGCTCTAAGCCTCATATATGAAGGTCGAAAATTGTGTGACCTGCCAAAATATTCCAAATATTTAAAATATTCTACCAAAAGCTTTGTAAGGTAAAGTAAAGTTAGAAGAGATCACTAAACAAGATCAGAAAAGGAAAAGTCTGAAAAGCGAAGGAGAAAATACACGAACACTCACCACTCTGAAACACAGTGGGCCTCATCAACAACAACAGTAGATAACACTGAAGACCCATAAAAGATGGAAACAAATTCTGCATTCAAAAACCTTTCGGGCGAAACAAAAAGGACCTGCAACATGAATAATAAACAAGTAGAAAGTGTCATCTTGTTGGAATGCGATTCAAAGTTTTTCAAAATGTCCACCAAAAGATTATAGAATTGACTTTTGGTTGAAAATGTATTCTGTTATGCAAATTAATTCAAAATGTAACCAAGGACATAAAAGAACCTTAATAGATCCTTCTTGCAGCAAGCGGAGTGTTTCTGAAGCCTCTTCCATCGTCTAAACAACAGCCAAGATAGACAGAGTCATTTAAAAACCAAATAACAGGTAATGCAAATGCAAAGCACATAGTTATAACAAAGAGACATAGGCAACCTGACTGCTGCACAAGAGGCCACCTCGAATCATTGGAGGCAGATGCTTGAGCTGATCAATCATCAAAGCTACTAAAGGGCTGACCACAAGTGTGATCCCAGGCAACACCAATGCAGGTAACTGGTAACACAAGGATTTCCCCGCGCCAGTCGGCAAGACCAGCATAGTGGACTTCCCAGAAAGCACCATCTTTATAGCCTCTAACTGGCCATCCCTAAATGAGTCATAACCGTGTGTCTGCTTCAACAATTTCAATAAATTCTCATCCGATGCCTCGCATCTCACCCTCATCACAGCCTCTTCAACTGATCCAGCATCGACATTCAAAGTTTTCTGCCCCATTCCAATATCCACCACCAATCCCTCTTCATCAAAAACACAATTTTCTTCTCCTTCCCCTCCTCCACTTTTCTCACCTCCCTTGCTTCGTCTAAAATTTTTCCGATACCTACTTGAAGAAGAAGAACTAAAACCAGTCCTCTTATTCTTAAACTTAAACTTTTTCCTTCCATAGCCATTGATATTAAGCTTCACAAAATTCCCTTCACTACCACATTTAACCTTTTTGTCTATAACCACATCAGAATTACCACCCCCGATCAAACCAAGGTTTTTTCGCGTTCTTTTCATAATCAAACCTCCACCAACGACCTCATCTTTCACTGCTTCTCCTGGACCAACACTTTCAACCGATTTCCTACTTTTAATCTCAATTGCATTATCGGCCTCAAAGTTGAGGTTCTTATCCTGAGCTTTCAAGAAAGATGCAAACTTCGAAGCACAGTGTCCTCCATGAAGGAGTCCATCGGGGGCGCCCTTGCCATTTTGTAGGTTGTCTTTCTTAATTTGGAAAGGCAAATTGGAGAGGGGAGAAGAAGTGTTTGGCGGGTTGGATCGGGGAGGATCCGGGTCCGGTTCTGGGACCGCTTTTGGAACTGGGTTTGACTTTTTCTTGGAGATTACGGGCTGCAGAATTGTTCTTGCAGTGGCTGAGGTGTAGGTTGAGGTTTTACTTCTTGATTTGGAGGAGGCGAGAAGAGCGGCGCGACGAGCTTCTTGTGGCGTAGGGGCCGGCGCAGGTGGCGGAGAATTAGGCGGTGTGGCGGAGATGTGAGAGCCGTCGGAGTCTGAATCGGACTCCATGAGAAGATTATTTTCCCGCCGATTTTGTAAGAGACAATTTTTGCTGTCAAGTCTCAAGTGAAATAATTGAAAAGCACGTCTTCTTAATACTTGGTTAATTGCTTAAAATCACAATTTGTAACTTATAATTACAACACAATTTGTAAACAGTATAATTGCATTACCAATTATAACGATTTATAATTGGTAAATTTCAATGTGTCCACCAAATTTCCACGTGCACACATTTAAGCAATGTTGTGTATCTAAAATTTTGCTGAGAAATTTCAGTCTGCTTTTGCATCTATAGTCAATGATATGTCAAACTGTGTTGTTAGTAGTGCAGTGCGGGCAAGATGATTTTCCCGCCGATTTTGTAAGAGGATGTTCTTCTGCACTTGGTATAAGGGTAAGGGTATTTTTGTCAATGGCGTTCCAATTTTTGCTGTCAAGTCTCAAGTGAAATAATTGAAAAGCACGTCTTCTTAATACTTGGTTAATTGCTTAAAAATCACAATTTGTAACTTATAATTACAACACAATTTGTAAACAGTATAATTGCATTACCAATTATAACGATTTATAATTGGTAAATTTCAATGTGTCCCACCAAATTTCCACGTGCACACATTTAAGCAATGTTGTGTATCTAAAATTTTGCTGAGAAATTTCAGTCTGCTTTTGCATCTATAGTCAATGATATGTCAAACTGTGTTGTCATGATGCAGGTGAATGAATATTCGGTAAATTAGAGATTGATACATAATCATCTCTAAATACCACTGAATCAATAAGTGCATATTAGCTCAATTAGAGATGGCTAATGAGTGAACATATAGTCAGAAAAAAAATCAAAACATTAATTCGAATTTCCACCAATATTCCACCTTGCACGTGCGTATTTATGAATAAAATGGCATTACAACCAAAACAAATAGCCATAATTCTGATTATAACTGAAGCAAGAGATACAACGGTACATGTGCTACAACTACAATGGCCAAGAATAAATGTCTGAACGCACTGTTCTGGAGCGCCAGAACAAAAGAATTTACCCTTCTATCAACGTATACCAAAAACTAACAAGAATACCCACTATATCAGCCTAATAAAAATTACAACTTTACAAAAGGGATTGCCTCTAATATCATCATCATCTTCTTAGAAAACAATTAGAATCAACAAAAAACAAATCGATTAAACACACGTGGTTACAATCTCCGGCTTACATGATGGTGCAGTTACACTTGGACTCCAGCTTCGGAGGAGGATGAGTGCTGTCGCCCTTGCTAGGAGATCTCACAATGCGCGGACTACATTTCTCTTCCATTTCAACAGTCACAGGCTGTGGCTTTGTCTCCGTCTCCAATCTTCTCTGACGAGCTTTCTGGGACTTGGAACTGTGTTTGCCCAGTGGCCTTGAACGCATCTCCCTTCTGTCGGAATTGGATTTGCCAACCACTGTCACTGTTGGTCTGGCGAATTCTAGAGATGAGTTCTCCTTCTCTATGGCTATGTTTGCAGCATCGTAGGCCAGATTGTGGACAATTGAGCTGCAGAAGAGGATTGTGTCCGTTGCTTCCTCGAGGGTCAGGCTTTGTGTTTTTGCTCCACCAAAGTCTTCTGGTACAATAGTAGAATCTTCTGAAATTTACAAGAGAAGTTAGAGATCCCAAAAATTACAAATCTGATATAACTGCAATTTAACATTTTATCATCTGCTATAAACTACAATTTGACAGCCAAAAGAGATAATCTAGCATTGAATTAATATAGCAGGCCTAATATAAACGTTGTCTATATGAATAGGCAAAGCTCACTCGTCTTCAAGCTGAAGGAAAACTGATGGGATGGAGTATGGCTAACTTATGAATCTACAGAAGGGAAGATAACTGAGAAAATGCTGTGTGTGTGAAGCTAAAATAAACTAAAATATAAAAAATTAAAGTCGTCTACAAGCTTCTCAACATGCTTAGTTGTGCTCAAACGGTCAGAACCAGATCGCTAGGGGAGGAAGGCTTGGACTGATGCAAAGCAGAAAAGGTAATATGATCAACAAGGTTGATTCTTGAAGATGCTATATGTGGCATGTTCTGCCAACAACTGCATACTGGCTTTACATAAGTTTACAAACATGAGCACGTGCATGTATGCACAGCAAAACAACCCTTAGGAATTTTTCGAAGAAGATCAAACTTGGGAGAGTAACAACAGCGAGACAAGTTTTAAAAACAAATGTTGAAGTAGGAAAGCTAAGGTATAAAGACATCTCCAAGTCAATAAATTTTAAGGGTGCATTTCTTCTGGGGAAGTGTTTTCTAGAGCTTTCTCAAAATAAATATCGAGAAAAGATAGAAAATGAAGTGAAGAGAATGAAGGGATTGGAAAGAAAACATCCAAATCTTTATCCTTGTTTTCTAGGTTGAACAATAGTTGATGCTAGTTTAATCTCCAGGGTGCTATCCATCCTCACCCTCAAAACTTTAGATTGAAAGCCCAAGTAGGTTTGGAAGGGTTAGCTTCATTATTTGTTATACATGGTCCAGCAACATTTAGAACACTTGGAACTCGATAAAACAAGGCATAGAAATTTGCCCACAAAGCAAAGAAGCAAACAGCACGTATTTCTATTAGACTAATGAGTAGCCGAAATAGAACATGAAGTAATAAAATCCTCAGAAAGTGATTTGCACAGATTCACAGCCTCTGTTCGCATGAAAAGCCCTCCTATATCCATCTAGTGTCGGATAGGCCTCCGAAATGCTGTATTTTATTGATTCTTGGGATATTGAAGTTGATAACCAAGGTTAATATGAGAAAGGGGAAGACTAAGTAAAACAAATAACATTTAGAATGTAAGATGCACATACCAAGGACACAATGTACAGGAACAGAGATGTCAAGTTCTTCAGTAGTCGCTGTCATAATACTATTCAGTTCCGCTGAGGCAAAAGGTTCCAGTAATTCATTCGCCCATCTTTTTGAATTTGTGGAATCAACATCAGATTGTGAGTCACAAGATACAATACCAGAATTCTGAATTTCCATTTCAGATATATCATTCAAAGAACTCGGATGAAGAACTTCTGTGGCCACAATGTCATCACAAGAGCTTCGCATGTCTTCCGCTTGGGTAGAACTCTGCAACTGTGCAGCTGCTGTTTCTTCATTAGTTAAATTACTGGATTTGTTTGTCAGGTTTTCACCACTCTCATGTGATACTGGCCCTTCAGAAGCCAGAATTGACTCCGTTGGACTACCTGCTGAATGGGCATTCATCAATTCTCTCGATAATTCTGCAGCAACCTTGACGGCAAGACTGCTCTCCAAATCCGTGCATGTACTTTCTGCTTTTTTTTCAGAGGCCAGTGACTGTTTAGGAGGATCTGCATATGTTACCCCACTAACCTCCCTATCCTTGTTGGAAGACACTAGCTCAAAACTATCTCCTAGGCAACTTGGTGTAGTACTTGGGAACTGGGATCCAAGAACTAATGCACCAGACAAAGAGGAGATGGAGCGTTTGTGCTTCATAGGAATTTCATATCTGTAATTTTCAGTATCAGATCTCCAGCTACTTGATTGCCGATGGATACATGCCTCTGTTTGCCTAGAAGATCCCAGATCAATGGAGGATGATACAGATGCATTACTGTACCCACCGGAGCTTCTCATACTATTTACACTATCCCTCACATAAGAGAAATCATCATAACAAATGTTACTTGCAGTAAAACTCCTGCTTTGGACGAGATGTCCTTTACTGCTACTTGATGTCTTCAGAAGCAAGGATATACCTGTACCTTCCAAAACATCAGCTTCTGAAGTTGAACAGATACCAGACTGGTGCAATTGTTGGTGGCCTGTGTGACAATCCACAGATCTAACCATCTCTTGCTGGCCGGTGACCATAAGCTCCCTCTTCTCAGATTGCAATACTTCACGATCCATGATTGGCTCGCTCTTTGAATGTTGATCATCAATTGCAGTAGAGTCAAGGTGGTGCATTTCTGTTTCACCAGCACCCATAACTGGAACTGATTCTGGAATTGAGACAGATTGGTCAAAAACCTCGAGCCTTCCACACTTTTCATCATGAACAAAGTCTTCTGCAATTTCCTTGTCTTTCTTCACTGTTTTCACTGGAACCATTGAATTTGTTTTCAAAATACTACATTCCAGACAGAACCATAGGTCACCTTCCCTTACCAATTCACTAGAAGGAAATATGTCACTGCATCCAGAGCATACTTCCATATCTGAAGTCCCATCAGCTTCGGAATAGTCATATTTTCCATCCAAGACTACATCAGCAGAAGCCAAAGCTGGGGTAGTGTCAAGTTGGCTGCTCTCAGCTGCTAACTGAAAAATAACTCTAGAGGGGTTATCATTTTCCTCATCCTGATAACCAGGTACCTCCTCAATTATTCTGTTCTCAATTGCTTCATTTATCACATCAGCGTGATCCATGACAAATACTTCATCATGCGTAGCTTGGTACCGTCCCTTCACAAAGTCGCTGGTAACGTCATCCTGGTTTTGCTCATTTTCTTCAGTATCAAGTGCCCCACTTGTTCCTTGATCAGAACTGGCATTACTGCTTGTTGTGATTGAAGAATTTCTTGATGTCAGAGCACGATGATGTGTACTTGCTTTCCCTGCATAGAATGTCGAACTGGGAACACTGGACAGCAGGGGTCTGAACATATTCTGAGGAACCTTCCTCTCCTGCACAAGGATATATCAAACAAAGATACTAATAATTTGACCAGTATCAGTCAAGATAAGTTCAAAAATTATGCCCTGGCAGCCCTGCCTCACTTGGAAGTAGCGATCACTTACATGTCTCAAAAAACTTATCACTATAAAGATGCTGAACTCTTTCTGCTACTAATATGTTTCTAATTTCTAGGTCAACAATCATGCACAGTGATCTATCCAGTTCAGGAGGTTACAAGTCCTAATAATCAATATTCTGCATAGAATGTGGTTGGTTGAGATTGTCCAATCCTGATTACAAGTACTACTCATATATAGGCTTTTGCAACACAGATTTCTTAGCACTTTTGCTATATCTAGTTTTATGGCTTCCTTTAGTCATCTCTCGGGTACTTTCAAGGTCACAATAGTAGTGGGCATAAAAAACGATTGTATAACAAAATTAAATACATAAGTTTGTTAACAATTGAGATGAATTCCAATGAGGGGTCTAAACAATTTATCCTCATAATCTGAGCAACAGAAATCAGTAGGATAACACAAGAAAGATGTTTACCATTTGTCGAAGTGCCAAGTCAAAGGATCTTTTGGGAGCAGAATTTGACAAAGTTTTGGTTGGTTTCTTGGAAAAGCCCATAGTTTTATTATTTGAGGAAGTACCTATGCTTCTTGGAATTGAGCGTTCAGAGCTGATGATAGGAACAGATTGTAGTGAGTCGGCATCATCATCACCAGATGATGCAACCGAACCTCTGCTGTATGAACTAAATTGATCCCTTTCATGACTATGGGATGAACAGACACTTCTTGAGGCAGTTGGGGACATAGATTGTCTAGCAGATCTGGACCCATTTCTTGATGCTGGTGAGGAACCTCTGACATATGATGCTGGCCTATCAGCCAGTGAGGTGCGAAGATTAGGAGGTGCCTCTAAGGAAAATCCAGGGATGTTAGATTGCCATGCTTTTATATTAGGTGAAGCAGAGTTACCCCGACTTGTCTTGACAGGAGAGGCAACTCTCACCCTTGAATGAGCAGTAGCACCAGCCGAACCCGTGCCCATTCTCCTAGGTGTTGGTGTTCTATTCCTTGGAGCAGGTATTGGCTTACTTGGCGGGGGAGACAACCTCCTTGATGGAGAAGGATGTCGTAAAGTAGGAGGTGGACTAGAATGAGTGGCAGAAAATGGTCTGCTTCGAGACTGCAATGTACTAGTACCAGATCGAGGAGATGGACTAAGGCGACTGGGACTAGCACTGGTCCTGCCGCTCTTGTAATTCTTCTCCATCTAAAATTGAACATAAACCATTTGCAGATATCAATAAGAAAGTACAAGAACAGATGGGATATTTTATAATCTCATTGCTGTTTCTATCTTTGATATCTTACTGTGGATGATCGCGAGATTGTAATAGGTTGACTCCTAGGCCTGCCCCTGGGTGCAAGACTAACTGCCGGTGCCTCATCATCCAAAGAATGAAACAGGGGAGTTTCAGGAGGGGTTATTAACCTACAATGACAGCATATATTAGTCCAAAACAAATAAAAGGTATTAATTATACGCAAATAGTTATATAGACAACAGCAAGAAATTTTACATATATACCTGCATGTGATATATTCATTAATTATCTTCATTTAATATTTTCACAGTTCACTAATACTGGTATTTGCCATTTCCCGGATGAAGTGATTACAAAAAACAGACTAACAAAAGAACAATCTGAACTAACTTAACTAAATCCAGAAAGCAAATACCAATCAGGATAACATGACTAAGCTACACAAGCCTCTCCCAAAAATAAGAACGAGAAAATCAGAAAGGACAAAATTCATAACCAAAGAAAAACCTACCAGTCATAATCATTTTTATCTCCTTCTGCATTGAGCAGGTCGCTACTCTCACCTCGAGCAGGAATGGATATACCAAGCTGGAAATCGGTGAATCGTCTTGGTTTTGTTGCTGTCAAACATAAATGGTAAATAAAAACATTTGTCAGCAAAGAGTACGCAACAAGAAATAGTTATACAAGTAAGGCACACTACATTATTGCCAAAACAGGGTTTTAGAACTTACAAAACATGTCATCAAAGTCATCATTTGTCTGAAGCAAGAAATTTTCAGTTTCTTTATTCTGCACCTCGTTGAACAGAGCAAGATCATCATCATCCTTCTCTTGAAAGAGAATCCCACTCTCAAGACTGCGGCCTCTCTTGTGATTCTCTGCCTTCATCTCCCTACCAGGGGAAACTCTAATTGCAGGTGATGGAGGCATATCTACAACTTTTAAACTTACACAACCTATAAAACCTCAATCAAATCCTCCAAAACCCAAACCTAAAACTACACATGATTAAAATCTCAGAAACTGGTCAGCTGCCGAAATACGAAATCAACTTCCTTCCTCCGCCGCCATAAGAACCAAATCCCACTTCACATTCTCAGCAATCCAAGAAAAATGCAATCCTCTTTGACATACACAATCATATCATGATATAAAAGAGCGGGATCAAATTGAGATCAATTCCTCTTCCACTTCCCAGAACCCCACCCCAAATCACAGATTAAAACAAAATTTACGTAAAATTTCCTTACCCAATTGAAAAGCCACTCAAAATCAGAAATGATAAAGGAGATTCACACAGTATGGGCAAAATCCCGCAGGTCCAATGTGTGAAACCAACCCAAATCACATGTACATAGTGTTGTTCATCCTACACTTACCCCTTCACAGCTCAAATCCCAACTGCAAAAACCCTCAAATTTCCTGAAGCAATGAGCAATAATAAAGTAGTGTGGATCTACAGAGGGTTTGAGTAGATCAAAAGAAATCAGAGATCAGAAAGGAATGGAGAGAAAACCCTAAGAATAGAAGGTGAAGAACATGAAAAAGCAAAAGATGAAGAAAGGGTGTAATTATGGTTCACGTGAGAGGTGGATTGTGAAGTAAGAAAGCGAAATGTGCAGCAGGCAGCACCACCACCACAGCAGCAGAGGCGAAAGAAAAATCAAAATGAAAAAGAAACAGAAAAGCTAGCAAGATCAAAAATTGTCCTTGTTTATGTTTTTGCCTCTGATAATAAATGATAAAAACACCATTATTAATGGTGGCTTTTACGTGTTTTCCTTTGTTTTTTCTAGTTTCTACTATGTTTGTAGTCACGCTCAGTAACATTTGTTTTATTCTTCATAAGTTTTCCAGTTCATATGTCTCTCTGTTTCTCTCTCTCTCTCTCTCTCTCACACACACCCACATTGTTGCTGTATAGATTTCATTCCTCTTACTTCAAATGAATGTCCATTAACGTGTACAAAGAAAAAAAGAATAGATAAACAGAGAAGGCAATTAATTAATTTAATTATGAGGTGGTCTGCCGGCAGACATTTGAATATACGAATTTTGATATTTTTTAATATAAATAGTATTTTTTAATTAAAAAATATAAAAATATATCATGTATATAAATTTCTCATGATACTTTTATATTTGTTAATGATATTTTGTGTTTCATTATTTAAAAAATACTCTATCCGTTCACTAAATTCGTGCATTTAATTTCATTTTGGTCCGTCCACAAAAAATGTTCACTTATCTTTTTTGGAAACATCAACTTTACATTTTTACCCTAAACATATCTACTTATTTATAAAAAAAACACATATGACCCACCTTTTTACACTCATAATCTATTAATATATTCATTTATTATCCCAATAACATACATATTTATACTCGTTACAATTTATTAAAACTCGTGTCACCAAAATCAATGAACGATTTTGGTGGACAGAGGAAGAGTAACATATGGCGACATTGCGCTGCCGAGTTTAATGGCACAAAAATTAGTTGGGATAATGGAACTCATTTACCTTTTATATATATTTTCTCTCTCTTTTCCTTTTTCCATGTGAAAACCTTTTTTTGTTATTCAATTTTATTACTTCAGAATTAAAATAATTCCACACCACTTTTTATCAAGCAATGGTAAAAACAAAATGTATGAAGGAATATGACATACATATATAATTACACTTTTTTTTAATCTAATTCTAGACTCTGAAATCAAAAATTCTTTTTCTGTTGCACTTTATTCGTTACATCAACGATTTTGGGACCACTTATCCCAAACTCCACGAGCTAATTAAACTTTTAGTCAGAAACTTTTTTGTATACCAATAATTTCATGTTTTAAAGGGTATTTTCTTTTTGTATAATCATTTTGTATGCATAGAAACTAATCAAACTATGTGGTTGTCAAGCTGTTAAATGCAAAAATACTCATATGCTTTATGGGAAGGCAACAAATAAATAAATTATAATAATAACTTAAAATGACAAAGCATGAAAAAAGTCCATCGTTGGTGCGAAGGTAATTATCCAAAAAAGATGAGTTATAGATATCAGTTGTTAATAAATAATAATCAGCATTCTGGAGTGCCTCGTTTTAATGAAGTTAGAAGTTGCTAATTATATAAATATTACATTTAATGTTACTCTTTTTTGGGGAATTTTCTAGCGGATATTCTCTCAGTTGTTTCTTTAGCTTTTTGGAATATTTTGAAGATAAAAAAAATACTCCATTCGTTTTCCAAAACAGTCCATTTCTTTTCGATACGGTTATTTAGAAGAAGAGTATAAAGTGAATAAAGTGATAAAAAATAGGTAGATTCCATAAATTTTGAAGAGATAATTATTTATTAAAAATAAAACAGGTCATCGTAGATGAAATAATCAAAAAAGAATATAAATCATCTTGGATAGGACGCATGGAATAACATGTAAGGTGTGAACGTTGATTTTCCCTTTATTTCTCTTTGCTAATTCATCCACTATTGACTTTTATTATAATAAAATTTAATATTTGAGACGGACTTGAAGATAAGTACGGAATATTACCTAATCTGGCAAACTTAGAGAATACATTATTTGGCTAAAGTAAGAGTATTTTAATTAGAAGAAGTTCCAATAATATGTTTAAATGTATCAAAAAGAAATTTCGAAAAAATAAAACGAATACCAAAAAGAGAAAGGAAAAGTTGTTGTATTAATCCACAATAATTTCGAATCAGAAGATTTGGGATTTTCGTTCTTGAAATAATTAGGATGCCACTAAACGATAGTTGTCTTCTATTTTTTTTATTAATGGTCAATTCACTACTAACCAACAATTTTACTATGATATTTAAAATAGTGCTAATTTAGGTAAGTAGCCAAAAAAAATAGGAGAAGAAGTTTTATAACCTACTATTGGAAAACGTGTACAAAAACAGTACAGACTTGTCGGGCATGTTACAACTTAACAGAAATGTAGAAGTAGGAGATCAAACAACAATGAACTTAAAACAGAATTGAAATACAATTGAAACTAAAAACCGTATTCTAGATGCCGAGTCGATGAGGCATCTTTCCATAAGACGAGATACGCCCAGTAGTGCTCTCGGTTTTGGCGTATCGTCCCAAAGATAAAAGCGGCGTCTCGTGGGTGGCGACACCGCAAACCAACGAGCTCCGTGAACCGACGAGCGAGGACGAGCATGGACACAAAATGTGAATGCAGAGTGCTCTTAAGTATGCTAGAATGTTTTTGCGATGGGTGACTAATCTTTGAGGAGACATGTCCTATTTATAGGCGTCGTCCCCTCCGTGGGAAGCATCTTTGAGTCAACACCGCATTGATATCGGGTGTTATGGAGTTATGTCCCCATTGAGTGCGCGGTTTCGGAGACAACGTGGGCACGTTTCCGCAGAAACCATCATGTCGGACGTTACAAGCGGTTCGACGAATCGGACAACGCGTGCGTCCGGTTCGTTGGACGATATCCGGGCGTCTCTTCAATGCACAAGCAGCCCAACGGATTGGGCTTACGAGTTGGGCCTCGGACCAACTCCATCGCACGCAGCCCAACGGATTGGGCTACACGAGTTGGGCACCGGACCAACTCCATCTTTGGGCTCGATCAAACATTGATCCAAAATATAGGGGCGATGGGCCACGGAACCGAGCCCACGAACCGAGCCCACAAGCAAGCCCACGAACAGCCCAACCACCCAAAGACCAATTGCGAAGATCCAAGATCCACGGACCATGGAATCGGGCGGAGTCGGGCCGGGCGGGCGGCACGCTGCACGGCACGCGGCGGGCGGGCGGCGGCGGCGGCAGCGTATCTGTGGCGTGGGCTTTCCACCCGTCACTTGTGCACATAATTATACTAAGTGTTCAATGAATCACTTATATAGACAATTAATGAAGGTACATTAATCAATGTAGGATAAGGATTAATTAATCCATGCTTATCCCCTTAATCACATAACTCCATGTTTAAGTGACCAACTTTGATCCAATATTTCTCACTCACCGAAATCGGTTTGAGAATGTGAATACACCACGATCATCTATTCAAACGTAGATCGATCCTATGTCATTTAATTTCATAAAATTAAACGTTCGTCACTCAAAATCTTGGTCAAAGTAGCTTCGACAACGACCATATAATATATATATATATATATATATATATATATATATATATACGTTGATTTCAATAATCCCCACATGAGTGGAAATAGCCATATGTATGTATGCGAGACCACATTCGATCCTCGAGAGATGTTAAAATATTTGGACAGTGGTTTATGGCTCAACCTTCCATAGTTAGTACCATCGAGTACGGGTGGATTAGTGAACACGATGCCTTGAACTATTCCCCCACAACGTGCCTCGAGACAATGGTATTAACACTTTAACACCTCAACCTCATCCGTTCTCACGTTTGATTCCATTTTGGCCATGGACATCCACTTAGGATTCATAAGTGTTTTGTTTGAGCGGCCCACGTCGCACTTACATAGGAGATTCTTTACAGAGTATCTTGCCATACTCAACCTCCTCGAGGTATCTTAGGAATCATTAAGAGTCAACGAATCAACCTCACCACTAAGCAAGTTTTTCAACACTCGTTTGCCTTATAGAACAGACTAACTTGAGTGTTTATACACGAACTCCTATAGCTTAGTTCTCCTATCGAACCAAGTTCTTGGGATCTCCGGTCATCATGGTTGGGTTACCACTATGATTGTTCTTAAGATGTGGATTTTAATCTCATTCCTCGAGCAACTTGATCATTTGATCCCGGTTCAACCCTTTGGTTAATCGGATGCGCGGATTATCTATTGACTTGACATAGTCGATTGATATAACCCCACTGAGATCAAATGCCTCACGGTATTATGTCGCCGACGTATATGTCGAGACTTACCATTATACAAACCACTTTTCGCTCTTCCATAGCCGCTTGGCTATCACGGTGAATCATCACCGGTGGCGGGTTTAGACCAACATGGAATATCTTCCAAAAATTACGGAGCCACTCGGCTTCCTCATCGACTTTATCCAAGCTATGAATTACGATTCCATGGTGGATCGGGCTATACGTCTGTTTCGGATCTCCAAGAAACAGCACCTTCCCAATCATGAACACGCACCCACTTGTAGAAAGTGAATCTTTAGTGTCGGATATCGATTGGCATCACGGTACCGCTTCAAGTCTTGGGGATATCTCGTGAAATGCATCCCATGATTTTGAGTATACTTGAGTACCTCAAAACTCTCACTAGAGCCTTCCAATGCTCCTTGCTTGGATTGCTCGTGTAACGACTCAATTTGTTCACCGCGCAAGCTATGTCGGGTCGGGTGCAATTTGTAAGATACATCAAACACCGATGACCTTAGCATAGTCTTCTTGTCCAGCAGGTTCACCGTTCTTACTCAGTGAACATTGAGCTCCAATGGGGTCTTAGCGGTAAAGCGTCAAACGCGTTGAATTTCTTTAGCACTTTCTCGACGTGGTGAGATTGTGTCGAAGATAATTCCGTCGATCTTCTTAGAATCTTGATTCCAAGAATCACATCAGCTAATCCCATGTCTTTCATGTCAAAATTTCTTTTTAACATGTGCTTTGTGTCATTAATGACTTGAGTATTGCTACCCATGATCAATATGTCATCTACATACGGACACACTATAACATAACCATTATCGATGTTCTTAACGTAGACACATTTGTCACACTCGTTGATCTTGAAACCATTTGCCAACATTATATTGTCAAATTTCAGTGACATTGCAACGCGCTTGTTTGAAACCATATAGAGACTTCACGAGTTTGCATACCTTGCCTCTTGACCGGTACTACAAACCCTTCGGGTTGCTCTATATATACCTCATCCTCGAGGTCACCGTTCAAAAACGCAGTCTTAACGTCCATTTGATGAATCTCAAGATTGCGCAAAGCAGCAATTGCGAGAAGCACCCGAATAGACGTAATCCTCGTCACAGGTGAATAGGTATCGAAGAAATCGTACCCCTCTCTTTGTTTAAACCCTTTGACAACCAAACGGGCCTTATACTTTTCAATTGATCCATCTGCCTTGTACTTTCTTTTAAGGATCCATTTGCATCCTAAGGGCTTACAACCTTCTGGCAAATCAACCAACACCCAAGTGTGGTTTTGCAAGAATAGAATCAATCTCACTTTGACCGCCCTCTCGCCGAGCATCCCGTCTGGCCGAGCATAGGCTACTTTGATCGACGTTGGTTCTTCGTCCAACATGAACGTAATATAGTCAGGACCAAAATCCTTTGGCGTTCGACTTCTTTCGCTCGCCTCGGTTCGACCACTCCGGATGAGACCTCGATCGCTTATGCGATATCGGTTCTTCCTCCAAAGGTTTAGAACTCGAAGCCACCATCGCCTCTATTGCTAGAGCGGCTTCACTTTATCCTTGTCTTTACAGGATAAACACTTTCAAAGAATATAGCATTCCTTGATTCAATCGTCGTCCCCACGGTCATATCCAAGTACCTCGAGCGTGGATCGAAACGATAGGCGCTGCTGTTGGTGCATACCCAATAAAGATCAATCGATCGTTGTTTTAGGTCCAATTGTAACTTGTTTAGGAAGAGACACCTCAACCTTCGCCAAACACCCCACACTTTGAGATATTTGTGCGATGGCTTTCTTCCTTTCCACAACTCGTAAGGAGTGACATCCTTACTCTTGAGGAATTTTATTCGGTATGTAGTTGGTGTCAAAAAAAACTTCCCCACAAGTTCTGGGCAACCTGAACTAATCAACAAAGCATTCATCATCTCCTGAAGTGTTCGATTTTCGTTCAAGAACGCCATTAGACGAGGTGAATAAGGAGTCGTCGTTTGATGTATTATACCACTTTCATTGCATAATGCCTCAAACGGAGCTACATATTCTCCCCTCTATCACTTGAGCAGTCTTAATTCGACAACTTAGTTGATTCTCGGCTACTTTCTTGAAGTTTTAAAAGCTTCATAGCACCGTCTTTACTTCTTAGAAGGTAAAGATAACAATATCTTATCGATCATCAATAAGCGTGATGAAGTACTTTTACTACCTCTAGTTTGTACAAACTTTAAATCACACACATCGGTGTGAATAAGTTCTAGAGGCTTAGTGCTCTGCTTCTACCGAATGAAATGGTAACTTAGCCATTTGGCTTCCACACAAACCTCACATTTCGTTTGTGTATTAACTTCATTTAACTTTAGTAAATCTAAATTTACTAATCTTTTATTGCATTTAGATTAACATGTCCTAATCTACAATGCCATAAATCGAGCACTCGGTCAAGTAAGAGAAGTAGATGCATTTTCATTAATAGCAATCTTGGGTACACGGCACGACCATTACATTCAATTTGAAAAGACCTCCAAGAAGATAACCCCTACCAAGGAACTTCCCAAACTTAGTCAAGACAAACTTGTCCGACTCAAAACTAGTCTAAACCCCTTGTTAACTAGAATGAGCCCGACACCAAATTTTGCGGATGTCCGGACATGCAGACATCCTTCAACGTGATCTCAATGCCGGACGACATCTTGAGCACCACATCACCAACCTTGACGAAGCTTGGTTCCCATGTTGAGCTTCCTCCCTCAACGAGCTTGTAGGTGGAGAAACGCATCTTTTCGGCGCAGACGTGCGCAGTTGCGCCAGTGTCGATGAACCATCCACCTTGATTCTCGACGTGGTTGACTTCTTCGGTCACCACAGCAGCCAAGTCATCCTTGTCCCATTTGTCGAAGTCCTTCTCGACAACATTGGTAACTTGTTTAGCCTTCTTCTTTGGCTTACGACAGTCCTTACTCGTGTGGTCATGCTTGCCACAATTGTAACAGTCCCCGTCAAATTTACGGGCAACCACCTTCCCTTTGCCTTTGTCTTTGACATTGGGACGAACACGTTTGTTGGAGGGACCGCCTCTCTCCAACAGGTTGGCTTTAGCATCGATCAAGCCTTTCGCTTTTAAATCTTGTTTCTTCACGTCAGACTCGATGCGCAGTTTGACGATCAAGTCTTCAAGTGTCATATCCTTTCGCTTGTGCTTAAGGTAGACCTTGAAGTCTCTCCACCCAGGGGGTAGCTTCTCAATCAACATAGCGATGACAAAGCCGTCAAAACGATGTGCCTTCCCGGCTTGAACCTCGTGTACAATGAGTTGAAACTCTTGCACTTGGTCCATGATTGGTCGAGAATCAACCATCTTGTAGTCCAAATATTTGGCTACAATAAACTTCTTTATACCTACATCATCACTACGGTACTTCTTTTCTAGCGCGTCCACATACATTTGGATGTCGTTACAACAAAGATATACACTATACAAACTATCTTCTAAACTACCAAGTATAAAGTTTTTACAAAGATAGTCTCCAGTCGCCAATTATCATATCTTTTCGGACGTGAAAGTCCGTCACTTGACCCGAACGGCGGGCTCATCTTCCACCAAAAGTTGGCGAAGCCCAACGCCGTGAGGTAGAAAAACATCTTTTCGCCATCTCTTGAAGTCTGATCCTCCAACCTTTGGCGGCTTCTCGGCGGGCGGCATCATGCTCGCGGTATGAACAGGCGCCGAGATCGATCCCAAACCGGATCCACCAACACCACTGAAGTGTCTTTGGAACATGAAACTCGAATGAGAACCACCGGTGTTAGATCCCATAGATCCAGCAATCGACCCAATCGAAAAGTGCGGTCATCGAACCAAAGGAACCACTAAAAGTGGAACCAATTGTTGAACCACTAAAAGTGGAACCAACAGTCGACCCAAAGGGTCTCATGGTTGACCCCAAGGCATCGAACCAAACATGGCCGAAGCCATTGTGCGGTGGGCGGCGGAACAGGCGGCGGCGGCGGCGGCAATGGCGGCGGTGGCGGTGCGGTCGACATCTCCAAGCAAAGGTATTAGTTTGAAAGTTTTAAGTCAATTTTAATGTCCGGACTCCTTGGCAAGTGTTATCTCGTCTTGCGATTGTTGGAAAACGTGTACAAAAAAATGCAGACACACGGGCGTGTTCAACTTAATGAAATGTAAGTAGGAGATCAAACAACAATGAACTTAAAGCGAATTGAAATACAATTGAAACTAAAACCGTATTCTAGATGCCGAGTCGAGGGCCTCTTTCCATGAGACGAGATACGCCCGGTAATGCTCTCGGTTTTGGCGTATCGTCCCCAAAGATAAAGCGACGCTGTCTCGTGGGTGGCGACACCGCAAACCAACGAACTCAAGACGAACGGGCTGAGGCGAGGCGAGCTTGGACACAAAATGTGAATGCGAGAGTGCTCTTAGTTATGCTAGAATGCTTTTGCGATAGGTGACTAATCTTTGGGGAGACATGTCCTGTTATAGGCGTCGTCCCCTCATGGGAAAGCATCTTTGAGTCAACACCGCATTGATGTCGGGTGTTATGGAGTTATGTCCCTATTGAGTGCGCGGCGATTTACGGAGACAACGTGAGCACGCTTCCCAGAGCCATCATGTCGGAACGTTACCGAGCGGTTACGACGAATCGACAACGCATGCGTCCGGGTTCGTTGGACGTATCCGGGCGTCTCTTCAATGCACAGCGAGCCCAACGGATTGGGCTTACGAGTTGGGCCTCGAGACCAACTCCATCGCACGCAGGCCCAGCGGATTGGGCTACGAGTTGGGCCCGGACCAACTCCATCTTTGGGCTCGATCAAATATTGATCCAAAATATAGAGGCGATGGGCCACCAACCGAACACACGAGCAGGCCCAAAGAATAGTTTAAAGACCACCCAAAGACCAATTGCAAGATCCAAGATCCAAGATCCACGATCCACGATCCACGGACCACGGAATCGGGCCGAGTCGGGCCGGGCCGGGCCGAGCCGGCCGGGCTGAACGCAGGCGGGCGGGCGGGCGGCGGCGGCGCGCGTGTGCGGCGTGGGCTTTCCGGCCCATCACTTGTGCATATAATTATACTAAGTGTTCAATGAACCACTTATAGACAATTAATGAAGGTACATTAATCAATGTGAGATAATGATTAATTAATCCATGCTTATCCCTTAATCACATAACTCCATGTTTAAGTGACCAACTTTGATCCACTATTTCTCACTCACCGAAAATCGGATTTGAGAATGTGAATACACCACGATCATCTACTCAAAACGTAGATCGATCCTATGCCATTTAATTTCACAAAATTAAACGTTACGTCACTCAAAATCTTGATCAAAGTAGCTTCCTGACAACTTGACCATATATATAATATATATATACGTTGATTTCAACACCTACTCCATAAAAACATGAGTTTTATAGTCATTTTGACTTAAAAAGATAAAATTATCCCTGGATCCACAATTAAAAAAAATTAAAAAAAGAGAATATTATGTTCTCTCTTTCAACGTGCCATACTCTCTCTCTCTATCTCAACAAACCCAGCAAACTCCCTCTCTCTACGCAAAAAAAGAGAATATTATGCTCTCTCTCTCTCTCTCAGCGTGCCATACTCTCTCTCTATATGAGCAAACCCAGCAAACCCAGCAATCTCTCTATCTCTTAGCACCGTATAGTGTACACGGTGACAACAGTGTACTGAAGAACACATTGTTCTTCTGGAGCACCGAGTTATTCAGTACACGGTTGTCACCGTGTATTGAAGAACCGTGCACGATGACACACCGTGTATTGAAAGATCGTGCGGGTTCTTGATTCCACGATGTGTCACCGTCGCACGTTCTTGATACGGTGACCACCGTGTACAACCGTGTACTCAAGAACGTAGTACACGGTGGTAGTACACGGTTGTACACGATGGTCACCGTGTACTCAAGAACGTATTTTTTTCTTCAAAATATTAAATTTATCATTCCAGTAACATAAAATTATAAAGAAAAAACATATTTAGGCTGTAAACATATTTCGCCTCTCTTCTCTTTGAAATTGTAATGTTACAAATGAATTCGTTTGTGATTTGAATTCAATGTCTAACACTTTTTACGATTAATGTTTACCAATTTTAATTTAATTCATTCAATTATCATCAAATTTTCGACAGAGAGATAGAGGAGAGATTTTGTAAATTTATAGAGCTCTCCTTTTCGAGAGAGAGAGAAAGAGAGAAGAGAGAAGAGAGAGAATAATTATTTTAAATGGTGGATCCAGGGATAGTTATGTCTTTTTAAGCCAAAATGACTATAAAACTCATATTTTTATGAGTGTGGATATAAAACTTATCCCACTATATCTTTTGGTTATATATAAACTTCCCCCTTTAAAATATTATAATAATATCGTTGTCTTTCAATTTATTGAAAATTTTAACACCTCCAAAAATTCTAGGTTAGTGGAGAGTCGACGTGATGCGTCTCGCCTCACTATCTCGACATTTTCGATTTGCTGTAATATGCTCAACAATCAACATATCCATTTTCTATCAACCATAAAGAGAATGTCAATTTACAACAAACTGAAAGGGGTGATATTATTATATAAATGTAATTAAAATATCTCCTTTTACAGGCCATGGGAATAATACTCTACTACTAGCAATTCATTTATTTTAAAACCGAATTTGCAAAATAGATAAAAGTTCGTATATTACTTGGCAATTAGTTTTTAAACAAAAGTGTGGTAAATATTGTCGCATCAAGATGTATCAGCCGGGAATTAATTAGCATTTTAAAATATCGTCAACGTACTATTTATAGTTATAATTTTTGTTTTGATCGGATAAATGCACATATATTACAATGTCATAATCATCAGACACTGGTTTTAAAAAGGATAACGCAAATCGATGTCAAATTAGCTCTTTTCAGAATATCCTTATAAAATACTTTGTATTTTTATAAGTTTATTGCAGGTAAAGGTGTCAAAAGATCGGGCTAGATAGGTCCGGATACGGTCCAAAATTCAATTGGGTATAAATTTTTAAGCTAAATTGCAGTAGAAATATTATGTTTGATTGAAGTTACAGAAACCTTTCCTCTTTTCTAATATACATATGTTTGAATAAATTATGTCAGAAATTGGATCATCACCAAAGCCAATATATAAAAAAAAAGCTTAATAATTCTCAAGTTATAGGTCTAATATGGACCACTAGCCAACAACTAGTAAGATAAATATAAATATATAATGATGACATTGTTGTCTTAACTTTGTCTTCAAACAGGTTAACTATAAAATCATGTTTTTTAATTGGTTGTTGAAAGATTATATTAAGCTTTGGTCATAATGGATAAGCTAGTAGCCTTTCTTCTTCTTAGGTTGTTACTTGGCATCTAATTAATCATAGCTTTTGCTAATATCTCACAAATGCTAGTTGTAATCGGCCATTATTGACAACTATGATTTGATTGATAAAATAATAAAGTCGACATTTTTGGATTATTCATTACGTTATATTTTTGGACTATTCTAAATAAATAGATGAGTTCAATTACCATCTCTCTTTCTTTCTTTTTCGTGGAGGAGTTAAAGTACCATCTAATTAGTATGTAAAAAAATGTTACATCTTAAATGTTTGTGTGAGATAATTTCTCAAATTTGATTTTAAAGAAAGATTGGTCCATCTTATTAATGTGACCAGGTAAAGTTTAAGATTTGCATTTTTCCATAATTTTGCATCATGCTCATTCCTCGACCACAATTCAAACACGTGTTATTTGGATCGCTCTTAATCATCAAGTCTTTGAGATTACTAGATATTCAAGTTCTATTAACCTGATGCAGACAAGATATTAGGCCAACTCTTTAACGACGATAACTTTTCATGATAAGATAGATTGATGGAATATATGATTGATTATTTGAAGGATATGATCTCAAACAAGTACAAAATTATTTTATACATTACTAAACCATCAAATTAAACGATGAATTAGCTTGGATTATTTTTATCAATCCATCTTATCATGAAAAGTAAAACCCCACTAAGAGCACTAAATATAGTTTAATGAACACGCTTGAATTTATTCAATAATCAGTCATCACCACAATAGTCTATTCTCATATTGAGAGAGAGACTTCATATTTATTCCCGAAAATAAATAATCTAACCTAGACTGGTCAATGGACTAGTTTTATCTGGATTGATCTGGAGCAGTTCATAGTTCCTTAGCAAAGGTTTTGGTTTCGTTTCCAAACACACACAGACACATATTGGTCTAGACTCGATCCATTTGTTCCAGATCTGACCCGATCTGATTTTTTTTTGTGCACTATGAATGTGTCTAATGTATTTTAGATATTATTTTACTAATTCATTATCATTTTTTTATTAAATTATAAAATCATCATATAAAGTGATAATCAATTTAGCATTCGGGTAACTACACGATACAAACCCATAATTTGATGGTCAAAGTCCGAGTTCAATATCTAATCAGTTGGTTACATAACCAAAATTTATACATATTTATTAATTTTGAGTCGAATAAAATTTGTCCATTGACAAACCTAATAATATTAGTCCATTTTAGAATAACAAACCCCTCCCCCATCCCCTAATTATTTAATGGAGTAATTAATTGCCACGTAGTCAGACATGTGATATGAGTTCATATGACTTGTAAAAATAAGAAAAAAATTTGGCAAAGCACATCCTAAGATTCTGTATTTTGTTTTTTTTTAAATTCTTATACAATTTTTTCGTTTTAATAAGTCCTTACACTTTTATATTTGATTTAATAGGGTCCTTATTTAACAGATCAAATAAATTCAGTTAACTTTAATATTATATATATTACTTTTTATTAAATCATATTCCACCTCATATCTAATTAAAAACTCGATATAATAATAGTCCGATGAGTCTCAATTTTATTTATCGAATATTTCGAGCTCAAAGCTTATTCGAGTTCGAACCCAAAATAACTTTCCAAATTTAGATATATGTTTAGAATATTAAATATTTTATTTTAAAATAAATTATTTTATCCACAATAACATAATATATTTATTAATTTCTTATAACAAATAAAAGTAGTTAAGAGATTTAACAAAATTATCACTAATTATAGAAAGAAAATAATTGTATTTAGTTAATAATTTTATATTTTTAAGTTAAATCAGTTAACGAACTTGTTCACGGCTAGCTAAGTAGTTCTGGGTCTTGGTTTGTTTAGCTAACGATATCACTAAACAAACTCGAACAAAATCGAATCGAAAACGCGATATAATAAATTTAAAGAAAGAAAAAGGAGATAACAACTTAAAACCTCCGACCTAGACACCAGAAAATACCGAAGGGAGAAGAATTTAGAACAGTAACAAGGAAGATCATGTATTCAATATGAAAGATTTCTGCAAGCAATCTTTAACAATCTTATTTGAATGTGTCATATTGATTCCAGTTTTTCATTAAATAGCGTCAATACTTTGATATATTTGGAACAATTAATGTTATTATTCCACAATTCATGTGGTTATACATATATTTTCGGTCAATTAATACCAAAAGTTCCCAAAATTTCACATTCGTTTCAGTAGAATCCCTAGAAACATCGAACGGTCATAGGCGACGGCGCAACCGCAATGTGGTCAGCTTTACGCGGCGGAGCTTTATCATTTTCGCATTCTGCTATTTCTCAATAATGGAAAAACCTAGCCTCTTCTAGTCCCATTTTCAGCCGTAATATTTCTTTATCCACCCTCAGCAGCGTTGACAAGAACAAGGAGCTGCTGAGCTTGGCGGAAGTTGAGAAAATACTCCAAGACGTCAGAGCAGATGACGTCACAGTTATTCCGGCCCCAAAAGACTCTGAGTTCGCCGATTACAGGGTCATCCCCACTGGTCGATCTCCGTGGCACGTCCACAATATCTCCCAAGTCCCAAGCCCTAATCTACCAGGCAGGTTCGCTCGATCCAACTCCCACCACACGTGCTTGCGTTTGCAAGCATATTGCAGACATTTTTTTAATCCGCTCAAATGAGCGACGCTATTGTACGGTGAAGATTGATATATAAATGTTGGGTTAAACTTTCGATGATAAATTCACCTTTGCCATGCATATAAGAGAAAACAGAGGGTTACTACTGTTTGCTGGATCTTATCATCGTGTGCATGTAATATTTGATTTATCGTCTTAATTCTTAAATGGTTTTTTTTTTGTTGGAAAATGCTTGAAGTATTTGCCATCAGCTTATGAATCTAAATTTGTTATCACACACAGGCTCCATTTGCGAAGGCTAACCATTTTTGTTAAGCAGAACATGGTGGTTTTCAGTAGACATATATGATCAAGATGAGTTTGTAGTTTATGTAGAAACACATGGTGGTAATTTCGCTCATGTTAGTCTATCCAAGCGATGCAAACTTATTAGGTTATTCTTCTAATAAAGACTGCTATATACAAGAAACTGAGTGGATACATCCTGTTATTCTTGATTTATAGAAAGCTGAAAAGGTGTACATTGCAATTGCTTGTCATTTCAGTCAAGTAGCCTAGAAACTGTAATCATGAATTTGACATGTTTTTGGGTTCGAATGAGCAGGTTAAGCAAAAGCAGCGAGGAGCAAAGAGGGTCTTGCTGCCTAGTGTTGTGGGGCAAGAAGGAGGAAAATGGATTGTCATCGACTCTGGTATAGTTTTCTTTTCCTTTCAGGTTATCTCCTTGAATTTATTCTATTTTGATCATCAGGTCATCATATAATCATAATCTGCTTTAATGTCTGGAGCCCTACTCCGGGAATTGAATGAGTCATCCACTCAGTAACAGCCTTGCCATTAGTAAAGAAAACTGCATTAGTAGGAAAATTATTGCTTCGGGAGTAAAATTTATTTGGGAATACTGGTATTTAGGTGATTGATTTTTGAAGATAATGACATTTCTTGCATTCTGAAGTATGGATGATCTCCTACTACTACCATGAGCTGCTCATTCTACATTTACTGGTCAAAAACAGCTTTAAATATGCTAGAAAGAAGCGAGATAATTGAAACATTTCCATACGCCTATTATGTTCATTATTTTGGCGTGGCGACAGTATGTCAAAAGTAATGGACTTGATAGGCACTTTCTGATAGGTAACAAATGTGTTAGCTTTCACCTGACAATCTTTTTACTCGAGCAGAACGAAACTGGATGGTGGTAGAGTGTGACTTTCATATGTAAAGAGTTTAATATCGCAAGGGGTTTGAAAAATCTGGTGTGTTTCACTAAGTAAAAGAAACTTGGAGCTGGCTATAATGTGGGCACACCCAACATGATTAGTTGGTGAAGTAGTAATAAGCTAATATACTAATTTGTGATTCTGGAATATGTTAAATTTTTCTTGTTACCGCCAAAATTAATAGAAAACATATTCTTGACCAGGCAATGTATAGTGCTCCTTTTTGTTTGAGGTAGTTGGGATACAACTTACAATCTCCCATATTGAGCTAATTACACAAATAGGGCAATATTTGGGTAGTAAAGCTAAAATCTTGATACTTTGGGTTATCCCCTTAAGTGCGAAATATTATGGGAAAAATAATTTTGTACCTCCAATATGGTCTAATTAGAAAATTGTCACAACTGGTAAGTGGTAATGTTGGTGGCACCCTAAAAATATGAAACAAACAGTAGAGTAAGATTACCCCTTTCCTCAATTCCTTAATGGTTCTTGGGTCCTTTTAGCTTTAGGTTTTTACTGTAGTGTGAGATGAATCTCCATACTGTTTAAGCTCATAGGGTTCAATCTGACTTGATCCAAGTTTTAAAATTACCTTCCGTGAAAGAGGCAGAAGGATGATATTGTTAAGATTAGGGAAGACATTGATATAGTTAGCAGGAACCTCTGAAATTATGTATTTCATGTATGCGTCCTTTAATCCCCTGGGATACACGTTTGCCTCACTAAAATCTTCCCATGCTTACGTAACTTATTATAATACAGTTTTAAATTATAAATGCAGAATCCGAAAGAGATACTTGATACTGAATTGTGATAGCCATGAGGCTCTCCTCTGAAAATTGAAAGCTGGGACTCTATGGTAGGTAAGCTGATTGTCCATGCTGTGGATGAGAAGGCAAGAGCTTATTACAACCTTGAGGGCCTCTGGACTGCAAAACCATCAAACGTAGTGGACATTAAGGTAAAAACCCCATCATAATTTATTTTTCCAGTTTCTGGCGTACGAGTACGTGGAAGTGTTTTTTTTTGGGTTAATTGCCGCTAAATCCACGAACTTTGATACAATTCTGGTTTGTCACATGAACTTTAAAATTTGAATGACAATTCACGAACTTTCTATTTTTCTGATTTTTCCCACGCATTCTAGTTCCAGCAAAATCAAAGCTGAGCTGGTAATTATGTGTCTTAATAGTGCTGACACGGAAAAAAATAACTATCAAAACTATCAAAACGATGTCGTTTTGAATTCTTAAAATTTAATTAAAAAAAAAACAATTTCAATGTTTCCTTCAGTCGCTGTCTTCCCTTCTCTCTCTTCTCTGCATCTCTCCTTCAGCGAAAATTGTTTTCTCTCTCTCTCTATCTCTCTGCATCTCTCCTTCATCCGCCATCTTTTCTCCTCTCCACTCCGATGAATCCATCGTCATTCAACGTCGTCAACCAACAAACAAACAAGAAATTGTAGAAATACAATTTTTTTCAAATTACATAAAAACTACCCAAATTTACCCAATCAACTTTACCATCTTCTTTCTCATGTCTTTTTTGCAAAGATTTTAGAAAATTTTCAACTGCGGCGGCAGTGCATAGCCGCCGAGGGGTGCACGACCACACGACGCGTGAAGGGGTAGTCCTCAATTGGAGACCCGACAAGGCGCTTGATTTTGATTTGCTATTCCTAAATATTTACTTCTTGTTGGAGCTGTGCGAAGGGGATACAAGGGCGGCAATCGCGCGACAGCGAAGGGGAGAGCTGCTGGGGTCTAGATAGGGAAGCATAGTGGTGGTTGGTTTTTCTAAGAGTTGCAGAAGGGGAAGAGAAAATGAGTGAGTGAATTCTTCAGACCCTCATCCTATATTTTGTCTTGCACATTATTTTCCATCTTTATTGCTGATATACTGGGGAATATGAGTTATTAATCTTGCTGAGAAATTATTTTGAGGTTCTAGCTCTTTTTTTCTCCTGCCGGAGTGGAGAGAAGAAGTAAAGAGGGAGAAGGGGAGAGAGTGAGAAAACCTGGAAACTATATATTTTTTTATCTTTTTTGATAAATTTTAAGATTCAAAACGACATCGTTTTGATAAATATTTTTCACACGTCAGCAATAGTAAGACACGTAATGTCCAACTCAACTTCGATTTTGCCAAATTGGAACGTGTGGGAAAAATTAGAAAAATAGAAAGTTCGTGTATTGTCATTCAAATTTTAAAGTTTATGACACAACCGTAATCAGATTAAAGTGGTTTAGCAATTAACCCGTTTTTTTTGTTGTTGTGAGGTTAAATGGTGCTGCTTAAAATGTATGTAGGATTTGGACAAGGCCTTTGTCAAGGTTCTCCCCAAGAATAACTCCAAACGTCCACAAGAAAAGTGTTTTCTGGGACAAATGGTGCCAGTTTGCTTTTTTTTCGTATATAAAATAAATTTATATAACTTTCCGATAAAAGATCGTGCCCCACTCACTGTCGAAAGTAATTGGTATTTTTTTTTTTTTTTTTTTTTTTCGAAAGTAGGTAATTGATCTAGTTAGGTCATCTCCAACCAAACTGCAAAACCTATTTTATAGTCGATTTTCATCCTCTACATAATTGTAAATCTAAACTCAAAATGAGTTTTGATAAAGTTTATCTCTCCTCCAAATTCATATATGTGTTTACACTGTTGTTGAATGCAAATTATTTTTCATGTTGATTGTATTTGCATAATAATCCATGTGTATATCGATAATTTGTTTTGTATATCAGAAAATAAAATAAAAAATTGCAGAGTAGAAGCAAAAAGACTAAACAAAGAAGAAGATGGCAAATAACTATGGGATTTTATATTAATTGTTGTGCTTTTGTTGGTTCATGGGCTTCAATGGTATTTACACGTAGAGATGAGTTGTTGTTGCTTTTTCGTCTATTGTTTTTGAAGTACATTAAATTGAATTGTTAATATTTTTATTTAGTTTTTTTATATTTTTTATTATCTTATTCTCTTTTTATATTGTATAATAACTAAGGCATTTTTATATTATAGTCTTTTTTTAATTAAGTTATATAATTTTCTCTTATTTAATGAATAAATATTTAGTTATCTTTATTATTTACTATATATTAGCTCATTTCGTATTAAATTATTGATTGAATTTTTAATGGATTTAATGTGTAATATTGAAAAATATAAAGGTTTATTTTGTAAAAGTATAAAAAGTGATATGAGAAGGAATATATAGAGAATTACTGTTTGATGTGATAATTATTGCAAAATAGAGTTCAAGTTTAGTGTTGAGTATTAGAGATGGTCTTAAAAATTACTTATTATCAAATGTAATTGGGGTAAGTTTGAAAATGGGCAATAACATTTTATGATGTGCGCCCACTGGCTAGATAATAAGGATATATCAATAAGAAAAGAAAGCCTTTCATTTTAACGTGTGGGTTGAAAATGATCTATAGTTGTATTTGAGTAATTGCAGACTTGATGCTATGGCAAAATTTGAAATGTGTATGATGTTCGCAGGTCATCGTACCTCCATTGATGAAGACATTCTTTGTAATAAATAAATATTTTGATCCATTTTAATATTATACATATATAACGTATGTATAAATTGAAATATATATATGTCAGACTTATCAAATATTATAAATAAGATAAATACTATTTGGCCATAGAAGAAGCAACCCAACTTATCATCGGTGTAATCAAACACACTCTGTACTTCACTTAACCACGGAAATCTAATCAAAACATCAGTTGCTCTTATATAATAGTTTTCTGCAAAACCTTTAGCACTAACATAAAATCTATCTTGCTCAAAGAAAACATGACATCTATCAAATAATAGCATTGATATCACATTTTATTTAAGTGTGGTATTATTTGCAAATAGGCTTAAGGGACATTAGCGTAAAACCATGGCTTAATCGAACCCTATTTAAGGACTAAACGAGCAAAAGGTGCAATTTAGGCCTAGTGGCTATATTAAGGAGGTACTAACTTTGGACCCAAAATTGAGCTTATCGACGTCAGACGTAAAATTTGAGATTACCATCATACTGAGAGTAAGTTTCAAACTTGACCATCTAAATTTGTCTAACGTTTTTCTTTTCAAAATGGTTGAATCTCTATGAGGGTTAAATCAAATTGTAATTTCTATTAAGATGACTTTGGTGTCTATAGAATCGTTTCGATTAGAGTTACACTTTGAAGTGATTGTTAGTTCCATTTCATACTTATTTTATAACAACTTCCTCATAATAAAAAAAAACATGCAATGATTGATGCTTGTAGGTAACATAAATGTAGCGAATTCTACAAAAGTTAAATAGGATTTGCATGATATTGAGCATACATTTTATCAGGGAATATTTACTCAGAGTGAGGATGAAAAGGTTGAATTCAGGATGAATATAAATCCAAGTGCAATTTATTTGGGATGATCATGATATAAAACTTCCTCATAATAAAAAAGATAATGATTGATGCTTGTAGGTAAAGGGCGAATTCCACTAACGTTAAATAGGATTTGCATGATATTGAGCTTGAACGGGATGAATATGCTCCAAGTGCAATTTATTTGAGACGAACTGATGGTAAAATGAGTTACACTAACGTCTTTATATGTCAGTGCGGATGTGAGTTCCCAAAAAAGACATGTAATATTAATATAAAAGTTAGGCTTAGAGTCTGTTGAGACACACACACTATAAATCCTAACAACCCAACCAAACGGAAGAAATGAACATAGTAGTCATCGCCACGCTCACGCCAACAGTGCCTCCGCGGAATTACCCAAGCTCCAACCTTTACAAATATAAATACAGCACTCAAGGTGTTCGTGCTTTTTCCTCAGTGGCGACTCTCCTCTCTTGTCGTTTTCTTCTCCCCCTCCGCTTCACCACAATGGCTGCTGCCTCCGCCGCTGGATCTGCCGTCCTTTCCTTCAATGCTCAAGGGATTTCTCACCGCAAAATCTCCAATTTTAGGCAGGTTTCATTGCCTGCTAAATTTCCTGGCTCCCTCGATTCGCAATGCCGATCTATTCGCGCCGCTTCTTCCTCAGGTACGAGCTAATTATTGCTCAAAAGGTTCGGTTTGCTGTGTTAGTCTCATTTAGCTCGAATCGAGGAGGTCTTTTGAGAAAAGTTTCCGAACTCTGTAGATTGTATGATCTCCAAGTCGTAATAGAAAACGCTTATTTGTGTGCGCGTGTGTGTTTGTTACACCGTTTCAAGATATCTTAGGCTCCTCTGTGTGGGAAGTAGTTATATAACTGCGGTATCGTGATCTGATGTTCTTAATTGGTGGTAATGGGGGAGAAGCCACGGGAAGTGGTGGTTACTGCATGATTTCAAAAACTCTATTGTCATCGTTGTGCTGATGATTTTGTCTAATTGAATTGCATATGCAGGCATAAAGGCGCAGGTCGCGACTGTCGAACAAGAGGCTACTGAAAATCTACAGAAGGTAGAAGCTCCTGTTGTTGTTATCACTGGAGCTTCCAGAGGTATCGGCAAAGCTGTTGCTTTGGCTCTGGGGAAAGCTGGCTGCAAGGTTTGGTTCTTTACTTCATTGCCAGACAAATTTGCATTAAGATGTTCGCCTATTTTTATTGTTTTAACTTTCTGCAAGTAGAGGGTTGATACTTCAAAGTTCACATAGCCTTGTGATTAAGTTGTATAGAGGAGCAATAGAATGAGTAATTTCTTCTAGGAAACTACTCTCTGGAGAACCTGTGAAGCAATCTGTATCTTTTTAGTTTCTTCGTTTTTGTTAGGCCAGCTACTGTTATCTGATGAACTTTTGGGCTTTCATTCAGATAGATGAATAAATATACTTGATTATCATCTAGTGTAATATAGTACCGAGTCAGTTAATGTAGAATCTCGTTGCAATATGTGATCTGTAAGATTTGGCTTCTCTTTCACTTTTATTATATCTCGAACTAATTAAGCATTATGTGCTACAGATTTTGGTTAATTATGCAAGGTCATCGAGTGAGGCAGAAGAAGTTTGCAAGGAGGTAAATTATCACTTAAATGAATGCATAATGTACTTCTTAGAACTATTTGTTATACCAAATATCTGGGTTATCAATCCTACGTCATACCTTATCCTCAAAACTCTCTCAAGATTTGCAAAATAACATCTGTGAATCTTAAATATGAGTCGTTAAATTTTTGAAAAGGATTCTCAAATCCAAAACTCTCAATCCCAGACCTCAAAATCCTCTTTAGTCCTGGACCAAACATACTCTTAAAGATGTGTATAATGTGACTGATCATCATTTATTTCTTCAAAAAATTATTTATTAAAATCTCAAGTTTATATAGATCATTTGTATGTTTTGGTAGTTGATTTTCATGAGGACTATTTGTCTGTATCCCCTTCTTCCCCAAGTGCATCCTTGTGGAATACATGTGCAGGCATCTGGGCTACCTGCTATCTGTCAAGAGAAAACATAATTTGTAAAGATGTACCAGGATTTAGACATAACGTATGTCGGCTATACCGAGTTCTTGTTGTTTTAGTGTAAATGCTGAAATTATACTTGCTACTTCTTGCAGATAGAGGCATCTGGTGGACAGGCTCTTACTTTTGGTGGAGATGTTTCCAAAGAAGCAGATGTGGCTTCAATGATAAAAACTGTGAGATAACTCTCCATTTCTGTTGTTTTTCACCTTATGCTGCATAAATCATTGTCTCTCCTGCAGGCAGTTGATGCATGGGGAACCGTAGATGTTTTGATCAATAATGCAGGTAATTGAAGGATCCACTTCTTTTTGGTCATAAATACATTTTGTGGTTATTTTCTTTTAAAATGTGAACAAACCTCAGGAATTACAAGGGATGGTTTGTTGATGAGAATGAAGACATCTCAATGGCAGGAGGTCATTGATCTGAACCTTACCGGAGTTTTCCTCTGCACACAGGTCAATTTGCTGGAGCTCCTTTATGCCTGCTATAGTAATGCCCAAACTTACATGAAGATATTTTCATTCTCTGCAGGCAGCTGCCAAAGTTATGATGAGGAAGAAAAAGGTAACTATTACACTCAGTTTCGTAATGGTTGGGTCATGTTCATGAGCTCATTTGTCGTCTTAATATATTTTCTTTGTTTCTGGATGAGCACATTTGTATACTCTATTTTTTTGGTCTTCTTTAGTAATAATATGCTAGTGGGTGGTGGTACTAGAACCTGTGAAGTTACATGTAACTGGCTATTACGACTGTATATATATTTTTTTGCTTTCAGAACGTTGTAAAGAATTATATGACTTAAAAGTTACTATTCCGTGCTACATTTTGTTTTCAACTCTCTTAAGCAAGATAGTTTTTCTCTATAGGGAAGAAGGATTATTAATATCTTAGTTTTTACTCTATAGGGAAGGATAATTAATATCTCATCCGTTGTTGGTCTTGTTGGAAATGTTGGACAAGCCAACTACAGTGCTGCAAAAGCAGGGGTAATTGGACTAACAAAGACAGTTGCCAAGGAATATTCAAGCAGAAACATTACTGTGAGTTTGCTAAAATTACTCATATTTATGAGTTATGCAAATTGTATCATCTGCCTTCTGCTGCATGCTGAAATTTGAAAATAGGTGTATGCTCACATTGACAGGTGAATGCTGTTGCTCCTGGATTCATTGCATCTGATATGACTTCTAAGCTTGGGGCAGAATTTGAGAAAAAGATATTGGAGGCCATCCCCTTGGGTCAGTTAATTTCTCCGATCCCAGTCAGTGTCGTACATGTCATTCTCCCTCTCTTTGCGACACAAGAAAATCTGTAATTGCTGTGGACCATGTTTCTCAAAACTTGTCTCCCTCTATTAATTGTGTCCATTTGCATCTCAACTTGTTAGCATGAGGAAAATTCTATCTTCCATCTATTTCTTGGCCACATTGAACAGGTTTATGTGAAACCATGATACATCTCCTTCTAATAATTGCCTAGACGCTTGTTTTGATGCGTTTTACTCAAGGATATACGTTAATTTAGTGAATTTTTTTTCAACATGATGACTGCTGTGATCGAGTTCTGAATGCTAATCTGGTCATAGTACTGCTAGTGAATATTGGTTAGAGGGCCAACTTATCTTGGCATGTCCATTCCATTTGCTCAAGGGTCATATTGATATTGATATTGATATCTTGAGCACATATTTTAATTTTTACCAACTGCTTCGCTTTGCGAATTCAGGAAGGTATGGGCAACCAGAGGAAGTCGCTGGTTTGGTGGAATTCTTGGCCCTTAACCCTGCCGCTAGTTATATCACCGGACAGGTTTGTAACCTCTCAACCACTTATAGCCTTATTGCGTTAAAGAGGCACCTTGTTTACCCACAAAAACTGTCTTGGGTTTACACTTTGGCTGACATTAGTTGACAACTTATGCATTTCATAGTGCTAAGCTCAGCGCATCTCTTGTTTCCCTTCTAATTTTTATAATCTGCAGGTGCTGACCATTGATGGAGGGATGGTCATGTAAGAAGCTCCTGGTATTCACCATTACTCTAGATTTCCCTCTCAAAATGAGCTGACTCACCTGTATGCGTTTGTATCAAGTTTTGGTCTTGAAATATTAGACTGAAGAGTGTATTATGTACCAAACTTTGAGCTTATTGAAAGCAGGTGGTTGTAGTCATTTTTTGTACTTCCAATTGATATGCCTACTGGTTTGAAAGAAAAGCTGAATCAAGTATATGTCTTGTTTCATGAAACATAGGTCAGTGGTGTGCAATTCTTTCCTCTGCAGCATGTAATTTGATGCGTTACTACTCGATCTTTGTCTTGAAAAGCTTATACGATATTTCTTAAAAGTTAAAACTGGCAATCATTTTTAAATATTACCTTCTCCTAAAAAAATATAATAAGCTTTTAGGATTTTGTGAGCACCCTTTTTGAAAAGTTGGGATGATTCTAATCATATTTCAAAAAATAAAATACAATTATATTAGGTGAAACTAGCTTTTCCATTGTTACATGATCAATCATCCAACTCCCAAAGCTTTTACAATAAGATCATATGATTCATTAAAATAATTGTTAAGAAAATAATGTTAATATTTTCAAGATCAAAGATGGTTGGACGAGAAATAAACTCTTGAAAAAATTAACTTGTTTAGATTTAAAGACGTGAAGAATGGATAATTCAATTTTTTGTTTTGTTTTTAGAATAGCTAATATAAATAACCATAACCTTTGTGAGAGACTAAGATTCCAGTATCTCTAAACTTCACCAACGGAAAGTTTGTTGATTCTTTCAATTATCCAAATTGGAACTATCCAAGCATGCCTATAATATTTTACAGTCTATGATTTAAAGCCAACATATATTAAATATATAATATTCAACCTTATTTAAAAGAAACTCAGACAAAATACCCTCCTTAAATTAATGCCTCATTGACATGCTCTAGTAGATAATGGCCATCGCATTCCGAAGTCGGAATATGATTGGCTGCTCCACCTAATTAATATAAATCTTTAAAATTCGAGCTGATATTCAACGATGGCGGCCTCCACCTCTCTTATCGCTTTAGCTCACCAATTCAACAAGCTGTTACATTTTCAACTTCATCCATTTTACATTCTTGAAGCAATCCTTCATCCACAGAAGTTGCGTAGCTAAAGACTTATTCCATTTTACTAAAACTAACAAACAACTCTTCCAACCGGCAACGCATGAGTATTTTATGTTTTCTGGTTGCTTAAAATGTGATGAATTTCAGTTTTCGTTTCATAGAAATTAAAAAGATGAGAGAGTTCAATAAACACAAGCAACTCCCTCCAATTTGTCTGAGACGAGAATATTCTTCTACAACAAAGTATTTCTTTTAGGTTTAGGTGTTCCCATGTGATTTGACACACAAAAACAAGCCATATTTCTTTCATTATTATTATTTTTTTAAAGAAGACAATTACCCCATACAAGCAAATCCACATACTTAATTTTCACTTAAAGATTTCATAACCTCCAAAGAATTCTCTCTCCTCCCTCTCCTCTCTCAACCCTCCAACAATGGAAATCCCAATCCCAAAACTCGACGACTCACCTCTCCCTGCATTCACACTCTGGTTCATCTCCGTATACATGGTAGGATACCTGATCACCTTCAGCAAGTGGCACAAAAACCAGAGAGGCGAAGCCTCCAGCTGCCTCATCTCCCTCGCCCACGGCACCCCGCACTAATCCTATCAATCCTGTCCTCCTCCAATCCCAACTCCAATTCGCGTCGCCAAACACGCCCTTCCAGAACCTAGTCCTCGACTACAGCATTGCCTACTTCTTCACGGACCTCCTCCACTACGCGATCCTCATCCCCACCGACGTGCTCTTCATCGCGCACCACCTCGCCACGCTCTACGTGCTCGCCACGTGCCGCTTTCTGTTCGCCCACGGCGCCGTCGCGGTCCTAGGAATCCTCGCGCTCGCCGAGGTTACCTCGGTCTGTCAGAACGTCTGGAGCCTCGCCAGATGCCGCCGCCGGGATTCGGATAGGGCCGCGGCGGTGTTTGAGTTTCTGTCGCCGATTTTCTATGTGTTTTATAGTGTGGTGAGAGGGATTCTTGGACCTTTTTATGTATACAAGATTGGCTTATTTTTTGCTAGTGATTTGGATTTGGGTGGTGTGATTCCGAGGTGGGGCTGGGTTTCTTGGATGGTTGTGATGGTTGTGGGGATTGGGTTGAGCGTATTGTGGGTTCTGCATCTCTGGGTTGACTTTTATAGAGGCAGAGTCAACGAGGAGCTGAAGAAGAAGAAGCTGACTTAGCATCATTTCATCTTCATCATTATTTATTGTGCAATCTTCAATGTACATACCGTGATTTTACTCTAGGTTACAGAGGAAATTCATGGACTGTTCTTCTTTACTTATGCTTTTTATGAATTGTTGATAGTTGATTTTCTTGATTTGTGATTGTAAGCAAATTAGCAGAAGCTGCCTATCTTAATAAATATCTGCAAGTAAACAAGAATCATGCCAAGATAGCGATGATTGCTGCTTATTGGATCGGTTTGTTATCCAAACGCGATGATACAAATCCAATAACAAACCGAAATCGATTGGATAATCGGATCCGATTGGATAATCGATTTTATTGCAAAATTATCCAATTCATAAAAAATAAAAAAAATTGTGTATTTAATTATGATTTATTATGATTTTGGATACCAAATTATCTCACCTCTTATTAGTTATGATTTATTATTATTAATATGACTTAACTAATTAACTTGTTTGTGTTTCAGGTATACTCACGGTTATCGGTATCTTGATAAAATTATCATCAATCTTATCCAATACCGATCCAAATATCAAATTTATCGGTTATTGGATTCCGGTTCGGTTGATTATATCCATTATCCAATTACCAAATAAGAGCGATGAACAAAGTGTTTGGATAATGTTTGCCCAAACCAGATAAGTTTGTGTTAACTGACTTCAAGAATTCCCACTCTTTGACAAAGTTTCATATTTCATACAAGTCAAATTATTTTCAAATTATTTTAGAAAGTGAACATCACAGAGAAAGTGAAGATGGCTCATATACTGAGTTATATTAGTGGCCAAAAACGCATAATGTTTTTGGTGACTACACTTTTTATGAGTAAAATACAAAAATTTAAAGATCTGATGAAATGGTGGCTATTTAATTTTTCATCTTCGTTGCGTAGACTATCAACTATTTTAAGACAAATCGAGTGGATAGCAGAACTGCATTTCATTAATTTTATCTTCTCCATTTGCTTTCTTTCCCAATGAAGACTTTCCATGCTCTTGAAATGATATTTTTAAGGAATTTACACCATTATTTTTCAGCAAAGTAAAATAAATCACAGAATTAATGATTTTGAACATCTATTGACTCGGGACCTAAAAAGAAACTTAGGCCTTTATTATTTGATCATATTTACCACACAAAAAAACTTTTGGGGAAAGGATCATACATGGAATGTATTTATGTACTCAAACAATATAAAATCATTGAAAGGTGCAAGTTCAGAAATTGTAGCTTCGTCTTGTATCTTGATTACAAGAAAATATCTTGTCGTTTATGTACACAAATGGGGAGAGAGTGTCATCATTGTACAAGTGAGATAATTATTACAGACCAAAATAAGCCTAGACAATTTTATTAATAATGACACGTGCAGCAAATTAATATGATACGAGTAAATGACGTTATATGGCAAATGACGTTATATGTTGAATTGTGGAGAATGAATGAAAATTTCGAAAACCTTCCTTGGCAACCTTGACACTTGACACTATGGATGTCAATAGATGAGTTTTATTAAAAATCTACTAAATTTTAAAGCAACGATTTTGATTCTAATTCCGATTTTAGATTCGTTTTAGAACCGGGCCGTTTAGATCTATAGTTTGATGATCCGATCTGGTCCGGTTCGAATTTGATTTCAGTTTTAAAATCAGAATCAATACTTATTTATTGGTTTTGATCCGATTAAAACCCATTTATTGACAAGTCAATGTTTAAATAAACTTGTAATGAGTTAATTTTATCCATATTGATTCGAAATAACTCATAGCCATTAAATTATAAAATAACGGTTTAGGTTTCAGTTCTTGTCGTCGTTCGGTTCCATAGTTGATGGTCCGGTCCGGATCGGTTCGGATCGATTCCGAATCGATCTTATTTATTGGTTCTGATCCGCATAAAACCTACCCATTGACATCCCTAGTTGACACTATATATAGATATATAAACAGTAAAATAAAAAAGAATTATATCTCATAAATAATTACTAGAAAATAAGGTGAAAACAAAGCACAAATATGTAGCAAAAATGGTGGCTAGAAAATCGACTGATCTACCCCCATGTAGCTTTCAATAATGTTCTAGTTCTCCTTGTATATTGAATTATAATAAAAGCATTGATCCCTAGTTAACATTATATATAGATATATAAACAACAAATAACACTTTAGATAATCTAACAACATTAATTCGTTAGCTATTTCTCGTCAACATCAATAACCATATCTACAACCAAACACAACGAAAAGCTCCTACAAATTATAGCTGATGTGGATTTATTCAAATTTAAACGATAAATAAAAAAACATGTAGACAAATTTATTGGTAGAACTTGTAGCTCTTGGCTGACAGAATTATGTTCCTTAGCCCTCCAATGGGTGCCAATGTCATTAAAATCAAACCCAATATAATAAACACCTGAAAAAATATTGAACATGTAACATTTCAGCATCAAACAAATTCAAGAAAAATTGTCTTCAGATATATTGCATGAAGGTCAAATTAAAACTTACCCAATTGATCATCCAGGAGAAACTAAACTTCTTGGGCTTTTTGACAATAAGCCAGATGATGCATGGAAGCTACAAAAAGCAAATGTGAAAATTCATTTGAGAGAGAGAGGAGAGAGATATGAAGGTGGCTTACAAAGTAAGTGGTAGGGGCCAAAGCAAATCCACCAAAGAATCCAACCAATCCACCAAAAAAGGGGAATGTCATGCCAATAAACATAGTTAATGCTGCACAGAAATGAGTTCAAAACATGTATTTTTTCGCAAGAGAAAGTTAAAAATAAAAAGGAAAAACATCGCTTTACATCTCAACTATTTTCGTTTTATTAAAAATATCGTAAATTATCAAAATTATCACTTTAAATTTCAAACTATTATTATAATTTATAATTTTAAAAAATGTTGTAAACTATCAAAAATAAAATGAATTCCTAAACATTTTCAATAAATTATCAATAATTCATTATTTTAATTGATATTTTTTAAAAAGCTGTAAGAATTTGGGATTTGAAGTAAAATTTTCTCTAAACAAAACACATCATTTGTAGGATGCAGAATAAGCTCACCAACGTATATGGTACGAGTAGTGAAACGAAGCCACAAACTCGGCTTCAACTTGATCTCCTTCACCAAATACGTCTCCAACATGTCAAAAACCGGCATCGCATATATCTACCATACTCAACAAAACAAACATCAACAAAAGACGCACACACACACACACAAAACATCGATCTTGGAAATAGATCAGAAACTGACCTGGTAGCCTCCAACAACATGTACAAAGACAAATATGTTAGCACAAGCAATGAGCCATCTTGGCTTGTCAAGAGCGATCAAAATGTTGTCGTCCACGTCGTTACCAAACATGTAGTACCCAATGAAAGCAACGGGGAAGTAGCACAGAGCCACAACAACATACGCAAACACAACTCCCTTCCACATAGGTTTCTTGGAAGGCGAAGGGATTGTTGCTTGGATCTCCAACACCACATTGTGCCCGGCAAAGGCAAAGGCTATGTCCCCCATCGCGTTGAAGAAGTTGAACACGTTGTCCCTCGTGTTCTGGCCCCTTAACCCGTAGTCCACATGGCCATCACTCCCCTTTGCAAGTGCAGCTGTCCAAGCAATAGTAGAGTAGCTACATCCATCACAAAGTTAGAACTAGTTAGAATTAGAACACAGGAAATCAAGAGAGGTCGGACTAGGGTTATGTTGGACGTGCGTTAGGGACATGACGGCTGCAGCGAGGGAGACGACGGAGATGGAGTTGAAGTTGGGGAGGTGGGAGAGGACAAAGTGGACGGAGGCGAAGATGAGTATGAAGTAGGTCAGCTTTATCTCCTTGCAGTCGGGGCAAAGGGACTCGTGTGTCTTCTTCAAGGATTTGCCTCCGGTGACCATGTAGATGATGCACGTGCTGACATCGACCACCACCTGCTGGGGCACCACGATGTATAGGCCGAGCTTCTCCCCAAATGCGTGCTGGCCTAGCTCGTGGTACCGGTCGAACCTCTTCCCAGGGACCATCTCGTGCATCTCCACCATTTGCCATAGTGTGTAGAGGGTGATGATCCATGACATTACCAGCATCGTCACACCAGCTCCCCTGCAAATTCACACTCCAATTATATTGGGGATTCTTATTAGTCTATAAAATATCAGACTTCTGTTTTACTGTCAAATTTGTACAAGGAAAATCAAAATTTGTGGATTCACATGATCAAGAGTACCTATATTTTTGCTATTTAATTTCATGAATTCAAATACTAGTAAGTGAGATTAAGGTTCTTTTTCACCATAACTCTGCAACATGTATATAGTCAAAATTCCGAAAGATCAAAGATCTATTTGCAGCCAAAAAGTATTGGCAAAAAAAAGAGAAGGATTTTTTAAACAAGAAATGAGATTGTACCATCCCGTGCTAGACATGGCATATGGAAGGCTGAGGACACCAGCTCCAACCATGGCAGTCACATTGTGGAAAGTTGAGTACCACCATTTGGCTGTCCGAGACGACGTGATCGGAAGCCAGTCGTCAATCGCCTTCTCTTCCGCAGTCCTTTGGTCACGGCCTCCTTCTCCGGCAACCATCATGATCACCCTCCACACTCAAAAAAATTGGACAAATCAAGATTCTTGAGCACCAGATCTTCTTGTAAACAACAACAATAACTTCATAATTTATTATCCATTATTACATATTAATAGAAGGAAAATTGCTTGCAGATTTCCAAATCCACACCTTAAAATCTCACAAGATCTTAGGAATTATTTTAGTCGGCAGTCTGAGATTCTTTTTTTGAGGTTTGGAAAGTTGAATCAAAACCGTGCCAAATTCATTCCGTTACCAAAATTAACCGACAGCAAAATGTAACGCCAGATTGATGAGAGCATCAATGAGTCTCACAAATTCAAGGAAACAATAGATTTTTATAGCAATGTGTTACCTCAAGAGAAGGGACACAAGGCGTGACAATGAGCAAATTTCCACCTATTTTTCTAGGTATAATTTCTATAGATAGATAGCCTCTAAATAATTTACATTATGAATTATTGGTCCATAACCCAAAGTCACACAAACACATCAAGAAAGTGGACACCAAAATATTCTTTCTCCATTGATGACAAAAAACCAAACCTACATAGCTAGGCCATGCTGATTCTGTCTCGGCCGTGGTGAGATGACAGAGTTGTCCACGGCCAAGCCTTGCGCTCCAAAACAGAAGTAGTTGTTCATCAACCTCAAGTTGAATGACGCGTGCTTCTGCTTCATTTTAAGGCTCTTCGAGTTAGGGGAGTCATGAGGTGCAGCAGCACTCTCACTGCGTTGATAACGGCTCTTTCCTTTATCAGCCGATTTTGGAGATGGCCACGACGACTCAGAGAAGGCGCTCGAGGGGGAGCCCGCATATGATTTTGGCAGCAGCTGCAGCACGCCGTGTGTTAGCCCTGCAGCGAACTTTTTCTTCGTGGATGGACTCGGAAGAGTGCCAGCAGGTAGAGATTGTATTCTCTTGTTGTTTGGGAGGGAAGACTGCTTTGAGAATTGCTGTCGGAGTGAGATAGGGCCGTTCTTGCTGCTCGAGCTCAACTTACCCGATCCGATGGAGTAGTCGTCTTCCATATCAGAAGCATCTCCATTCCTGGCCTTCCTCAGCAGCAGGTTCTTGAAACGCTTGGCAGCACTGTTGATGGAGGCCATCTTGTTGTATTTAGACGAGGTGGAGGTGGATGCAACACGCTCGATTTCACCAGAGTAGCCATACTCTGAGCTAGTGAAATCACAGCTCGAACGGCCAAAATCATCCGTTCCCGTGTGCAGGAATATCTCAGCATCTGGGATTCTGAAAGAAGTCCCGGGGCTACCTCCAATGCCGTGCCTCCTCAGATGTGAGACGAGGGCGTTTCTTGTCATGTGATCCTTAGAATTCTCAATCCCTCCGGCTGCAATCATCCGTTTAATCAGAATCTCAGAAGAGGCCGACTGTGGGCGCTGCTTGAGGAGATCCAAAGGCGTGTTCCCATCAGCATCACGTATGTTTAGGTTTATGTAGCGAACAGACATGAGCAGCTCGACGACTTGGGATTGGAGGTTCTCGATGACAGCCATGTGGAGGGCGGTCCTGCCTTGGTTGTTCTTGACATTGACAACTTCTTCCATATTCAGGAAGCTTCCGGAAACCAGCTGTTTCATGAGTTCTAGCTGTCGGTCCAGCCTTCTGAAGCCAGGGGCGAGGAAGCCGGAAACTGCCATGTGAAGGAACGTGTCGCCATAGTTGTTTGTGAGTGACGCGGTTCTAGGACTTGTGCGTATAAGAAGCTTGACGACTGCTAGATGGCCCCTGTAGGCTGCGATATTTAAGGCTGTGTTGCCTCTATTGTCCACTGACTTCATCATCGTCTCATATGAGGAGATTAGATGCCTAACTACCTGCATTGCATTAAACACTCTACTGTATACATCATAGCATAACTCAAACTAAACAGCTGCACCATCTAACAAACAAGCATCATTCACTTCGGGGGCATTTACCATCGAGGATTATCCTGGATAGATAGATAGGCTAATCTATCATTTACTAAGGTGGATCAGAAACTTTGGATATCCTAAAGTCCTTGATTATCTTTACAATTTGAGATAACTTGCTAAATTCATATCCTATTGAAAGGGTTAGGATTGTAGAAATCCTTATGATGAAAATAAAAATACTCAATCGTGTATATAGTCAATCTTGAATAATAAACACCCCATTTAAATATTATCATCTCCACCACCACCTTAATAGAAACATCCATTTGGCAGAAATACAATGATTCATTCACTCAATCTTTAGGCCTAGGGAACTAATATGGCATCATCATATCTTTTAACTCAATCTACATTAACATTGTTGAGCTCAAATTCAAGTACTAAAACAAATTCATTAAAACCAACAAAGAGCAACAACGACAATAACATGAAAAAAATATATTCTCAAAACACTAATGGAAACAAAATGGTGGCAAGGAAAAGCAACAATCTCACCTCAACCTGCCCTCTCCCGGCGGCCGTATGCAACACGGTGGAGCCTCTCGCATCCCTAAAACCAAGAACATCGCCGCCATCTCCCAAAAGCTCCGCCAACAATCCCACATTCCCGCCCCTAGCGGCGGCATGAACCGCCCTATTCACCATCTCCGCCTTAAAACCGGCCGACAGCGCCGGCTGCCCCCTGGTGAAGAGAGAGCAATCAAACAAGAGCATGAACACCTCCGAATCCCCGCTCCTCGCCGCCGCATAAAACATATCAGTAACGCCATACTCTCCCTCTCCAAACACCAGCAGAGGATCCCTCTTCAACAATTCTTTAACAAAGGCCATATCTCCAGCTGAGGCAGCAGTGTAGAGCAGCCAACCGCCATAGCCAGCCCTGATCAGAGAGTTCTGCCCTTTGCCGTTTTCACAACCGAGGAGGAGCTTTCTTGCCACGTGGGACCTGCACTTGGCCACGTCGGCGAAGACGGCGTCGTCGTCCCACACGGTCTCGAGGCGCCGGATTCTTGGGAGGGATGTTAGTTTGATGAGGAGATTGGTGTCGATGTAGAGAAGCTCGCGAACTAGGTCGTAGTGGCCGTTTGCGGCTGCCCAATCTATTGGAGAAGCGAACCACCATTGATCTCCTGTGCTCTCCCATCTCAAAGGGAAGTATGTGGGAGGAGCCATTATTGCCAAGTAAAGCAGAGGAATTATTGCTCAGTGTGAACAAGAAAGTTTGTAGAAAATGGTTATTTTTTGTGGTATCAGCAGAAACTCATCAAAACTTGAGCTTTAAGCAGTCAAATGCACAAAAAGGTTGGCAATTCTTGGGATCAACAAAAGAAGAGCACAAAATCGTACATCAAGAAATTGATAATCCCACAACTTTTTTTGGTGAAAGACAAGAAAAGAGGAAGTGCGAAAAGACAAGTAGAGCTAATTGTGTGAAGTATGAAGGAGAATTATGCAACTGATGAGTATTTGCAGAGATAATGAAGGGAAGAAAGGCCACAAATTTGTTGATATGTAGTTGGCTTTTTTTCAGTATTTTTGTGGGCACAGAAATTAACTATTAGAAAACTAGAAACCATGAAATTCCCTCGAGTTCAAGATTCCCTCCCTCCCGTGAGTGAGTGGCTATAGATGTCAAGGCATGGTAGAGACACACACAGACACAAAAGAGAGAGAGAGAGAGAGAGAGAGATTACTACGATTGTGGTGGGGCGTGCGGTACTGTTATATTATTTTTTGCTCGGATTTGGGACACTTTTTTCTTTTATCATCTGTCCTGCAATAATAAAAAAAAGTGCAAGTGATGTAATAAAAAGAATCACCGGATTCTTCTTGTATTCATGCAGAAAATCTTGCATGATCGCAACTGGTGAAGAAATTTACTTTTCTAAACGTGTTTTTTTTGCCTTTTTGGCACGGGAGATAAATTTATTTCATGATTCCGAGCATTTATTATGGGTAATAGTGCTGTAAAGAGACATCATTTTAACTATATTTTAAGTTTTTGTAATTGTTTTTTTTTGCAAATTTACTATGAGAAGGAAAATAGGTGTGTCTGTGAGCCATCATCCATTAAGAAATTAAGGTTCTAGTAAAGATATACTAGAATTTTTTGTCGGACCATTGTAATAAAATGTAGAAAAAGTTACAGTTGAATACTTAAATAATTTAATTTTAACTAAGGTCCAAGAGGCAGAAAGATCATACTATATATTGCAACAACTTTTGGAGGAACGGATCGACCACCACATCAGCAAAAGAAATAAAAAGAAAAGAAAATTTGTGTGTATAATGTTTTTCAGCGAAGTGTCCATGGGCTTCAATGGTCATTTATTAATTTTGTGACACTTATCACAAAATGTATGGTTTGTCAAATTTTATTTGCATATCAAAATAAATGTTAATATTTGTGTATATATATATATATATATATATATATATATATATATTTAAATATTAAATTTTATTATTCATTATTTATAAATAGACATCGATATTGATATAGATTACACAAATACAATTCTTTACTTTTTGAATTTTACGTATTTTGCCATAATTTTTTATTACAATATAAAAAATTATAATTAATGTTATGGTTGGATAGTTAAATAGTTGGAAGGTCATTGATAAATCATCAAAAATATATAACAAAAACTTATATGAGTTCTCCTTCACCATGAGTCTCCCATATAATAAAGGTAATAGAGTTTATTAACTCTCAATTTAGATTTATCACTGTGCGTATGTTTGTCCAGTGATAGAGTGGTTAATGTTCAGTCAAAGGTCTCGGGTTCGAGTCCACCGTGACGTGGCCTTTAAATATCTACATTTAATTGAAAAAAATAAGATATATCAATCTCCAATTATGATTTATTAATCGTAATTAGAGTTTAAAATTTTCAAAATAGGTTTTAATTTTTAATTATGGTTAATTTAAATTAAAATTTATTAATCTTAAAAAATTTAATTTTTTTTAATTAGAATTTGTTAAGTCTTATTATAATTAATTATCTTTTAATTATAATTAATTAGGAGTTGTTCAAGCACACAGAAGAGACCACTTCAAGGTAGATGTAATTAGTTTGGGAGGAATATTGATAATGTGAAAAGAAATTAATTAATTAAATATTAGAGAATTTGGATGATTAGATGTTTGGGAGGGATTGTTGTTAAATATAATTTTATTTAAGAGTTGGTTGAAGTGAAAATCTAGCACATTTGACACAATTTAAGTGGCAATCGTCTTCTTTGTAATCATTTGAAAAATGGCAAGTCAATAAAAATTAGGCAGCAAACCGTTTAACAACTTTAAACACGTCTCTCAGAAAATATTTCAAAGTTTATATCTTCAAATTTGGTGTAAATTATGCATAAGTTTCGTTTGAACAAATATTTCCTCCATCCACACTTAGATTTGAACTAATATATTTTTTCACACAGATTTAAAAGTTATTAAATATATACAGGAATTATAAATCTTTCTCGAGTTCTTTCTACACCTGCCATAAATTAAATTACCACTGATAATAGTATTTAGCTATCGTACCCTAGGCTTATGGTAAATAGTTTATTCTTTCACTAGGAAAATTAGAGTGCACATCCGACTAAAAAGTAATGTAGAATGGAGGGATTATAATAAGATGGGATAATTAATTTTAAAATAGTGTTCAATCTTTTAGTAGAATCGTTGGATTGTAGTCCATTTTGATAGTTTCTTAATTGCTTCTAGTTGATTTCAATTGATAGATATGAACTTTATAAAATACACTTGGCAACAACTCAATAGTTGGAATGAAATTTGACGCAATACACAGATGATCATTTGTTTACCAGGCGAGATATTGTACCAAAATAAAAAATGAGATATATCGAAAAACTATTTACAGTTTTAGGTTACATTATATCATATTATATGATTCTACTATTCTACAATTTGTCTAACAAATCTTGATGGTGTTACAAATAAAATTTACGATGATCTCACTCTCAAATTTTTTACCTGACTTGATTATTACGTGAAAAGAAGAGAGTTGATGTGGCTTTTGAAAAGTAATTGATAATATGATTAATAATAATCCAAAAAAGTTATTTTAATTGGCAAAGAAAACAGGTTCACTAATCCAAATTAATGAAAATGGATGATAGCCAGATAATTTTGAAATCTCTTTTGTCAACATATGCAGAAGTATACTATGTTTGGAAACTAGTATTTTGGCCTGAGAATCCAACACAATTTTAAGCTAAACAACCCACTAACATCTTCAACAACGCCAACCCATTGAAGATAACGCCATGAAGTTGATGCTTTTGTCTTTGCCTTCAAATTTTCTGCTAGATCTTGATATACATGCCTGCTGCGTTTTGCAGAAACCTACCACATGTTGAAATACACTATCAAATCTGGAGAATACCCATGAGGTGCTATAACTATACAACACTGGATATCTCACCGTAGGCACTAGCGATTTCTAAAGGTTCGGGTTTGGCTAAATGTCTCGTATGCTGGCTCCATCCCGGCAACTTGGATAATCACGTGCCAAATGCCTACCTAAGACGAGCCTGGACTGATCTGGAATGCAGTTCCCATCCCTAATGAGGGCACGACATGACAACACTAAGTTTATCTGGAATAGTTTCCCGTTCTCTCATATCGAGTGACATTCTTCAAACTTCATTTGAAGCAGGGATTGCTGCACAGAGACCAATCGTGTTAATGAAGCAAAACAAGTCATTGTTAGTGTAAACTCACGCAGTTATCTAATTCCTTGACTCTCTAACTTCAGAATCAGAATTGTCAAAATGGTGCAAGTAAGACTTCAAGATATTAATGGATATATAATATATATCTTGAAAATATCTCAACATTCAAGCAAACATAATATTGACACTTTATATTTTAGAGACATCCTAATCCAACATATCAAGTCTTATCGCATTCTACCTAGCAAACGAGCCCCTATGGTCATTCACTAAATATAACATTCCTCTCAGTTCCATCCATGTTTCTAATATCAGGTCTGTCTCTCAACAATTTTCTGGTGCACCAAGAGGACGGACAACTATACAGATTACAACATGCCAGTTGGGAGCTAGAAGATGAGCTCTTTGTACAAATAAAGATATATACAAAACCATAGCACAAATTTCCTTTTTCTTGGTCTAGGGGTAGAATTTATATTAACCTAGGGACATCATGCAACAAACACACTCACAAATGATCAGACCAAACCACAAAACATAAGTTCTATTCTCAATTAGCTGTCTATTAACTTGTGCAAGAGAAAATGTGCTTTGGCCCTGTAGTGCTGCAGCTCAACCAATAAAAATATATATATATGTTTTTGCACCAGAAGAACATTTTTTAAAATATCCAGCACAGGCTAACATTTATTTCAATTTGTGTCTTCTCCAAAAACCAACTCTACCATGAGATCCAAGAAAATATTCTCTACCATGTAAAAGATATAGATACAGTTTGCTCGTATTTACCTCCATGCCATAGTATCGCTACATTTACTAAAAATAAATGACCATATTCTACAATTAAATCAGTAGAAGAGAAACAAATGGTCATTATTAAAATATAAACTTGATATTTATACTGTATGAATGCCTCAAAATATTTCTAGAAAAACCAAGTACTTTTGTGTAAAAATTATGTACAAATTAGGTGGAAATTCTTATTGCTTATATGCAAGACACACAAGACATAAGAATAAAATAGCATAATGAAGTTCTACACTAGTAAGTTGTCACCTGCAGTTTTTCATACCAGGTGATTTTATTTTCTTCATGAAGTCTTCAATCATCTCAGCTTCATCATACATATTCTTCTTTGTGATTTCTTTCAAAAGCAATGAACATGTTACGTATCTAGGTTTTATATTTTGACCTATCATTTCGTTAAAAAGCTGGTATGCCCTCTCATATTCGTTTCCTCTGCAGAATCCATGGATTAAAAGAGTATAAGTAGCCAAATCAAGACATAAATGGTGGTTCTTAACCATGTCATCTAGGAGATTCAAGCACTTGCATGTCTTCCCATCTCGAAAATACAACTTCAGCAGTGGATAGAATGATTGAACATCAGGTTTACAGTATGGTGATTGTTTTAAGATCCTGAGGTACTCCAGGGCCCTTTGCTCTTGTTTGTGATGGCAAAACATAGCAATCATAGAGTTGAAAGTTGAAGTATTTGGGTTAATTCTATCATCGGGCATTTCCTTAGTAAAAACATTTAATGCCTCCTTAATATGGCCAGCTCTCCCTAGGGTATGTATCAACGCATTGCAAAACTGTGTATCGGGTTTGCAGCCAGCTTCTTTCATCTTCTCAGCTATCTGTAATGCTTCATCTATGTATCCTGACTTAGTAAAAGAATGCATAATGGTGGTGAAAGTAACAACATTAGGAGGACATCCTTGCTCTTCCATTTCGTCAAGCAGCTCATAAACCCTGTAGAACTTGCTTTGTGAGCAATAAAATTGGATAATGGTAGAGTAGCTGATGACACATGGGCGAAAACCATTCCCCTTCATTTCCTCAATTGTCCATTGTGCCTCCTCAACCCTCTTTATTTTACACCAGCCATGGATGAAAATGTTATACGTATTTGCATTTGGTGCAATATGTGATTTCAGCTCCAAGAATAGTGCACGTGCCTGCTCAACTTTGTGTTCTTTGCAGAGGGTGTCAAGCAGTATGTTCATAGACTCAGTATTTTTTTCCAGTCCAAATTTCTCTAACTCATCAAAAATCTTGACAGCTTCTTTCCATTCTCCTGAACCAGCCAATCTCCTCATCATCTTTGCTATTGTATTTAGGGAGACAAGATGGTTTACACATATTTCCTCAACTAGTGTCTTCATCTTCTCCATTTGTTTCATCTTTCCCAATATATCCACCATTTTTTCATACTGTTCTGGCAAAGGTCTATATCCTGGACATGTTTCCAACCATCTAAAGACACCAATTGCAGACTTCCAATCATCTTGAAAACGATGAAGCAACCTTGTGACCAAGCTGTGCGTGATCTGTATCTTGTTACACTCTATGTCATGCACCAGAGACTGAAAGACTTCAGATTCACTTTGTGCTGCGAGAACTTTGTAAATGATGACATCAATATCATGCTTCTTTCCAATGTCTACACGTTTTTGCTCAGAAGATATATTGCCAGATAATGGGTAACTTTCTACTGCAGAAACATCTGAAGTAAAATAATGACAAAAGAAGTTTCTGGAGACAGCCGCAATATGAGCTTCCAATGGAAACAGACGGAAACTGTTGACTACAGAGAGGATTCTGCCACGAATGACCATGAAGGGGTCTTAGAAAGATTATCGTATATTGTTCAAGCCTGCCACCATTTAAAAACTTAACCACTTAAGAGCTCATTGTATTCGTGGAAAATAAAAGCAATCATGTATATAAAGTACACTGAAGAATTAAAGGTTCAATCCTGTATATAAAGTACACTGAAGAATTAAAGCATCGATGACCGAATAGTATTATATTCTGGCTTTCAGCTCCGTCTGTTAGTAATTAAAACATCGATGAAAATCATGTACACTACACTACTGCTAAAGTACACTGAAAAGTTAAATATTGATGACAAATCATTATTAACTTGGGGCACTCAGCTTAATCCATTACTAATTATCCCAGAGTTCTCTAAATTCTAAACATTCAACGAATGCTAGCCCCTATACATGTGAACCGAAAGAACATGAAGATGGTGTAACCTTTTCCTGGATTAAGCTGAGTGCCCCAAGTTAACAATGAAGCCTCCTGAATAATTACAACTTCAATGCCTTCAACAACAACGTTTTAGGACATAAAAACAAACAACCATAAAGCCCCAAACTTAAGTGAGTTGTACCTGAGCTTCTCTTGAACAGAGATTAGGATTGTGCCAGAGGGAAGACGAGGGCAGGCGAAGCAGAAACGTCGGACGAGCTGCCGCAAGGGGTGCACAGCCGCTTGATCGGAAATTTGGGAGGATTTGGGCAAAACTAGGGATTTCAGAAATCAGGCAAACAAACAGAAATGCAACAAAACTAAAATCTACTACTTTCTTTTAAAATAAATGATTTTTCTCATCGGATACCACTTGTACAGCTTTTTCAGGTAATTTAAGATTGTCCCCAGTCATAACAAAAAGTCGATATGTCCGAGTGGTTAAGGAGACAGACTTGAAATCTGTTGGGCTTCGCCCGCGCAGGTTCGAACCCTGCTGTCGACGATTTATTTTTTATTTAAGAAGAATAGTTTAATTCAAAAATAAAATTAGTCCTGAATAATAAAGCTAAAAATCGAGTATACTTTAAACTTTCCTTTTTATTTCTTGAAAATATAACAACTCAAAGCATTAAATTTTAATTTATGGATAGTCAAGCTCAAATATAGTCGTTAAATTTAAGGTGGATGATTGGTATATATGAGTAACAAGGAAATGGCATTTGGGAGTGAAATTGAATTAACATAGTAGAGTTAGATAAGAGTAATGGGATGGATGTATGCCTGAGTCTCTGTTTACATCATTACATGGATAATAAAAAGGTCACCACGTTAACTCTATTACAATTAAAAATATAATTATGTCAAATTTATTATAAATCAAAATTTAGATGATTATTAAACATTTGAAATTAATATCAAATTAAAAATTTGGTTGAATGATAGCAATTCTTTTAACAAATATTCCGATTACAAAACGTGTGAAAGTGACAAGAGTATTATTTGGATATCAAAATTGTAATGAAAATTATATTTTCTGCATTTTGGCTTCGCCCGGACTCGAACCGGAGACCTTCAGTGTGTTAGACTGACGTGATAACCAACTACACCACGAAACCATGTTGTAAGTCATTAGATACTCCAACTCATTGTAAATTTGTAAGTTAATTTTAATGGGGTATACATACATATATGCCTATTTATATATACGATAGTCGCTGGAATTAGTTTTCTGACTCCATAATATGCTGAAAGGACAAGGTTGATGCCTATTTAATTGGAAAATAATAGGTGATATGATTAACGTAAAAAAGTTCTTAATAATTTTAATGATAATATCGGCATTATTTAGTGATAAAGTAAGTTGTTCAAGTTTTTATTTTTGTTTTTTTATAAAAAAATTAACCTACCTTTACGAGTATTTCAATAACTAAAATAATATCCGTGCAAAGTAAATATAGAGACACAGGTTGTGTCGTCCTGCCTTGTTCGTTATTTTTGGCATACCATCTCTCTATTCGAAAATGATTAATGTGGATGGACGTAAAAAGGTATGCATGAACTTGTAAATCAATCATATAATTATACATCTCGATTTAATTAATAGTGCAGTAGATCCCCTAGAAAAAATACATGGACTAGTGACGAACAGTAAGCTGAGGTTATCTTTAGGATGAGAAAAGCTTAGAAGGTTGATGAGATGTCATCATGTCACATTGTTTTTATCTTTTTTCGATTTTGCTTTTTAAAAAAGTCTTGACTCCTACTTTTTGACTCCTACTTTTTAAAAAAGTCTTGACTCCTACTTTTTGATTCTTGATGGCTGGTTAGAATTTCTTATTTATGTTGCTTGGCACCAAATTGAAAATGAGATCCGGCCCATATGGGACACCAATTAAGATAAAATGGCATATCACTATATCAGTCTCCTTATTAATATTTAAGCTAAAGTACGACTAATAAAAATAAATAAAAATGACAAATGTTATTAGTGCAAATAATTAAATATCCTAAAGCAAACACATAATTCATAATTAATTTAAATAATTAATGATGCAATTTAATCATACTTCTAAATAATACTATCTTTATCCCAATTAAAATGTCCATTTTTTGAATAATTATAATGATAAAAAATAAATATAAATCATAATTTCTAAATGGATAATTATTTTCTAAATTAGAATGAAACATTTGCAATGAGAAGACGTAAGAATACATCAAAGGAAAGTAGAACATTTCATAGGACTGGGGGGAATATAAAACAACAAAGCAAATGAATATGGGCAGAATACTGGTAAAAAAAAGATCATATATTGAATCTCAGGGAAAATTCTTTGAAAGATAATGACACAAATAACCGCAAAACAGAGGTGCAGTCACAGGAATTATTACAGTCTCGACTCTCAAGTCTGAAACTAGAAAAGGAAAAGGCCACAATGCCGGAAAGCTGTAACTAAAAACAGTGCCACTTCCAAGACGAAAAAAAGGCCTTCCATCTTCATGCAACAGAAGCCATGTGAACAATCAGATCGATCACTCTTGAGCTGCAACAAATACAACACCATTGATGTCACTATATACTTCAACCATCAATCCAACTAAGAAGAAATCAAATCTCAGCAGAGTGATTTTACTTACCTGTAACCCCATTCGTTGTCGTACCACGAGACGAGCTTCACGAAGTTCTTGCTCAATGCAATTCCAGCCTTGGCATCAAAGATGCTTGATCTGCACAACAGTGTTGTTCATCACATGAGAACAGATGTATAATGTTTGAGCACACTCTGAAGGAAGAAATGTTTACCGGCTGTCGCCCACGAAGTCGGTGGAAACCACATCATCTTCAGTGTAGCCCAAGATGCCCTTGAGCTTGTTCTCTGACTCCTCCCTGATAATAACAACAAGCATCATAAGATAACAGTTTCAAGAAACTCAGCCTCACATTGTTCAAAGAGAATCAAAGTAACAACTCACTTGATGGCAGCCTTGATCTCCTCATAAGTGGCCTCTTTCTCTAGCCTGACGGTGAGGTCAACAACCGAGACATCAACGGTGGGAACACGGAATGACATGCCGGTCAACTTTCCGTTTAGAGCTGGAAGCACTTTACCAACAGCCTACACATATTATACAAACAATAATACATCAATTTGATCTCTCAGCAATGCACTATCAAAACTAGGAAACCTAAATCATTAGATGCATTGGGAGAACACAATACCTTGGCAGCTCCAGTGCTGCTGGGGATGATGTTGAATGAGGCAGCTCTTCCACCTCTCCAGTCCTTGCTAGATGGACCATCAACGGTCTTTTGGGTGGCTAAATGATACAAACAAATATTGGATCAACAATCATCACAAACAAAATACAATCTCAAACTACAAAAATTAGCAAACAGGAGAGCCACGTACCGGTGATGGAGTGGACGGTGGTCATAAGACCCTCCACAATGCCAAACCTATCATTGATGACCTGCCAGAATTAGAAGCAAAAGTTGGTTAGCAGAGAGAAGATCAACGTTTGAATTCACATAACAGAAGAAAGGCAAAGCTTCAAAAACCTTGGCCAATGGAGCGAGGCAATTGGTAGTGCAACTGGCATTGGAAACAATGTCCAACTCAGGCTTGTATTCCTTCTCGTTGACACCCACAACAAACATTGGAGCATCTTTGCTAGGGGCAGAGATGACAACCTTCTTGGCACCACCCTGATCCGCAAAAATTAACAAACACGACAAAATCAATCACTTGAAACTCACAATAATCCTAGTCTAAGGAAGGCACCACATCAAACATATTTAGATATCGGGCAATCAAAGCACCAAGTCCAAGACCGAATCGTGAAATACCAAGCCAGATCGTTAGACAATACATAGTATATTCAGATCTTGGGAAGTCTAGCAATTGAAGCATCTAAGAAATACACTTATTAAGTTCAAACACCTTGCAGAGCGCACACATAAAAAAAAAGAGATTATGGTAATAATACAAAAACAGAATAAAAAGTGACCTTCAAGTGGGCAGCAGCCTTGTCCTTGTCAGTGAAGACTCCGGTAGACTCCACTACAAACTCGGCACCAGTTTCACCCCATGGGATCTCCTCAGGGTTCCTGCAACCGCCATAGTTCACTAAATAAATTTCCTCATTTTATTCAATTTCTTTATAGATCAAAATAAGTTGAAACAAACCAGTACCTGCATCCGAAGATTCTGACCGACTTCTCACCGAAGAGAAGGGTCTTCTCGTCCTGCACCTTCACATCGTTATGCTTCCACTGGCCGTGCACACTGTCATATTTGAACATGTATGTCTGAAGAAGAAGAAAAAAAGATAAATCAACAACCATTTATCACAAGGACAAACAGATCGCAAAATCTACTACTATTTTGTCAATAAATAGGATTTTACCATGTACTCGGTGGTGATGAATGGATCGTTAACAGCGACGAGCTCTACATCGTCCCTCTGCAGAGCGACTCTCGCCACCAAACGGCCGATTCTACCGAATCCTGCTCAAACAACATCAAAAAAGCAGTATCAACAGATCAGAAAATTGCAGATGAAACTGAAGCAAAATAGCAAGAAAACAATGGGAAATGAGAAATTTAACTAAAATGAAAGAGTAGATCTAGAAACGTACCGTTGATTCCGATCTTGATCTTGGCCATTTGCTGGAGAGTAGAACGAAAACTGGAGGCTTGGTTGGTAAATGAGAGAGAAAGATAGAGTAGTGAGAAGGTTTAGTGAGGAGAAACGAGTGTTTTGGGTTATATTTAAGGAGGTATTAAAAGCCGGCTTTATCAAAACTGGTGGTTTGGAAGAACGGTTTTCTTTCTTTCTTGTCTTGGGGAAAAAGAAAGGTTTAGAAAAATGAAAGAGAAAATGATTTGAAATCGCTGTCCTAATACATAATAAAATAGAAATTATGCTTAAAATTTGGATGAGTACGTAGATTTATGCAAGACTAGATAGGGGTGAGTATTCGGATTTCGATTCAGATTTTTGCCTAATTTGAATCGATCCGAAAATCCGAATTTTGAGAGAAAAATAATCCGATCTGAACCAAATATCTGAAAATTTTAAATCCGAAAATCCAAAAATTTTATAAAAATGTCCGAATCAAACCGAAAAATCCGAAATTGTGAAAAATCCGAAACTAATTTGTGTTAATTCTTATATATATTTATATCAAATTAAAAAATATTTAAATAAAGTATTATTATATATAATTCAGATTTTCGAATTAAAAAAATCTAATCCGATCCGAAAATCCAAAATTTTAAAAAATATCAATCCGATCCGATCGGAAAATCCGAAAAATTCGAACCGAATTTTAAATTTCGATTTGGTTCGGATCGAATATTCGGATTTCGGGTATTTTGCTCACCCCTAGGATTGGATATTCGGTAACAGTTATCAGTGAATTATCAAATTGAATTAAAAAATCGGTAATTGATGTATCGAATAAATCAATTTTAATTAGGTAATTATAATATATTTGATGAATAACCAATCAATTTATCAATTGAGAATCGATTAAGTATATTGTATATTACTATTATAGCCTAGTTGATTTTGGTCGTTGACCATGATTACAATTTACTATTATAACTTAGAGGGTGTTTGGTTGAAACATAGAACAAAAGCAATTTATAAAATTTTTAAGATTTAAAATAACATAAGTTGTTTTTGGGAACTTATAAACCAAACAAACCCCTCCTAGTCGGTTCGAGAAGATGGCTAAAATTTCTGATAGTTAAGGAGGTTACGTGTTTGATCATCCTTTAAAATAAAATTTAGCAAGAAATTTATATGAAGGTCAATGAACCAATTAACCAATGAATTCTGTTCTCCATATTAATAATTAGATTTGTGTATCCACAGAATTTGTGAGCTTTGGAATTCTTTCCAATTTCTTATTTTCTATTGCTACTTTTTGGAAATTTGGAACTACTGATATTGATATATTGTTTAATTTCCTTCAGTGTATATCACATACAATATTCTAGAACCAAATTTTGATATAGTGTGTAATATATAATTTATATAATAAATGTGCTTCATTTCCCAATTAAATCATCGCCGAGTAATTACTTTTCTTTTCCTTTTGTGTAACCATTCGAGAGAAAAATCAATTATTAAATTGTTCCAATTTTGCAGAGTGTAAATAAATGCATAGAATCTTGATTGATAATATAGCTATTATGGATGCCATGAAAAGGTAAGTAATCATAATTGTTTAGTGAGAAATCTTATATAAGCTTAGAAAACAAGCAATTGTCATTTTCTAGAAATTGTGTTTCAATTGGAATATTCGTAGGAACAATTCAAGAATCTTAGTCGGTAGGTTGAAAATATTGAATTAGGTTTAATTTTGAAATGCTACTTTTCAATACAAGTAAACAGTTCTATTTTTCTGATTGCTTCTTTTTGGTCGCTGGTTTCGTTACTTTTTCAACTTTTTGTGATATTTATTCAATTATATCGGAGAAGAATAATATAAATATTTAAGAAAATAAAGAAAAGGCAAGCATTTTCTGATAGCAACTGTATAAGGCCAGCATACATATTTGTGGCCTAGTATTTTTATAGGGCGTGACTGTATTTATTTAAGATGTTATATTTAATGAGTTGAGGTCAAACAAAAATCTGGCAATCCATAATTCAATATCAATATATGACATCAAAAAAAATATTATTTTGTGTGTGTGTTTGGCGCAGTGGTAGAGTGGTTAATCAAAAAGTCTAAAATATTATTTTAAAATTTATATTAATTGACCAAAAAAATAAAAAAATATTATTTTATGAGAGATTAGAAGTTTCACGAAAAATTGTTACATAAAAGCAAAGCAAATAATTTTAACTGCAGGCTCATCTCATCTCAACATCGTTCAAGCATCTTTTTATTTAGCTCTGATTTGCTTTAATTTAACTGTTCGCAAACGAAAAATATATAGCACATATACATTAATTTTAGGATAAGATTTTTATTGTCAAATTATTTGGAAGTGTGAAACTTTATTAGTAAAAATATTATTTAATAAATGTCAACGAGAAATTTAAATAACAATTTTGGTAGGCATGGCATTTGACGTCACAGCTGTGCTGTATTTCACACTTGTTTGAAATATGAATGACATCCTATATATATTTCAATGTTAACTCTTTTAAAAAAATATTAGATGTTAACAATCTCAGACACGGGTCTATGTTTTTTAAATCCAATTGCACCCGAAAATGAAAATAAATACAGGCCACGGAAATTATGAAATTACAATTGAAAAAATAAAGGAAATGAAAATGGCTTCGCCCGGACTCGAACCGGAGACCTTCAGTGTGTTAGACTGACGTGATAACCAACTACACCACGAAACCATTTTGAGATAGGTGTTAACATTATGTATATTATAAATCAGAGCAAGAATTCACGAGCACTTGTGCAAATTAAGTCTGTTCGTGTTCATGTTATTACATTTATTTAATCATTCGAAGAATAATTTTATTGTTGAGAACTAAAAGATAATTCTAAAAGGGTCTTCCCAAATAATATTACTCCCTTTCACTCTCGAAGTAAAGCGGTGCTCAAGTGTCTCATAGCAGGGCAGGGGACCAATAAAAGAAGCAACTCTCAACTACATTTGATTATATGCAATACCTTTCTGATAATGATCTTTGAAAAAGGAAATAGTATCAATCATTCGAACTATTGAGGTTCTTGCAAAAATAAAGAAATGAGTAAATAAGATCATGAGATATAATCTTTTTCATGAAAGAGCAGAGACATTTGTAAATTTAGCTACGGAGTACAAATTGCAGTTAAAGGGCACCCATCTTTCCTTTTATTCTACATAAAACTTATGTGTCGGCCGGTTTTAATTATGTTAAATCAGGAATTTAATTACATTATACTTATCAAATAGTGCCAGCCGCACAAGACTCAGCTCATTTTGTATGGTTGCTGAACTTTAGCTAGAACATTGCAGTAACATCCAGTTCAGTTTTAAAGACTTAAAAACAATTCAATGTCTCGCCTCCAACTTTTGTTTGTGTTATTCTATTTCAAGTTTTACTTTACAAGACGACCAGTTCAATTTTAGTTATTTTATGTAGTTTAGTGATTGATTTTGCCCTACTTTGCAGTCCTGTGAAGTCGATCTTGAATGCTTACAAACAGATCGGAAGTGGCGGCGGTTGCAGAGTGGAGGAGAAGGGCTGCACCGGTTCAGACGCGTGCAATTTGCCTTTTCTTTCAAAATTGCAAAACTAATTCATCTCTAAATGCACATTCTGTAAGCCGTGATTGGAGCTACCTTTATTCTCCCTAAGTCATAAAGTAGCTGCTAGGTTATGATTTCCTTTTGCTGATGAGTTATACAAGTTTGCAAAGAGCCACCTTATGATTTCCTTTTGCTGATGAGTTATACAAGTTTGCAAAGAGCCACCTAAATCGGTTCTTGAAATCTGCAACAACTGAAGCTCTGACCGTTGTGTTGTCTCATTGGTAGTCGTCCGATATCGATGATCGTCGTAAAAACTCCATCACCGAACTCGAGAAGGCGGAGTTGCTATCGCCTAATAACTCAGAAGGGGAGTTGTACTCCACAACTTTACCTGCAAGAAACCAACACAGCTATGTAACTTAGCTAAAAAACATGAGGATTTGATTAACTCACAATTTTCTTCATCATTAATCCTACCTTCACCAAGAACCAAAACCAGGTCGTTGTCGACTATTAGGTATCCGATGGGCCACAGTTATGACGGTTTCTGTATCAAATTACCAGTCAGCTGTATCCACCGATGCCGTGGCCTCGTCTCGGACCAGCATTCTTCTCCGCTGCAGCAACACTCTAGCTAGATGAGAGTCGACTTGCCACTTCCGGTTCTTCCCACAACGCCAATTTTCTGTTTACCCGGGAAGGTGCAGCTGATTCCTTTGAGGAAGCACGGGGTTGTACTGCACGTGGAGATTCTCAATATTGATCTCTCTCCATTGCGAGGCCAATCTGTCTCCGGCCTGTGATCTTCAATGACCAAAGGAGCTTCACTTTGTATGCCGGTGAACTGAAGGATCCTCTACACAGATATCATTTTGTTTTCTACGTTGCAGAGGTTCAATATCACCCATGCTTTGAGCTCATTTAGATTCAAACCATACGTAGCTGCTAGACCCGCCAAGCCTGCAATCGACCAAAATTACATCACTCGACATTCAAATATGTATTGACTACTTGGATCAGTAAAATATAGAGGATGTAAGGTGCTTACGCGGAGGAGGAAGAAGACGAGGTTGAAGAGAAGTTGATCCGAACACAGAGCCATTCCATCGTGCCAGAGTTGTGAAAAGCAACGCGAGAGTAATTGTCATTAAGATTAGAGTTTTCTTCCAAAATCGGCTCTCCTGATTAAAGCTCCGTATTACTGTTGCTCCGGCTATTGAAGCAAGTAGACGACATACAAAACGCCCATTACACAACTCAATAGAACATTGATTTTGGCAGGGAGAGTTGAGCTCTCTCTACTCAAAAAATGTTCATCAGCACCACCAAATTCTTTTCTTTTTCCGGATGCATCCCACAAAATCAATGCCAAAAACAGAAGGCAAAAGGCCACATCCACCAACTTCAGATTAACATCCATAAACAAGAAGGAATTCATCCACAACAATCAGAAACCTGAAACATTAGCAAGAATTGCATTCATAAATATAAACAAACACAAGCTGCCTAACACCATTAAAACATTTCATCAATAATAGAAACAGAATCTCTAAAAACTACAACACCTACAATTCCATTCACGCATAACTGGAGTAGTTGTAAAAACTAAAAATATACGTATCAAAGAGGGCACATACTATATTGCTGAATGTATTATCCGAAACTGGATTAAATGTGAAGGAAGCACGTGGAAGTTCAAGGTTGGTGAAACAGTGCTATATATGGAATCTAAGCTTTTAGCAATGGTGGGACAAATAGCCTGCTGCTTTCCGCCTGTATTCTTGCATAGGATTACTATATATCTAATATATATAGACATAGATCACATGACTATTGGAAATTTGAAATGTTTAACAGATGCAATCACATCAAGAATCTTAAGTTAGTCTGGGAGACTATCACTTTCTTTGACCTGTGATTTTTTTTTTCTGTGAATAACTCTATAAAATAATGGGACCAGAATCCCAACAGTGCTCAGTTTGAATTTTATTTAATCTGGCCATTCTTGTCATTTTTCGTCGGAGATGGAATGTCATCATTCTCAAAATTATTACAATTTCTTCGTATATATTTTCTACTTTTACCTTAATATAGATTATAAAATCGGCAGTACTTAATAATTTCCTACATATATAGAAAAAATTTCAATTTTTGTTTTTACCTTAAAAATAAACAAGGAGCGCTGTAACCCCAACCACTATCCATTCCTGGCCGATAAAATTCAAATCTTACATAAAACAATACATTCTTCATGAAAATTACTAGTACTAAATAAAAATATTTTAATTTTCCGAATAATGCACAATACACTTATCCAACAAAGTGATACATCATTGTAGATCATACTTGTTTTCTAAGTATAATTTGCGGCTATTGTACAGAAATGTGGAATTACTCAATATGCACCGAAGATAACGACAGTGAATTTCCTATAAATAAATAAAAATGGTTGGAAATTTATTTGAGATTTTAAATTTTCACCGAATAATAAAATATCAAAGAAAAATAAAAAACTGAAATAAAACGACCGTTGCCTTCAAACCCCACTATCCAAAAAAAGATGAGAAACTATCCGTTTCATTTCCATTAAACCCTGAATTCTTCTTTGTTAATTCGACAGAGGTACACATCAAATTAATTTTCCATTTTCATCTTATCACTGTTCTTGCTACTTCATATTATTAAGAGAAAGCAATTATGGCGTCAAAATCTGCCACTAAAGACATAATCACTCTGCGAGGATCAGCCGCTATTGTTAGTGAATTTTTTGGTATGAGCTCTTTTCTTTATATTAACATTAAATGGTTGCGTTTTTAAAATTTTCCTTTCTTGTTTTGATTAGGTTTGCGCATTTCGTCTTCTTTATAAATCTTCTACTAATAACTTTTTTGGGGGGATTTTTTTTTTCAGGTTATGCAGCAAACAGGTAAGGATCTACTATTGTTACCTTGAAATCTATTATCTATTTATATATATTTGATTTGTGGAGGTGAGGGACAAAATTTTGATCGAGAAAGATTTTTTGTAGTATTTTGTACAATCGTGGATTATATCCAGAAGAAAGTTTTGCAAGAGTTAAGAAATACGGTCTCCCATTGTTGCTTACTCAAGACGAGGGGGTTAAATCTTTCATTTCAAATCTCACTTCTCAACTTTCTGGTAAATTTCAGCTTTTAGATGGTATGCAAATTTTGTAGAAAGTTTATCAAAAAATGAATTGATCTTGTAAAAAAATGTATGTAGAGTGGCTGGAAGCCGGGAAGCTGCAGAGGGTGGTGCTGGTGATCATGAGCAAAGCTAGTGGAGAGGTTTTAGAGAGATGGAATTTCAGCATTGAGACAGATGGGGCAGTCGTTGAGCAGGGGTAATACGAGTTTTTAATTGCTTTTTTTCGGATTGTGAAATTTGTTTGTTGCAAACATGTATCTTGAATTGGGATGTTCATTTTCAGAATCTCCAGGGAGAAGAGTGATAAAGAAATTATGAGGGAAATTCAGGCTATAATGAGGCAGATAGCATCCAGCATTACATACTTGCCATGCCTTGATGAAACCTGTAAGGGGGTGTTTACTTTACATTATTAGATTGGATAGTTAAAATTAATCTAACCTAATCAAGTGTTTACTTTTAAGGATTAACATTTGAGGATATCCTAAAGCTCGGGATTATTTTAATCCTTTGAATTGTTCTCCATTAGTTTTAGTCCAACCATAGATTGAAATAATTCTCCAAATAAGGAGAGAGTTATTTATCACAATTTTAATCCTTCACTACCATTTGTAATTAAAAATGAAGTAAACACTCCCTAAGAGTCTTGATTGGACACGAGTGATTGAACAAAGACATGATCAAGATTTATGTTTTCCTTTTTCCAAATACGTGTGTTTGATTTGGTTTTGTGGCTGTTGTAGGTGTTTTTGATGTTTTAGCCTACACTGATAAAGATTGCACAGTCCCTTTTACTTGGATGGAGAGTGACCCCAAGCTGATTACTAACCCGCAGATGGTGAAACTGCACTCTTTTGATACCAAGGTAACACTTCATTTAGTCCGATTTTGTTGGAGACATTTAGCATGTCTTTGCTAGTAAAATTTGATGTCAGGCTATGACTTGTGTTGTAGATTCACAAGGTTGACACTCTGGTATCATACAAGAATGATGACTGGGACGAGCCATGAATAAAGATAAATCTGTTGCATCTCTTGTTTCTTCTCTCCTTGAGATTTTTGTGTTTGACTGAAGGGAACAGAACCGTGGTGACTCACTCTTGTGAATCATTGATTTACATTTCTGTGTTATTGTAAAAGTGATTCATGGATGTTGGTACTGTTGCACTGAAAAAGCTTTGGATAATTTTTTACTCTTTCAGGCTTCAATTCAAAATGTTAATGGATAATAGTGACAATGCATATTGAATATTTGAAAATTTACAGGATCAACAAGCTCAAAGTACTTGCTATATTAGTCTATATTATTTTTATTTATCTATATGAAAAATTGGTGGCATGCATGATGATTTTAAGATACTTTGATAGTTCTTCTGTCTCAACCTATATTACTTATTAGGAAGTTCAAAAAGTTTCCTGTGTTTTACAGCAAAGTTTCTTATCTACAAAACACAAGTTTCAAACTAGAATGCCCTCAATTGACACCACGATATACAGCTCCGGGGCAGAGCTCGTCCATACTGTCGATATTCCGGTAGCAGTCGTACTCTCTCAAACAAGTCCAGCAGCGTCGTGAGAGGAACTGGCGAAAATCATCATCCGTATAAAAGGTTTTCTCCTCTGTGTGCACTGGCAAGTGCTCTGGCCCATCGAATAAACAAACTTTAATCGTCAGGCCTGCAATCAGGGTTGTCATTTTCGAGCCCTTGCACATGTTTCATTATTCAAGCTAACTACAGAATGCAAAATACCTTATAATTAATTAATGTGGCGTTTTGTGCAGTACCTTCATCGACATGAAGAGTGTAGTTTCCGAGAGGCATATCTCTGTCCAGTGATCGAACAACATTATTTTCGTCTTCCAACCAGAATGCACGTTTTGTCCTTAACCGGAAAGCAGATTTGATGGCTTCCTTGATAGCATCTCCGGTGCCATCAATACCGATCCTCTTTGTATAGTCTCCCAATCTTACTGTTATTACCCTCCCATCATAAGTGTTTCTATGCTCGCCTGCAGAAAATGTAATATTAATAATCTAAAACAAGAACACGATAGCTTTTCTTTCAATATCTATGATCTTACATCTGGATCACATGATTGAACTAGATTCATATTGTAAACAAAACATGGACCAACCGTTTCCAGGAGTTTCTCTCCAGTTCCATGGAGAAACTCCACTTGCTACAACAGCATCAGCTGCCGTGATGGCAAGAGGATGTGCCTCGTGATCCAGACGGCTTTCTAGATTGAGTGCTGATCTGCCATTACCTGCATGCCGAAGATTTATTTTTCATAACAAATTCACAATCATTGCTGCTTGTAAGAGGGCTACAAATTTTATACAGGTAAACTGGTGGAAACATAGGCAAATATTTTAACTAGAACACTACATAATGATTTCATAAAAGGAATGGAGACATTCAAGATTTTGCTATGATAACAGGTCTTACTCATTGTACATCAAGGAATAGAATAAGTTATTCAAGGCCTTTGATCTCACTCATTCAGTTAAATGACAATGCCACCTAAGTTAACACAACATAATTTCACAACCAAAAGTGGAACCATGATTGTGGGTTCACATTCTTAGTAATGAACTCTGTACACAACTAGTGTGACTAGAACTTAAAGTTGACACTCAACAATATGAAACACACAGATTACTAGAATCATTAATGTTCATGAGCTGCCATTTACAGTACTGGAAGATATAAACATCAAACAGAGACATAAATAGTTGCATAAGAAGAAAAGTCCAGAGCAAGGTTTGTAGCTCATGTAATATTTGGTGTATGCCAACTGAAAGATGAATTTGTTCCGGGATACTAATTCAGTAATCACTTCATTACACTGTCAGCATATGTCGGAGAACTAATTCAGTAATCACTTCATTACACTGTCAGCATTATGTCAGAGAACATGGTATAATCTTTCAAGCATATGTTCCTGTCATGCAAGGATAATTCCCCAACTGGATTCCTTCAGTGGCACCAACTAATATTCTACAATCTTAATTTGACACTTAATTAGAAACAGATCACTCGTACGTTGAATTAGAACGATTGTTTTAGTTTCTATTCTCAGTTCAGCTAATAACTTCCCTTCATTCTTGTGATTTCTGTGCAACAAATGTCCAGTGATCTTCAGCAACAAATAAAGCACAATGAGGAAGGAACTTTCAGGCACATGTCTCTCTCTCTCACACACAAACAACCCCAAAGCTAGAATCCAAGAAAACATTGAAAGAATCATGAATATACTACCTTGTGCAACAATATTCAGACACAATAGAACTGTAGAACTTCACTGAGTTATACCTTTATTAGCAACTTTAGGCAGTACTTATACATTCCAACACACACGCGACTTCAGTCAGGATTTATTTTATGTCCATAATTTAATTAGATCAAGTTATCAGATTAAAAAGCATGCAAAGATCCTATGGCCAATAACATACCTTCCACGGGTCCAAAAGTTAGACTAGCATCATCAATACCTGCATAGGCCAAGTGGAATTGAAAATTTAATGCAGCATTTAGAATATGGAAAGCATTTGACATGTAGACTATCTACTTCAAATGTATACCATATATATGTTCAATGGGCATGTACAGTCGAGAATGTAGAAGATGCCGACACTAAGTGACTTCTAAGATGTACAAATACAACTATACTGCACAATCAGTCATCAGTCATGATTTATACATGATGAAAAACCATTGGCAACTCATGTCCATTCCCACTACCCCGAACAATATCAAACTGAACAACTATACAGAAGAATATAACGAAACAAACAGAATTGATTCAGTCATGCAATTTTGAACTCAATCTCGACAAAGAATGGCTCAAAAGCAGACAAGTGCTCACATAGATCTTGGTTTAGAAAAATTCATAAAACATAGTCCGTATACACTCATCCTTCCATTTACTTAGGTGAAGAAACCACCATAACAGCACCTATGCTGTAGTTCATCAACCCAAACCAACTCTCTCACACTGTCCCACAGAAATCCAACAGCAGAGGGGAGAAGGGGATCATATGACTACGTATACAATTACAGTATAACCCAGTGAAGAACAGCCAAAGGGGCCTGGGGCGCCGAGGAAGGGACAGACTAGATTGTGAATGAGGTAAAATTAGCGATTCATCTTATTTTATGGAACACATAAACCCTCAAACTCTTTTTAGTCCAATTAAACCCTCTTGCTTTCCATCATAGAACTAATAATCTCTTCATTTTACAAAAACCAAATATATTTTGAGCCCTCCATCTAATTCAGTTAGGATGCTTTTTGTTATTTCTTATGTGGACATGTGTGGGCCTGCAATTATCCACCGCAAGGGGGTAACAAATAAGTGCGGGAATCAGGATGGATGGAGACAAACATATTCTGGCCAGTAACTGCAAGAATAATGTTGCAAAATGATTTTGAACAGACAGCAAAATCCATTTATTAGATTATACTTCCACTGATTTCATACACCTGACTTCAATTCTCTTAATTGAGATGGCTCAGCTGCTAAATAAATTAGAGGAGACTCTAAAACTACATATTTCTACAAAAGAAATAGGCTCAGCCAATCCCTACCCTCCATTGACGATGAAGCGTCTCCCTTGATGCAATAGACTCATCCCCTGACGATCACAGCAGCCCATCAGACCTAATTCTCCTTGAAAGCTTGTATCCAAAAAAATAAATAATGAAGTGATAAGACTCAATTAGACCCCTAAACTTTTACAGAAGGGAAAAGTTCAGCTCTTAAAGTCAATTTTGGCCCATCTAACCCTTGCACTAGGCCCCTCTAATTAGCGGTATACAAGCACAAACGAAATAGACTTCCATTCTTCCACATTGCCCACAGATTACTATCCAGCAAGCACAATAAGAAACAGTAATCCATAGAAAAATCAAAAAGCCTGCTTTCCGTAACCAACTGCATACAAGAAATTCCTAAAGAGTAGTAATGAAATATCACAACCCAAAATTAAAGTAAATCCATCTTCCATACCAACAATAAAAACGAGCAAATTAAAAGTTAAAGAAACGAAGACCAAGAGGGGGAATTAACCTTTATCAGCAAACTGCATAAACGAGTCAACTTTAGAACCCGCAGCAGCACCGGCATCACTTGAAGCTGCAGAATTCTTCCAACAGTTACCATTTTTGCTCCTCTCCCTCATAATCTCCTCGATATCCTTGTAAAAGTTCATCTTACCATTCCCATTCGTATCTTGATTATTCTGCTTGGCTTTCTTGTACTCCTTCAACAGATTCCTCCACTTGTCCGTACACATAGTCGGCGATCGATCAAATCCCTTTTCCCTCATCTTCATCGATATGTTGTCCCACAAATGCTTGTTGGACTTGGACGTGTTGAACAGAAAATCGATTTCTTTGCGGAGAGATATCAGGGCCCTGGTTTCCTCTTGCGCCCATGTCTCGGCCCGTTTCTTGGGAGCGGGTGAAGGCGGTGGTGGGTTGGATGAACTATGGTTCGCGGCGGTGGCGGGATCTTCTCCGCCGCTGCTGGTGGCGCCGCCGCTGTCGCTGATTTGGATGATCATGTTGTTTTCGTTGGGTGACCCTTCTTTGCCGTTGTAGAAATCTATGGCGGACTCTTCTTGTTCTTGAGCCTTATCCGTGTACATTTTTTTTTTCTTTCAATTGACCTTTTTTAGGGTTTTCGAAATTGTAATTGGAATTGATGGGATTTGAGATTTTGGGATGTAAAGCAGCACAGAGAATCTGACTGTTAGTACAGTGACGGTTTAGTTTAAGAAGATGGGTTTGCTATAAAGCGCTTGGCCTCTGTATATTTGTTCAATTTTATTTTTTGTTATTAAATCATAAATTTTAAAGATCGCGTTCGGTGAACTTAACTCCGAGGCTTCAACTTTGGCATATCATTCATTAAATATCTCTACCATTAATCTAACAACACATTTAAAATATACAGAGGCCAAGTTGGTTTCACTGTGTCCACGAAATTCTTTCATTTTTTTTTACTGATATTAATCTCATTCAAATATCAATATTTTTATTCATATTCAATATATTTATTTACAAAATATCTATGATCAATCTTTTTTATTTATATAACATATTTTATTATATGATCCATTCTCTATTCACTTTATATTCATTTCATTTATTAAAACACGTATCGGTAAAAATAAGAACATAAATCAAGGATGATGGGAGTAAAAAATAGTTAGTTATATTCCAAATATTTTCGTTTATCAATTCAATATTAAATTATTGATTTTAATTATTTAATATTCAAATTATTTGAAATTGTGCAAATTTATATCTAATAGCTGTATAAAATCTTGGATATTTAAAAATTGAGTAGATCGTCAAGAAGTTGACATTTAATAACACCATAATTTTATTGTAAATTTATAACAAAGTAGATCCTTTTTATTTTTGCATTAGTTTGGAGTTGAAATTTAGAAATTCATATAAAATTAAAACTTACAAGTTTTGAAATTTATTCTTTGAAATATCTTCTCGAATTGTCAATTTTATCGTCAAACATTCGACGAGTTAATGGTCGAATAATGGAATCAGAAGTGGACGTTTTGTAGCTAGAGCTTCACGATTGTTCAAAATACAAAATACAATTTCAGACGGCAATGCATTATTATAAATCTAACCTAGTTTCTCTATTATATATAAATAAAATAAAATAAACAAAGTTATCAAAGGACTTCTTCTTCTCTTCCCCATATATCCCCCGCCCCTGCCAACCTTCCCTCATTTTTTTTAGGTAACACACACAAACAGAGTTTGAATTTATTGTGCTGTCTACTCAACACACAAACACAATCTTTATCCATTTCGTGCTGGGGTTTTTGTGGGCTTTGACCATTCTTTCATCTTACTAAGCTGCCCGTTTCGTCTCTAAGACACGTTTGCACAAGCACCTGTGCACTACTTGTCTTGGGTTTAAACTCCAGAAGTCTCGTTAATTCACTCCGTTCAAGAATAATTGGTGTCGACTTCTTCGCGTTTAATCAAGTGATTTTCTCAGCATATTCTTGTCCTTCCATTTTTTTTTTTGTCTTTGATAAATTCCCTCGCTGAGTACTTTGTTCCAATAACTCTCAGCAATTCGGCTGCTAGGTTGAGGGAACTAATCTGTCGATGTTACCTGGTTCAAAGATTGATTTTTCGCACAAGCTGCAACGTTTGATTATCTTTGTAGTTATTTGGGCTATCTAGATGCTTTCTTGTTTCACCAACTTTGGTAGTTTGTCCTACTCTTGAAGTTGTTATATCACTTTGGAGGCGTAGATGATGTAGATAGAACTAGAGGTTGTAATTTTGTTTGTTTGTTGATTTTTAATGTTCATAAATTGGTGTGGAATGATAGTAGAGCCTTTCCTTTGTCTATATTCTAGAATCATACAACAAGCAATGTAAATATTGAGCATTGGCTTTTATGTTTCAAATTAAAGTTGAGATCTGATTGGAAAATTGTGTTGATCTGTGGCTATTGCTCCAATTTAGCTTTATTATTTGGTAGTATGCATCACTGTAATTAGTTAATTTTGCTGTCCTTTGCATTGTTTTGTTGCAGTTTGCATCTTAAAATTATCTGACTTATAGATTTCCCATCTTGCGTTGTAAATTGTAATCACTCTGATTTTCAATGGCACTCAAATATGTCTGCAGTTGGTAGGTGGTAGCCAAGCTATGACAAATGCCTCTGTTGCTAGATTCAGTGGAATTAAAAGAGCAATGTTGCCACTTCCTTGTAGAAGAAAGTTTAGAATAGCATTTACAAGAAACTTTTCAACTTGTGCTTCACCATTTGTTTGTTTATCATCGTATGTTGTTTATCCCCCGACTGCTTGTGTGTCAAATGCCCAACTCACAGCATCAAATACCCCGCAATGCTCTGAAGAATGGTTTGCGCTGTGCAAGGACAAGCTAACAACGAGTACCTTCAGCACAGCGTTGGTAATGTAGAAAGGCAACCGACGCTCTGAGTTATGGCATGAAAAACTTTTTCCTTCAAACGTGCAAGTAGGCGAGGGTTCTAAAAAAGGGCGCTCTGGAATGGGGATTTCTTAACGAAGCTGTAGCTATAGAGGAACTGGTCGGAATGTCAGCTCGTTGAACAATTGGATTGGATTGGATCGGAGCTTCCCCAGATGGGCTGCTTGGATGCTTCCAAGAAGTTGGAGTTTTGGAAGTAAAATGCCCCTTCAACAAAGGGAAGCCAGAGAGGATGTTGCCATGGAAAAACTGTTCCGTTTTACTACATGCCTCAGATACAAGGTCAAATGGAGGTGATAGACAGAGATTGGGCGGATTTGTATTGTGGACTCAAACGGAAGCACTATATTTCGTGTCTATAGAGAGTGTGGCTATTGGCAATTGATACATGGAATTTAATGGGAGTTTTGGTGGAGAACGTTGTTCCAGCAAGGGATGCTCTTCTGTTGGGAAGGGAGGAGGAAGCCAAATTGTTCGAGCCAACATCAACACACAAGCTAACTGGACTTGTTATAGCCAAAAGCTTAAATTTAGCGGGGGAAGCGAAGTTGCTGTGCCGGGAGATAGCCGGTCATGTGGAGTTCTTCCGTTAAGTCGGTATTCAAGTAAGTGACAAACAATATTCGGACTTGTTCTTGTAGGTGATGGATTGGTTCGTGATCTTGTTCTATCATTGTTTAGTTTCGATATCTTGATAATTATAGTGCCTCCAATGCTTCTTACCATTCAGCTTATTTATAATAGAAGTTTCATTTTAGCACTGTCTTGGCAATGTTATAGACTATTCTCCATTAAATTTCACACTTTACCCTAAATTGTTCGTGTTGATCTTGAATTGTCGTGATAGCATGCATCCTCTCTTTGTCTTGAGTAAATTAAGGTCAATAAGGACCTCTTACCACATTGAGGCAACAATGGGATGAGAGAGTTTCCCTCACTATCCTAAAATAGTAGCTTCATGTAGGGAGGAGCTAAGGCCACTCGAAAAACAGCCATATTTAGAACACCTTTCAAGAAGCATTAGAAATTCTCCCCACCGGAAATTCTCTTGGCGAAAACGAAAGAAATTAAGGTAGAGAGGATAAGGAGCAACGGGAAGAACAAGAGAGGAGAAGATGGACATATACGAGTCGAACGGGCTGTCGTGGGCGGATCAGTGGGACCCGCAGCCGGTGCCATCAGAGATGCCCGAGAAGAAGGAGAGAGATGATTCTGAGAAGAGCAAGAAGAAATTAATCAACTTCAAATGGGTGAAGAACTTGTGCAAGAAATCCAAGAATAACACAGGGAAGGCTTAGATTTCATGAAACGCTGTCTTTCTCCGTCATTTCTCTCTTTATCAATATGATGAGATTTATGTGCCTTTATTCTTCATACTGTATTAATTCTCAGACAGCAAATATTTGCCATTAGGATGCTATATTTTTTGGTTTTTCTTTCTTCGAATTAATTCCACAGTATTGTTTTTTGGATTAATTATACTTTATATCCTGAAGTTTCATCATGTTTTTCAAAAACATCATGACCTATGACAAAAATGCAATTTAATACTTGATAATTTTAGCTTTTCACAAATCTATAATCGGAGCAAAGTAAAGGCCCCAGGAAAGATTAGTGGTACGTTAGATGCAGTTATATAATATCGTGTATGGGCTTCATCCGGTGAGTCTTGAAGAAACGGTTGGAAGAAAATAACGTGTTTCCGTCGACATTTAATCAAACTTTTAAATTTGAGGAAATGGAATCTTGATTATAATTGAGGATTAAGGGGGTGTTTGGCTGATCTTACAAGTTTTTAAAACAACTTAAGTTGTTTAAGAGCTTATAAGCAATCAATGTGTTTGGCAAATTAAGTTGTTAGAGAGCTTATAAGTTTTCAAAATAAGCTCTATTAAAAAACTCTAAAATCCAACTTATTTTTAATGATCGATAAGTTCTGATAAAGCTACAAAAATAACGCGATATATTTTCTTATTTCCATGTTTACCTTGTTATTATCCAAACACTTTAGCGTCGTATAATTTCTTGTCATCATATCTTATAAGTTCTTAAACAACTTATAAGTTATTGGAGTTATAATCTTTCTAAAATAAATTTAGCTAAACACCGCTAAGTGTATGGTTATTGTATGAGAAGTAATAACACCATGAGCCATTTCTTCGTAAATTGGGAGACGGATTAAATGAAATGAAGAACAAGAAACAGGGTTAGCTTTTCAGAGCAGAAAGTGGAAAAGAAATTTAGAGAGGATTGGCTAAAACATCAGACCTTTCAGAATTGTTTGTGAATTCACGAAATCACAAATTCATGATCATGCATAGTAAATTTACGGGTGTGCATTTGGTCGGTTTGTTTTCCAACCAAACTGAAATCCTAAAACAAATTAACTTAAGTTTTTAAATGGTGAATAGAACCGACCAAGGTTTTATCTCAAATCGATAAATAAATAATATGGTTATTTATTTTGGAAATAAATCACATTTATTTAAAAATCAGAAAATTGATATGTGTATATATATATATGATAACAAATCACATTTATTTAAAATTTTAAAAATGATTTATTAAAATTTGGAAAAAAATATAAATTATTTCCAGGCCACCATCATTTATCAAAAATTTAAATTTTAAATTAAAAAAAATCAGATTTAGTTTATAATAAAATTTCCATACTTCTTTTTATTTTTAATATCCACATCACCCCTATTTTTTCATTTGTATTGCCATATATCTTTCGGTGAGCCAAATATCTCAGCTGCCGGAAACAAAAAACGGGACACAATTATGATTTTTTTTGAAACGATAAATATGAATTAATTATTAATTAAATGTTGAGAATTGAGATATACCTGTAAAAATCGTTAAACGATTAGACATATTCCTATATTTGGCCTGAAAACAAGATTGCACTGTGGAAGAACCACTGCTGTGAAAGTGATTTAGGTCAGCTATAGTGTTCCTACAGGCCAATCCAAATTATCCAATGACCCATAGGTCGTCTAAAACAATAATAAGTTTTTCGTAATTTTTAAGTTTTTATTCATGTAACCTTATTAATATGGTGAACAAATTATGTTCTTAAAATTGATTTATGAATTATAAAACATTTAATTTACTAAAACATTAAATACATAAATAAAATTTTGAGGTAAAATTCTTTCGTACCGAATACCATGAAAAAAGATAAGAAACCATTAATATCATGCTCGAATAAATAAACGATCCTTCATAAATGATGATCTTCAATTATAAAAGTATATCAATCACAAGATTGGAAATTGTAACAGGAATGGTGATTCCACTGGAAAAATACATATTTTAATCTAATAAATTGACTTTGTGATAATTTTAATCTAATAAATCAATAATACCTTAATCAAACTTAATTAATTGATTGTGTGATAATTTTAGCTTATAAATGATTTTCAGTCAAAGCAATTTCTAAGTCCATTCCAACAACGTTTCTTGTTTGAACTTTTTTATATCATTTCATGTTGACGACTATACTTTTTGATGCAAAAATTACTTATGAACTAAAATTATATAAAAAAAACAATTCATTAGACTTGATTAGGGTATTATTGATTTATTAGTCTAAAGTTGTCACAAAGTTAATTTACATACCAAACCAATGCCATAAAATGATCAGTTCTTTTAGCATAAACCTAAATTTGTGAATACCACAACAACAACAAAAGGAGGCTGCAAACCTAACAACCTTACTGAAAAAACAAAAGACAAAAAGTGCTTATTCATAATAAAGTAAAATTTACGAATATATTCAAGTGTACAAAGTAATGATGCACTAGCATGTGAAAAATGCTTGAACCAAAACACTTCCAAGATCCGGAATCCAATGACAGTTGCTAACAAGTGAACATGTTTCAGCTTCTCATGCCATGTCGCCAGATTCAACCCTAGTTTTTCACCATCCTATTCTTTTCAAGAGTTTATACTTTTCATGCTTTTTTTTTGGTTCCTTTTTATCCTTTTACTCTTTTGGCTTCTTTTTTCTTATCAGAAAAGATCTCGTAAAACCTAGAAGCCCCAACAAGACCACCACCCCTTGCAGCAGAGTATCCGACTCACCCCAACAAGAGTATCCGACGGTTGAGTTGGACAACCACATGGATACGCGGTATCCTCTTGCTCCGAGATCTAAAGGCCCCTTACACATGGAAACTGAAGTGATAACTTACACCACATTGAGCTCCACAGAGTCGACTTTCTTATCCAACTTGTCTTGGTACTTAAAACAATCCGAACATAACAATTCCAAACAAAACGTCTCTTCAAATGCTGTATCATTAATACACCGGCCACACTCAGCACACCTTCCTATACAGAGAATGCAACCTCTGCAGACCTGAGGCGACTTATCTTTGACCTTACAGCCTTCGATTGGACAATCATAGACCAATCTGAATTTCTCACATCTTGAACACATTTCAATATCAATTGTACGATCATCATCTTGTGGAAGATAGAAGTTCCATTGGTGATAGAAATGTGGCTTGTGAACAATTTCAATCTTCTTGTCGCTGGAACCCAATAATGAGTTCAACTCTTCGAAATGCTCGTGTCTCACACCATAGAGGCCACCAATTCTCAGTTGTTTTATACCTCCGAATTTGTTATTGCAGTTGTAGGCTCTGATACAATTCACTATGCATTCTATACTGATCCTTGTACATCCGGGAATATACAGCTGCAGAATACGACCATTTTAGCACATGTAGCATAGAAGTCGTGCAAAGAAGTAAGAAAAGAAATACCATGGATCATTCCAACATCTGCATAGTAAAATCACAAAGGCGCTACCTAACCATGGTTATCAATAACACCAATAAATAAATAAATAAATAATTCAAGATAGCAAAATCATCCCCATAATGCAAAATTCAATCACCTTCTAATCTTAAACAAAGTAAACTATTAAAACCACATGTAGAATTCTCACTGGGAAGCATAAGAGAATCATTACTAGGTATTAGACAAGTAGTAAATGAGAACTGTACACCAGAATTTCTTAGCGAATTGGCCACAATAGTGGCTACAACATCCACTACGATGTAATAAAGCACCAATACACATTCACTGGATCTATCTTTATAAAAAATCACATTCTGAAGCTCATATTTAGAAAAGAAACACAGGAAAAAATAGCACCCAATGGGGACATACTAATATTAGCTAACCAATATATATCCCATCGAAGAAGCAAAACCAACTTAACAACAAAGCATGGCTAAAATCACTTTTTTGATTTCAACAAAATCCCATGGGTACCTCTAGACTTCAGCCTTCAGTGATAAAACTCTCATAGAGATACTAGCAGAAGAGCAGTAAGTTTTATGATCCACTACAAATGTTCAAAATATGGTGGGCTCTGGCACATCTAATTTATGTTCTACCAAAACAACAACATCCCAAAGTTCACTTAACAAATGGATTTAGAAAGGATTAAAAAAGTTACCAGATTTAAATAACATAGCAAATGGTCTTATGATGCCAAAAATATTGGAAACATGAAGCTCCATGCTTCAGTACACATAACAGTGCATCATAAGAGTTGTACATCATTAGGTATCTTGCACGCAAAACTATTGGAAATTTAACAACCAATTAAAACACCCTACCCCGACACATAATACCATTGTGTAGAAACTTTCAAGTGTTTGATAAACCAAGCATGAAGGTAGAATGGTCAAAATTCAAATACAGCACTGATCAAAAGTGAATAACTGAACCTAATTGGGCCACTAACCTTAGTTAATCGTCGATTTGCTTCAAGTACGCGACTCAGACCATCATCAGTGATTTTGGGGCATTCCACTAAGCTCAGGCGTTCAAGCTTACCCTGAGCCCTACCAACCAATTGCACAAGAACATCATCTGTGATTCTTTCATTCAGAGGCTGATCAATATGGATAGTCTTCCAGAACAAGGGATCGCCTCGGACAACAGATAATAGGGAACTGCAAACCCTTTCTACAGACAAAAGGTCCTTCACTCCCAGATAGTTAAGAACATAATTCAAAGCTTCATGAGGTGCTCCTTCATATTCAGACACACCATCCACTTCCCTTGCGGATCCCGTGTCAAGACTACAGGTACAACTCCCATTGCCGAAGCCAGCATTCCCCAAATTGCAGGCTGGTCGGAATCCAACATCATACAGGGCCAATCCAGATCTCATACCTCCCTCATCCTCATATGTACTCAGTGTAAGAGCTGCATTCAGTTTCTCATCAAACTGAAAAACACTAGGAAAATGATCACTACATGTATTTGGTCTCTCATTCAACTGAATAGTGTGTGGAAGCGGTTGGAACTTAACAGAATTATTCCAAATTAGATTCCATCCAGCAAATAAACCGTAACCTTCTTGACAAGACATGCCATTATTGCTCCTGATGTACCCTCCACAATCAACCTCCAAGTCCTCCAACCACCCGGTGATGGCGGTGAAAGTAGTTTTTATATCCATCCCAAAAGGATCAGATGGCAAACGGTCAACGATGTCCTTTGAGGTTGGTCCCGATGAGCTGCAACAGTCAACTTTGTCCCTCCCACAACTGAAATTCAGTTCATCAGCTTCCAATCGGCTCACATGCCATGGTCGTGAGTAGACTTCCCCATTCTTCTCAGAAACACCCTCCACTAGATATCCGTTCATAATCCTCACAGGTGATACCAGATTATCTTCGGATATATGTGCCGGGGACACCGGCCTATGTGAGTAGTTCAAAGCCATTTCAATATATCTACAGCAACAACTAAATCAGTTCTTTTTCCATCTTCACTATCCTAATATACCAAAAGAATGGGAGATGCAAGCTACTAAACTCCAACCAACTATGAGTTTACTTTTTCGGTGCGGGCGAGGGGGGCATGTTCTAAATTTTATTCCAGACATGAAAACCCTCAATTTTCAATGACGAACTAAATAGAGCACCAAAAACATCAGAGAGTTTATCCTGGAACTAAGCCTACAAGGTTATGACCTTTTTCAACCCCAACTGCCCAATTAATAAATGCGGTTCCTAATATACAGAGAGAATCAAAGAATTCCCAATGTATGATGTATCTAATCAATAAAAAGAAAATTCAAAGTGAGTATTAAATAACCTAGGATTTGAAAGAATCATGTGATATACCACCCCAAGCAGCAAAGCAAATTTGCATAGAAAGAGCCTAAAACATATCACACTAGGACAAAAAATAATCAAACAATAATCAAACTACAAAGGGCGACCAAAAACACCTGATTTCTTTCTTCAAAACACAAACACTTTTTTTTTTCTATTTTCCTTTTTTTATACTACAGCCGATTGGCGGAGAGATACAGGGTCCTTGAATTGGGGTTCAAAATCAAACCCTCAGCATGTATAGGGAAAAATGAAATGGATTGGGGGAGTCAAAATATTTAGAGAAAAAGGAAAATTGCAATGCAAGTATGAAAGGAAACGAATAGTGTGGAACAGTTGTGAAGGGGAAGAAAATATAAATTACTTCGAGGGGAAATGGGAGAGTGAAAGCGGGGGGCAGCAGCAGGTGTGTGTGACGGCCGACACGTGGGGGCGGGAATTGGTTTTCCGCGGTGGTAGCGGGTGGAAAGTGGCGGCAGGAGAGGGAAATTGCCGCAAAAAATTAAAGGAAATACCTTTACTCCAGGATAAATTTACCTTTTTTTTGGGCCTCGTTACAATATTCGGAGGTCAGGAATGGGCCATGGCTTGGAAGTCAAAAATGGGATTTATTCAGATTTTGAAAAGTGTCTTAAATCCAATATTATGGATCTTTGTCTACTATTTGCCCGTGCAATAAATGAGACAGGAGTTTAATTTAATACTATCAATTTAAAAAGGACTGTTGAAACTAATATTTTAATAGGTGTATATCAATTATATATCAAATGCACGTATCATAATTATATAGATTGAAAATCAAAGGAAAAATAAAAAGAAAACAAGCAGTATATATCATACTCCTTCTAGCCCAATTATTTAGACTTGTTTTCCTTTTTTCGAATGTTTCAAATATATAGTCGTGTTTCCATAAATGATTATATTTTTTAACTCATTTACTAATATACCCTATTTAATTCTTTGATTTACTCATATATTAATTAATAGTTAAAGAATAAATTTTTGCAAATTATGAAGTTACTTGTATAATTTTCTTTGATAGTTAGAATGCATGTTTATACTATCATTTACCTAGAACTAAAAAAAAAGGTATTGCATATATATGTATACATATATGTATATACTAGTTACGTGTATATTTTTCATAAAATCATTACACTTTTTTTCTACTCCCTCAAAGTTGATAGGTCTTATATGTCATCTTAAACTTATTATAATGTATATAAATATGTGTACATATATGTATATAGTTATTTATTTTTATATGAGGGCATAATCCTTGAGACTTTACCAAAAAATAATTTATTATAATGTGTAGTTTAGTCCTAGATATAACTAGTCCAAAGTTGGGATCATAATTCTTTTAGTACTAAATTCAGTTTATTCTTATATAGAGTATTCATATTGGGTTTCTAGTGTACAAATAAATGAATATTTAATTATATCTTAGTTCTTATAAATTATTTGTTAAGCCTGAAATTATTATTAATTTTCACTTTTCTTTTCATAATTTATAAGTTATTAAACTTTTTATACGTGTTTAAAATGGATTAAAACTCATCCAAGCACTTCTATAAATTCCTCGAATAATTGGTTAATAGTATAATTTAGGGGTGTTCAAAACTTATAATTTGTAGTTCACGTGTAAAATTAAATTGGATGTGAAATTTATGCATTTATGCGAAATTATTCATTTTATAAATATAAAATTACCATCATGACACACTTCTAAAAATTAATTTAATTTCATTGAAAGCGTTTTTAAAATATTAAAATTATATATTGTGCAAATATAAAATAAGCTACATATGGGCTATGTTTGTGCGGTGCCCGCCTTTTCATTTACTCCATCTAAAGATTCTAAACTCTACTACTATCAAATAAATGTGATATTTAAAGCGACACGATAATATATGTGAGTGTTTACACGCTGAAGTTAAACTTTGCCTAATCTCTGTGTGTATATTGGCCTAGTTATAGAGTGATTAATGTTCGAGACCAAAGGTCTCGGTTCGAGTTCATCGTGATGCAGCCTTTAAAATTTCTGTAAAAAAAACTTTGCCTAATCTTTTTCACTACTAAAAATAGCCCTTTCAAATCGATAAACTACATTCAATTACAAAATTGACAAAACTAACATTTTGTTTCACGTTAGTGAGTAAAATATATTTTGCGACTAGATAAATCATATTTAAGTTTTATTTTAAATATTTATCATTTTTACCATTCAACAATTAATAACCTATTCGAGCAATGTGTTGTGACTTCCTCGTTGAAATAAGTCTATCTAGAAAAAACTTAAATATTTAAGCCAATAATGCCCTTATTGATATTATGCTACACGTCATAGAAAGGACCTATATTAATTAGACTATATATATAGTACATATATAGATGCAAAATTTAATAGTTCATTGTACTTTTGAGTTTAATAACAAAAACAACGTGTCGTTTTATTATAAGGTGACTTTCATATTATCTTCCATCGTCGAAAAATTTGGGGAAATCCAACTGTAAACATAAAAGATTTTGTATTTATTTGAAAACGTTTTAAAATAAAATTGAAATTATAAAATGGGTATAAATTTATAATTTATTTTATAATTACCACTATATTATATTACCAATTTTATTCGCCCCATCTCTTAAGCCATATAATAAAATAGATAACCTTTATTCAAACATATATCTACATTAAACTTATCGCATATGATTTATAGTGCTAACATACTCCTGCTAGAACCATGCCAATTTGGCCGTCGAGCTTTCTTGAATGGCTCTTATAAGCTTGTAATGATGGTTATTTGAGTTTAAAATAATCCCTTTCTTTTTCTTTTTTTTTTTGGTATCACGAACTCACATGCACCTTGTGTCAAGACCTGATAAACCCCATGATCCTTCAATAGCAAACCACATACATGCAGTAAACCATACTTGAAACCAGTGTGACTAAACCCATAGAGGCGTTTGGTGGGGTTCAACACGTGATCTCTCTGCACGAACCCACCTTAAATTGTCCTGGGACAAGATCCTTTATCCTTACAGAAAGAGAAATAAAAAGACAGCTTTATCCAGCTAAATGCATATAATCTAGTTGCGCGAATCACAATTCACAAAACGCATTGCAAGTACAAACATTGAATTCCCTATGACTTAGCTCAGTCTACAGGTGATGAAACGAGTATTGAATATCGATTATTATCGAACTGAATCGATATCGATTGGTTATCAATATAATCGATTAATTCGGTTATTGGATCGGTATCGGTTAGTTGTTTAAGGTTAATTTCGGTTATCCGGTATACCAATAACCGAATGAATATATCCAAATAATCAAAATTATATTAATTATTTATTATTATTATTATTAAATTAAAAATAAGTTTAATTAGATTATTACTATCAAATTAAAAATTAGTTTAATTAGCTAAATAGGTAAATAAAGAAATTTAATTTGGATGATTTCGATTATCCAATAACCGAATCGGCTAATTGATCGATTAATTGGATAACCGATCAACCGATCGATTTCGGTATCGGTTATTGAATTGGGAGAATTCGATTTCGATTAACAAAAACTAGTCTAATAAGCACTCTTAGCTCAATCAGTTGAGAACTAATAGATTCGAAGTAAGAACTAAAGATTGAATTGTTAATCATCATGATTTATTCCTTTATATTCTCATGAAATTAGAGCATGGAAACTCTCTAGGTAAGATATTCTCTTTTTTAGATCTAACTATAAAAATTGAATTGATACCAACTCACATAATGGACCTACATTGGATCCAACAGGCCCACTACATAGATTTTATAGTCTATTCAGACGATGTTAGCCTAAAATGCCCTCAACCACTCCCCTTATTCTTGTCTAGAAAACTACTAATTACTAATAAACCCTTATTGTAACAACCACAATAAGAAATATGAAGAGGTGGAAGGAGACGTTTAATCGGAAAAACTTTGGTGAGGCGAGGGAGTGTGTGGAATAGCAAAAGTATTTCTTCACAAAACGACTTGGGGTGTTTGGTTGTTTATTTTAGAGAACATAATGCAAGACTTATAAGATGTTTCAAGAACTAATTATAAGATGTTCAAGAATATAAGAGTGAATGCCGTGTCTTATAAGTTGTAAAAGTTTGGATAATTGATCTTATAAGCTTGAAAAAGAATTGTGAGTTAGAGAGAAAATCATATTTATAGAGACAAAATTGACGAGATGTGAAGTTGATAGTCATTTGCTCGTCAGATTGGTATTATGTAGATTTCACACTCAAATAGTTGTATTCATAGTGTACAAAATCAAAAGGTAACATTATAATTTGTAATATTTTAAAAGTCAATTGAAATTGCATATTTGGTGGAAGATTGTGTTAAGTTTAACAATCAAAAGGTAACCTTTTAAATAAATTAAACGAAACTCCGACAACATAAATTATAGTTACAAGACCATTGACAGTTTGAAACCTTGGGGTGGTCTATTAACTACCGGTGGACTGAGGGTGATTGAGAAGAAAGTGTGAAGATCAAATCCCTTAGTCTCTTCAAGTGGATGTGGGTTTATATTGTCACAAAAATATTTCATTTTAATCATTTAAGGGTGTATTTGTAATTGAATAAATATAAGAGGTAAAAAGTCCCCCAAAAATATTATAATTAAGGATTATTATTAAATCATAGTCCAAATTTTGATCCCATAGTTATTTTTTCCCGAATTGACGAATATTATAAATATGCTTTGTACTTATATCCGTTGTTCATTTAATAGTCTTGATCAAAAATTTCGATCAATTAAAGTTGACGTATATTGTTGGAAATTGATTATGATTTTTTTTTGTATGATACCGAACAACTTCTGGTGATACACGATAACTTTAGTTGGCAAAATTTTTAACTCGTGCAATTGAATTAACAACGGAGATAATTACAGGCTATTTTGTAATATTTGTAAATTCAAGTTAAAAATTCACAATGAGATCAAAGTTTGGACTATAATTTAAGAATCACCATATTATTAAATTATAGATTAAGTTTTATATTATCGAAAAAAATGTAATATATGAACAAAAAGTGAAATTTAATTCCACAACAAATATTAGAGTTAAGCTACATAAAAATAATAACATGCATATTTGGTGAAATATCAAATCTAATTTTCCGGAGTCCGCCCTCATTTCCCTCGCAATTGCCGCCCCTTCCCATCCTCACCAGCTCCCGTATTAAATATATTAGTCTGGTTAGATGAGAGCACAAACATAATTTATTTGATTTTAATAAGAAGAAAAATATACGGGAAATCTAAATTTGAAAAAATGGAGAACGAAAGGAAGAGAAGAGAGAGAAGAAATCTGATTGCTTGGACCGGCACCGCCGCGCTTCTCGCCGTCGCAGTCAACTTCGCCGTCAATGCACTCAAAACCCATTTCAAGAATCGCAACAGAAAAGGTACATATTGAGCGCCTGCGCACTCATACTTCCGAGTGTTTTCATGTGTATATGCATATATTCATTGTTTTTTCATGTTATCCTGTGTTATGCTGTAAAATAATGGAGCCCAATTGGTTATCCGTTGTTTTCCGTTTCTGTGTATGCGTAAAAATCAGTTTCTGCAAAGTTTTATCTATGTAGAACTGAAAGTGGTGTTGGAGTAGTGAAGGTTTTGGCTGTTTATGATTGTTTGTCTTTTTCAACTTGTTACAATGTTGCCATCTGAATATTGAGTATGAGGACTTTGGATGTTTTGGCATTTCGTATAGTGATTTTGAACTTTTCACAGCAAGTGATTTCAAATCATGAATTTATCCAAAATGGAAATTGATGAGTATTTTATCTCTAAATTGGTTTACTGTTTTTTTCTCTCTTAAATTTCAGTGGTTCCGGGATCAAATGTACAAACAAATTTATCTGCTTCTGAGATACTGAGATTAGCCGACAACATTGTAGCAAAATCCAAGGAAATTCATGATGCAGTTGCTTCAGTTCCACTTAACAAGGTATTATGTCATTTTATATTAAAAAAAGGTGATATCATCTTTGTTTTAATTTGTTAACGCCCTTAACGGGTTGCTTTGCATATATTTACATTTTGTAGTTGAGGCTATCAGTCCATATGCCTATTTTGTTTGGCTGCTTTTTGATGCATAAAGATGAGGCCACACAATTTTGATCAGGGTAGGGTTTCAGTCAACCATGAAGTTGTCTTCGATGCTGATAAACTACATTTGTATTTTTAGCTAGCTTGTTGTTTGCTGGAGCTGTGTTTAGATCTGAGACAAACTTCAGTATTAATATAATTACTGGCTACTACACTATACCTAAAAGCTATGCTTATTGCAGCTGATTCCAGTTTTGTTACTATAGCATTACATTTCTTGATACCAGCATTTTAGGAACTTCATAAAATAGTTATAAAGGTTCTACTTTTACCTTCTCTGGTTATTTACTAGAAAACTGTTACTAAATAGTGATGCATATAATGCCATTCAGTTTTGTTGGACTCCCATTTACAGAATATTGGTAATCTTCTTTTGCCCTTCACATTTTCATGTCGTGTTCTTTTCGATGCATGCATAGACAACTTAAACATCTATGCTTCACAGGTAACTTATGCCAACACAATACTACCATTGGCAGAATTAGAAGCACAGCAATTTCCTCTAATACAGTCTTGTGTATTCCCAAAATTGGTGTCTTCTTCTGAAGATATTTGTAAAGCAAGCACTGAAGCTGAGCGAAGAATTGATGCCCATATTTCCATATGCAGGTTTTACTTCAATTTTGTTTTGTCGCTTGAAGCCCTGATGATTGATTGTAAAAGATTATGATGTACTTTCCTTTGATGTCTAACAAGGAAAAGAGAAAAGTAAAAAAATAGGATCATGCTGGAAACTGAATCTGATCGTCAAACTCAATGATATTACATATCTAGGGAAGCAATTTGTTCCTGAGGCTTAAGCATAACAGGCAGCAGAATAAAATATAAGAAAATCTATCAATCACATTTGTTGCTCATGATTTTACAAAAAAAATTATTTTTCTTGGCTTGCTGCATCACATATTGAGGATATAAACCTTAACTGGGAACATATAACCATAAACATCCAAAACATGTTTGGTAGTTTCAAAAAATATTTTATCAATCTTAGGTTAGGTGATGTTTTCTGATATTGAGCAGTAGAAGTTAATTATTTTGTGTTACCCAAAAACTTTATAATTTGTTTATCCCCATTGTAACAAATGGGATTTTCAAAAGTGTTAGCATCTTATAATGAATTTTAGTAGATTGCATTGATGCGTACTGCGTAGGATATGAAGGCCGTTGAAGTCCAAAAGAATTATCATATCTGATACGTTTGTAGCTGATATCAAGTGAAAAGGAGTATACTCAATTTTGATAATCGCTTTGGTTGAGGGAGCAATCTATAATTTATCTGATTAGACTTTTGTAAATATCTGCCAAATTTCTGATCTTATATTCTTGTCAATTGAGCTGATTTTTAATTATTCTTTTGGATGTCTAGAATATTTTGTTGCTCTGTCATAGTAGTGAAGATATAATGACGCAGAACATTTATTTGGAGGATCTTTATGTTGCCCGTTTCTTGGAAAAATGCAGTAAGCGTGAAGATGTTTACCGAGTTATCAAAGCTTTCACAGCACGGGGAGATTGGATGAGTTCTGAGGTCAAGCGTTATGCGCAGTATTTGGTATGCACCTGTAAAAATATCATGTTGAGCTTGATGCTGCTTTCTTGAATGCTCTGTTATGGTGATTTTTATCTTTCTTTTCATCTTAAGAGTACTTTGCTAATCAATGAGTTCTTTACGTGTACTTTTCTACCCCTTTTTTCTTTCAAGTTATATGATTTCATGTTGTTTATGGGTGGAGTTTACTTTTGTAAGCTCTTGAGAGCTCTGGTTGTCCATACATGGTCTTTGCATTGATAAACATTGAAAGACAAGAGAACAGCTGGACTGCATTCTTGTTCCGATCTCAATGTATAGATTTTCACTTTTGTCCTCACAAGATTTATTAAAATTATGTTGTAAAATATGATTAGTTATTCAAATAGCATCTTAGTTTGAACTTACTTAAAAAAGATTTCAACTCTACCACTATTTTAAACCCTATTCACTCCTGCTATTTCTTCATTTGCTTCATGGTATTTTGTTCAGAATATAGATCACGCAAGCTATTGCAATTATCTTTGGTACATGACCTGGCTTGTTAATCTTTCTATTTCTAAAGTATAAAAATATCTTAGTGACGGTGATTATATTATTTAATTTTGTAGCTCTTGTCTTGCACATATAGGAACTAAAGCAATAATCAAGCACATGCTCGATTTCTTCTTTCCAATTGTATTATTACCATTGCTTTTCAAAGCACTTTCATTTGTCAAGTCTTTATTCGTAATATATAGTGACACTGTGACAGGTTCAAGATTTTGAGCGGAATGGATTGAATCTTACCTCAACCAAGAGGGAGGAACTGCAGCGTTTGAGGGCTCAAATAGATGAGCTAAGTATGCAATACATTCGAAATCTGAATGATGATAGTACAGTTCTTCTTTTCAATGATATGGAGCTAGCCGGCTTGCCTACTGAGTTCCTTAAGGTATGCACCTCAGATATATCCTTTCATTCTGTTGCTGCAACACTCATTTTGTATCATAATTTTCTTCCTTAATGTTTCTTCTTTGTCCTCTATTATTACATCATTACGATTGTTTTATAAGAACATATGCCATCCAACATCCAGCCAGAAGTGGTATAGTTGCAGAATTTGTAGTGTTTCTTCTAACTTCTTCTGATCTATATATTATGTTTGTTAAGTGTAAGAATGACTTATAGTCCTGAATGCACCAGTCTAGCTGCATTAGTGTCTATGCTACTAATCATGTGACATTAATCCTTTACATCTGTGTTCTTTTCAGGGCTTGGATATTGCTGACAGTGGTAAATTCAAGGTTCTGTTAAGAAGCCATCATGTGTCACCCATCTTAGAGTTATGCAAGGTAGAATTTTCAAAGAATGTGACTTGTCTATGGCCTTTTACCGAAGCACTTTCACTATATGCTGTTCTATTATACAACTGTTCTAGAATGCAAATAGTTGTCCTATGACTCATGAGTGTATTCTTGTGAAGGTAGGGTCAACCAGAAAGTCTGTAGCTGAGTCTTATGGAAGGAGATGCGAAGTCAATCTTTCTATATTGGAAAAGCTGGTAATAAAGATGATTTTTGATAACAATTTGCCTTGATTATGTATAAACTACTTCTTGCTTAAGTTATGTGCTATCATCTATTGTCAGAGTCTAATTGGTGACTGGTTACATTTATAGTTTCATTACAGTTTTATGTCTCTCAAGCAATTAGGGATTGCCTAAATTTGCCAAAATATGTGTGTTAGGCTCTTGAAGATCTTTAATTACTAAGTGTCTTAGAGGGCGATGGTATGGAAATTTTGTGGGAGATTCAAAGGACTGATGTAGGAAATGCGAGACCAGTATTTAGATTATAGTTAGTTTTGCTTTGAATCCATAAGATGTAAGGAAGTTATTAGACTGAGTATTTTTTGGATCAAAGACAAAGTCGCGAGCTGCTTGCAAATTTAAGTGAAATTATTAATTTATTCTTTTGATCTCTAAACAATTCGCCATGTATGGTAAATTTCTCACTTTAAAAGTCAATACAGTTACCTTGAAGAACTACTTATTCCTCATATTATGAGTGACTGATTTGTTCTTCTATGTAGTATATCTAAATAAAATATATCTGTTTAACATTCATATTCTCTGTTGTATTGTACTTCAGGTTCAGTTGCGTCATAAACTTGCCAGATTGCTTGGCTACCCAAACTATGCTGAATATGCTGTTGATCGTAGGATGGCAAGCTCATCAGCAAAGGTTTGTCCTGGTCTTGTTCAATAACTCATTGCATGAAATTTTCACATTGCCTGGAAGTGATCCCTCAGCATTTTTTTGTCCCATCTAATTTGTTTCAGATAAGCAATCACCATAAAAACCTTTAAAAGTTTTAGTTGATGGATCTAGTACCCAGTCTTTTGTTGAATGATAAAGTAATTCATGGTAAAAAATGTTCTGATTGTGCCTGTGTCTTTCGGCCGTGTTCTGTCATGCTTCATGCATTATATACTCACATCTAACACTGTGAAAGTATGAATAGTTTATGTTGAAAAACCGCTCCTGTTTTCTTTAGGTGTTTGAGTTCTTAGAGAAAATTTCTGGAAGCTTAACCGAGTCAGCTTCGAAGGAACTTTCCATGTTAAAGGAATTGAAGGTTGGCTTGTTTGTTTCCTCTCTCAAGTTCGATTAGAAATTTGCCTTTGCGTGAGCAACATCTTTGTCATTTTAATGCATTGTATAAATAACATGTTATGCTGGTTTAGAGAAAACTGGAGGGAGAATTTGCCTTCGGAATTGAAGACCTACCTTACTATGTCAAGAAGATTAAAGAAAAGCAGTGCGATCTGGATTTTGGAGTTGTCAAACAGTATTTTCCTGTCAGTTTAGTGTTATCTGGAATCTTCAAAATTTGCCAAGATCTATTTGGTAAGTGTTTCCTCATTTTTATATCACATGATATCTTATGTTTGAATAGTCTCTTCTTAATTCAGGCTTAAGATTTGAGGAAGTAGTAGATGCAGAAGTTTGGCATAAGGATGTGCAACTTTTTTCAGTTTTTGACTTGAGTTCTGGTGAACTTATGGGTTACTTTTATCTTGATCTATACACCAGGTTCATTGTTCATTTTGAGTTTAGTAAGCCCAGATTCATGAATATCATCCTTTACCTTCTTAGATACTAGACTGAATGATATATTTTCTTCTCAACTAGGGAAGCAAAATATGGCCTCACCTGTGTTGTGGCTCTTCAAAATGGTTCATGGATCAACAATACGAGAAAGGTGATTGACATATTTCTATTATCACTGTGGGTCTAGTGCACAACTGTTTTTTCTTACTCTGTGTTGTCTGTGTGCTTTATAAGATTGTTTCAAGTTTAGCATAACATAAATTTGTCATTTCCAGATTCCAGTGGCTCTGCTGATTTCTCAAATGCCAAAGGAAGTTGACGGACAGCCTGGATTGCTGAGATTCTCTGAAGTAGTAAATTTACTCCACGAGTTTGGGCACGTGGTATGTTTCTTTTGTAGTCCTTAGTTACTTACACTCGAGGCTCATGTAAAGCTTCTAGCATTGTATGTTGATCTTGATATGCTGGTGTCTTAGTCAATTTCGCTTGATCATTGGCTTCTTCAGTTCCAAATTTACAGCATTTTCTTACTATTTTGTGTCAGTAAGCTTGGTTGTGTGTTATGACACAAATACTTAATCAAGAAGGTGATGGTTTTAGGTCCATCATACCTGTAATCGAGCAACATTTGCTCGATTTTCTGGCTTGCGCTTGGATCCTGACTTTGTGGAGATCCCCTCCCTACTTTTAGAAAATTGGTATGCTTCTGATGTCTCAGTTTCCCATTCCACTTAGGTTTTGCAGTCGTAGGTGTGATTACTCAGCCATCTATTTATTTATTTTTGGCTTAGGTGTTACGAAAGCAGCTCTCTCAAACTGATCTCTGGTTTCCATCGGGTAATTATCGCATTGTTTACTGTTTGTCTCAGGTTTCTTGGAGAAATACATTTCTTAAACTTAGTAATGATTATCCAATATGTTGTCTGATAATTGATGCCTTTTAAACAAGTGCCTCGAAAACTTTCCTTAGTGATGTAATAGTTCGTTCGTTGCAGGATATTACAAAACCTATGGAGGATGAGATATGTAAATCGCTCAAGAGATGGCGGTGTTCCTTCTCAGCGCTCAAATTGAAACAAGAAATTCTTTATTGTACGTCTCATGCTACAACTTGGAGCCGCATTTATGCTCTTTCAATTTTTTTATATACATACTTTAGTTGCTATGAAAATATCTCCTCTATTTATCAGGTCTTTTCGATCAAATAATACATTCTACTGAAAATGTAGACATGGTTGAATTGTTCAAGCATCTCCATTCCAAGGTATTCTTGACAATGTTTCCCAATATATGTTAACAGTCTATATATGCTCATCTCTCTCTCTCTCTGCATGGTAGATTATGCTAGGATTGCCTATGTTAGAAGGATTAAATCCATCTTCATGCTTTCCTCGGACTGCTATCGGTGATGAAGCTACGTGCTACAGCCGGATATGGAGTGAGGTTTGGGATGCCCACTTTTCATGATATGTTTACTGCACCTTCTGATAAATTTATGGGGAGCATCTTGCCACATACATCGATCTACCTTCAATTTTGCTATAATAATTATAATTATAAGTTTTTCTCTGTATAAATTTCTTCATATCCTTGGACAGGTTTTTGCTGCGGACATATTCGCCACCAAATTCCACGACATTATGAACCAGAGTGCCGGCATACAATTTAGGAACAAGGTAAGACATTTGTGTGTTTTTATAACCTCGTCTCCATCAAATACTGCTACTTGGGAGCTCCAAAGTCATTATCACTCGACAGGTTTTGGCTCCCGGAGGTGCAAAAGACCCTCTCGAGATACTGTCGGATTTTCTTGGACGGGAACCATCGATACAAGCTTTCGTAGACAGCAAAGCTCATTCTCCATAGCAGGATGGCATTTTTTTTTCAACAGGCGCCAAGAATGGCATATCACTGTTAACAATAGATGCAAGATGCATATCAATCTGTATAAATGACTTATTATCTCTACAATCAAATATTTTTGTGTCACCTCCTGCAAATTTTTCACCCAAGACATGATAGTGAAACTTGTCTATGCAAGTCACTCTTTCTCTACATTTTGGATTTAAATATTTTTATAGTTAAGAGCTCCACATAATGTAAAAGGGTGACAGAGGAAAATGAAGAATATAAATCAGATGATTGGCCTAAACTATAAGTTATGCACTTGTTCATGCCACATTCCATCTATTAAGCGAGAACCAAAATCAATCATGGAAGAATCAAGAGTAAAAACTGTGGAGTTTGATCAATTATCTCACACTTGCAGTTGATACTATTAAGCATTGACTGTCTGCTGCTTCTCTGGAGAATCCTCAGCCTGCAGGCTCTGATAGTATGTCACCAAGACTTGCCATCCACCGGGACACATAAAGCCATCGGGTGGATTCTCGCCGCTTCTTGCAAATGCCCTCATCTGCATATCAACAAAATTATGAGAAAATCCATCCACTTTTAATGCACTTTGTTCTATATGGGAAATTCACACATGGCATAAATCAATGGATTGGTGTAGTACATGTACATGTATATAAGACATTCCGATGGCATACTGGTATGTGTAGAATGAATGCAATGGAGTTACCTTAGTTCCAGAAATGAAGAGAAATTCTTTAGCGCGAGAGGGATCAAAAAATGCCATCTGCTTTGCTACAGTATCATACGCAGCAACCTACATTTATCACCAAAATGATTCAAGGTAGTTACACGATCTATTTGATAGAACACAACAACCAAATTTCCATCATCGAATAAAGATCTTACAAAGATAAAATCACAAACACAAGCAAATGATCTGAGACATGAGACAAAATGGTGGAATATATATCTCTTACTATTCAATATTTTAGCCAAGGAGTCAAATCATGAGTTTTGCAGAGAGGAGAAACACAAGAAATGACCAAATATCAGAGATGAGCATTTCCACTGCTCTTATTTCATGTTAAATAAATATCGTTGAGATTAGGGCGCTTACCTTGAATGGCAGAATGTTCAACTTTTCAAGACCAGGTGCCATACTTAGCACCTTCTTCCCATGATCTGGATCGTACAGGTCCCTCTTCTCTGTTGGGTGACCCATACCAGCAGGATCGCGGCCTACAATGTAGAAATTTGCACCTGCATTTATTCTTGCCTTTGCATGCCACTGCACTTCAGTCGGTCCAGCATAATGCATCGGTGATGGAAAGATAGACACGATGGTAGTCTCAGGATCTAGAATCCCGTCTTCGAGCACCTTTGTGAGATTAAAAAACTTCAATGAATTTTCAACTGTATGATAAATTGAATAAAGCCATTTAGTCAAGCCAATTTTAAGATGGAAGTAGTTGCAAGAGCAAGCTACATTGAACATATACTCCTTAGAAAATGAGAAAATACCATGCCAAATACTAATATTTTGTGATGTTCACCTATGCTCTCAATTAGTCACACTATTGAGAATATATATTTATATATCAGAAGTTGATAAAAAATGAGTAGAGCAAAGATATAGAGACCTTGCTATGTTGTTCAATGCGAACATCAAGTGGGACATCATCAGCCTTAGTAAAGCCTCCCAAGGGATGAAGCAAAAGAATAGGGTTCTTGTAGCCCATTTCCAGAAGCCTCCTACGAGTGTCATTCATGAGCAACGCATGGCCATTATGTACTGGATTCCTCAGCTGAAAAGCAAAGACTGCATCCGCCTTACGTCTGTCAAATTCATCACGAAGCTGCTTAGGAGAAAGCCTGTAGTGATCAAGACCATCATTATACTTGATAGGCTTTAGCACTTGAAGATCTCCACCTATGAGCCAGTTTCCAGCAGCAGCAATCGCCTCGTCAACGTATGGTAATCCCGGAGCTGTGGTTCCCCATGTTCTTGCGATTCTTTCCTCTTTGTTATGCTTGTATATTTCAATGCTGAAACAAAACATAGTCACAAAGTAAACTAGCAGGTCTTCTCATATAAGAACTGCTTCTGAAACCACAAGATCAGTTCATAATGTTGGTGCTATTATGTGAAACTACAAATATGTTCAAGTAACTACAGCTAGCCTCACTACATTACTACTCCAACATAAAGTGAGTTCACTATTTAAGCTCATTTATAAGCTAGATTGTGCATGTGAAATACTCATAATTATTAAGGTTGCACATTCTATAGAAACTTCACCAATGTCATTATCTAACCAGAGAAAAGGCATGATGCATCATTGTAATTAGATTTGAAAGAATTAGAAACAACAGTCCTTATTCCATCACTCGATAAATCTCTCTGACTATTAATATAAAGAACAATACTCATTTCTTTCTTCTTATTTTTATTCATTATTTAACTATTTGCTGAAGCTAGAAATGAACACTAAAACCTTCTTTCACAACCATTCAGCAAATTGAACACGAAATTCACCAAAAAGAGTTTAGGCCATCAAACCAGGAAGTACCAAAACCTCACTAAATACATTATATGAACTACGATCAAAACTTAACACAAAGTCTAAATCCACAACTACCATCAACAAAAATATTCCCTTCGTGCACACAACAAAAAGAATCTTGCAACTATAACATGATTTGTTTTATGTCACTCAGAAAGCAACTTTTGAATAAAACATAACAAAACAAAAATATGGATCGCATGAGCTAAAACTATGTCAATAGGGTAAGCAAACAACTCAGATGGTGCCATGAAATTAGGTCCATTGCTTCCTCAGCATAATGATGATGGGGTGTTCATCCTAACACAAATTATCTCACAAGCTCCATTTTCCATTTTTCTTTTATAATTCTACAAAATATTGACTGCGATTTCTACAATTTGTTCAAGACAAGCACCATAACCCCCCCAACCCCCACAGTAACATAATTAAAAATAATAATGCAAAGAAGAATAGAAAAATAAAATTTCGATGCATTCAACACTGAACAAAGAGGAATCAATCAAACCTGCTAAGAATCGCAACCAAATCACCATCAGTCCCAATCAATGCAACACTGCTGGAATCCCCAATTTGCCCCTTGACCTCATCATCAATGGGCAACACAATGGGCAAAGACATATTTACCAAACTGCCATCCTCCATCCTCACACAATTAAAATGCAAGCTCTGCAAATACTCATCCTCTCTCATAAAACCCTTGAGCGGGCTGGCCCACCCCTCGCTCACCACATGCACCCACTCCACATCAATTTTGCTCAGTCTCACCTTCGGTAGCGCCTCCGCCTCCCTTACCTTCGCCGCCCTCTGGCTCTCCGGCACCACGAGATCCACAAGCGCGCCGCCGTCCGGCTCTATCAGGGAGCTCCTCACCATCGCTGTGGGGTTGTCGGAGCGAGATTTTGATAAAGATTGCACCTTCTTGTGAGGGAATACAAGTGGGGCCAATGGGTTGGAATGGTATATGGTTTTGGAGTGAAATTTGGTGGCGTAACCGCTTTTCTTGCTCCAAATTATGGCGGTTGATGCACTGCTCACATGCTGTAGCCTAATGGTTAGTGACATTATTTTTGTGTAGAAAACAAAAAAAGGAGAATGAATTTATGGGATTAGTGTGAAAGTGGGACTTGTGATCCTATAAATTGGGTGGGATTTTTAATGATGAAATAATGGTGGTGGGAGTGTATATGTATTTGGGTAGGAGATTGGAATTGAGGAATGCAATGAAATATATGGAGATGCAACAGAGTGAAGAGACGTCCACATGATTTTTTTTGGGCAAAACATTTGCTACTCGAGTTCAATGGTGGTGGATGTTTGCTTCATTGCTTGTCACTGTCAGTGTATGTGTATTTTATTAATTTTTTAATTTATTCTTTTTTCTGGTTTGACGTTCAAATCATGTATGAGTAAAATATCATAAAATTTAATAATCGAACCTAATCAAATTGAAATATTAAATTCTATTTGGTTTGGAATTTTTCTAAAAAGGGTTAATTTGGTTCGACTTTTTCACAACCGAAGTCCGAGTTATATATATACATATATAATATATATATATATATATATATATATATATATATATGGTGTAGAAATAAATTAATCATGATTTTATAATCAATGGTGGAGATTATAATTTTGATAATTTTAAAAAAATAAGAGGGTAAATTTTCTATTTCTTAGTTAAAATAAATTAATAAATCAAAATTCAATATATGTGCAACATTTAATTTTAAAACACTTCTACGTTTTTTACAACATAAATCAATAATGTTCGGCTTTATCACATTGAAAAAACTGAAATTTCAATAAATCTTATAGATTTTCCTAAAACGCTTCTAATTTAATTCCACCAACATTTATCACATTGAAAAAACTGTTTTTTTGTTATGTTTTAATAAAAATAAAGAAAAACTATGTAAATACATTCAACTAAATTCTCCATGGATTGGTTCGGATCTTCAATAATTTTGTATATAGTAATTAGTGAAACATAAAAATGGAAGATAAATTTAAATCTGATATAAACTCCTAAAAATGGTGATTAGTAAAAGTTTTAATTACTTAATTAACCTTTATTTATCATACATAATTATATTTTGTGGGTTGAATTGATTTCAAATGAATGGTTTAGATTTATTCTTTTAAATTTCTATGATCCCTATTCTCATATATATATACAAGAAATAAATTAATCATGATTTTATTTAAATAATTTTGATGATTTTAAAAATATAAGGAAATTTTCTATTTCTTAGTCAAAATAAATTAATAAATAATAATATATAACAAATTTTTACGTATTTTTTATCTGTTCGGCTCTATTTTATTTATGGATTTTCCGTAATTTAATTCCACCCGATTCGTTTTTTTTTGTTATTAAAGAAAAAACTAGAAATTCAACTTGGTAGGATTTTACCAAAAAAATGGAACTAAAAATCTGATTACTGGATGGTGAGCATTCATATCAACATGTGGGGTTGAAATTTCAAGAAATTCTTTTTAATTGTATGATCCCCTATTTCATGATATAACAAGCGAATATTTAAGCTGAAAAAGAAAGAACTTTCGATAAAATAATAAGCTATTTTTCCAAAAAAGTATCCATATATTAAATTTTTTAGGCGGTCTCTTGTGTAAACATTCGTACGTGCAAAACTTTTCTTCAATAAATAACAATTTTTTTTTTCAACGTAAATGATATTTTTGAATTACAAAATAATAAACAAATGACATTTTTCTTTAATGTAAAAGACATTTTTCTCTATAACAATTGATACTTTAGGATGTCCGTATGGTGCGAACATTGTCACATGAATTTTTGTGTAAATTTTACACACATTTGATGAATTTTTTGGCCTAGTAGTAGAGTAGTTAATATCCGATGTCAAATGTTTCAAGTTCAAATCCACCGTGATACGACCTTTAAATTTCTGTATTTAATTGATCAAAAAATAAAATAAAATAATAACCCTGTAAGCCAAGCCAATATGGGTGCTAAAAGATAATTAAGGTTCGGCCAATGTGTACTTGCATGTCATTTCACAAAACTTTGGATTATATTCCTATATTACATTGAATCTTTATAAAATAACACCACGACCTTTATACACAGTCTCATAGTCAATTTTTGTTTTTTGAATTTATGGAGAACACATAATCGCTTCGTTTTGTGCAAATCACGTAGAATGGATAAGTCACACTTGAAAAATCAACATTCGTTCATATGCAATAGCATGCAAACCAGTATAAAACGGATAAATCACACTTGAAAAATTAAATGTAACATATTAAGACCTATAAAGAACGACAGTGTGATTGAAATCTATAACATTTTAACTATAAAAACTAGACCGTCCCAAATAAAAACTTTGTTTCAAAACATTCAACAAATAAATTGGTGCAAGATTCCCATTGTTTTTCAAGGAAAGCTCTCCCCATCTTTTCCGTTGCTCGATTTTGGCTTTTGATGGCCAACCAATTTCGAGCAATGTGTTTTTCTGAGTAAATAAATGAATAGTAATAAAAATTGGAGCAATGCTGCCTTTCTCATAGTCATGTTATAATAGTAATGTTAGATAATATGTAAAAGATTTTAGTCACACTGTAAAAATATGGACTTAATAGCCATTTTATAATAATTAACTAAATTATCCTCAATAAATATCACATTGATTGATAGGTTGCAACGATTTGTCACAATTCACAAGAGACAGTTAACTTGGCTGCAACAATTTCTCATAAAAATGATCATGTTTAAAACAAAAAATACAGTGGAATCTAAATTGAAACCACAAACTATGGATTCAAATGTGCAATTGACCCCATTTTTTATCTTTCTATTTCATCGGCCACCATGACCAGAACACACGCTGAAATTGGTCTGATTATAAGTTATAATTGCAAGGTAGATATGTTTAAATTGTAGCCTGACACATTTAAATTAAGGTTGTAGCTTGTAATTATATCTTTCAATCAGGCCAATCACTCGATTTTGAGTTAGTCATATCGAATTGGTGGACTATTTGATTCAGGCCAATGAGATTTAAACTTTATGAGCTAGTAAATTTTAGTCTTGATTGTGTTTTCTTTATCTATTCAGGCCAACACTCACGAGGTTCGAATTCACTTTAGTCTCAACCGGTAAAACTCTATAATGTATTACAATATTACATTACTACTTGAGCTTCAGTTCGAGCTTCATTTGACAAAGGCTCAATACGACATTATTATATTTTTTAACTGTTTGAGCTTTAGCTCATACTTGACTCGTCAAAGACTAGATTGCACCTTAGTTACGCTGAAGTTTGAGATCAATTGGTTAACCATTCACGCTTGAACTAAAAAAATATTAAATCAAAACAAAATATTATTATTCTTTTTCTTTTGAAAAAAAACTACGAGAAGGCTAATTTTCTTGTGTTTCTTCCTTAATTTGTTTGGAAGAGTTTTGTATGGGTCATGAACTATATCTAGATATAATAAAATATTGATAAAATTGAATTTGAATATTCGATTTATCTGACTGATCTAACATGTCAAATAACCTCACACAAAATATTGTTAATTTGCACTCCTTCCGTTTCGTTACTCTTGGCTCGTTACTTTTGAGTATGTGGATTAAGAATTGCCCATCTGGGCCATCGGCCACCGGTAAACCCCAATATTTAATTTATTTATTATGTTATAAAGATAATAATAAATAAATTAAATCTACTAACATCAATTTCAAAGTAAATAAGATAAATTACGTCTACTAACATCAATTCAAAATAAATAAATTAAATTAAATCTACTAACAAGTTTTTTCAGTGTAAAATTTATACTTTCTTTTTGTACATGCAAACAATAGTGAAACAATTAAAAAAAAATACGAGCCAACATTAAGTCATTAACGGGACACATGGAATATCTTTTTTGAGAAACTAAATTTATTTTCAAGGGAGTTGAATAAAAATTCACATGCCATTGTTTTTTCTTTCTATTTTTTGGGGACAACTTATTTCAAAATACACTTAATCCATAGAGAATGAATGACTTATAAGTTCTTGAAAAATATTTGACAAACTAAGCTCATAAATAACTTAATATGATTCATTATTTTCAACAAATACTATACCAACTTCATATCATTTCAAATTTTTGTCTTTAACTCACGATTTTCTCTCTAATTTATAAACTCAACTATCCAAATATTTTGACAATTTATAATTTTTGAGACATTACATCTTATAATTTTTTGAAATATCTTATAAGTTATCGGAGCTTATAAGTTCTTTAATTGAACGTTCCCATTTGTTTTACTCTAAAGAACTATTTTGTGCTAAGTTAATTATTTTTTAAGTTGATATAAGTTTCTCTTGATTTTAGTTTAAAATCGACTCGCAAAATTTATATTACAGAGATGATATTTTAATTTGGCTGTGCCATCAAACTTATTTTACCAAATTATCAAATGAAATCTAAGATAAACATGTTCCAATTCTTTTTCTATTTTATATTTGGGTTGAAGAAAATGAAGAAATGAGTAAAACAACATTTATAATTATTAAAAACTGTTTAAATTAAGATGAATGCAACTTGCGTGGCTGATTTTGACTTTGACCTGTATGCTTACCTTAGACTGGGATCAATGTGGAAAATTATTCCGACTAATTAGAAATTCTCAGAAACTGCCCCACTCCAAATTAATCAAACAATAAAATTTGCGCGTCAACAAACAACAAATAAGAGTGGGAAATAAAATAAATAAAATCAAAAGACGTTGTCTTAATAAAAGGAATCAAAAGTTGTACAGAGAAGGGAGAGAGAAAGTAAAAGGAATTTCAAGAAGAAAGCAGAATAGTGTAGTTTGTTCCTTTACATCTCGTATTTAACCCTTCTCCTTCGTTCCTTAACTCTTCTACAGTGTGATACCTCGTGTATTGTGCATATTTTGAATTTCTCAGTTTCTTGAAGAAAAATATATTACCTTTTTCTGTATTTTTTCTTCATCCCTTCGGTCGAAATTTTGAAGTTCTTGATTTGGGATGAAATTATATATGCTTTATTCGTAGTATTTGCTGCAGTTTTCAGTGAGATTATCGAGTTTTCTGATTGTTTGCTGCCGTGGGTTTGTGAAGTTAATTTTGGGAATATAAGGGTTTTGGATTTTAAGTTCAAATATTGAAATTTAATCTAAAGATTGGATTTTTGAACTTTAATTCTTTTGGTGAAAAGTGGGAGATTTTGATAAAGGCGCGAAGGGAGGCATGGGGTCATCTGTATTGACTGCGACATTAGTGGGTTTCTTGATCTTTCTTTGAGAGCGAGTTTCTGCATTTGGAGTTGATTTTTCCATTCGATATTTCTTGATGGAAAAAGGGGTCTTTGCCCCCTTGGTTAGTTAAATTAAGGAAATAGTGAAAAATGCACAAGGGTTGACGCGTATTCGATTAATTGGTGAGTCAAGCCTCGAGTCCATGATTCTGTAGAGTCAATACTGTTTCTTGACTTTTGCATCTGAGTTTGAGGGTTTGTGGAGAAAGAAAGAAAGAAGAGGAATTTGGCTTTAGTTTTTGGGGGTTTGTATTGGTCTGATTGTTAGTTTTTGGGGGGTCTGTATTGGTTATTTAGTCTAATATGATTAACAAGATATTCAGTAAGATTCCTAGGAAGCACTTAAAATCTGGTGGAGAACCTAGCCCCTCTTCGAATCCTTCGACTGCTTCGAAGAGAAGCGAAGGAGGGAATAAGAGATTGAGTAGTGCAGTGGATGATGTTATCACTGCCCCATTTTCAGTTTTAAGCATTGGCAATTATGCAGACGATAGGTTTCTTCGAGATAAGAACTTGAGAGGGGATGGATATATGGCCTCTGCTTCGTATGAAGCATTGCCTAGTTTTAGGGATGTCCCGATCTCTGAGAAACAGCTCTTGTTTATCAGGAAGGTGAAGATGTGTTGTGTTGAATTCGACTTCACTGACCCTACAAAGAACCTCAAGGAGAAAGAGATCAAGCGGCAGACTTTGGTAGAGTTAGTGGAGTACTTGACTTCTGCAAGTGGTAAATTTAGTGAGAATGTAATGCAGGAAGCTGTTAAGATGGTGTCAGCCAACATATTTAGGGAATTCACTCCTCAGCCAAGAGAGAACAAGCTAGTCGATGGTGTTGATTTGGAAGAGGAGGAGCCTGCAATGGATCCCGCGTGGTCTCATTTGCAAGTTGTGTATGAATTCTTGCTAAGATTCGTTGCTTCCCCAGAGACGGATCCTAAAATTGCCAAAAGATATGTCGATCACTCCTTTGTTCTGAAATTGCTTGGCCTCTTCGACTCTGAGGATCCGAGAGAGAGGGAGTATTTGAAAACCATACTACACCGCATCTATGGGAAATTCATGGTGCACCGTCCGTTTATTCGGAAATCAATCAATAACGTATTCTACCATTTTGTTTTCGAGACAGAGAAGCATAATGGTATTGCTGAGTTTCTTGAAGTCCTTGGCAGCATAATTAACGGGTTTGCTCTGCCGCTTAAAGAAGAGCATAAGCTCTTTCTTGTCAGAACTTTGATTCCTCTGCATAAGCCGAAATGTTTGGGCATGTATCATCAGCAGTTGTCTTACTGCATTACACAGTTTGTGGAGAAAGACTGCAAGCTTGCTGATATTATTATCAGGGGACTCGTAAGATACTGGCCGGTTACAAACAGCTCGAAGGAAGTTCTGTTTCTAAATGAGCTCGAGGAGGTCTTGGAAGCAACACAGGCGCCAGAATTTCAGCGCTGCATGGTACCTCTGTTCCATCAAATTTCTCGAAGCTTGAATAGTTTGCACTTTCAGGTAATATTCTTTCTGGTATCCTGCTGTTTTCTCTTTTGTGCTTTCCTTGTTATTCTTTTACCTTTAATTCGCTTTTTGATGTCCTTTTAAATTTTTTATTTAAAATTTTATTTCAAAGAAATTATGATATGCTCACTATACCCTTCAAGTACTATCATATACCGACATTTTTAGGATAATGGAATTTAGCTCACTATTATTCTGTATTCTAACGGAGATGAGATCATTGATGCATGTCAGTGGGGGTGGGATTGTTGACCTAGATTAAGTCTGTAACTTGTTCTGTACTCCATATTTCGATGATCGGATTGTATACCGCCTTTTCATATGGAGTATGGTTCAACCAATTACTTATTGAATGCGCTAGCATTTTTCATTATCTATATGTTTTTCTTCATCAGTGTCTTAATTCATTGAACTCCTAGGAGATTTGAACTTAGAGTCACTTTAATATGTGCATTCAACAACTTTTGGATAATGCAATCAAAATAAAAATGATTACTATAATTGTTCAGTTTCTCTATTGAGAGTTTATGACTCCACACGGACACATTAATGGGCCACTGATTATATTAATTTTAGTTGTGAATTTGCATGTCATAAACCACATACAGTTTGTTCTTGAAGATAGTGATGGTTGATGAGTAGGATGGACTGGTGAATTAATCCACACCTTTGCCCCCCGCTTCAACAGAGGGTATTTATAATGGGATATTATTGTCCTCGTCGTCCCTGTGGGGATCCTGATACCATACCCATGGGATTCTGCTCTTGACGAGGACACTTTATCTTATCAATTGGTAATTTGTATTTGTACTTTGATATTATCAATTGGTAATTTGTATTTGTACTTTGATAAATTTAATAATCGAATCTAAAACTCGATTCACTTATAGGTGGCTAATTAACTTCGAACTCGGAAGACAAACTGCAGATATTATAATAAATTGGTTGTACAACATTTGCACCATAGAAGTAAAAAGATTTAGCATGTATAAAGTACTAAAATAAGGAAATCTTTGCTGTCATTGCTAAGCCAAGGGATGCGTATATTTATCAGTTGCATTACAGGTTCAATGGTTCATATGATTTGACGACGGGTAAAACAATATTTGCAATAGCTTTTGTTTTAGAGGCTTAGATGATGATATTACAAATGTTTACTTCCACTTCTGGTTCCATCCGGAACTAAGTATGGATTGTATAGATATTTTCATCTGTAGCTATCCTCATAAAAACTACCTTACACTGTTTGTCTGTTAAAACGGTTTGCTCTGTACTTTGAAATAGAGATGTCCAAAAAAAATTGCAGTTGCTTTTAGTCTTAATTTCTTCCAAATGTATGCTTTATGCTATTTTGTTCCTCATGCATTGTTTGGTTAAGAAATGAAATTGTGTAAAAGTTGGGTTATAGGAGCTTTAGATACAAGAACAAAGTGACGCTCTGATTTCTGGACCTCAACTTATCAAAAACAATATAACTAGGATAATGTTCTCATCGTGCTTCAATTTTTAAGAGCTTTCCTGTTGTATGACATATGCAGTTCTTCACCAGAAATGCCTAGACCCTAATCTATGTCCTATAATCAAGTTTTGACATATTCTTATTCACTCCATAATATTTGCCCCAAGCTAAGTTGTAAAATATATTAGTAGATTCTTTAGAGGAGGAACGTTAGATGGAGATTGAAATAGGGTGCTGCTTCTTGCAAAAATCCGTCATTGGAGTGAATTGATTGAATTACCCTAGTGGTTGGATATTTTTCTTGCTATATTTGGGCTCTTTCCGGGATCAATTCTCATTATGAAACCTTAGTGGATGCATTAAATCTTGATCTTTTCTTAGTTGATGGGATTTCTTTTTTCCGATTATTTTATCTTATTTGGTCGCTTGTGGCATAAAAACGTGTCTTGAAAATTTGCCTTGATTGAATCTCTTTTGGCTGATTATGTACTTTGTCCATTTAGGTGGCAGAGAGGGCATTATTTTTGTGGAACAACGATCACATCGAGAACCTGATCAAGCAAAATCGCAAGGTCATACTGCCTATCATGTTCCCCGCTCTTGAGAAGAACGCTAGGCACCACTGGAATCAGGCCGTTCACAGTCTGACCTTGAACGTCCGCAAATTCTTCTATGACCTAGACCCGGACCTATTCCAAGCCTGCCAGATCAAGTTTCAAGACGACGAAGCAAAGGAGAATGACATCAGAGAGAGACGCGAGACCACATGGAAACGCTTGGAACAAGTGGCTGCAAAGAAGGCTGCAACAAATGAAGCTATTCATGTTCCTTGAAACCGGGCTTGCTTCAGTTACAGTTACTTCGCTCAATGGGCGTTTTGTTTCTCCCTTTTCTCAAGATTTGTTCTCACATTTTCCTTCCTTTTTTTTTAACTCAATTTCTATATATTCTTTGTCTTATTTGCATGAGGGTTGAGAGGAGCTTGATAATTAAACGGTAGGTTTAGCCGTTGGTGTTCGTTCTTTTAGTTTTATGACGAGTTGAATTTCAGTTTCTTTTATGTCTGCACAGGCAGGCAATTTAAGGATATATATTCCTTTATCTCTATATTGTGAAGATAAACTAAATAAGGTTTAAAACGTGAAATATCTGCATTGTTTTTTGCATAACAGAATTTATGCATGCAAGAACCACTTTCAGGTTGTTGGGCTAAATTTCTCTTAAACTTTTGAAAATTTTGCGATGCTTTGGAGCTTAGATTTTATGGGTCTTTCTTTCCCCCAGTTGCCACACGAGACCCAAACTGTCAAAACATAAATTTCAATAGGGATAAACTTATCCTAACTACACAAGTAAAATCAGCAATTACAAAATGAAGTTTCTCAGCAGCTCTTCATAGGAATAATGATCTCAAATCCATTTGAATAATGATGTATTTCATTTTCATCCATAACACTGAAAAATAGTCAAAATCTTAAGATGGATTTCAAAATTATAATCCAAAAGAGAATGTATCCTCAAACATAACTCCATACAAATTTACGAATGGATATCATCATATCAACTACATTCATATCACTAAAAAAAAATAAAAATTAAAAGAAGAACAGATTAGAATGTATGAAATCCATATATCCCCAGAATAAATTCACTCTCGAAATTCTCCATCCACATGCAACATTACAAATTGCTAATCTCCAACAATTATTTGAAAAATAATATTATTTAGTGACTATTACTGGCTGCAGTTATACCTTACAATAATGGTACAACTAATCAATGGTGGCATCAAAAAAGTCCAGCTTGGCACCCATTTTAACAAAGTCACATTTTTACAACAATAATTATAATACTTTCAAACTCTTGAAAATACTCTCTCTAGAAGCTCTCTCTTTCTCATCATCATCCCATGGAATTGAACGAGTCTCCTTCAAATCTTTCTTCCTCCATGTAAAATTCAAATCTTTTTATCACACATTCACACGCAGAAAACACACACACAATTCTCTTCGATAAATGCGTGCATTTCTGCGTGTGAAATCGACAATGCCGAGCGTCACAGTGAAATTATACAGCGTCCTCTTCAAATTCTTCCTCAAACGCAAGTTGTTCACCTTGATCGGGGCCGCCGCACCTGACCCTTACGGGATCGTATTGCGGCCGGATGAGGCCGTTGCTGCGGCCAACCCCAGCTTCTCAGACGATGGCGTCGCCACCAAAGACCTCCACATCGACCCGTTAACCCCCCTCTCGCTGCGGATTTTCCTCCCGGACTCCGCTATCATTTCCCCCAAATCGGTTCCCAATCTCAGGGTTAGGGTTCCTCCGAGCAGGGTACTGAAGAACGCGCCGGACGGTGCGGCTGTCTACGGCGGGTATCTGCCGGAGAGTAGCGGGCGAAATTGCCGGAAACTTCCGGTTATTCTGCAATTCCACGGCGGGGGTTGGGTTAGCGGGGGAAGCGACACTGTGGCGAATGATGTGTTCTGCAGGAGGCTGGCGAGATCGTGCGACGCCGTGGTGGTGGCGGTGGGGTATAGGTTGGCGCCGGAGAGTAGGTACCCCGCAGCGTTCGAGGACGGCGTGAAGGTGTTGAATTGGCTGGCGAAGCAGGCGAATTTGGCGGAGTGGGGGCGGTCGTTGGGGAACAGGAGGGGCGGAGGCGGAGGTACAGGAGGAGGAGATGGGAGGAGGATGCAGATTGCTGATGGATTTGGGGCTTCCATTGCTGAGCCGTGGTTGGCTGCTCATGCAGATTTATCTAGGTATATGCTTTGATCCTCTGTTGAAGCTGAGATTTAGTTGAAATATTTTTGAAATAGAGACTGAAACTTTGTGCTTCTTCAATGCTTGCTTAGTAGATCTTGAAATGTTTGTGAATTTACTTTTGATTTGTTGAATCCAATGCATATGATTCATGATTGTTTATGCTACATGGTTTGCAGATTAACATTTTAAATATGATTTCATCATTTTAATATGCTTCAGTTCTTTTTCCACCTTTGTGAGAAGTGATACTAGATCACTCAAAGGGAAAATTTGTAAGTGATTTCAATGAACTGATGCAGTTCTTGGGTATGGTGTTGGCTTCATTGATTCTATTTCATTTAGAAACAGTTTTCTATCACCTTACCATCAAAATATAGGAGCCTTTATCAGTTTGTGGTGACTAAAGTAGTTAGCAATTGATTCTGTTATAAGAAATTTAATGTTTTTCTTTTCCATGTGACTTCATTTGTGCAACTTCCAATGTTAGAGTTGAAGGCAAATTTATTGTTTTTAAGAGATTCTGATTTCTGAACATATTTGAAACCAGGTGTGTTGTTGTTGGAGTGAGCTGTGGTGCTAATATTGCCAACTACGTCGCGCAATATTCAGTAAAGGCGGGCAAGCTTCTCGACCCGGTGAGAGTGGTAGCTCAAGTCTTGATGTACCCTTTCTTCATGGGAAGCATTCCTACACCTTCGGAGGTCAGATTGTCTCATTCATACCTCTACGACAAATCCATGGCCTTGCTCGCTTGAAACTGTTTCTACCTGAAGCTGACTTCAGTTTGGACCACCCGCAGCCAACCCTCTCAACCATGCCAGGAGGTGCCCTCAAGTACATGCCACCAACTCTGACTATCACCGCGGAACATGATTGGATGCGTGACCGTGCCATTTCATATGCAGAGGAGCTTCGGAAGGTCAAGATAGATTCCCTGTTCTTGACTACAAGGACGCAATTCATGAGTTTGCGACGCTTGATGCGCTGCTCAAGACTCCACAAGCTCAGGCTTGCTGCGACGACATTGCTATATGGATGAAGAAATATATATCTCTGAGAGGGAACGAGCTATCTTACTAGCAAGACTTGGAATACTGGAAAGGCAAGGATCTTATGTGAGGCAATGCCACGCCATTGAAGGAGTAACTGAGGTTACACGATTTGAAGCGGATGGATGGTGCTGATTGTATGATTGGCTGAGACTGAGAGCTATGGGAAGCTGCTATACATATTTGTACAGATTGAAGTAAGGTTTTTGGGTTTTTCTTTTCCTGTAATGATCTTTCATGTAAAATAGTTTTTCTAGTGTACATTTTAGTTTTGGACAAATAAATTAATTTTATTATTTTTTGGTGGCGGAAGCGGGTATATCAGAAGAAGAAAAAAGAACAATTTGTTCCTTTTTGACATTAAGCTCTCCCTTTCTTATATTGTAACGTATGTTGCACATTGCATATTAGATTTTGTATGTTTTATTCAGGGATATAATTAATTAAAACAACAAGGTATATTGAAGAAATAAATGGGTTCAAAGTACCAAATTAATTTAAAACCTAGGTTTTAACCTCTTGCGTGAAGCAGTCCTGAAAGTTTTGTTCTTATCCAAAATTAATTAATTCTTAACTAATTGAACTAAACTCGTATGAAGATAGTGCTCAAAGTCTGATACTAAGGATGTGTACCTAATCAGCCTGAAACTGACAGATTAATCCGTATCCATCTTAGCGTCACTCCGATTAACTCAAATTAGGAATAAACAGAGTCTAATAGATCTAACTCGAAAGTTGATTATGTCGTCTCGACTAACATATCTTTTTCTTATTTAAAAAGAAAAACCTAACGTTCTTAATTTTAACAAAAAAAAGAAACGCAGAGCATGGGTAGGAAATATTAACATTTAGTTCCTAAAAAAAATAAAAAAATATTGACATTTTAGAAGGCCTAAATACAAAGAAATGAAATATAATTACATAGGTTGGTCGATTCGACCGATCGATCGAAACTTTTCAAACCGAAAATCAAACCGAACATATTTTTTGAACTGAATCGAACCGATTTTTTATTTCGGACTGATCGAAAACCAAACCGAAAAAATCGATCGATTTCGGTCGAACCAAAAACCGACCGAAACATATATATATATATATATATATATATTTTGTAAATAAACATATTTTTATCCTAATTATTTAATTAAAATATTAATTAATTATTATATAAAATATATAAATATATAAAAATAATAATTCTGGTTCGGTTACCGACCGAACCTAAAATATAAAACCGAGAATCGAACCGAAAATCAATTTTAATTAAAATTTTGAACCGAACCGAGAATCGATTTTCTCAAAAATCGAGCCGAACCGACCGAAAATTATCGATTCGATCGGTTTTTTCAATTCGATTCGATTGATGCACACCCCTAATATAATATATGTTGTGGCAAAGCTACCGCGTGTATAATTTTTTATTGATATCCATATATTGCAATTTGCACCGCGGCCTCCAATTTTCAAAACTCTTGCAAGCATAAAGATATTAGGAAATCCACAAATTATTAGAAAGGAGAAAAATGAAAAATAGCGTATAATTTTTTATTGATATCCATATATTGCAATTTGCACTGCGGCCTCCAATTTTCAAAACTCTTGCAAGCATAAAGATATTAGGAAATCCACAAATTATTAGAAAGGAGAAAAATGAAAAATAGCAGGGAAAAAAGAAAAATAGCAGGGAATAAAGAAAAAGAAATTGTGGATGAGGCTTAGCCAGAAGGGCCCATCCATATTCCATACGCTCAGCTTCCAGCAAGTAGCAGTAGAATAACGATTCTTCAAAATTTGTAAAACTTGAGAGAGAGCAGTAAGAAGGTTGTGGTTATGGAGGTAGCGATGTCTTTGAATCCACTGGTGCGGTTGCCTTTGTCCTCCCATGGAAGAATGCATGACGATTCAGTCATTAGACACTCACTGCTTTCCACAAGAACACAACCTTCAACAAATCCAAAGCCTCACAGATTGATGGTAGTTGAAGCTAAAGGCAAGAAAGGAATGGCTTCTAGACAGTATCAGCGCACACCCCGCCCCTCTTCCCAAGCTCGAAGATGATGGCAACCCCAAGTTCGTCGTCTTCATTCGCATGGCTAATGTCAGCTCATCTCTCTCTCTCTAAAGCAACATTTAAGTGATCAAGATTCTTGAATTGTAATCTAATTTGTCTATTGGGTCAATATTTTCTTGATCTGTGCTATTGAATTTTATGAAAATTGAATTAAGATGCCATCTTTTCGAGTGTGCTGTGACTGCTGTCTAATTAGTGGCTTTGTGAATTCGCAACTTTAAGGCTTATTTTTTGTGAAGCTTGAAACATTAGTAACTAATGAAAAAAATGGTGTTTTGTTGTTTGCAGGTCTACCTTTGGTACCCACTTAATATTGTGACTGGTGGGACAACAGCGAAAATCATGGTGGCTGCAAAGGATAATTTTCTTGGCAAATATATATACAAAGATACTCTAGCAAGGAATCTTGCATCAGTCATTTATCGAGTGAGTATCCTCCTATTTGCGTTTCCCCTGCAAATATATACCATCTATTACTAGTCTCAGCAGATTTTGGTCACGTTCGTCTCGGATGAATTTGTTCATCCAGTGAGGGGTTAGTTTGTATGACAAGTGACAACATTCCATATATTTCTCTGTGGGCTCTAATTTCATTTTGTGCTATGTCATTATTTAAATGTCTTAGTGGATATGATCATAGAATTGGAGTATGTAGTTTAGAAGCTTTAGATAACACATATAAATTATCAAATAACTAGATCAGGATTTTCCACAGTCTCATTCAGTGTAACAAGTAGTGTAATTTTCTGTTATATAATGTGTTATTGCAGTTTTCAGTTTGATTTTATATTGAAAATAAAGCAAGCACATTGTGTCTTCCATTGTAACAGGATGAAAAGGAAATACAGAAGATGGCTCAGAAACAGTTTCGTATTGCGGTCTGCCACTGATTTCCGATATGGCTACAAACTTGTGGTAGTGTTTCAAATCACTTGTTTTGGTCTAAGATCCTAACGCTACCCAAAATGTTTTAAAACTTGCTCCTAACATGCAGGAAAACAACAATTTGCGGGCTGCGCTAGCTGCAAACGATGTAATTGAGGTAATACTTAGCTGCTGACCCTTTCTTATACACTTCAGCGTCAGAAATGTAGAATTGTTAATCATTCTCGAGTAATAAATAAAAGAGGGCAGAAATTGAAGTAAGATTGCACCTCATGCTGAGTTTCCTGCATTGGATGAAAAATCTCTTTCGATAGAGCACGGCCTTGGATGTTGATGAAAATGATCAAGTGATTAGTTTCTTCACACGAGTGTGATCTAAAACTTATGCTGCTGCTTTAAGTCTTCATATTGCTATTCTAGCAGAGTTACGTTTTAGGCTGCTGCTTTAAGTCTTCATATTGATATTCTAGCAGAGTTATGTAGTTTTAATCTGTTTTGAGGTGGTAGTATCTGTAATCTGCTGATTAGCTTGGACATTTTATTCTTCTGCTCTTAGTATCTTTTGATGCTTCTCATCTCTTAAATTGTTGGAACAAATGCCGTGCTAGCACTCCATATTCTTTCCGTTGTCTCCTCTTAACAAGCATCATGTTTTGGGGGCAATTTTGCAGCTTCCCAGACCGGATGAACTCAAAACTGTCGTTGACAAGGTGAAGGACTTCTTTGGCGATGCCAAAGAATCTTTTGGGAAGATGACATTCTTGAACACTGGAGATGATTCTTCGGAAGAGGAAGATGCTAAAGAAGCTCCTAAAGAAAAATCCAAGGAAAAATCTCCGTGAGTCTCCCAAAAACTATAAGTATTATTCAAAAGAAGTCTTGTGTAAGATGGTCTGATGGATCAAAGACGGGTCATAATCTGAATCCAAACACAATAATACAAATATGACATACCATTATGGATTCGGATATTTGACTGGTCCGAGTCTTACACAAGTTTTCGCGTTATTCAAATCATCGCCGTCTTCTTTTATCTTCAAGACTGACTAGATATGAATTCTCAATAGGGTGAAAAGCTGAATCTGTTCTGGCGAAGAAAGAAGCTGAAGAAGGATAGCGACTTTCCAATCACATTCAGTTTTGTACACGACAACATTTGTTTATAGTTGTAGGAAAACTGTTCCATTTTCCGGTCGCCTTTTGTTCCTCCATTCATCTTATAGTTTTGGCTGTGTTCTTGAATATTTCATACTTGCACAAAAACGTGGAGGTGACATTTCTTGGGATTATCACCCTTTATTTTGATGATTGAAATGTGCTACGGTGTTGTATATATATACATTTAGCATAATTTCACTTATTTTCTAATTAATTAAGTGTGATCATGCTAAATTATATTAATCAAATAATCATCGTATTAAACTATAATGAAACTAAATGATGTATATATTATGAGGGCTTGTTTCGCCTGATGATCAAATAGCTAGTCAAATCCAACAAAAAAAGAGTCATATGATTTCGATTAATGCCAAATTTGTTGTTAAATCATCAGAGTCGACAACGTGTAACAGAGTGGAAGATGCAGCAAATCTCATATCTTTTGGCCGCAGCTTCACAGAAATTGATTAACCAAAATGCAAACTAGTCGAAATGCATATCCCACTAACCTTGTCGTCATTACCACGAGCCTTGTAGCTCAATGGAATCAACTGATTATTAAAACTTTTCATCGTTTACATCAATCTTATTAAAGAAAACAGAAAAGTTCTTCAAGCAACATCGCCCAAGTCTGTATTCTTCTCCATAAACGAAGAACCAGTTTCAGCTGTTGAGGTTACACTCGAACACACGGAAAGTACCAAAACGGAAAAGCTTAAATGTCCAAAGACACCTTCTATTACTACAGTTGAAATATATCAACTAGACAGATAGGAAATACAAGTCATGTAGCCACAGAAGCTGCTTTTCTATTCATGGGATATGTTCATGAACAAAAAGAGGAGGTCAAAGTAACATCGAATGCTGAGACTTCTGACCTGTTTATTCTGTTGATTCCACAACAAATTTTACAGATGGTGTGCACCCGACTGGTCATAAGTAAATGTCTAAGAGTACATTCTTTTTCTAACAAAATCAGGGACCCGTCACTGCTTGTTTCTATTGCGAGCTATTTCCCTTGCCATCTCCCTCATTTCCTCAGGGGATGGCGGCCGTGGCGCTTCAGGCGGATAGACCACATATTGGCGCTACACAATACATTAAAAACGTACAGCTTTATATGTCATATAAGAAAATCAGGTACATATTCATCCATATGCGTGAGTTCAATATCTACTTGATTATAATTTTGGCTATTTTTACAACGATGAAGTAAAGCAAAAGGCTAAGCGAAGTTTGTTCCATGAAAGTAGAAAATTGAAGCTGAAGCACCATTCATTTCCTGCAATAACATAAAAAATAGCTTTTCCTTCTTCAGTTCCATTTTTTGCTAATCTATATTATATGGAAGCTAAGAGCTATGCAGCCTATGCTATTATCATTTTTTGACAATGATAAACAGTTGAGTTGAGAATCCATTTCATTGTAGTAATTAGTAAAGATAAATTGATAAAATAAATGTAATGAAAGCTTCACCATAAACTATCAACTTCTACATTGTCAAATTTAACTACTAAATTTGTACCTCCAGTGAACTAAGCACCCAGTTTAGTTGAAAATCCATATATATATATATATATATATATATATATATATATAGAGAGAGAGAGAGAGAGAGAGAGAGAGAGAGATTTTTCAGCATAGCTAGATAAACTGATAAACCAATGGTAATGGAAGCTTCACCATAAACTGACAACTGCCACATTGTCAAATTTAGTAGTTAAATTTGTGAGTCTAGTGAGATATTACCCCACCTCTACTCGTTTCTACCCAAATTCAACCCTAATTTCCTCCACCGTGAACAGATATACAACAAAATAAAACACCCAGAAATGAAAAAATTCTTCCAAACACGATCAAACATCACAAAGGAAGCTCAAATCCACAAAAATCAATTCAGGAAATGAGTTTATTGCCAAATTGATGCCTATTCTTTTCAGGATCAATTGACTAAAATCCTAATTAACAAACAGTAAGAAATAAATCGCAGAATTAAAAAAAAAAGGAAGGTAACGAAAATGAAATGAATTCTTACATTTCCCATAACTTTCTGAAGATTCTTGGTATTGCTGGCGAAGAAGTACATCATCCCGATCGGAACGGTGACGTACACTGCAAATTTCGCAATCTCCAAAACCCCTTTTGATGTACCCAAAGACGACATTTCTCTTTATTTGTTTCAGCTATCGTTTGCAGAAAAATTTTGAGATTACAAGAGAGAGATCAGCAGCAGCACTGTAGAACCTTTTGGAAAGAAAAAGAGGAGGGTATGAATTGCGATAGGTAGAGGTTTTCGTTATCTCAAAAATCACATGGGAGGTCGGTTTTGTAATTACGACAACCTTTTAATTAGTAACGATATTAACTTTAATACCAGTTCGTAATTAAATTACCATACAAAATTAGCGATCAAATGAAGTCGTTGGTTGTAGGCTTGTAGGTTTTCGTTAGGGCATGCCGCCCATTAGTGTTGATGAGCCCAATTTGCAACATCTAATTGGAGGCCAACATATCGCGATTACAACAATTTTTCACATATGGGTCACATTTTTTATAAATAGTAAGTTACATTTAGGTGATGATTAGGATTGAATTAAGTGGAAATAATAAATTTAAAAATAGAATGCCAACCGAAAAAGAATTAATCAAGTATTCCATCAATCCTGCTAATGTTAACTCATTATTTTTGGATACAAAGAATTGTTTTTTTATATATAAAATAATGTATGACACGAAATTCGAGTAATTTTTTAATTTAATTTTTGTGTGTATATGAGTCAATAATAACGGAACAACCTAAAGTGGTATACGAGCTAATATTAATGAGACGGAGGGAGTGATATACTTCCTAAAGTTGATGTCACAAGGAATGAAGTGGTTATTCATTTTGAATGCTTGGTATGAATAATGAAATGCACAAACTGAATATGTTTTTATCTTAAAATGATCAATTTACTCTTTGAGACATTTGTTGCAGAAAATTATCGTTTATAATTCAAATTACTTGATAATTACAATAAAAAATAATTAAAATGTATGATAAATAATGATTCTAGACATTTAGAATAAGATTAATAATTACGCATAGGGTGTAGAAAGTCCGGCCGATGGGCTGGGTTTATGTATTTGCTGGTGAAAAATATGAAATTATTAAGAGGAGCAATCCTGGGCGGCCTCCATCGCCATGCGCATGCAAAGGTCGGATCCAATCCATTTAATTATATTCATAAATACTATCATTTTAATTTATGATAACTCTTAATTTTATTGGAATATTAACTTCTTGGTAAATGATAAAAAAAAATGTAAAGAGAAATAATTATCACTTTTATTAAGAAAACTGTCACTTTTATTCATAACTATCGCTTAAATTTTTATAATTGATAATAATTTTTTAGAATAACTATCATTTTTATTAAGAGTAACTATCTCTTTTATTTAGAATAACGACTACTTTTAATTATAAGAATAGTCAATTTTGCTCATAAAGTACTCTGACTTTTATTCAAATAATTGTTACTTTTATTTAAAAAACTATCACTTATATATATTGCTGATTACGGGTTCGATACCAAGTCGTACTTAATTCGAACCTAACTCAAGCGGATGGTGAGGGAGAGCCCGCTCAAATATTTGTAAATTATTAATTGTTTGTTATAAATTAGTATGATGTTATTTCATTGTATTACTTTTCTAATAAAATATTATTCGATGTTTGGAAAAGATGTTTACATAATTATATTTTCCTTTTAATTGTTGTTTCACATAAATCCCGTTTGTGTATGGATGATATTTGTATTTGTAGAAAAGGATCTTTCATTTAGCAAATTCAAATTCCTTTGTTCCTCTTTGAAATTATATTCACAAAGTTACATACACTAACACCAACTTCTTTAAATGATTCGAACGTCCGATTTGTTGGTTGAAGGAGAAACCTCTTACTAACTAATCTAATTAAGTTCATGGTTTTTCTTATAAAATTTATTTTTGTAATGCATTTCAAACAGTCAAAAATAAAGAGTTTTTTATACATATCTATTTCACGCCGGATTATATCTAAAAAGAATCGCTTAGAGAAGACTTTGTATTAGAAATTCGGCTACTCTTAGGTAGAGTCGAATTTGAATCGGTCGAACTGAAACGATGGTATATAAATAGAGGCTAGAATAGAAGAGGGGACACTCGGATCGATATACCTCGGATCGATCACTTGATCTCTACACTCTTGTGTAACTTCTTACACTCTCAATACATATACTCTATAACTTTGCTCGGTGAGGCGTCTATTTTAAAGATCAAACCACGTTAATTACCGTGTTCGTTCTTGTGTTTAATTCCTATGGAAATTAAGATCGATCCTTGCGCGATGCGTAGAGACCAGTGTTACGTGTTTTCGATCAACTTTTGTTCTGAGAATCGAATCGCAGCGATGAATACCGGAAGTTATACATCCGGTCGTGGCAAGCAACAGCGGCGTGGCGGCGAGGCCCAGCTCGGCTTGGGAAGAGCAGGGCGGGAGCAGGCCCAGAAGGGCATGTCCAATCTCTCGGCGAGCGAGGCCATCCCATCACATGAAGAGCGAATACCGTGTGAGGTCTGTGGCAACGAACGAAGAACCTAAAACGCGGACAGACTGGCGACGCGCGTCGAGGGGTTTAACTTGAAACGAGATAGCTTTCTCGATACCTGCGGTGAAAGCACTGAAGGTCGGCCGCGTCGATCGAAGAGACGCGGCGGCTTCGTCTAAACGGTAGCGCAGAATGGATCCCCAGGCGTCCAGTCGTGGTGCTCGCTACCTACGCGAGGGTTGGGGCCCGACCACCAGCCGCGAGGGACGGTAGCGGCGGAAAGGACGATGTGACCTTCGCCGAGGTCGGTCAGCCATCAAAACGAGTTCGATGTCGGCGAACTCCGCCCCTCTCACGGGCGGCAAGCGAGTGCGAGAGCCATAGCCGCCCGTTCTCAAGCGAAATACTCGACACTCACTCACGACAAACGTCTGGGTGAGAGGCACGCTCATCTATGGCGGACTAAGGGACGCGAGAACTTAGTCTACATGTTCCGATGTAATATAATCAACCAGCGCCTCAGGCACAATTCACATGTGCAAACTCTTCCGGAGTTACTGGTAAAAACGCGCCAGCGGTGGTTGAAATCTACCTCGAGCATTGGTTCTCTGTGACATTATTGGTGAAGGTTCTTCGAAGGTTCTTCCGGTGATCAAGCGTCGATAAGCATCACTCTTGGTGAGGCGAAGTCGAGGCGAGTCGGATTAGCGACTTATGGCGGGTTCGATAAGGAAACACTAAAGTCGAGGATATGAGCGACCTCTTCATCATCTGGCTTTCCAAGCGGCATCTTACAGGGCCCTGTCTGAGGAGATCGTCAAATACTGAGCCCGCCTTGCGTCGGGCGTGGCGCGTAGCGAATCGGTTCATGGGGCGGGGCGAAGCGGACAGAGAAAGTGCGGGCGACGAGGTGGAACCGCCACAAAGGAAGAAGAAAGGATGATGGGAAGCAGGGGCGGTAATCCGGTAGAAATCGAAGAGAAGGGAGACCTCGCTTTATATTAAGAAGCTCGGTGCAAAGTAGCTCGATATTATAACCGGCGTCTGAAATCCAGACAATTCAAGTGGGCGACCTCGTGCATGAGTTGAGTCTTTATGTCGATGGTTTTCATTAATGAAATCTTTTTCTTCGTACCCGAGTTGAGTCTTGCATATTTCATTTGTCACTTATGCACATACTCCCCCGATATCTGATACCCTCTACGGAGGATGAACAATACCCTCTAGGAGGATGAACAATACCTCTTCGGAGGCGAACTATGCCACCCTCTACGGAGGATGAACCATACCCTGCCCGGAGCGAACTATACCCCTCGAGGGGCGAAATACCCTCGGCGGAGGACAGTACGTTCGTTTAATCGAGGGCGGGCTCAAAGCAGCGTGAGGGGACACCCCTAGCGATAAAACTTGCCATAAAGGAACCTACCTCCGTTTATTTGGAAGGGGACCTCGAGCGATAAAACTTGCAAAGGAACTGTATACCTCAGTTCATTTCGGGAAGAGGGACCATCCTAGCAATATTTCTTGCGAAAAGGAACCATACCTCCGTTCACTTTGCCGGGAAGAGGAACCACTAGCAATACTTCTTGCCAAAAGGAACCCCACCTTCGCGTTTAATCACGAGGTCGACATCGCCGCCACCTCCGGCTCCGATCATGGCCCAGCCTCGCGGTTCTCGGCTTTCTCGCTTCCGACCCGGCGCCTCCGTCTCGCCTTCAGCGGGCGAGACCGCCTCGACCGCCGTCGCCTCGGCCACAGCGCCTCATCTCGACCTTCCCACGGGCCGCCGCCTCGACCCTCGCGCCGCCTCGGCCCGCAGAGGCCGACTCGCCCGGCATTCGCCGCCTACCTCGACCTTCCACAGCCTCCTCACCGGCCTCCAGTCGGCCTGACGCCCCGCCATACTCGCCCCGCCCGGACGCCGTACCCTCTTCGGCCTCGCTTCCCGAGCCATCTGAGCCACCGAGACCATGTACATCGACTTCGCGCAACGCGGTTAATTCGACTTCGGCGGCGGCGGCGTGTTCGACTTCCCGCGGTGGGCGGCGACATTCGACTTCGGCGACGCCAAGCGGTGAAGCGGCAACATGCGACGGCGCGCGCTCGACAAGGTGAAGCCAGCAACATGCGACGGCGCGCCTGGCAGGTGATGCCAAGTAAAATGCGACCGGCGGTAAAGACAAGCGGCGTAAGACTTGGCGCATAACACCTCGTCGGTGAAGCGGTCCAAGACTTCGCAGACATAACGCCCGTCGGTGAAGCCGGCAAGACAAAGCAGCCCGATAACGCCCGACAGTGAAAGCTAGCCCAGACCTCGACATAGCGCCGTGACAGTGAAAGTCGGCCGAAGACCTCGGCATAACGCCGTCGGTGAAGCCGGCTGAAGACCTCGACGCGCCTCGTCGGTGAAGCCGGACCGACTTGGCGCGCCTCGTCGGTGAAGTTACCGAAGACCTCTAAGCATAACGCCTCGTCGGTGAAGCCGGCCGGAAGACTTAACGCGCCTCGTCGGTGAAGCGGCCGGAAGACCTCGGCATAACGCCTCGTCGGGTGAAGCGGTCGAACCTCGTCATAACGCCTCGTCGGTGAAGCGGCCCAAGACTTGTTATAACGCCTCGGCGGGTGAAGCCGACCAAAGACCTCGGCATAACACCTCGTCGGTGAAGTCGAGCACGAACTTGCGCCCGGCAAGATATCTGAACAACAAGACATGACTTCGGGCCTACGGCGGCGGTACAGCGACGCAAAGTTTGGCGGGGCGGCGACATCGACGGCAGCGCGGCGGGGCCAGCAGCGACATACGACTGACTTTCGGCAGAACGCGGCGAAGCCAAACGACATTCAACGGCGGGCGGCCGGTATCGGCGCTCACCTCGCGGACTACAATTCCGGCGGCGTCGACCACCGTTCCCCTCCATCACGACCTCACCCTACGTATTTTGGGGTGGATATGATGAGATATACCAGTAACTTCTTGAGCGGCGTTAAATTTAGTTAACTGTATAGTGTTTAGGATACTCTAATTAAATTTGATTAATTAGTATGTAAAAAGACGAAAGAAATAGAAACTAGCCGTTGGTAGCAGTAGCAGTGCCCAATTCAACATCCAGAACACCGCCCTCTTCAGGAGCACAACTTAGTCAAGAGCTTCCCGTTTTCTGACACTCTTTTGAAATAGCTCATGCTCAATTGATCTCCAATGGCTCCCTGAATCAGATGAAACTCAGTTTTTTTTTTAAAATCATAAATTTTTCATCAAAAACAGAGGCTCATGAGCGTGAAGAACAACTAAATTGGCCAAGAATTTGTGAAAATCTTAGTAGGTTTTTGTTTCTCTCTTCTTTTTCTTATTTCCTACTTGATTGTTACTGTTTGGAAGATCGATGGGGGAATCTACTGCGTTCCTCGTACGCTCATTTTCTCAGCCTTCTCCTACATCCGAAGAAGAAAAAAAGGTATATTCTTTCTCAAGATCCTTTGTGTCTCCTGTTTTAATCATAACATTTTCTGTAGTGCTATCGAAAGCTTATGGGATTCGTTTTAGTTCAATTTTTAGCTCAAATAATGTAGGTTTCTTGTAAATGATGCTGCTGGTGTTAATTGAATTAACCGAACTTAGTTCGAATTTTCTATCGCGGTTGTTTCATAAACTTGATTTAGGGATCTGGACTTGAATGTGTAAACATCATATTTGCAGGCCGTTCGTATTCAATGAAGAGATCGAATAATTTACCTTATTTAAGCGCAATGTGATCAGGAAATATTGGGTGATTTGTTACTGTTCCATGAAACATTTTCTCTTTCATGAATCATAAATATCGCCTTTATCTACTAATAGCGGTTTTATCACAAGCCTCATACTGTATTATCTCAAAACAAAAACAAAAAACACAATCCTCATACGTAACACTGTGGAAAATTGGTGCATATGTTTGCAAATGCAGCACATTTCCATTAGAGTTGGGTTTTAGCAAGTTGAGTGCTAGAGAGCCCTCAAAATGAATTATTGAACATCATACACCACGAAGTGCAATTTTTTGGATAAGGCTATTGATATTTTTGCAGGGGAATCCAATAGATCGGGCTCTAACAGCATCAGTATCTTTTGGGAGGTTCATGTCTGAATCGTTAGACTGGGAAAAATGGTCAGCTTTTACTAACAACCGATACTTGGAGGAAGTTGAGAAGTATTCCAAGCCTGGTTCTGTTGCTGAGAAGAAAGCTTACTTTGAAGCTCATTTCAAGAGAAGGAGAGCTGCAGCACTGCTCGAGCAACAAAATGCTGCAGCTTGCACTGTCTCTGAAACAGAAAATACAGTAGATAAGATTGACGACAATTCATCCTTGGATTTGGGCCATGTACAGAGAACCAGCTATGTGGTCACTGGGAATATGAAAGCAGAGATTCAGAGTCGCAATCCAGTTGTTCCCTCTGGACAGAGTGGTAACCATGATACTTCAGTCAAAAGAACTTCGGAAGATACCAAACCTGGAGGAACTGAAAAAGCCATCGAGCCACTTGTTAACCATCTTGAAGATGATGCGTGCATTGGTGATACGGTGTCCAGGGAGGATAACACATGCAGCAAGGTATGCATTAAACTGTTCTGCATTTATTATGTCTAGTCACCAAAGTTAAGTTCGTTGTGAACTGATCTTGCTGTTGTTATCTTCCAGGATGATTCTGCTATAAGAAACTCGGCATCTGGTGAGAAGATACCCAAAGTTCCTTCTGCTAAGATGTTGATAAAAGGGGTCACTTCCAAGTGTCCACCTTCAGTGGAACCAATAGTGCCTGTGCAACACAAGAATATTGATAAGTCACCAGAGAGCAAGCGTAATTCAATGGACTCAAGCAACAAAAGGAGATCCAACATAACATCCATCCACATGTCTATTAGTTTAGCTTCTTGTTCAGGTGTTGGCCACAAGGACATATCTTCAGGTCTACCAAAGATCGAGAATTCAAGAATCATCAGAACTCCAGCAAAGAAATATAAAAACAGCGCACTTCCTCAAACTTCAACTAGGGTAATATCTTAGATCGGTGCTCTGACTTCCACCACCCGGTTATTCCGTTTCAGTGATTTATAATGAATAAATTGTCTTCTGTGTGCAGGCGTCCGTGAATGGTTTAATCAAGCATTTTTCAGTCGCACCTACAGCAGAAAATAAAAGGTCTCTTGTGTTTCCGACTTGAAAAGAAACATTTCCGAGATGATCTAGATCTCTTTACATTTATGATTTACCAATGGCTAATGCAGTGACTCATTTTAATTGATTAATAATTTTACAGGACCGCAAGACCACATGGTGATTTAATTTCAGAAGCCAAAACAGCAGATGTAAAAGTTCAGTCTCCATCCTCAAAGTAAGCATTTTAGCCTGTTGCTCATGTGTTAATGTCTGGTTTTGAAGTATTTTAAGGGCAGGTTTGGTTTATCACTAAATGATCATGTTCAGGTCATATATACTATGCTGAGAAAACTGAAAGATGACACTGAGAATTTTATTTTTATTTTCTCTCTCTTTCTTCAGCTACTCCAAGTCTTCAAATTTATTTGGAAACAAAGCACGACTACCGACTGTGCCTTCTTCCTTCACGTTTAAGAGTGAAGAAAGAGCAGTAAAACGGAGAGAGGCAAGTCATTATGTTGTTTCCATTTTCACCAAAAATTATCCGACTTCTATTCTCTTATTCTAATGCATTTGCTTTATCTATCCTTCAGTTTTTTCAGATGCTCGAGCAGAAGGCAAAATTGAAGGAGAAACATCACATGCATGCCAAACCACAGGTCCACTGATGATGCTATCTTGCAAGAAACTTTTGATATACCTACCCATATTTCTAAAGAAACAAGCTTTGTAGAGCTGAAAAACTTTTATGGAAACTGCAGTAAAATATGTGCCTCACGCCTGCTTGTCTGAGGAACCTATGTAAATTCGCCAGCAGTTGAAATGCCAGGGTGCAGATTGGAGAGTATAGAAAGATTTTAAAAACATTGCAAATAAAATAACCAACAAAAACATGTTATTCCTGTTTGAGCAAACTAAAGTTTGGCATAGATGGTTAAGGAACAGCTTCCATGAATTTATAGTGTAGGTTTGCAAGACGAAATAAACATCAAAATTTAATCAGCTTTTGTTATGCAGGTCACTGGACGAAGTAGTAATAAGGATGTTCGCAACTCCATTGCAGTAGAAATATCAAAAGAGCAGAGGCTCCTTAAGAAACATAACAAAAAAGGTATATTTTTTACTTCCTCTGCACCATATGACATCATAACTCCTGCCAAGCTTTACAACTAGTGATATCTGTTACTTTTGCGGCTAAGATCAACTTTTAATGTTTGATACTCAAAACAATTTTTCTTGGTCCGTTTCCTCATCTAATCATGACTGGTTAAATTTTTGCATCACATGATATGATATCTTCATTTACTTTTTATTCATGATGTTCGATGCAGATTCCAACTGTGAGACCTTGTTTTACAAAAATTGAAGAAAGAGCTGCAGCTTTCAAAGTTCAGGACAGTAACATTATAAGACCTCCTTGGAGGTTCTCGGTCAAGACAGAAGGTTCCAAAGATTTTACTGCAAAGAATAGCCATCCGCCAAGCCATTCTGCAAAATGTGTGCCAAAGAAGATTATGAATGAAAATGCTTCTCCAAATATCCAGTTTTGACTGCTGAAACATACCTTTGTTGCTCTCTGGAGAAAATAGTTACAGCAGCGCAGCGCCCGCCTTGCGTACGGAGGAAGTAAGTGCTTTACTTTTTTTGGTTGCTGCTGATAAGTGATTCCTTAATAAGTAGAAGTTGAAGAAGTGAGATTCCTTGTAAAAGCCTTATAGTTGTTTTTATTTGGAAATAGGAACGAATGTGTTGAAGCTCTGTTTGTAATGACTAGTTGCAATTGTCAGTTGGGTAATATAATATACAATTAGAAGTTTGTTTATCATCTAATGTAAAAATTAATGTACTCATTATAAGATTGTCACGGCTCACAAGTAGAGACATCAATCCAACTCGAAATTGATGGATTTGCCTGAATAGATCGAACAAAAGGTGGATTATGTCCGAAATTTCTAGCCTGAAAAAGATTAAGCTCGATTGGCCGGAAATGAAAATAGTCTGAGCCCGATAAAACTTGCCCTAGAACCAAAAAATTTCTCGCTACTTGATTTTCAAATGTCATTACTTAACCTAAACCTGGATGAAAACTTGATTGTTGCAAGATAAGGTGTTTCATGGAGAAACGAGAAGTACATAGATCTGACTCTTGAACCTCAATGCAGCACCTTCATGAAACGAGAAGCACATAGATCTGACTCTAATCAAAGTAGCCATACTTTTGTTATATTAGTTTATGTATTTTTTTATTCTTTTTCGATAGAAAAATACTTCATCCGTTCTCCAATTTCATTCATAGTTTTCTTTTTTTAGTATGTCCCTTAATTTTTTCATATTTTATTTATGGTAACTATCCCATAAAATATTCTCTATTTATTACCCTCAATAATACATTTATTTATATATTTTACCATCCATGACCACCACTGTTTCTCTTTCTTAACCAACCCACTTTATACGTTTCATCACATATGCTCCATCCCTAACTGATTTAATATTATACTAATGTGAGATCCTTACTATATTCACAATACACTCAACAACTTTTATTAAAACTAATGCTGAAGATTCATAGGAATAAATTTTGGGGACAGATCAACGGCAAGTACCAGTTTAACTTGGGGGGGTGGTGATTTAGTAGCAGTGGGCGGCAAAGTGGCTTTGTTACCGATTCCGTTAGGAACCGCGGATTTTTTGGTACCCTCCGTGGACGAACCTTGCGGAGGAACCCTTAGGTTTTCGGGGCATTGGATTCTCACCAATGTAGAAAAAAATCCGTTGCTAAATGAATTCCAATTTGTTGGCTAATGCGATGGTCATCGGTTCGATTCCGATAGCCGGCTTTTTTATTCCATTTTTGAAAAATGGAGAATCTTCCTGATTAATTGCCCTTTGCTGTTCAAACTGAATCGTTTCATTTTTATAATTTTCTAATTGTCCCTCGTGGCCCAACCCTAGACACTCTAAGATCATTTTTCAAACCTGCTCCCATTTCGAATCAAGAGATAGATACTTCTCTTTTATTGCGGGTTCTATTCGGAACAGCCCCGAGCGTGCTCTATCAAAAGAAAATTTCCATTCATGCATTTTATCAGATTCTAATATTATTGACCGGTTTGCGCGTATATGCAGAAATATTTCTCATTATCATAGCGGATCTTGCAAAAAAAAGAGTTACCCAAGAAATTTTTTTGGGGCAGAGGGCAACATAAACTGTAAGAATTAAAAAGAATAAAAAATGAGCAATACTTAATTAGTTTATTTTCGGATATAATATAAGATGGAAAAGTGTAAGTAATACTTCTGGATATATTTTTGACCTTTCGTCTCATTAAAAAGAAAGTAGATTGACATCCATTTTGATGTTTTCCTATTCTACTGGAGAAAACAAAACATGTCAGAACAAAATTATATATAATGTTAGGATGACATTTCGAATATACGCACGTTTTGGGGTCTCATGTGACTGGAAAATGGCAAAATTTATCCAACTCATGTAGGAAAAACATGACTTCTCTCCTTTCTTAAGAGGAAGAGATAACTTCTCTTCTTAAACCTTTTCACACAGTACTCTAAATCTAATCATTCTATACATTTCATCTGGGAACAGTGTCCCAAAAAACCAGACTAAATCAGAAGCAGAATATGCATATTAGAACAAACCAACAAGCAATATGCACATATTTTCGATCATCCATGATACAGACCTTGACTCGTCTCGTAGCATTCGACTCCGTCGCTATTATACTCATTCTCAAAGCTTTGCAAATCGTACAACTCCGGCCTAGCATGATCAGCAGCAACGAGATTGCTACAACCAAATGATTCTAAGCTAACAAGTTGATGAGGATTCTGCAGATGATAACTGTGATCACTTGCATAGGAATAAGCGTTGAGCTCCACGTCACCGTGCAGCCTAAGAGCTGCTGCATCTGATCCTGTTCCCACAGTCATGTTCTTGAAGGAAGATTCCAAATTGTTGTGCAGATTCTGCTCTTCGAGGGCGTGTGAGTGTGTGGGATGGGCTTGCTGTGTGATTGAGAGCAGAGCACGATCAGGTCCAATGGCGTAGCTTTTGTTCTTGCTGTAGATGTGGTTGATGTTTGCTTCGATTGGTTGATCTGCAGCTTCCCTACTCAACACTGGTGGGAAGTGATGATGCTCTGGCTGGTGGAAATGCGGCTTCATGTGAGGGGTGGGAGCTCCATTACTCCAAGCGTAGTGACCTTGGATCTTGGACTCGGATTTCAGCAGCTGATTGTAGTCCATTCTTGAGGGAGGTGGATCATCCGCGACGTCTCCTACAAAGAGAATCTTATCGGCCTCCGCCTGCAATGGCATTGCTAGAATCCCGGCCTCACGGTGGTTGTATATATGAGCACCGTAGCTCTCGTTGATAGTGATGTTCTGCTGCAGAGTCACTGAGTTTGGCCTTTCTGAAGGATAATCTGAGAGCTTCATTCCATTACATGCTGCTTTTAGGTCATTTTCCTTCTGCATCCTGCTCAAGTTGAGCCTATACTTCTGGAAGAAAACATGAAATTGAATATGTAAAAACTAAGGTTTTCCTTGATAGGAATATGAAGAAGAGGAGATTTGTACCTGCAAGTGGCTAGCAACATTCTCTCTTGTTAGCCATGGCACTCCCATCAAGTCAAGTATTTTCTTGGGGCCAACTTCTGCACACACCAAATCATCATAAATCAGTATCTTTTTTGTTTCCTTATGTTATAAACAAACAAACTTACTGTCCAAGTCAATGCGGTTGAAAGCTTCGACGAATTTCTGGTGAAGATCAAAGGTCCAAACGACTCTAGGTTTCTTGAGAGAGGTAGGATCAGCAGTCTTGTTATCGACATCTTTTCTTTTGTTGCCAATGTCAATGACCTCAGAGTTGTTAGGAGTATGGTCTTGTTTTGGTTGAATAGGTTTGAGCTCGTGTATTCTCTTCCTAAACACATGCTGCCATATGTTGCGGAGCTCCTCCATTCTTATGGGCTTGAGAAGGTAGTCGCAGGCGCCGTGCTTGACCCCTTTCATCACCATGCTTGTCTCTCCATCCACAGACATCACTGCATGCCTCTCATCAATATTAAACTTCAAATTTTCACCCTAAACACTAGTCATTGCATGTATGAACTCACTTATGACTGGAAGATCCATTTTAAGGCCAACTTGTTTGATAAAGTTGAAACCATCCATGTCTGCCACCTTCACATCACACAGTACAATGTCGATTCCATCTTTTCGTTTCTCGAGCAGATCAAGCGCCTCTTGTGCTGAATTACATATACTTACTGAAAACTCACCAAGCCACCACATTATTAATGCGCACTTTCTAACTAACACTTCTCTAACCATAAAACTAGCTAAGACTTCTCTATATAACCATAAAACTAAACAGGTAATTAAGATTACTGCATGTCTAGAACTATTGAACTTAGTAGGGAATTATTGTTGCGCAATCTATTCTATTCAGTCTGTTAGCTATTGAACAACATGGTGCAAAAAGGGTTCCAATGAAATAGCTCACTAAGGTAAAATCAAGAACGGCTCGCATATACAATGTGGTATATATACACGTTATTCTAATTAAATCATCAATGTCATCTAGTGGCAATCATGGGCGAACTTCCACCATTATTTTCACAGATGCAAAGGTGGGAGTATAGCTAAGGGAAAGAGAGAGAATTTAATTAATCTTGAATAAAAGTGATATATATATATATATATCCAAGAACACAAATTCGATATGCTCGAAAAGATATTAACAATTAAGATTGTTTAGCAAGTGCATGCGTTGTGGTGAATGAGAGAGGGTACAGTATAGCTGAAGAAGACCTTGATAGTTGCAGTTGATGAGCATGTTGTGAAGAATGTTGAGACATGCAGGATCATGATCCACAACCAGAACCCGAAGACCCGCAGGAAAAGAATCGGACCTCAAAAGAGTAGAAGTCGATCCCATCAGCACTTGATTCCTCTTCTTCTCTTCTGCTATCAATAATTAAAGACCACTGCAAATGCAACTGTATATAGACGGAATCAACGGATTACAACAGATGTGCGAGATTTCCGGGATGGAGGGAGTTAGTTCAACTCACCATCAACAGTCAAAGAGAGAGAAAGGAAGCGACTTCGAGTTCGAAAAGGGAGAGAGTCTTGTTGGATAAACATTTGTCGCCGGTTATGTAGCTTGTGCTTAACAACCTCTTCAACACCTTGTTTATATATGTATCTTAGAGAAATCCACAATGTATTTAGACTAACTTTAACGGCCCATTAAGACTTTGGAATTAGTTAGGAAGAAAATTTTATTTGAGAATTTTGATAAACAATTTCAAGAACGAAGACATATATATCATCTATCCCTAACAAATATAGAAGAAAAAAAGAAAGAGAAATTGCATATGTTTCATTTGATTAAATAGTAGAATTCTATTACTTTAGAATAATAATTTTTTCATGCTTTTTTTGTTATCTTCAAATTTCAAAATATGATCTTTCACATTTAACTGGAATTTTTTTTAAGAAGGAAAAGACTATCATATAACTCCAAACCAAATCAGAAGCAATAGTGCTTTTTAGTTCCTTCTAAAAATCCAAACATTTGGACTTGAGCAATATTGTGCTGAAAAATGTGCTACTTTAGTAGAATGAAGTAATTAATTGATTTGCATTTATTAGATATAATATAGCATCTGTGAAAGTCTTATGCATCTTATTGATCATTTATGGATTAATTTGAGAAACATATCGGATATAGAATTAAATATTTTATTGCATCTTACTCCGAATAGACATTATTTAGTGATAAATGGAATGCATACCAGTCGGATTGATTAATTAAAGTTCTAGCTAGATTCAACTTCCCATAAAACGAATCTCACTCAAACTTTATATTTTTTGAATTTATTTGACTGAAAAATTTATTGGTGATAATGTCATTTTGTAATGCTTACTATTGTTTTGATCTTAGGAGAAAAATAAAATCCAACTTAACCTACAAACAAAAACGGTTATATGATCAATTAAGAGAATCTGCATGTAAAAAGTATCTATATATGTTATTTAATATTTATATTCAGGCAACTAAACTCTTCTTTCAAGATCGTATATTTTTTCAGGTATAGTTAAAAAAATAATACTTATTTGTCTTTATTGATTATAGTTTCAAAAAAAGAACCACATGATTTCACATCCTTACTCCACGATGAGTTAAGAGTTCTAATAAAGTAGAATAATTCTTAAAGCTCAAAATAATAAAATATTCACCATATTTAGATCTTCTACTTCCTTTTTTTTAGTATAAAATGCTATATAAGTTCTTTACCAAAACTTTCTCCATCGTTCGGTTCCATTCCTCACCAATACAATTTTGACATTATGGGGCATGATTTTTCAGATTATTCCAAAGTGTCATCTATAAATAATTAATTTCCGCTGATGCGATTGTCATTATTATTAACGTGGTTTGTGAAAATGGATGGACGATCATATGGTGATTGAAAGAAGTCACCGAGTCTTTTAAGAATATTTAAATAACAAGTTACTAGACAATTCAAGTTTAATGCAAGAAAAAGAAGAGACTAGATGGTATATATCGCATTTAACATGACAATATCAACTACAACACGATTTATACATATAGAAATATTCCTACAAGAGCTGGGGATTCTGTTTATAGATAAGGGATTTTGTCCCATTTTTAAATGTTCCAAATTAGTATCATACATCAATGTTTGATCGATGCAGTGTAATTTCTAAGATGAGCTAGTTGTCTGCCTCGGATCGTTTGAGATTCTATCCCATTAGTCCTGCGAGATTGCCTTGGAGCTGCTTCAGCATCACAGCTGCCATTGCAGAAAAATGTGAAGAAATAAACATGTTGTTGTTGTTGTTGTTGTTGGAGTAGTAGAAAATGTTGATTGTGGGCAAGAATGTACCGTAGAATTCGCCTAGAGTGGCTCTCTCCTTCTTCTGGGCTTGCAAGAATGTACCGTAGAATCGGCATCCCATCCACGTAGACCTAATGTATGCATACAAACTATGCATTACAAAATATGAGGCTAACCATTACAGAACATGGGGCTGTAATCGAGCTACTCGGATCTCGACTTTATAAAAGTTTTTTCTTGCTTATTTGGTGAACCTTCTTAACTAGTGAGTTTGACACAATCGGCTCGTTAAGTCAACCAATTTGAAACTATAAATTATTAATTTTCTATAACATTATTGCAATTATACATACACAGCTCGTTAGCTAGTTAGGATAAGTTTGCATTACTTTTGGTGACACGAGTTTTAATAAATTGTAATGAGTGTAAAACGAGTGGAGATAATAAATGAGTATATTAATGGTTAGTGAGAGTAAATATGTGGGTCATGTGTGTGTGTTTTTTTTTTGTAAATAAGTGGTAAATTGAGGGTAGTTGATATTTCCAAAAATGAAAAATACAAATTTTTGGTGGACGTCTCAAAAAAATAATTAAATACAAGTTTTGATGACGGAAGGAGTATCTTTAAAATAATTAATGTTTCAAATTTAAATCTTCATTCAAAAAAGCTTGTGAGCCTCAATATATTCAAAAATTAAAATTTGAATTTAAACTTAGTATTATTGAACTGGACTCAATTCAAGTACATCCCTAACAAAACACAACATTGAACATGATAGATTAAGAATCATAACTTTACTTAAACTGAATTAAAACCACCTGCCAACTACCTTAACGAATGCAAGCTATTAAAAGAATCAGAAACAGCTTCAACATGGCCCTTTCTCAATCTTAACTACAAATGAAACAAAAATCATGCATATTGCAACAAAATTTCTTTCTTTTCATTATTGTTTGAACTTACAAAGTGTTGGCGTGATGAATATCAGCTTCAGAGGTATTGAAATTTAAATCTAAATATGAGTTTTAAATTATTAAAATACGAGTTTGGATCTGATTCTTGACCGTCTTAATGATGAAATCGTCTGATTAAGTTTTCGTGTTTTCCAAATTCTTAAATAGTACTCTGCCTTCTTCATTCAATTGAAGAAAAGGGAAAAGAAAACCAAACAACAATTGAATTTAATGGAATAGGAGAGAATTAGACGCAAATGCAGTCGTAATTTTCGTCAGCAATTTACGAAAATTATCCTTGGAAATAGGGCCCACTGGGCCTAATTATTTGGCTACCTCATCTTAACACTTACAACAAAAAGATTTTGTAAAAAGACAAATGAATATATAATAAAATAAAATGGGTATGAAGGGTCCAACTTGTCTTTGCCGAATTTGAATTGTGCGACATATTTCTTAATATCTTAAAAGGTTTAGACATCTAATTATAATTATCAATAGTTCATAATATTTTTATTAAAAAGATTCATAATTTGCCCCAAATAAAGTTACATAACTAATTAAACAAGCACCAGTAAAACTAATATCTAAAACTAATAACTAATTTCACTCCTTAGAGATGAGGTCATTGCTCCTTCCATTTGTTTTTATCCGACATTTACTCTTACATTTACATTATAATAAAAAATATAAAGAGGGCCAGTGATGTAGCAGATGATATGGTTGCACAGCAGGTTAAGTTGTATAAAGTGATGGACAACTTGGTCCAAAGTGACAACAGATAAAGGAGATCCTGTTGCCATCAAAAGCAAAAGTGGTTAAAGCACAAAAGCATATCAAAATAATACTACCATTTACCATATTCATTCTTGATTTGTTTGTTTATACGAAAAAGATACTTTTGCATGGCATAACTCATAAGTGTCACCTCTTTTTCCTGCTCTTAACATAGGATATTGTTTTATTTCACAAATTATATCCTACAATCTGCCCACACGTAGCCACCTACTAAGAGAAATTAACAAAATTCATTATCATTAAGCCTTTCGAATTCCTTAGACAAAATAAAAACAATTACATATTTTTTTTTCCTCCTAAGATAATAAAAGTTGCTTGCACACTATGACCTAATTTTGAACTAAGTGAGTTCATAATGGACAGATTAGATGTTCGCTTCAAGACTAACACATCATATGTGAGTCATGCAAAAAATTGACTAGCATCTCCTCCTTGAGAGGCCTAGTGGTGAAGTATTCTTGTGACAAAAAACTCAAATTTGAATCTCATAAACGTGTTATATAGATTGAGTCTGACACACTATCTTTCCAAATATGTTTACTTCTCTTACATAGTTTGCAGACTATTATCATTAACAGATTCACAAGTGCATACTTGATAGCGATTATGAATCATCCCGTAATTAAAACAAAAAACAAACAAACAGATAAACAAAAAAAGTTATGGTCCACGAATATAGCCAATTTGAGAGACCGCGTAAACTGTAAGTCTACGCAAAAGACATCAAGGTTGGCAATTCTAGCAAGCAGAAGAAACCCACTTAGCATGGTTGCATTCATGCTACATCCTTGTCAAATATTTAATAATTCACCTAAATAATTTAGATAGAAAAAATAACAAGTAAATAAAGTCAATATCTTACTTTCATGGCTTCCACTTCTGTCATATACTTATAATATTATTTTCCAAAGCAAGAAAAGCTTGACTGAAAATGAAGCTCAACTCCTTTGCCCACAAAGTAGGATTTTGAAAATCAAGTAAAATATTCGACCGTGAATGAACATTGCACATCCTCATTAGTCAGAAAAGCTAAAGCTAAGTTGAACAAGAATGAGCTGCTGCATTTTAGCCTCACCTCCACATCTCATCTTTATTCCTTGATCCACAAAATACAGAAAATCAAGAAAAAAACCCAGCTTCTGATCTTAATTATGGGTTATTTTCCATACATGTATGTTATATTGTGTGTAATAATTCCAACCATTTCGGGCCAAGTTACAGGTGAGTTGTTCTTGATTCTATTGCTTCTTATTTTAGAAACATTAAATCATCATCAAGACTGCTATGTTTTCATCAACTATGTTAAGATCATCACTCATTAGCATGAAGTATCTTGTATTGGATCAAGATTTAAAAAGAAACACAATCTAAACTTAGCAAAGCATGAGCACATGCAGAGTTCATCAGCATAGACTGCGGAGGCACGAGCAACTACACTGACAACAGCACCGGCCTGCCGTGGATCTCCGACAACGGAATCCAAGGCGATGGCACATCAGTGAGAGTGGGAGATATAAATGGGAACTCACAGCAGCAGTATCAAACAAGGAGGGATTTCCCAACAGACAGCAACAAGTACTGCTATAGACTCACCACTGAAGAGAGGCGGCGCTACATTGTCCGTGCCACCTTCCTGTATGGGGCCTCGGTGAGCCAGGGCGCCTACCCCAAGTTCCACCTCTACCTGGATGCAACAAAATGGTCCACAGTCACGGTTATGGAAGCTTCTAGAATATATGTCAAGGAGATGATCATAAGGGCGCCGTCTCACTCCGTGGACGTCTGCGTGTGCTGTGCAACCACGGCCTTTCCGTTCATATCCACTCTCGAGATGCGGCCTTTGAACCTGTCCATGTATGCCACTGATTATGAAGATGATTTCTACATGAAAGTAGCAGCAAGAGTCAATTTTGGTGCCCCAACCCAAGAAGCTATAAGGTTAACTTTTCTTCTTCTTCTATGTCTAGACATATCTTCAATCAGATTTCACCATAATTAAAGAGAAACACTCGATGCATCCGTCCTAATTACATCCTAATAAACCCTAACCAGGGATCAATAAATTATACCAAAATGCATGAAGAATCATGAAGCAAAATTTGTTTCCTCACCATTGCAATGTGATTGAATGGAAGTTCTCGTGCAGGTATCCTGACGACCCCTACGATCGTATATGGGAATCTGATCTTGATCGAAGGCCGAATTTTCTGGTCGGGGTGGCCCCGGTACAGAGAGAATCAACACGACGAGAAACATAGATGTAAATACCAGAGAATATCCAAACGGTTTGCTCTGTACTTTGAAATAGAGATGTCCAAAAAAATTGCAGTTGCTTTTAGTCTTAATTTCTTCCAAATGTATGCTTTATGCTATTTTGTTCCTCATGCATTGTTTGGTTAAGAAATGAAATTGTGTAAAAGTTGGGTTATAGGAGCTTTAGATACAAGAACAAAGTGACGCTCTGATTTCTGGACCTCAACTTATCAAAAACAATATAACTAGGATAATGTTCTCATCGTGCTTCAATTTTTAAGAGCTTTCCTGTTGTATGACATATGCAGTTCTTCACCAGAAATGCCTAGACCCTAATCTATGTCCTATAATCAAGTTTTGACATATTCTTATTCACTCCATAATATTTGCCCCAAGCTAAGTTGTAAAATATATTAGTAGATTCTTTAGAGGAGGAACGTTAGATGGAGATTGAAATAGGGTGCTGCTTCTTGCAAAAATCCGTCATTGGAGTGAATTGATTGAATTACCCTAGTGGTTGGATATTTTCTTGCTATATTTGGGCTCTTTCCGGATCAATTCTCATTATGAAACCTTAGTGGATGCATTAAATCTTGATCTTTTCTTAGTTGATGGGATTTCTTTTTCCGATTATTTTATCTTATTTGGTCGCTTGTGGCATAAAAACGTGTCTTGAAAATTTGCCTTGATTGAATCTCTTTTGGCTGATTATGTACTTTGTCCATTTAGGTGGCAGAGAGGGCATTATTTTGTGGAACAACGATCACATCGAGAACCTGATCAAGCAAAATCGCAAGGTCATACTGCCTATCATGTTCCCGCTCTTGAGAAGAACGCTAGGCACCACTGGAATCAGGCCGTTCACAGTCTGACCTTGAACGTCCGCAAATTCTTCTATGACCTAGACCCGGACCTATTCCAAGCCTGCCAGATCAAGTTTCAAGACGACGAAGCAAAGGAGAATGACATCAGAGAGACGCGAGACCACATGGAAACGCTTGGAACAAGTGGCTGCAAAGAAGGCTGCAACAAATGAAGCTATTCATGTTCCTTGAAACCGGGCTTGCTTCAGTTACAGTTACTTCGCTCAATGGGCGTTTTGTTTCTCCCTTTTCTCAAGATTTGTTCTCACATTTTCCTTCCTTTTTTTAACTCAATTTCTATATATTCTTTGTCTTATTTGCATGAGGGTTGAGAGGAGCTTGATAATTAAACGGTAGGTTTAGCCGTTGGTGTTCGTTCTTTTAGTTTTATGACGAGTTGAATTTCAGTTTCTTTTATGTCTGCACAGGCAGGCAATTTAAGGATATATATTCCTTTATCTCTATATTGTGAAGATAAACTAAATAAGGTTTAAAACGTGAAATATCTGCATTGTTTTTTGCATAACAGAATTTATGCATGCAAGAACCACTTTCAGGTTGTTGGGCTAAATTTCTCTTAAACTTTTGAAAATTTTGCGATGCTTTGGAGCTTAGATTTTATGGGTCTTTCTTTCCCCAGTTGCCACACGAGACCCAAACTGTCAAAACATAAATTTCAATAGGGATAAACTTATCCTAACTACACAAGTAAAATCAGCAATTACAAAATGAAGTTTCTCAGCAGCTCTTCATAGGAATAATGATCTCAAATCCATTTGAATAATGATGTATTTCATTTTCATCCATAACACTGAAAATAGTCAAAATCTTAAGATGGATTTCAAAATTATAATCCAAAAGAGAATGTATCCTCAAACATAACTCCATACAAATTTACGAATGGATATCATCATATCAACTACATTCATATCACTAAAAAAATAAAATTAAAGAAGAACAGATTAGAATGTATGAATCCATATATCCCCAGAATAAATTCACTCTCGAAATTCTCCATCCACATGCAACATTACAAATTGCTAATCTCCAACAATTATTTGAAAAATAATATTATTTAGTGACTATTACTGGCTGCAGTTATACCTTACAATAATGGTACAACTAATCAATGGTGGCATCAAAAGTCCAGCTTGGCACCCATTTTAACAAAGTCACATTTTACAACAATAATTATAATACTTTCAAACTCTTGAAAATACTCTCTAGAAGCTCTCTTTCTCATCATCATCCCATGGAATTGAACGAGTCTCCTTCAAATCTTTCTTCCTCCATGTAAAATTCAAATCTTTTATCACACATTCACACGCAGAAAACACACACAATTCTCTTCGATAAATGCGTGCATTTCTGCGTGTGAAATCGACAATGCCGAGCGTCACAGTGAAATTATACAGCGTCCTCTTCAAATTCTTCCTCAAACGCAAGTTGTTCACCTTGATCGGGCCGCCGCACCTGACCCTTACGGGATCGTATTGCGGCCGGATGAGGCCGTTGCTGCGGCCAACCCCAGCTTCTCAGACGATGGCGTCGCCACCAAAGACCTCCACATCGACCCGTTAACCCCCTCTCGCTGCGGATTTTCCTCCCGGACTCCGCTATCATTTCCCCAAATCGGTTCCCAATCTCAGGGTTAGGGTTCCTCCGAGCAGGGTACTGAAGAACGCGCCGGACGGTGCGGCTGTCTACGGCGGGTATCTGCCGGAGAGTAGCGGGCGAAATTGCCGGAAACTTCCGGTTATTCTGCAATTCCACGGCGGGGTTGGGTTAGCGGGGAAGCGACACTGTGGCGAATGATGTGTTCTGCAGGAGGCTGGCGAGATCGTGCGACGCCGTGGTGGTGGCGGTGGGGTATAGGTTGGCGAGAGTAGGTACCCGCAGCGTTCGAGGACGGCGTGAAGGTGTTGAATTGGCTGGCGAAGCAGGCGAATTTGGCGGAGTGGGGGCGGTCGTTGGGGAACAGGAGGGGCGGAGGCGGAGGTACAGGAGGAGGAGATGGGAGGAGGATGCAGATTGCTGATGGATTTGGGGCTTCCATTGCTGAGCCGTGGTTGGCTGCTCATGCAGATTTATCTAGGTATATGCTTTGATCCTCTGTTGAAGCTGAGATTTAGTTGAAATATTTTTGAAATAGAGACTGAAACTTTGTGCTTCTTCAATGCTTGCTTAGTAGATCTTGAAATGTTTGTGAATTTACTTTTGATTTGTTGAATCCAATGCATATGATTCATGATTGTTTATGCTACATGGTTTGCAGATTAACATTTTAAATATGATTTCATCATTTTAATATGCTTCAGTTCTTTTCCACCTTTGTGAGAAGTGATACTAGATCACTCAAAGGAAAATTTGTAAGTGATTTCAATGAACTGATGCAGTTCTTGGGTATGGTGTTGGCTTCATTGATTCTATTTCATTTAGAAACAGTTTTCTATCACCTTACCATCAAAATATAGGAGCCTTTATCAGTTTGTGGTGACTAAAGTAGTTAGCAATTGATTCTGTTATAAGAAATTTAATGTTTTTCTTTTCCATGTGACTTCATTTGTGCAACTTCCAATGTTAGAGTTGAAGGCAAATTTATTGTTTTTAGAGATTCTGATTTCTGAACATATTTGAAACCAGGTGTGTTGTTGTTGGAGTGAGCTGTGGTGCTAATATTGCCAACTACGTCGCGCAATATTCAGTAAAGGCGGGCAAGCTTCTCGACCCGGTGAGAGTGGTAGCTCAAGTCTTGATGTACCCTTTCTTCATGGGAAGCATTCCTACACCTTCGGAGGTCAGATTGTCTCATTCATACCTCTACGACAAATCCATGGCCTTGCTCGCTTGAAACTGTTTCTACCTGAAGCTGACTTCAGTTTGGACCACCGCAGCCAACCCTCTCAACCATGCCAGGAGGTGCCCTCAAGTACATGCCACCAACTCTGACTATCACCGCGGAACATGATTGGATGCGTGACCGTGCCATTTCATATGCAGAGGAGCTTCGGAAGGTCAAGATAGATTCCCTGTTCTTGACTACAAGGACGCAATTCATGAGTTTGCGACGCTTGATGCGCTGCTCAAGACTCCACAAGCTCAGGCTTGCTGCGACGACATTGCTATATGGATGAAGAAATATATATCTCTGAGAGGGAACGAGCTATCTTACTAGCAAGACTTGGAATACTGGAAAGGCAAGGATCTTATGTGAGGCAATGCCACGCCATTGAAGGAGTAACTGAGGTTACACGATTTGAAGCGGATGGATGGTGCTGATTGTATGATTGGCTGAGACTGAGAGCTATGGGAAGCTGCTATACATATTTGTACAGATTGAAGTAAGGTTTTGGGTTTTCTTTTCCTGTAATGATCTTTCATGTAAAATAGTTTTCTAGTGTACATTTTAGTTTTGGACAAATAAATTAATTTTATTATTTTTGGTGGCGGAAGCGGGTATATCAGAAGAAGAAAAAGAACAATTTGTTCCTTTTGACATTAAGCTCTCCCTTTCTTATATTGTAACGTATGTTGCACATTGCATATTAGATTTTGTATGTTTTATTCAGGGATATAATTAATTAAAACAACAAGGTATATTGAAGAAATAAATGGGTTCAAAGTACCAAATTAATTTAAAACCTAGGTTTTAACCTCTTGCGTGAAGCAGTCCTGAAAGTTTTGTTCTTATCCAAAATTAATTAATTCTTAACTAATTGAACTAAACTCGTATGAAGATAGTGCTCAAAGTCTGATACTAAGGATGTGTACCTAATCAGCCTGAAACTGACAGATTAATCCGTATCCATCTTAGCGTCACTCCGATTAACTCAAATTAGGAATAAACAGAGTCTAATAGATCTAACTCGAAAGTTGATTATGTCGTCTCGACTAACATATCTTTTCTTATTTAAAAGAAAAACTAACGTTCTTAATTTTAACAAAAAAGAAACGCAGAGCATGGGTAGGAAATATTAACATTTAGTTCCTAAAAAATAAAAAATATTGACATTTTAGAAGGCCTAAATACAAAGAAATGAAATATAATTACATAGGTTGGTCGATTCGACGATCGATCAAACTTTTCAAACCGAAAATCAAACCGAACATATTAATGAATCGAACCGATTTTTATTTGACGATCGAAACCAAACCGAAAATCGATCGATTTTCGAACCAAAACCATCAAACATATATATATATATATATATATATTTTGTAAATAAACATATTTTTATCCTAATTATTTAATTAAAATATTAATTAATTATTATATAAAATATATAAATATATAAAATAATAATTTGTAATCGACCGAACCTAAAATATAAAACCGAGAATCGAACCAAAATCAATTTTAATTAAAATTTTGAACCGAACAGAATCGATTTTCAAAATCGAACCAACCGTCAAAATTATCGATTCGATCGGTTTTTTCAATTCGATTCGATTGATGCACACCAATATAATATATGTTGTGAAGCTACCGCGTGTATAATTTTTATTGATATCCATATATTGCAATTTGCACCGCGGCCTCCAATTTTCAAAACTCTTGCAAGCATAAAGATATTAGGAAATCCACAAATTATTAGAAAGGAGAAAAATGAAAATAGCGTATAATTTTTATTGATATCCATATATTGCAATTTGCACTGCGGCCTCCAATTTTCAAAACTCTTGCAAGCATAAAGATATTAGGAAATCCACAAATTATTAGAAAGGAGAAAATGAAAATAGCAGGAAAAAGAAAAATAGCAGGGAATAAAGAAAAGAAATTGTGGATGAGGCTTAGCCAGAAGGGCCCATCCATATTCCATACGCTCAGCTTCCAGCAAGTAGCAGTAGAATAACGATTCTTCAAAATTTGTAAAACTTGAGAGAGCAGTAAGAAGGTTGTGGTTATGGAGGTAGCGATGTCTTTGAATCCACTGGTGCGGTTGCCTTTGTCCTCCCATGGAAGAATGCATGACGATTCAGTCATTAGACACTCACTGCTTTCCACAAGAACACAACCTTCAACAAATCCAAAGCCTCACAGATTGATGGTAGTTGAAGCTAAAGGCAAGAAAGGAATGGCTTCTAGACAGTATCAGCGCACACCCCGCCCCTCTTCCCAAGCTCGAAGATGATGGCAACCCCAAGTTCGTCGTCTTCATTCGCATGCTAATGTCAGCTCATCTCTCTAAAGCAACATTTAAGTGATCAAGATTCTTGAATTGTAATCTAATTTGTCTATTGGGTCAATATTTTCTTGATCTGTGCTATTGAATTTTATGAAAATTGAATTAAGATGCCATCTTTTCGAGTGTGCTGTGACTGCTGTCTAATTAGTGGCTTTGTGAATTCGCAACTTTAAGGCTTATTTTTGTGAAGCTTGAAACATTAGTAACTAATGAAAAAATGGTGTTTTGTTGTTTGCAGGTCTACCTTTGGTACCCACTTAATATTGTGACTGGTGGGACAACAGCGAAAATCATGGTGGCTGCAAAGGATAATTTTCTTGGCAAATATATATACAAAGATACTCTAGCAAGGAATCTTGCATCAGTCATTTATCGAGTGAGTATCCTCCTATTTGCGTTTCCTGCAAATATATACCATCTATTACTAGTCTCAGCAGATTTTGGTCACGTTCGTCTCGGATGAATTTGTTCATCCAGTGAGGGGTTAGTTTGTATGACAAGTGACAACATTCCATATATTTCTCTGTGGGCTCTAATTTCATTTTGTGCTATGTCATTATTTAAATGTCTTAGTGGATATGATCATAGAATTGAGTATGTAGTTTAGAAGCTTTAGATAACACATATAAATTATCAAATAACTAGATCAGGATTTTCCACAGTCTCATTCAGTGTAACAAGTAGTGTAATTTTCTGTTATATAATGTGTTATTGCAGTTTTCAGTTTGATTTTATATTGAAAATAAAGCAAGCACATTGTGTCTTCCATTGTAACAGGATGAAAAGGAAATACAGAAGATGGCTCAGAAACAGTTTCGTATTGCGGTCTGCCACTGATTTCGATATGGCTACAAACTTGTGGTAGTGTTTCAAATCACTTGTTTTGGTCTAAGATCCTAACGCTACCCAAAATGTTTTAAAACTTGCTCCTAACATGCAGGAAAACAACAATTTGGGCTGCGCTAGCTGCAAACGATGTAATTGAGGTAATACTTAGCTGCTGACCCTTTCTTATACACTTCAGCGTCAGAAATGTAGAATTGTTAATCATTCTCGAGTAATAAATAAAGAGGGCAGAAATTGAAGTAAGATTGCACCTCATGCTGAGTTTCCTGCATTGGATGAAAAATCTCTTTCGATAGAGCACGGCCTTGGATGTTGATGAAAATGATCAAGTGATTAGTTTCTTCACACGAGTGTGATCTAAAACTTATGCTGCTGCTTTAAGTCTTCATATTGCTATTCTAGCAGAGTTACGTTTTAGGCTGCTGCTTTAAGTCTTCATATTGATATTCTAGCAGAGTTATGTAGTTTTAATCTGTTTTGAGGTGGTAGTATCTGTAATCTGCTGATTAGCTTGGACATTTTATTCTTCTGCTCTTAGTATCTTTTGATGCTTCTCATCTCTTAAATTGTTGGAACAAATGCCGTGCTAGCACTCCATATTCTTTCCGTTGTCTCCTCTTAACAAGCATCATGTTTTGGGGCAATTTGCAGCTTCCCAGACCGGATGAACTCAAAACTGTCGTTGACAAGGTGAAGGACTTCTTTGGCGATGCCAAAGAATCTTTGGAAGATGACATTCTTGAACACTGGAGATGATTCTTCGGAAGAGGAAGATGCTAAAGAAGCTCCTAAAGAAAAATCCAAGGAAAAATCTCCGTGAGTCTCCCAAAACTATAAGTATTATTCAAAAGAAGTCTTGTGTAAGATGGTCTGATGGATCAAAGACGGGTCATAATCTGAATCCAAACACAATAATACAAATATGACATACCATTATGGATTCGGATATTTGACTGGTCCGAGTCTTACACAAGTTTTCGCGTTATTCAAATCATCGCCGTCTTCTTTTATCTTCAAGACTGACTAGATATGAATTCTCAATAGGGTGAAAAGCTGAATCTGTTCTGGCGAAGAAAGAAGCTGAAGAAGGATAGCGACTTTCCAATCACATTCAGTTTTGTACACGACAACATTTGTTTATAGTTGTAGGAAAACTGTTCCATTTTCCGGTCGCCTTTTGTTCCTCCATTCATCTTATAGTTTTGGCTGTGTTCTTGAATATTTCATACTTGCACAAAAACGTGGAGGTGACATTTCTTGGGATTATCACCCTTTATTTTGATGATTGAAATGTGCTACGGTGTTGTATATATATACATTTAGCATAATTTCACTTATTTTCTAATTAATTAAGTGTGATCATGCTAAATTATATTAATCAAATAATCATCTATTAAACTATAATGAAACTAAATGATGTATATATTATGAGGGCTTGTTTCGCCTGATGATCAAATAGCTAGTCAAATCCAACAAAAAAGAGTCATATGATTTCGATTAATGCCAAATTTGTTGTTAAATCATCAGAGTCGACAACGTGTAACAGAGTGGAAGATGCAGCAAATCTCATATCTTTGGCCGCAGCTTCACAGAAATTGATTAACCAAAATGCAAACTAGTCGAAATGCATATCCCACTAACCTTGTCGTCATTACCACGAGCCTTGTAGCTCAATGGAATCAACTGATTATTAAAACTTTTCATCGTTTACATCAATCTTATTAAAGAAAACAGAAAAGTTCTTCAAGCAACATCGCCCAAGTCTGTATTCTTCTCCATAAACGAAGAACCAGTTTCAGCTGTTGAGGTTACACTCGAACACACGGAAAGTACCAAACGAAAGCTTAAATGTCCAAAGACACCTTCTATTACTACAGTTGAAATATATCAACTAGACAGATAGGAAATACAAGTCATGTAGCCACAGAAGCTGCTTTTCTATTCATGGGATATGTTCATGAACAAAAAGAGGAGGTCAAAGTAACATCGAATGCTGAGACTTCTGACCTGTTTATTCTGTTGATTCCACAACAAATTTTACAGATGGTGTGCACCCGACTGGTCATAAGTAAATGTCTAAGAGTACATTCTTTTTCTAACAAAATCAGGGACCCGTCACTGCTTGTTTCTATTGCGAGCTATTTCCTTGCCATCTCCCTCATTTCCTCAGGGATGGCGGCCGTGGCGCTTCAGGCGGATAGACCACATATTGGCGCTACACAATACATTAAAACGTACAGCTTTATATGTCATATAAGAAAATCAGGTACATATTCATCCATATGCGTGAGTTCAATATCTACTTGATTATAATTTTGGCTATTTTACAACGATGAAGTAAAGCAAAAGGCTAAGGAAGTTTGTTCCATGAAAGTAGAAAATTGAAGCTGAAGCACCATTCATTTCCTGCAATAACATAAAAATAGCTTTTCCTTCTTCAGTTCCATTTTTGCTAATCTATATTATATGGAAGCTAAGAGCTATGCAGCCTATGCTATTATCATTTTTGACAATGATAAACAGTTGAGTTGAGAATCCATTTCATTGTAGTAATTAGTAAAGATAAATTGATAAAATAAATGTAATGAAAGCTTCACCATAAACTATCAACTCTACATTGTCAAATTTAACTACTAAATTTGTACCTCCAGTGAACTAAGCACCCAGTTTAGTTGAAAATCCATATATATATATATATATATATATATATATATATATAGAGAGAGAGAGAGAGAGAGAGAGAGAGAGAGATTTTTCAGCATAGCTAGATAAACTGATAAACCAATGGTAATGGAAGCTTCACCATAAACTGACAACTGCCACATTGTCAAATTTAGTAGTTAAATTTGTGAGTCTAGTGAGATATTACCCCACCTCTACTCGTTTCTACCCAAATTCAACCCTAATTTCCTCCACCGTGAACAGATATACAACAAAATAAAACACCCAGAAATGAAAAATTCTTCCAAACACGATCAAACATCACAAAGGAAGCTCAAATCCACAAAAATCAATTCAGGAAATGAGTTTATTGCCAAATTGATGCCTATTCTTTTCAGGATCAATTGACTAAAATCCTAATTAACAAACAGTAAGAAATAAATCGCAGAATTAAAAAAAGGAAGGTAACGAAAATGAAATGAATTCTTACATTTCCCATAACTTTCTGAAGATTCTTGGTATTGCTGGCGAAGTACATCATCCCGATCGGAACGGTGACGTACACTGCAAATTTCGCAATCTCCAAAACCCCTTTTGATGTACCCAAAGACGACATTTCTCTTTATTTGTTTCAGCTATCGTTTGCAGAAAAATTTTGAGATTACAAGAGAGAGATCAGCAGCAGCACTGTAGAACCTTTTGGAAAGAAAAGAGGAGGTATGAATTGCGATAGGTAGAGGTTTTCGTTATCTCAAAATCACATGGGAGGTCGGTTTTGTAATTACGACAACCTTTAATTAGTAACGATATTAACTTTAATACCAGTTCGTAATTAAATTACCATACAAAATTAGCGATCAAATGAAGTCGTTGGTTGTAGGCTTGTAGGTTTTCGTTAGGGCATGCCGCCCATTAGTGTTGATGAGCCCAATTTGCAACATCTAATTGGAGGCCAACATATCGCGATTACAACAATTTTTCACATATGGGTCACATTTTTATAAATAGTAAGTTACATTTAGGTGATGATTAGGATTGAATTAAGTGGAAATAATAAATTTAAAAATAGAATGCCAACGAAAAGAATTAATCAAGTATTCCATCAATCCTGCTAATGTTAACTCATTATTTTTGGATACAAAGAATTGTTTTTTATATATAAAATAATGTATTATAAATTCGAGTAATTTTTAATTTAATTTTTGTGTAGTATAATAATAATAAACAACACCAAGTCGAAATGCTAATATTAATGGAGGAGTGATATACTTCCTAAAGTTGATGTCACAAGGAATGAAGTGGTTATTCATTTTGAATGCTTGGTATGAATAATGAAATGCACAAACTGAATATGTTTTATCTTAAAATGATCAATTTACTCTTTGAGACATTTGTTGCAGAAAATTATCGTTTATAATTCAAATTACTTGATAATTACAATAAAAATAATTAAAATGTATGATAAATAATGATTCTAGACATTTAGAATAAGATTAATAATTACGCATAGGGTGTAGAAAGTCCGGCCGATGGGCTGGGTTTATGTATTTGCGTGAAAAATATGAAATTATTAAGAGGAGCAATCCTGGCCTCCATCGCCATGCGCATGCAAAGGTCGGATCCAATCCATTTAATTATATTCATAAATACTATCATTTTAATTTATGATAACTCTTAATTTTATTGGAATATTAACTTCTTGGTAAATGATAAAAAAATGTAAAGAGAAATAATTATCACTTTTATTAAGAAAACTGTCACTTTTATTCATAACTATCGCTAAATTTTTATAATTGATAATAATTTTTAGAATAACTATCATTTTATTAAGAGTAACTATCTCTTTTATTTAGAATAACGACTACTTTTAATTATAAGAATAGTCAATTTTGCTCATAAAGTACTCTGACTTTTATTCAAATAATTGTTACTTTTATTTAAAAACTATCACTTATATATTATTGATTACGGGTTCGATACCAAGTCGTACTTAATTCGAACCTAACTCAAGCGGATGGTGAGGAGAGCCCGCTCAAATATTTGTAAATTATTAATTGTTTGTTATAAATTAGTATGATGTTATTTCATTGTATTACTTTTCTAATAAAATATTATTCGATGTTTGGAAAAGATGTTTACATAATTATATTTTCCTTTTAATTGTTGTTTCACATAAATCCCGTTTGTGTATGGATGATATTTGTATTTGTAGAAAAGGATCTTTCATTTAGCAAATTCAAATTCCTTTGTTCCTCTTTGAAATTATATTCACAAAGTTACATACACTAACACCAACTTCTTTAAATGATTCGAACGTCCGATTTGTTGGTTGAAGGAGAAACCTCTTACTAACTAATCTAATTAAGTTCATGGTTTTCTTATAAAATTTATTTTGTAATGCATTTCAAACAGTCAAAAATAAAAGAGTTTTTATACATATCTATTTCACGCCGGATTAAATTTAGTTAACTGTATAGTGTTTAGGATACTCTAATTAAATTTGATTAATTAGTATGTAAAAGACGAAAGAAATAGAAACTAGCCGTTGGTAGCAGTAGCAGTGCCCAATTCAACATCCAGAACACCGCCCTCTTCAGGAGCACAACTTAGTCAAGAGCTTCCCGTTTTCTGACACTCTTTGAAATAGCTCATGCTCAATTGATCTCCAATGGCTCCCTGAATCAGATGAAACTCAGTTTTTTAAAATCATAAATTTTTCATCAAAACAGAGGCTCATGAGCGTGAAGAACAACTAAATTGGCCAAGAATTTGTGAAAATCTTAGTAGGTTTTGTTTCTCTCTTTTCTTATTTCCTACTTGATTGTTACTGTTTGGAAGATCGATGGGGAATCTACTGCGTTCCTCGTACGCTCATTTTCTCAGCCTTCTCCTACATCCGAAGAAGAAAAAAGGTATATTCTTTCTCAAGATCCTTTGTGTCTCCTGTTTTAATCATAACATTTTCTGTAGTGCTATCGAAAGCTTATGGGATTCGTTTTAGTTCAATTTTTAGCTCAAATAATGTAGGTTTCTTGTAAATGATGCTGCTGGTGTTAATTGAATTAACCGAACTTAGTTCGAATTTTCTATCGCGGTTGTTTCATAAACTTGATTTAGGGATCTGGACTTGAATGTGTAAACATCATATTTGCAGGCCGTTCGTATTCAATGAAGAGATCGAATAATTTACCTTATTTAAGCGCAATGTGATCAGGAAATATTGGGTGATTTGTTACTGTTCCATGAAACATTTTCTCTTTCATGAATCATAAATATCGCCTTTATCTACTAATAGCGGTTTTATCACAAGCCTCATACTGTATTATCTCAAAACAAAACAAAAACACAATCCTCATACGTAACACTGTGGAAAATTGGTGCATATGTTTGCAAATGCAGCACATTTCCATTAGAGTTGGTTTAGCAAGTTGAGTGCTAGAGAGCCCTCAAATGAATTATTGAACATCATACACCACGAAGTGCAATTTTTGGATAAGGCTATTGATATTTTGGCGGGAATCCAATAGATCGGGCTCTAACAGCATCAGTATCTTTTGGGAGGTTCATGTCTGAATCGTTAGACTGGGAAAAATGGTCAGCTTTTACTAACAACCGATACTTGGAGGAAGTTGAGAAGTATTCCAAGCCTGGTTCTGTTGCTGAGAAGAAAGCTTACTTTGAAGCTCATTTCAAGAGAAGGAGAGCTGCAGCACTGCTCGAGCAACAAAATGCTGCAGCTTGCACTGTCTCTGAAACAGAAAATACAGTAGATAAGATTGACGACAATTCATCCTTGGATTTGGGCCATGTACAGAGAACCAGCTATGTGGTCACTGGGAATATGAAAGCAGAGATTCAGAGTCGCAATCCAGTTGTTCCCTCTGGACAGAGTGGTAACCATGATACTTCAGTCAAAAGAACTTCGGAAGATACCAAACCTGGAGGAACTGAAAAGCCATCGAGCCACTTGTTAACCATCTTGAAGATGATGCGTGCATTGGTGATACGGTGTCCAGGGAGGATAACACATGCAGCAAGGTATGCATTAAACTGTTCTGCATTTATTATGTCTAGTCACCAAAGTTAAGTTCGTTGTGAACTGATCTTGCTGTTGTTATCTTCCAGGATGATTCTGCTATAAGAAACTCGGCATCTGGTGAGAAGATACCCAAAGTTCCTTCTGCTAAGATGTTGATAAAGGGTCACTTCCAAGTGTCCACCTTCAGTGGAACCAATAGTGCCTGTGCAACACAAGAATATTGATAAGTCACCAGAGAGCAAGCGTAATTCAATGGACTCAAGCAACAAAGGAGATCCAACATAACATCCATCCACATGTCTATTAGTTTAGCTTCTTGTTCAGGTGTTGGCCACAAGGACATATCTTCAGGTCTACCAAAGATCGAGAATTCAAGAATCATCAGAACTCCAGCAAAGAAATATAAAAACAGCGCACTTCCTCAAACTTCAACTAGGGTAATATCTTAGATCGGTGCTCTGACTTCCACCACCCGGTTATTCCGTTTCAGTGATTTATAATGAATAAATTGTCTTCTGTGTGCAGGCGTCCGTGAATGGTTTAATCAAGCATTTTCAGTCGCACCTACAGCAGAAAATAAAAGGTCTCTTGTGTTTCCGACTTGAAAAGAAACATTTCGAGATGATCTAGATCTCTTTACATTTATGATTTACCAATGGCTAATGCAGTGACTCATTTTAATTGATTAATAATTTTACAGGACCGCAAGACCACATGGTGATTTAATTTCAGAAGCCAAAACAGCAGATGTAAAGTTCAGTCTCCATCCTCAAAGTAAGCATTTTAGCCTGTTGCTCATGTGTTAATGTCTGGTTTGAAGTATTTTAAGGGCAGGTTTGGTTTATCACTAAATGATCATGTTCAGGTCATATATACTATGCTGAGAAAACTGAAAGATGACACTGAGAATTTTATTTTATTTTCTCTCTTTCTTCAGCTACTCCAAGTCTTCAAATTTATTTGGAAACAAAGCACGACTCGACTGTGCCTTCTTCCTTCACGTTTAAGAGTGAAGAAAGAGCAGTAAAACGGAGAGAGGCAAGTCATTATGTTGTTTCCATTTTCACCAAAATTATCCGACTTCTATTCTCTTATTCTAATGCATTTGCTTTATCTATCCTTCAGTTTTTCAGATGCTCGAGCAGAAGGCAAAATTGAAGGAGAAACATCACATGCATGCCAAACCACAGGTCCACTGATGATGCTATCTTGCAAGAAACTTTTGATATACCTACCCATATTTCTAAAGAAACAAGCTTTGTAGAGCTGAAAAACTTTTATGGAAACTGCAGTAAAATATGTGCCTCACGCCTGCTTGTCTGAGGAACCTATGTAAATTCGCCAGCAGTTGAAATGCCAGGTGCAGATTGGAGAGTATAGAAAGATTTAAAACATTGCAAATAAAATAACCAACAAAACATGTTATTCCTGTTTGAGCAAACTAAAGTTTGGCATAGATGGTTAAGGAACAGCTTCCATGAATTTATAGTGTAGGTTTGCAAGACGAAATAAACATCAAAATTTAATCAGCTTTTGTTATGCAGGTCACTGGACGAAGTAGTAATAAGGATGTTCGCAACTCCATTGCAGTAGAAATATCAAAAGGAGCAGAGGCCTTAAGAAACATAACAAAAAGGTATATTTTTACTTCCTCTGCACCATATGACATCATAACTCCTGCCAAGCTTTACAACTAGTGATATCTGTTACTTTTGCGGCTAAGATCAACTTTTAATGTTTGATACTCAAAACAATTTTTCTTGGTCCGTTCCTCATCTAATCATGACTGGTTAAATTTTGCATCACATGATATGATATCTTCATTTACTTTTTATTCATGATGTTCGATGCAGATTCCAACTGTGAGACCTTGTTTTACAAAATTGAAGAAAGAGCTGCAGCTTTCAAAGTTCAGGACAGTAACATTATAAGACCTCCTTGAGGTTCTCGGTCAAGACAGAAGGTTCCAAAGATTTTACTGCAAAGAATAGCCATCCGCCAAGCCATTCTGCAAAATGTGCCAAAGAAGATTATGAATGAAAATGCTTCTCCAAATATCCAGTTTTGACTGCTGAAACATACCTTTGTTGCTCTCTGGAGAAAATAGTTAAGCAGCGCAGCGCCCGCCTTGCGTACGGAGGAAGTAAGTGTTACTTTTTGGTTGCTGCTGATAAGTGATTCCTTAATAAGTAGAAGTTGAAGAAGTGAGATTCCTTGTAAAAGCCTTATAGTTGTTTTTATTTGGAAATAGGAACGAATGTGTTGAAGCTCTGTTTGTAATGACTAGTTGCAATTGTCAGTTGGGTAATATAATATACAATTAGAAGTTTGTTTATCATCTAATGTAAAAATTAATGTACTCATTATAAGATTGTCACGGCTCACAAGTAGAGACATCAATCCAACTCGAAATTGATGGATTTGCCTGAATAGATCGAACAAAAGGTGGATTATGTCCGAAATTTCTAGCCTGAAAAGATTAAGCTCGATTGGCCGGAAATGAAAATAGTCTGAGCCCGATAAAACTTGCCCTAGAACCAAAAAATTCTCGCTACTTGATTTTCAAATGTCATTACTTAACCTAAACCTGGATGAAAACTTGATTGTTGCAAGATAAGGTGTTTCATGGAGAAACGAGAAGTACATAGATCTGACTCTTGAACCTCAATGCAGCACCTTCATGAAACGAGAAGCACATAGATCTGACTCTAATCAAAGTAGCCATACTTTTGTTATATTAGTTTATGTATTTTTTATTCTTTTTCGATAAAAATACTTCATCCGTTCTCCAATTCTTATCTATTCTTTTTAGTATGTCCCTTAATTTTTCATATTTTATTTATGTAACTATCCCATAAAATATTTCTATTTATTACCTCAATAATACATTTATTTATATATTTTACCATCCATGACCACCACTGTTCTCTTTCTTAACCAACCCACTTTATACGTTTCATCACATATGCTCCATCCCTAATCGATTTAATATTATACTAATGTGAGATCCTTACTATATTCACAATACACTCAACAACTTTTATTAAAACTAATCAAGATTCATAGGAATAAATTTTGGGACGATCAACGGCAAGTACCGTTTAACTTGGGGGTGGTGATTTAGTAGCAAGGTGCAAAGTGGCTTGTTACCGATTCCGTTAGGAACCATGATTTTGGACCCTCCGTGACGAACTCGGAGGAACCCTTAGGTTTTCGGGCATTGGATTCTCACCAATGTAGAAAAATCCGTTGCTAAATGAATTCCAATTTGTTGGCTAATGCGATGGTCATCGGTTCGATTCCGATAGGCTTTTTATTCCATTTTGAAAATGGAGAATCTTCTGATTAATTGCCCTTTCTTCAAAGAATCGTTTCATTTTATAATTTTCTAATTGTCCTCGTGGCCCAACCCTAGACACTCTAAGATCATTTTCAAACCTGCTCCCATTTCGAATCAAGAGATAGATACTTCTTTTATTATGGTTCTATTCGAAACCCAGCGTGCTCTATCAAAGAAAATTTCCATTCATGCATTTTATCGATTCTAATATTATTGACCGGTTTGCGATATGCGAAATATTTCTCATTATCATAGCGGATCTTGCAAAAAGAGTTACCCAAGAAATTTTTTGGGGCAGAGGGCAACATAAACTGTAAGAATTAAAAGAATAAAAATGAGCAATACTTAATTAGTTTATTTTCGGATATAATATAAGATGGAAAAGTGTAAGTAATACTTCTGGATATATTTTGACCTTTCGTCTCATTAAAAAGAAAGTAGATTGACATCCATTTTGATGTTTTCCTATTCTACTGGAGAAAACAAAACATGTCAGAACAAAATTATATATAATGTTAGGATGACATTTCGAATATACGCACGTTTTGGGGTCTCATGTGACTGGAAAATGGCAAAATTTATCCAACTCATGTAGGAAAAACATGACTTCTCTCCTTTCTTAAGAGGAAGAGATAACTTCTCTTCTTAAACCTTTTCACACAGTACTCTAAATCTAATCATTCTATACATTTCATCTGGGAACAGTGTCCCAAAAACCAGACTAAATCAGAAGCAGAATATGCATATTAGAACAAACCAACAAGCAATATGCACATATTTTCGATCATCCATGATACAGACCTTGACTCGTCTCGTAGCATTCGACCCCGCTATTATACTCATTCTCAAAGCTTTGCAAATCGTACAACTCCGCCTAGCATGATCAGCAGCAACGAGATTGCTACAACCAAATGATTCTAAGCTAACAAGTTGATGAGGATTCTGCAGATGATAACTGTGATCACTTGCATAGGAATAAGCGTTGAGCTCCACGTCACCGTGCAGCCTAAGAGCTGCTGCATCTGATCCTGTTCCCACAGTCATGTTCTTGAAGGAAGATTCCAAATTGTTGTGCAGATTCTGCTCTTCGAGGCGTGAGTGTGGGATGGGCTGTGTGTGATTGAGAGCAGAGCACGATCAGGTCCAATGGCGTAGCTTTTGTTCTTGCTGTAGATGTGGTTGATGTTTGCTTCGATTGGTTGATCTGCAGCTTCCCTACTCAACACTGGTGGGAAGTGATGATGCTCTGGCTGGTGGAAATGCGGCTTCATGTGAGGGTGGGAGCTCCATTACTCCAAGCGTAGTGACCTTGGATCTTGGACTCGGATTTCAGCAGCTGATTGTAGTCCATTCTTGAGGGAGGTGGATCATCCGCGACGTCTCCTACAAAGAGAATCTTATCGGCCTCCGCCTGCAATGGCATTGCTAGAATCCCGGCCTCACGGTGGTTGTATATATGAGCACCGTAGCTCTCGTTGATAGTGATGTTCTGCTGCAGAGTCACTGAGTTTGGCCTTTCTGAAGGATAATCTGAGAGCTTCATTCCATTACATGCTGCTTTTAGGTCATTTTCCTTCTGCATCCTGCTCAAGTTGAGCCTATACTTCTGGAAGAAAACATGAAATTGAATATGTAAAAACTAAGGTTTTCCTTGATAGGAATATGAAGAAGAGGAGATTTGTACCTGCAAGTGGCTAGCAACATTCTCTCTTGTTAGCCATGGCACTCCCATCAAGTCAAGTATTTTCTTGGGGCCAACTTCTGACACACCAAATCATCATAAATCAGTATCTTTTTGTTTCCTTATGTTATAAACAAACAAACTTACTGTCCAAGTCAATGCGGTTGAAAGCTTCGACGAATTTCTGGTGAAGATCAAAGGTCCAAACGACTCTAGGTTTCTTGAGAGAGGTAGGATCAGCAGTCTTGTTATCGACATCTTTTCTTTTGTTGCCAATGTCAATGACCTCAGAGTTGTTAGGAGTATGGTCTTGTTTTGGTTGAATAGGTTTGAGCTCGTGTATTCTCTTCCTAAACACATGCTGCCATATGTTGCGGAGCTCCTCCATTCTTATGGGCTTGAGAAGGTAGTCGCAGGCGCCGTGCTTGACCCTTTCATCACCATGCTTGTCTCTCCATCCACAGACATCACTGCATGCCTCTCATCAATATTAAACTTCAAATTTTCACCCTAAACACTAGTCATTGCATGTATGAACTCACTTATGACTGGAAGATCCATTTTAAGGCCAACTTGTTTGATAAAGTTGAAACCATCCATGTCTGCCACCTTCACATCACACAGTACAATGTCGATTCCATCTTTTCGTTTCTCGAGCAGATCAAGCGCCTCTTGTGCTGAATTACATATACTTACTGAAAACTCACCAAGCCACCACATTATTAATGCGCACTTTCTAACTAACACTTCTCTAACCATAAAACTAGCTAAGACTTCTATATAACCATAAAACTAAACAGGTAATTAAGATTACTGCATGTCTAGAACTATTGAACTTAGTAGGAATTATTGTTGCGCAATCTATTCTATTCAGTCTGTTAGCTATTGAACAACATGGTGCAAAAGGGTTCCAATGAAATAGCTCACTAAGGTAAAATCAAGAACGGCTCGCATATACAATGTGGTATATATACACGTTATTCTAATTAAATCATCAATGTCATCTAGTGGCAATCATGGGCGAACTTCACCATTATTTTCACAGATGCAAAGGTGGGAGTATAGCTAAGGGAGAGAGAGAATTTAATTAATCTTGAATAAAAGTGATATATATATATATATCCAAGAACACAAATTCGATATGCTCGAAAAGATATTAACAATTAAGATTGTTTAGCAAGTGCATGCGTTGTGGTGAATGAGAGAGGGACAGTATAGCTGAAGAAGACCTTGATAGTTGCAGTTGATGAGCATGTTGTGAAGAATGTTGAGACATGCAGGATCATGATCCACAACCAGAACCAAGACCCGCAGGAAAGAATCGGACCTCAAAGAGTAGAAGTCGATCCCATCAGCACTTGATTCCTCTTTCTCGCTATCAATAATTAAAGACCACTGCAAATGCAATCGATATAGACGGAATCAACGGATTACAACAGATGTGCGAGATTTCCGGATGGAGGAGTTAGTTCAACTCACCATCAACAGTCAAGAGAGAGAAAGGAAGCGACTTCGAGTTCGAAAAGGAGAGAGTCTTGTTGGATAAACATTTGTCGCCGGTTATGTAGCTTGTGCTTAACAACCTCTTCAACACCTTGTTTATATATGTATCTTAGAGAAATCCACAATGTATTTAGACTAACTTTAACGGCCCATTAAGACTTTGGAATTAGTTAGGAAGAAAATTTTATTTGAGAATTTTGATAAACAATTTCAAAACGAAGACATATATATCATCTATCCCTAACAAATATAGAAGAAAAAGAAAGAGAAATTGCATATGTTTCATTTGATTAAATAGTAGAATTCTATTACTTTAGAATAATAATTTTTCATGCTTTTTTGTTATCTTCAAATTTCAAAATATGATCTTTCACATTTAACTGGAATTTTTTTAAGAAGGAAAAGACTATCATATAACTCCAAACCAAATCAGAAGCAATAGTGCTTTTAGTTCCTTCTAAAAATCCAAACATTTGGACTTGAGCAATATTGTGCTGAAAAATGTGCTACTTTAGTAGAATGAAGTAATTAATTGATTTGCATTTATTAGATATAATATAGCATCTGTGAAAGTCTTATGCATCTTATTGATCATTTATGGATTAATTTGAGAAACATATCGGATATAGAATTAAATATTTTATTGCATCTTACTCCGAATAGACATTATTTAGTGATAAATGGAATGCATACCAGTCGGATTGATTAATTAAAGTTCTAGCTAGATTCAACTTCCCATAAAACGAATCTCACTCAAACTTTATATTTTTGAATTTATTTGACTGAAAAATTTATTGGTGATAATGTCATTTTGTAATGCTTACTATTGTTTTGATCTTAGGAGAAAAATAAATCCAACTTAACCTACAAACAAAAACGGTTATATGATCAATTAAGAGAATCTGCATGTAAAAGTATCTATATATGTTATTTAATATTTATATTCAGGCAACTAAACTCTTCTTTCAAGATCGTATATTTTTCAGGTATAGTTAAAAAATAATACTTATTTGTCTTTATTGATTATAGTTTCAAAAAAGAACCACATGATTTCACATCCTTACTCCACGATGAGTTAAGAGTTCTAATAAAGTAGAATAATTCTTAAAGCTCAAAATAATAAAATATTCACCATATTTAGATCTTCTACTTCCTTTTTTAGTATAAAATGCTATATAAGTTCTTTACCAAAACTTTCTCCATCGTTCGGTTCCATTCCTCACCAATACAATTTTGACATTATGGGGCATGATTTTTCAGATTATTCCAAAGTGTCATCTATAAATAATTAATTTCCGCTGATGCGATTGTCATTATTATTAACGTGGTTTGTGAAATGGATGGACGATCATATGGTGATTGAAAGAAGTCACCGAGTCTTTTAAGAATATTTAAATAACAAGTTACTAGACAATTCAAGTTTAATGCAAGAAAAGAAGAGACTAGATGGTATATATCGCATTTAACATGACAATATCAACTACAACACGATTTATACATATAGAAATATTCCTACAAGAGCTGGGATTCTGTTTATAGATAAGGGATTTTGTCCCATTTTAAATGTTCCAAATTAGTATCATACATCAATGTTTGATCGATGCAGTGTAATTTCTAAGATGAGCTAGTTGTCTGCCTCGGATCGTTTGAGATTCTATCCCATTAGTCCTGCGAGATTGCCTTGGAGCTGCTTCAGCATCACAGCTGCCATTGCAGAAAATGTGAAGAAATAAACATGTTGTTGTTGTTGTTGTTGGAGTAGTAGAAAATGTTGATTGTGGGCAAGAATGTACCGTAGAATTCTAGAGTGGCTCTCTCCTTCTTCTGGGCTTGCAAGAATGTACCGTAGAATCGGCATCCCATCCACGTAGACCTAATGTATGCATACAAACTATGCATTACAAAATATGAGGCTAACCATTACAGAACATGGGGCTGTAATCGAGCTCTGGATCTCGACTTTATAAAAGTTTTTCTTGCTTATTTGGTGAACCTTCTTAACTAGTGAGTTTGACACAATCGGCTCGTTAAGTCAACCAATTTGAAACTATAAATTATTAATTTTCTATAACATTATTGCAATTATACATACACAGCTCGTTAGCTAGTTAGGATAAGTTCAACTTTTTAGTGACACGAGTTTTAATAAATTGTAATGAGTGTAAACGAGTGGAGATAATAAATGAAGTATATTAATGGTAGTGAGAGTAAATATGTGGGTCATGTGTGTGTTTTTTGTAAATAAGTAGTAAATTGAGGTAGTTGATATTTCCAAAATGAAAATACAAATTTTGTGTCGCTCAAAAAAATAATTAAATACAAGTTGATGAGAATGAGTATCTTTTAAAATAATTAATGTTTCAAATTTAAATCTTCATTCAAAAAGCTTGTGAGCCTCAATATATTCAAAAATTAAAATTTGAATTTAAACTTAGTATTATTGAACTGGACTCAATTCAAGTACATCCCTAACAAAACACAACATTGAACATGATAGATTAAGAATCATAACTTTACTTAAACTGAATTAAAACCACCTGCCAACTACCTTAACGAATGCAAGCTATTAAAAGAATCAGAAACAGCTTCAACATGGCCCTTTCTCAATCTTAACTACAAATGAAACAAAAATCATGCATATTGCAACAAAATTTTCTTTTTCATTATTGTTTGAACTTACAAAGTGTTGGCGTGATGAATATCAGCTTCAGAGGTATTGAAATTTAAATCTAAATATGAGTTTTAAATTATTAAAATACGAGTTTGGATCTGATTCTTGACCGTCTTAATGATGAAATCGTCTGATTAAGTTTTCGTGTTTTCCAAATTCTTAAATAGTACTCTGCCTTCTTCATTCAATTGAAGAAAAGGAAAGAAAACCAAACAACAATTGAATTTAATGGAATAGGAGAGAATTAGACGCAATGCAGTCGTAATTTTCGTCAGCAATTTACGAAAATTATCCTTGAAATAGGGCCCACTGGGCCTAATTATTTGGCTACCTCATCTTAACACTTACAAAAAAGATTTTGTAAAAGACAAATGAATATATAATAAAATAAAATGGGTATGAAGGGTCCAACTTGTCTTTGCGAATTTGAATTGTGCGACATATTTCTTAATATCTTAAAAGGTTTAGACATCTAATTATAATTATCAATAGTTCATAATATTTTTATTAAAAGATTCATAATTTGCCCCAAATAAAGTTACATAACTAATTAAACAAGCACCAGTAAAGAAAGAAGAGGATTTGGCTTTAGTTTTGGGGGTTTGTATTGGTCTGATTGTTAGTTTTGGGGTCTGTATTGGTTATTTTAGTCTAATATGATTAACAAGATATTCAGTAAGATTCCTAGGAAGCACTTAAAATCTGGTGGAGAACCTAGCCCCTCTTCGAATCCTTCGACTGCTTCGAAGAGAAGCGAAGGAGGGAATAAGAGATTGAGTAGTGCAGTGGATGATGTTATCACTGCCCCATTTTCAGTTTTAAGCATTGGCAATTATGCAGACGATAGGTTTCTTCGAGATAAGAACTTGAGAGGGGATGGATATATGGCCTCTGCTTCGTATGAAGCATTGCCTAGTTTTAGGGATGTCCCGATCTCTGAGAAACAGCTCTTGTTTATCAGGAAGGTGAAGATGTGTTGTGTTGAATTCGACTTCACTGACCCTACAAAGAACCTCAAGGAGAAAGAGATCAAGCGGCAGACTTTGTTAGAGTTAGTGGAGTACTTGACTTCTGCAAGTGGTAAATTTAGTGAGAATGTAATGCAGGAAGCTGTTAAGATGGTGTCAGCCAACATATTCAGGAATTCACTCCTCAGCCAAGAGAGAACAAGCTAGTCGATGGTGTTGATTTGAAGAGGAGGAGCCTGCAATGGATCAGCGTGGTCTCATTTGCAAGTTGTGTATGAATTCTTGCTAAGATTCGTTGCTTTCCCAGAGACGGATCCTAAAATTGCCAAAAGATATGTCGATCACTCCTTTGTTCTGAAATTGCTTGGCCTCTTCGACTCTGAGGATCCGAGAGAGAGGGAGTATTTGAAAACCATACTACACCGCATCTATGGGAAATTCATGGTGCACCGTCCGTTTATTCGGAAATCAATCAATAACGTATTCTACCATTTTGTTTTCGAGACAGAGAAGCATAATGGTATTGCTGAGTTTCTTGAAGTCCTTGGCAGCATAATTAACGGGTTTGCTCTGCCGCTCAAAGAAGAGCATAAGCTCTTTCTTGTCAGAACTTTGATTCCTCTTCATAAGCCGAAATGTTTGGGCATGTATCATCAGCAGTTGTCTTACTGCATTACACAGTTTGTGGAGAAAGACTGCAAGCTTGCTGATATTATTATCAGGGGACTCGTAAGATACTGGCCGGTTACAAACAGCTCGAAGGAAGTTCTGTTTCTAAATGAGCTCGAGGAGGTCTTGGAAGCAACACAGGCGCCAGAATTCCAGCGCTGCATGGTACCTCTGTTCCATCAAATTTCTCGAAGCTTGAATAGTTTGCACTTTCAGGTAATATTCTTTCTGGTATCCTGCTGTTTTCTCTTTTGTGCTTTCCTTGTTATTCTTTTACCTTTAATTCGCTTTTGATGTCCTTTTAAATTTTTTATTTAAAATTCTATTTCAAAGAAATTATGATATGCTCACTATACCCTTCAAGTACTATCATATACCGACATTTTTAGGATAATGGAATTTAGCTCACTATTATTCTGTATTCTAATCATTGATGCATGTCAGTGGGGGTGGGATTGTTGACCTAGATTAAGTCTGGAACTTGTTCTGTACTCCATATTTCGATGATCGGATTGTATACCGCCTTTTCATATGGAGTATGGTTCAACCAATTACTTATTGAATGCGCTAGCATTTTTCATTATCTATATGTTTTTCTTCATCAGTGTCTTAATTCATTGAACTCCTAGGAAATTTGAACTTAGAGTCACTTTAATATGTGCATTCAACAACTTTTGGATAATTGAATCAAAATAAAAATGATTACTATAATTGTTCAGTTTCTCTATTGAGAGTTTATGACTTCACATGGCCACATTAATGGGCCACTGATTATATTAATTTTAGTTGTGAATTTGCATGTCATGAACCACATACAGTTTGTTCTTGAAGATAGTGATGGTTGATGAGTAGGATGGACTGGTGAATTAATCCACACCTTTGCCCCCCGCTTCAACAGAGGGTATTTATAATGGGATATTATTGTCCTCGTCGTCCCTGTGGGGATCCTGATACCATACCCATGGGATTCTGCTCTTGACGAGGACACTTTATCTTATCAATTGGTAATTTGTATTTGTACTTTGAGAAATTTAATAATCGAATCTAAAACTCGATTCACTTATAGGTGGCTAATTAACTTCGAACTCGGAAGACAAACTGCAGATATTATAATAAATTGGTTGTACAACATTTGCACCACAGAAGTAAAAAGATTTAGCATGTATAAAGTACTAAAATAAGGAAATCATTGCTGTCATTGCTAAGCCAAGGGATGCGTATATTTATCAGTTGCATTACAGGTTCAATGGTTCATATGATTTGACGACGGGTAAAACAATATTTGCAATAGCTTTAGTTTTAGAGGCTTAGATGATGATATTACAAATGTTTACTTCCACTCCTGGTTCCATCCGGAACTATAGATTGTATAGATATTTTCATCTGTAGCTATCATCCTCATAAAAACTACCTTACACTGTTTGTCTGTTAAAACGGTTTGCTCTGTACTTTGAAATAGAGCTGTCCAAAAAAAATTGCAGTTGCTTTTAGTCTTAATTTCTTCCAAATGTATGCTTTATGCTATTTTGTTCCTCATGCATTGTCTGGTTAGGAAATGAAATTGTGTAAAAGTTGGGTTATAGTAGCTTTAGATACAAGAACAAAGTGACGCTCTGATTTCTGGACCTCAACTTATCAAAAACAATATAACTAGGATAATGTTCTCATCGTGCTTCAATTTTTAAGAGCTTTCCTGTTGTATGACATATGCAGTTCTTCACCAGAAATGCCTAGACCCTAATCTATGTCCTATAATCAAGTTTTGACATTCTTATTCACTCCATAATATTTGCCTGAAGCTAAGTTGTAAAATATATTAGTAGATTCTTTAGAGGAGGAACGTTAGATGGAGATTAAATAGGGTGCTGCTTCTTGCAAAAATCCGTCATTGGAGTGAATTGATTGAATTACCCTAGTGGTTGGATATCTTTCTTACTATATTTGGGCTCTTTCCGGGATCAATTCTCATTATGAACCTTAGTGGATGCATTAAATCTTGATCTTTTCTTAGTTGATAGGATTTCTTTTTTCCGATTATTTTATCTTATTTGGTCGCTTGTGGCATAAAAACGTGTCTTGAAAATTTGCCTTGATTGAATCTCTTTTGGCTGATTATGTACTTTGTCCATTTAGGTGGCAGAGAGGGCATTATTTTTGTGGAACAACGATCACATCGAGAACCTGATCAAGCAAAATCGCAAGGTCATACTGCCTATCATGTTCCCTGCTCTTGAGAAGAACGCTAGGCACCACTGGAATCAGGCCGTTCACAGTCTGACCTTGAACGTCCGCAAATTCTTCTATGACCTAGACCCGGACCTATTCCAAGCCTGCCAGATCAAGTTTCAAGACGACGAAGCAAAGGAGAATGACATCAGAGAGAGACGCGAGACCACATGGAAACGCTTGGAACAAGTGGCTGCAAAGAAGGCTGCAACAAATGAAGCTATTCATGTTCCTTGAAACCGGGCTTGCTTCAGTTACAGTTACTTCGCTCAATGGGCGTTTTGTTTCTCCCTTTTCTCAAGATTTGTTCTCACATTTTCCTTCCTTTTTTTTAACTCAATTTCTATATATTCTTTGTCTTATTTGCATGAGGGTTGAGAGGAGCTTGATAATTAAACGGTAGGTTTAGCCGTCGGTGTTCGTTCTTTTAGTTTTATGACGAGTTGAATTTCAGTTTCTTTTATGTTTGCACAAGCAGGCAATTTAAGGATATATATTCCTTTATCTCTATATTGTGAAGATAAACTAAACAAGGTTTAAAATGTGAAATATCTGCATTGTTTTTTTACATAACAGAATTTATGCATGCAAGAACCACTTTCAGGTTGTTGGGCTAAATTTCTCTTAAACTTTTGAAAATTTTGCGATGCTTTGGAGCTTAGATTTTATGGGTCTTTCTTTCCCCCAGTTGCCAGACGAGACCCAAACTGTCAAAACATAAATTTCAATAGGGACAAACTTATCCTAACTACACAAGTAAAATCAGCAATTACAAAATGAAGTTTCTCAGCAGCTCTTCATAGGAATAATGATCTCAAATCCATTTGAATAATGATGTATTTCATTTTCATCCATAACACTGAAAAATAGTCCAAATCTTAAGATGGATTTCAAAATTATAATCCAAAAGAGAATGTATCCTCAAACATAACTCCATACAAATTTACGAATGGATATCATCATATCAACTACATTCATATCACTAAAAAAAATAAAAATTAAAAGAAGAACAGATTAGAATGTATGAAATCCATATATCCCCAGAATAAATTCACTCTCGAAATTCTCCATCCACATGCAACATTACAAATTGCTAATCTCCAACAATTATTTGAAAAATAATAGTATTATTTAGTGACTATTACTGGCTGCAGTTATACCTTACAATAATGGTACAACTAATCAATGGTGGCATCAAAAAAGTCCAGCTTGGCACCCATTTTAACAAAGTCACATTTTTACAACAATAATTATAATACTTTCAAACTCTTGAAAATACTCTAGAAGCTCTCTTTCTCATCATCATCCCATGGAATTGAACGAGTCTCCTTCAAATCTTTCTTCCTCCATGTAAAATTCAAATCTTTATCACACATTCACACGCAGAAAACACACACACAATTCTCTTCGATAAATGCGTGCATTTCTGCGTGAAATCGACAATGCCGAGCGTCACAGTGAAATTATACAGCGTCCTCTTCAAATTCTTCCTCAAACGCAAGTTGTTCACCTTGATCGGGGCCGCCGCACCTGACCCTTACGGGATCGTATTGCGGCCGGATGAGGCCGTGGCTGCGGCCAACCCCAGCTTCTCAGACGATGGCGTCGCCACCAAAGACCTCCACATCGACCCCTTAACCCCCCTCTCGCTGCGGATTTTCCTCCCGGACTCCGCTATCATTTCCCCCAAATCGGTTCCCAATCTCAGGGTTAGGGTTCCTCCGAGCAGGGTACTGAAGAACGCGCCGGAAGGTGCGGCTGTCTACGGCGGGTATCTGCCGGAGAGTAGCGGGCGGAATTGCCGGAAACTTCCGGTTATTCTGCAATTCCACGGCGGGGGTTGGGTTAGCGGGGGAAGCGACACTGTGGCGAATGATGTGTTCTGCAGGAGGCTGGCGAGATCGTGCGACGCCGTGGTGGTGGCGGTGGGGTATAGGTTGGCGCCGGAGAGTAGGTACCCCGCAGCGTTCGAGGACGGCGTGAAGGTGTTGAATTGGCTGGCGAAGCAGGCGAATTTGGCGGAGTGGGGGCGGTCGTTGGGGAACAGGAGGGGCGGAGGCGGAGGTACAGGAGGAGGAGGAGATGGGAGGAGGATGCAGATAGCTGATGGATTTGGGGCTTCCATTGCTGAGCCGTGGTTGGCTGCTCATGCAGATTTATCTAGGTATATGCTTTGATCCTCTGTTGAAGCTGAGATTTAGTTGAAATATTTTTGAAATAGAGACTGAAATTTTGTGCTTCTTTAATGCTTGCTTAGTAGATCTTGAAATGTTTGTGAATTTACTTTTGATTTGTTGAATCCAATGCATATGATTCATGATTGTTTATGCTACATCGTTTGCAGATTAACATTTTAAATATGATTTCATCATTTTAATATGCTTCAATTCTTTTTCCACCTTTGTGAGAAGTGATACTAGATCACTCAAAGGGAAGATTTGTAAGTGATTTCAATGAACTGATGCAGTTCTTGGGTATGGTGTTGGCTTCATTGATTCTATTTCATTTAGAAACAGTTTTCTATCACCTTACCATCAAAATATAGGAGCCTTTATCAGTTTGTGGTGACTAAAGTAGTTAGCAATTGATTCTGTTATAAGAAATTTAATGTTTTTCCTTTTTCATGTGACTTCATTTGTGCAACTTCCAATGTTAGAGTTGAAGGCAAATTTATTGTTTTTAAGAGATGCTGATTTCTGAACATATTTGAAACCAGGTGTGTTGTTGTTGGAGTGAGCTGTGGTGCTAATATTGCCAACTACGTCGCGCAATATTCAGTAAAGGCGGGCAAGCTTCTCGACCCGGTGAGAGTGGTAGCTCAAGTCTTGATGTACCCTTTCTTCATGGGAAGCATTCCTACACCTTCGGAGGTCAGATTGTCTCATTCATACCTCTACGACAAATCCATGGCCTTGCTCGCTTGGAAACTGTTTCTACCTGAAGCTGACTTCAGTTTGGACCACCCGGCAGCCAACCCTCTCAACCATGCCAGGGAGGTGCCCCTCAAGTACATGCCACCAACTCTGACTATCACTGCGGAACATGATTGGATGCGTGACCGTGCCATTGCATATGCAGAGGAGCTTCGGAAGGTCAAGATAGATTCCCCTGTTCTTGACTACAAGGACGCAATTCATGAGTTTGCGACGCTTGATGCGCTGCTCAAGACTCCACAAGCTCAGGCTTGCTGCGACGACATTGCTATATGGATGAAGAAATATATATCTCTGAGAGGGAACGAGCTATCTTATTAGCAAGACTGGAATACTGGAAAGGCAAGGATCTTATGTGAGGCAATGCCACGCCATTGAAGGAGAGTACCTGAGGCGACACGATTTGAAGTGGATGGATGGTGCTGATTGTATGATTGGCTGAGAGCTATGGGAAGCTGCTATACATATATGTACAGATTGAAGTAAGGTTTTTGGGTTTTTCTTTTCCTGTAATGATCTTTCATGTAAAATAGTTTTTCTAGTGTACATTTTAGTTTTGGACAAATAAATTAATTTTATTATTTTTTGGTGGCGGAAGCGGGTATATCAGAATTCAGAAGAAGAAAAAAGAACAATTTGTTCCTTTTTGACATTAAGCTCTCCCTTTCTTGTATTGTAACGTATGTTGCACATTGCATATTAGATTTTGTATGTTTTATTTAGGGATATAATTAATTAAAACAACAAGGTATATTGAAGAAATAAATGAGTTCAAAGTACCAAATTAATTTAAAACCTAGGTTTTAACCTCTTGCGTGACGTAGTCCTGGAAAGTCTTGTTCATATCCAAAATCAATCAATTCTTAATCAATTGAACTAAACTCGTATCTTATCCAAAATCAATCAATTTTTAACCAATTGAACTAAACTCGTAGAAAGATAGTGCTCAAAGTCTGATACTAAGGATGTGTGCCTAATCAGCCTGAAATTGACAGATTAATCCGAATCCATCTTAGCGCCACTCCGATTAACTCAAATTAGGAATAAACAAAGTCTAATAGATCTAACTCGAAAGTTGATTATGTCGGCTCGACTAACATATCTTTTTCTTATTTAAAAAGAAAAACCTAACGTTCTTAATTTTAGCAAAAAAGAAACGCAGAGCACGGGTAGGAAATATTAACATTTAGTTCCTAAAAAAAATAAAAAAATATTGACATTTTAGAAGGCCTAAATACAAAGAAATGAAATATAATTACATAGATGCCGAAATTTTTCAAATTGAAAATCGAACCGAATATTTATTTTTGAACCGAACCGAACCGAATCGATTTTTAATTTCGAACCGATCGAAAATCAAACCGAAAAAACCGATCGATTTCGATCGGACCAAAAAACCGACCGAAACATATTATATACATATATATATATATTCTAAATAAACATATTTTTATCCTAATTATTTAATTAAAATATTAGTTAATTATTATATAAATTATATAAATATATAAAAATAATAATTTCAATTCGGTTACCGACCGAACCTAAAATATAAAATTGAGGTTCGGTGATAACCGAACCGAAAACCAATTTTAATTAAAATTTTGAACCGAACCGATAATCGATTTTCTCAAAAACCGAACCGAACCGATCAAAAATTATCGATTCGATTGATTTTTTCGATTCGGTTCGATTGATGCACACCCCTAATATAATACATGATGTGGCAAAGCTGCCGCGTGTATAATTTTTTTATTGATATCCATATATTGCAATTTGCACCGCGGCCTCCAATTTTCAAAACTCTTGCAAGCATAAAGATATTAGGAAATCCACAAATTATTAGAAAGGGGAAAAATGAAAAATAGCAGGGAAAAAAGAAAAAGAAATTGTGGATAAGGCTTAGCCAGAAGGGCCCTCCATATTCCATACGCTCAGCTTCCAGCAAGTAGCAGTAGAGTAACGAATCTTCAAAATTTATAAAACTCGAGAGGGAGCAGTAAGAAGGTTGTGGTTATGGAGGTAGCGATGTCTTTGAATCCACTGGTGCGGTTGCCCTTGTCCTCCCATGGAAGAATGCATGACGATTCAGTCATTAGACACTCACTGCTTTCCACAAGAACACCAACTTCAACAAATCCAAAGCCTCACAGATTGATGGTAGTTGAAGCTAAAGGCAAGAAAGGAATGGCTTCTAGACAGTATCAACGCACACCCCCGCCCCCGCTTCCCAAGCTCGAAGATGATGGCAACCCCAAGTTCGTCGTCTTCATTCGCATGGCTAATGTCAGCTCATCTCTCTCTCTCTCTAAAGCACAACAACGTTTAAGTGATCAAGATTCTTGAATTGTAATCTAATTTGTCTATTGGGTCAATATTTTCTTGATCTGTGCTATTGAATTCTATGAAAATTGAATTAAGATGCCATCTTTTCGAGTGTGCCGTCTAATTAGTGGCTTTGTGAATTCGCAACTTTAAGGTTTATTTTTTGTGAAGCTTGAAACATTATTAATTAATGAAAAGAAATGGTGTTTTGTTGTTTGCAGGTCTACCTTTGGTACCCACTTAATATTGTGACTGGTGGGACAACAGCGAAAATCATGGTGGCTGCAAAGGATAATTTTCTTGGCAAATATATATACAAAGATACTCTAGCAAGGAATCTTGCATCAGTCATTTATCGAGTGAGTATCCTCCTATTTGCGTTTCCCCTGCAAATATATACCATCTATTACTAGTCTCAGCAGATTTTGGTCACGTTCGTCTCGGATGAATTTGTTCATCCAGTGAGGGGTTAGTTTGTATGACAACATTCCATATATTTCTCTGTGGGCTCTAATTTCATTTTGTGCTATGTCATTATTTAAATGTCTTAAAGTGGATATGATCATAGAATTGGAGTATGTAGTTTAGAAGCTTTAGATAACACATATAAATTATCAAATACTCATATACTAGATCAGGATTTTCCACAGATTCATTCAGTGTAACAAGTAGTGTAATTTTCTGTTATATAATGTGTTATTGCAGTTTTCAGTTTGATTTTTATATTGAAAATAAAGCAAGCACATTGTGTCTTCCATTGTAACAGGATGAAAAGGAAATACAGAAGATGGCTCAGAAACAGTTTCGTGTATTGCGGTCTGCCACTGATTTCCGATATGGCTACAAACTTGTGGTAATGTTTCAAATCACTTGTTTTGGTCTAAGATCCTAACGCTACCCAAAATGTTTTAAAACTTGCTCCTAACATGCAGGAAAACAACAATTTGCGGGCAGCGCTAGCTGCAAACGATGTAATTGAGGTAATACTTAGCTGCTGACCTTTTCTTATACACTTCAGCGTCAGAAATGTAGAATTGTTAATCATTCTCGAGTAATAAATAAAAGAGGGCAGAAATTGAAGTAAGATTGCACCTCATGCTGAGTTTCCTGCATTGGATGAAAAATCTGTTTCGATAGAACACGGCGATGGATGTTGATGAAAATGATCAAATGATTAGTTTCTTCACACGAGTGTGATCTAAAACTTATGCTGATGCTTTAAGTCTTCATATTGCTATTCTAGCAGATTTAAGTTTTAGGTTGCTGCTTTAAGCCTTCATATTGCTATTCTAGCAGAGTTATGTAGTTTTAATCTGTTTTGAGGTGGTAGTATCTGTAATCCGCTGATTAGCTTGGACATTTTATTCTTCTGCTCTTAGTATCTTTTGATGCTACTCATCTCTTAAATTGTTGGAACAAATGCCGTGCTAGCACTCCATATTCTTTCCGTTGTCTCCTCTTAACAAGCATCGTGTTTTGGGGGCAATTTTGCAGCTTCCCAGACCGGATGAACTCAAAACTGTCGTTGACAAGGTGAAGGACTTCTTTGGCGATGCAAAAGAATCTTTTGGGAAGATGACATTCTTGAACACGGGAGATGATTCTTCGGAAGAGGAAGATGCTAAAGAAGCTCCTAAAGAAAAATCCAAAGGAAAAATCTCCGTGAGTCTCCCAAAAACTATGTATTATTCAAAAGAAGTCTTGTGTAAGATGGTCTGATGGATCAAAGACGGTTCATAATCTGAATCCAAACACAATAATACAAATATGCCATACCATTATGGATTCGGAATTTGACTGCAGTCTTACACAAGTTTTCGCGTTATTCAAATCATTGCCGTCTTCTTTTATCTTCAAGACTGACTAGATATGAATTATCAATAGGGTGAAAAGCTGAATCTGTTCTGGCGAAGAAAGAAGCTGAAGAAGGATAGCGACTTTCCAATCACTTTCAGTTTTGTACACGACAACATTTGTTTATAGTTGTAGGAAAACTGTTCCATTTTCCGGTCGCCTTTTGTTCCTCCATTCATCTTATAGTTTTGGCTGTGTTCTTGAATATTTCATACTTGCACAAAAACGTGGAGGTGACATTTCTTGTCATTATCACCCTTTATTTTGATCATTGAAATGTGCTACGGTGTTGTGTATATATATATACATTTAGCATAATTTCACTTATTTTCTAATTAATTAAGTGTGATCATGCTAAATTATATTAATCAAATAATCATCGTATTAAACTATAATGAAACTAAATGATGTATATATTATGAGGGCTTGTTTCGCCTGATGATCAAATAGCTAGTCAAATCCAACAAAAAAAAAAGAGGTCATATGATTTCGATTAATGCCAAATTTATTGTTAAATCATCAGAGTCGACAATGTGTAGCAGTGGAAGATGCAGCCATTCTCATATCTTTTTGCCGCAGCTTCACAGAAATTGATTAACCAAAATGCAAACTAGTCGAAATGCATAGCCCACTAACCTTGTCGTCATTACCACGAGCCTTGTAGCCCAATGGAATTGCTCGCACTCAACTGATTAAAACTATTCATCGTTTACATCAATCTTATTCAAGAAAACAGAAAAGTTCTTCAAGCAACATCGCCCAAGTCTGTATTCTTTTCCATAAACGAAGCACCAGTTTCAGCTGTTGAGGTTACACTCGAGCACACGGGCAAAGTACCAAAACGGAAAAGCTTAAATGTCCAAAGACACCTTCTATTACTACAGTTGAAATATATCAACTAGACAGATAGGAAATACAAGTCATGTAGCCACAGAAGCTGCTTTTCTATTCATGGGATATGTTCATGAACAAAAAGAGGAGGTCAAAGTAACATCGAATGCTGAGACTTCTGACCTGTTTATTCTGTTGATTCCACAACAAATTTTACAGATGGTGTGCACCCGATAATGGTCCACATATGGATCTGGTCATAAGTAAATATCTAAGAGTACATTCCTTTTCTAACAAAATCAGGGACCCGTCACTGCTTGTTTCTATTGCGAGCTATTTCCCTTGCCATCTCCCTCATTTCCTCAGGGGATGGCGGCCGTGGCGCTTCAGGCGGATAGACCACATATTGGCGCTACACAATACATTAAAAACGTAGAGCTTTATATGTCATACAAGAAAATCAGGTACATATTCATCCATATGCATGAGTTCAATATATACTTGATTATAATTTGGCTTTTTTACAACGATGCAGTAAATCAAAAGGCTAAGCGAAGTTTGTTCCATGAAAGTAGGAAATTGAAGCTGAAGCATCATTCATTTCCTGCAATAACATAAAAAATAGCTTTTCCTTTTCTCCTTTTCCTTCTTCAGTTCCATATTTTGCTAATCTATAATTTATGGAAGCTAAGAGCTATGCAGCCTATGCTGTTATCATTTTTTGACAATGATAAACAGTTGAGTTGAGAATTCATTTCATTGCAGTAATTAGTAAAGATAATTGATCAAATGAAAGCTTCACCATAAACTGTCAACTTCTACATTGTCAAATTTAACTACTAAATTTGTACCTCCAGTGAACTAAGTACCCAGTTTAGTTGAAAATCCATATATATATATATATATATATATAGAGAGAGAGAGAGAGAGAGAGATTTTTCAGCATAGCTAGATAAACTGATAAACCAATGGTAATGGAAGCTTCACCATAAACTGACAACTGCCAATCGTCAAATTTATTAGTTAAATTTGTGAGTCTAGCGAGATATTACCCCACCTCTACACGTTTCTACCCAAATTCAACCCTTATTTCCTCCACCGTGAACAGATATACAACAAAATAAAACACCCAGAAATGAGAAAATTCTTCCAAACACGATCAAAAATCACAAAGGAAGCTCAAATCCACAAAAATCAATTCAGGAAATCAGTTTATTGCCAAATTGATGCATATTCTTTTCAGGATCAATTGACTGAAATCCTAATTAACAAACACTAAGAAATAAATCGCAGAATTAAACAAAAAAGGAAGGTAACGAAAATGAAATGAATTCTTACATTTCCCATAACTTTCTGAAGATTCTTGGTATTGCTGGCGAAGAAGTACATCATCCCTATCGGAACGGTGACGTAAACTGCAAATTTCGCAATCTCCAAAACCCCTTTTGATGTACCCAAAGACGACATTTCTCTTTATTTGTTTAAACTATCTTTTGCAGAAAAATTTTGAGATTACAAGAGAGAAATCAGCAGCAGGAGTGCAGAACCTCTTGGAAAGAAAAAGAGAAGGGTATGAATTGCGATAGGCAGAGGTTTTCGTTATCTCAAAAATGACATGTGTAGGTCGCTTTTGTAATTACGACAACCTTTTAATTAGTAACGACAATAACTTTAATAGTTTGTATTAAAGTACCACACAAAATTAGCGATCAACTGAAGTCGTTTGTTGTAGGGCCTGCCTTTGAACTCTATATGTGGTGGCCCATTAGTGTTAATGAACCCAATAAGCAACATCTAATTAGAGGCCAACATATCGCGATTACAACAATTTTTCATATATGGGTCACATTTTTTATCAATAGTAATGTTACATTTAGGTGATGATTAGGATTGAATTAAGTTGGAAATAATAAATTTAAAAATAGAATGCCGACCGAAAAAGAATTAATCAAGTATCCCACACATCCTGCTAATGTTGACTCATTACTTTTAAACACAAAGAGTTGTTTTTTATATATTGTTGTTATATAACAATTAATCCACACGATTTGCAGTCTGTTGATAATATTCACATAAGCTGCATGGAGTTAGTTACGTGAGCTGTACATTCAGTTATAGTCAGTTACCTTCCCATGCATGCGGGGAATCTCATCCATCTATTATCTACGGCTATGATTGATGATCAACTTTGGCATATAAGTTGGTTATATTGCTAACCTGAGAGAAGTAAGTTGAACACTGATGCGTAAGCTTGAGAGAAGTAGAACATAGGTGTTTAGATAGGATATTGAGTATTCATATCTTGGCTGTTCTTGAAGCTTGTAATTGATCATTCATATATAATAAATCTGCACTATCCTTCTTCCCGTGGATGTAGATCTTTACAATTGAACCACGTAAACGTTGTGTTGATACATTCTTGTTTCCTGTCATCTTGTTCATCTTTATCATTCGGTGAATTACTCAACATATATGAAGTAGTGTGTGTCATGAAATTCGAATAACTTTTAATGTAATTTTTTTTTGTATGAACCAATAATAATGAAACAACCTAAAGTGGTATACGAGCTAATATTAATGAGACGGAGGGAGTGATATACTTCCTAATTTATCTTAAAATGATCAATTTACTCTTTGAGACATTTGTTGCAGAAAATTATCGTTTATAATTCAAATTACTTGATAATTACAATAAAAGATAATTAAAATGTATGATAAATAATGATTCTAGACATTTAGAATAAGATTAATAATTACGCATAGAGGTGTAGAAAGTGTCCGGCCGATGGGCTGGGTTTATGTATTTGCTGGTGAAAAATATGAAATTATTAAGAGGAGCAATCCTGGGCCGGCCTCCATCGCCATGCGCATGCAGAGGTCGGATCCAATCCATTTAATTATATACATAAATACTATCATTTTAATTTATGATAACTCTTATTTTTATTGGAATATTAACTTCTTGGTAAATGATAAAAAAAATGTAAAGAGAAATAATTATCACTTTTATTAAGAAAACTGTCACTTTTATTCATAACTATCACTTATATTTTTGGGTAGATATCAATTTAAACCCTGAACTATACATATTTTATCAAAAATATCACGAACTTTCAAAAATATCTATTAAAACCCCAAACTATCATATTTTGTATCAAAAATATGATAGTTTGGGGTTTTAATTTGTATCAAATATTATAGTTTGGGGTTTTAATAGATATTTTTGAAAGTTCAGGATATTTTTGATAAAACATGTATTGTTTAGGGTTTAAATTGATATTTATCCTATATTTTTTTAGAACTGATAAGAATTTTTTAAAATAACTATCATTTTTATTAAGAGTAACTGTCACTTTTATTTTAACGATTACTTTTAATTATAAAGAATAGTCAATTTTGCTCATAAAGTACTCTGACTTTTATTCAAATAATTGTTACTTTTATTTAAAAAACTATCACTTATATATATTGCTGATTACAGGTTCGATACCAACTCGTACTTAATCCGAACCTAACTCAAGCGGATGCTGAGGGAGAGCTCGCTCAAATATTTGTAAATTATTAATTGTTTGTTATAAATTAGTATGATGTTATTTCATTGTATTACTTTTCTAATAAAATATTATTCGATGTTTGGAAAAGATGTTTACATAATTATATTTTCTTTTTCTTTGCTTGTTTCAAATAAATCCCGTTTGTATTGATGATATTTGTATTTTTAGAAAAGGAACGTCCATTTAACAAATTCAAATTCCTTTGTTCATCTTTGAAATTATATTCACAAAGTTACATACACTAACACCAACTTCTTTAAATGATTCGAACGTCCGATCTATTGGTTGAAGAAGAAACCTCTTACCAACTCAGCTATGCCTTCGTCGTCAATTTCAATTCATTAGATACAGTTAAGTTCAATCAATTCACATTACGTTTGTGTAGAGAACTAATCTAACTAAGTTCATGGTTTTTCTTATAAAATTTATTTTTGTAATGCATTTCAAACAATCAAAAATAAAAATGATTTTTGTATACATATCTATTTCACGTCGGGTTTGATAGGATACGGCCACTACTAGGCCCAAGCATCAGGTCCAATATAAATGGGCCCCGACATTAAGCTCGGCCCATGTGAGTTCGGCCCAAGAAGACTCCTCGACCAACTACAACTCTAATCGCAATTGGAGACGTAGAAGATTCGGATGCATATCTAAAAGAATCCTTATGAGAGAAGACTTTGTATTAGAGTCAAACTCTATTAGAGTCAAACTCAATTTGAATCAGAGTCGAACTCAACTTGATGGTATATAAATAGAGGCTAGAATAGAAGAGAAGGGGGACACTCAGATCGATATACACTCAGATCGATCACTTGATCTACACTCTTTGTAATCGCTTCTTACACTCTCAATACACATATACTCTCTCTTGCTCCGTGGACGTCTATTTTAAAGATCGAACCACGTTAATTCTCTGTGTTCATTGCGCATTTAATTCCCTAACGAAATTAAGATCGATCACTGGCGCCGTCTGTGGGAACCAAAATTCTGTGTTTTCGATCAACTTTTGTTTACAGGGAATCGATCACAACGATGAATACCAGAAGTTATACATCCAGGGTCGTCGCCGGCAACAACGGCGGCAGGACGCGCCGAGCTCGGCTTGGGAAGAGCCCGGTCAGAGAACCGACCCCCGAAGGGCATGTCCAAAGTCTCGACGAGCAAGGCCATCCCATCCTGCATGAAGAAGCAGAATACCATAGCGAGGGAGGTCGCAACAGCAACCAAGAAGAACCTCCAGCTCCGCAGATGAACCTTGACGACGCCGTCAAGGGGTTTCTTGAGAAAAACAAGGAGAGCTTTCTCCAATACCTCAGCGAAGCACAAGGTCGGCCGCATCCCGAAGAAAGGAACGCCGAAGCCTCGTCTAAACACGAGGCACCGCGCGAGATGGATCCCCAAGATCCAAGTCATGGGCGCCATACCTGCGCACGAGTTGGGGCCCAAACCAACCGCGCAAGGGACGAACAGCGCGGAAAGGGCGTCGTGACCGCGAGGTCGGTCACAGCCATCAAAACGAGTTCGGTCGACGAACTCGCCCCACTCTCCGGAGGCGGCGGCGAATGCGAGAATATAGCCACCCGTTCTCAAACGAAATACTCGACACTCCACTCACGACAAATACCGGTGCCGAGCATCGCCCTATGACGGACTAAGGGACCCGCAGAACTTCATCTCGCAGTTCCAGTATAATATGATCAACCAACGCCTCGGCACAATTCACATGTGCAAACTCTTCCCGGAGTTACTAGTCGACAACGCCCGGCGGTGGTTCGAAAGTCTACCTCTCGGAAGCATTGGTTCCTACCGCGACCTGATGGCGGCCTTCCATCGAAGGTTCTTCCAGAAGGCTGAGTCAAAAACGTCGTCGGCACACCTCCTCACCGTGAGGCAAAGTCGAGACGAGTCCGTTAGCGACTTCATGACGAGGTTCAATAAGGAGAGCTAAAAGTCGAGGATGTGAGCGACCTCTTCATCATCTCGGCTTTCCAAAGCGGCATCTTACCGGGGCCCTATACAAGGAGATCGTTGGCACGAGCCCCCGCTGCGTCGGGCGTGGCGCATAGCAGATCGGTTCGCCAAGGCGAGCGGGCGGACAAGAGAAAGTGCGAAGGCGACAGGTGGAACCTCCGGCGAGAGAAGAAAAAGGATGATCGAGAAACCGAGGCAAGTAATCCGTGAGAAATCGAAGAAGGAGACCTCGCCTATATTAGAGAAGCTCGGTACAAAGTAGCTCGGTATTATAACCAGCGTGCCAAATCCCGACAATTCCAAGTAGGCGACCTCGTACTTCGGAGTTGAGGTACTTTTGTTACGTCGTTTTTCATTAATGAAATCTTTTTCTTTACGTACTTCGGAGTTGAGTCTTGCATATTTCATTTGTCACTTATGCATACTGCATCTCCCCCAATATACAATACCCTCTACGGAGGATGAACAATACCCTCTACGGAGGATGAACAATACCCTCTTCGGAGGACGAACTATACCCTCTACGGAGGATGAACTATACCCTCTTCGGAGGACGAACTATACCCTCCAAGGAGGACGAAATACCCTCGACGGAGGACAGACTACCTTCGTTTAATACGAGGACGAACTCAAACGCGCGTGAGGGGACCACCCCTAGCGATAAAACTTGCCAAATAAGGAACCTATACCTCCGTTTATTTCGGGGAAGAGGGGACCACCCCGAGCGATAAAACTTGCCAAAAAAGGAACCTATACCTCCGTTCATTTCGGGGAAGAGGGACCATCCTAGCAATATTTCTTGCCAAAAGGAACCTATACCTCCGTTCACTTGGGAAGAGGAACCACCCTAGCAATACTTCTTGCCAAAAAAGGAACCCCTACCTTCGTTTAATACGAGGTCGACATCGCCTTCGCCACCTCGGCCTCCCGATACATGGCCGCCTCATGAGCCTCGCCTCGGCTTTCTCGCCCGTACCGCCGCCTCCGTCTCGGCCTTCCGCAGGCCGACCTCGCCTCGGCCTCGTCGCCTCGGCCTGCCGCCTCCGTCTCGGCCTTCCACGGGCGCCGCCTCGCCCGCGCCGCCTCGGCCCCAGCGGGCCGACCTCGCCTCGGCATTCGCCGCCCTACCTCGGCCTTCCACAGGCCTCACCTCGGCCTCCACAGTCGACTTCGCCTCGGCCCGCCACCTCGGCCTTCGCCGCCTCGGCGCCGTGAGCCCGGCCTCCTTCCCGCGCATCCCGAGCTTCGCCTCGACGAGTTACATATTCGACTTGGCAAGGCGACGCGTATTCGACCGGCCGGTGGAGCCGGCGACATTCGACTTCGGCGAGCGCCTAGCGGTGAAGCGAGCAACATGCGACTTCGCATAACGCCGACAAGGTGAAGCGGAGCAACATGCGACTTGGCGCATAACCGGCAAGGTGATGCCAAGTAAAATGCGACTTCGGCGGTAAAGACCAAACGGCGTAAGACTTGGCATAACACCTCGTCGGTGAAGCCGGTCGAGACTTCGGCATAACGCCTCGTCGGTGAAGCCTTAAAGACCTCGGCATAACGCCCGACGGTGAAAGCTAGCCCAAAGACCTCGACATAACGCCCGACAGTGAAAGTCAGCCCAAAGACCTCGGCATAACGCCTCGTCAGGTGAAGCCAGCTCAAAGACCTCGGCTTAACGCCTCGTCAGGTGAAGCCAGCCAGAAGACTTCGGCATAACGCCTCGTCGGTGAAGCGGCCGAAGACCTCGGCATAACGCCTCGTCGGTGAAGCCGGCCGAAGACTTGGCATAACGCCTCATCGGTGAAGCGGCCGAAGACCTCGGCATAACGCCTCGTCGGTGAAGCGGTCAAAGACCTCGTCATAACGCCTCGTCGGTGAAGCCGGCAAAGACTTGGTATAACGCCTCGGCGGTGAAGCCGGAAAAGACCTCGGCATAACACCTCGTCGGTGAAGTCGAGCACCAAGACTTGAAAACGCCTCGGCAAGATATACAAACAACAAGACATGACTTGGCCGGCGCCTACGGCAAAGCCGATGACATACGACTTGACGAGCGCCTCGGCGGGACGAAGCCAGCGACATACGACTTGGCGAGCGGCGGCGAAGCCAAACGACATTCAACTCCGGTATCGCGCTCCACCTCGCCGGACTACGAATTCGGCGACGTCAACCACCGTTCCCCTCCATCACGACCTCACTTCTACGTATTTTGGGGTGGATATGATGGGATACTACCAACTACTGGCCCAACATCGGGCCCAATATAAATGGGCCCGACATTAAGCTCGGCCCATGTGAGTTCGGCCCAAGAAGACTCTCGACCAACTACAACTCTAATCGCAATTGGAGCGTAGAAGATTGGATGCATATCTAAAAGAATCCTTATGAGAGAAGACTTTGTATTAGAGTCAAACTCTATTGAGTCAAACTCAATTTGAATCGAGTCGAACTCAACTTGATGGTATATAAATAGAGGCTAGAATAGAAGAGAGGGGACACTCAGATCGATATACACTCAGATCGATCACTTGATCTACTCTCTTTGTAATCGCTTCTTACACTCTTAATACACATATACTCTCTCTTGCTCCGTGGACGTAGATCTATTTTAAAGATCGAACCACGTTAATTCTCTGTGTTCATTGCGTATTTAATTCCCTAACGAAATTAAGATCGATCAGGGTTAAATTTAGTTTAACTGTACAGTGTTTAGGATCCTCTAATTAAATTTGATTAATTAGTATGTAAAAAGACAAAAGAAATAGAAACTAGCCGTTGGTAGCAGTAGCATTGCCCACTTCAACATCCAGAACACCGCCCTCCTCAGGAGCACAACTTAGTCAAGAGCTTCCCGTTTTCTGACACCCTTTTGAAATAGCTCATGCTCAATTGATCTCCAATGGCTCCCTGAATCAGATGAAACTCTGTTTTTTTTTAAAAAAAAATCATAATTTTTTTCATCAAAAACAGAGGCTCATGAGCGTGAAGAACAACTAAATTGGCCAAGAATTTGTGAAAATATTAGTAGGTTTTTGTTTTTCTCTTCTTTTTCTTATTTCCTACTTGATTGTTACTGTTTGGAAGATCGATGGGGGAATCTACTGCGTTCCTCGTACGCTCATTTTCTCAGCCTTCTCCTTCATCCGAAGAAGAAAAAAAGGTATATTCTTTCTCAAGATCCTTTGTATCTCCTGTTTTAATCTTAACATTTTCTGTAGTGCTATCGAAAGCTTATGGGATTCGTTTTAGTTTAATTTTTAGCTCAAATAATGTAGGTTTCTTGTAAATGATGCTGTTGGTGTTAATTGAATTAACCGAACTTAGTTCGAATTCTTCTATCGCGGTTGTTTCATAAACTTGATTTAGGGATCTGGACTTGAATGTGTAAACATCATATTTGCAGGCCGTTCGTATTCAATGAAGAGATCGAATAATTTACCTTATTTAAGCGCAATGTGATCAGGAAATATTGGGGGATTTGTTACTGTTCCATGAAACATTTTCTCTTTCATGAATCATAAATATCGCCTTTATCTACTAATAGCGGTTTTATCACAAGCCTCATATTGTATTATCTCAAAACAAAAAACAAAAAAACACAATCCTCATACGTAACACTGTGGAAAATTGGTGCATATGTTTGCAGATGCAGCACATTTCCATTTTTATTAGAGTTGGGTTTTAGCAAGTTGAGTGCTAGAGAGCCCTCAAAATGAATTATTGAACATCATACACCACGAAGTGCAATTTTTTGGATAAGGCTATTGATGTTTTTGCAGGGGAATCCAATAGATCGGGCTCTAACAACATCGGTATCTTTTGGGAGGTTCATGTCTGAATCGTTAGACTGGGAAAAATGGTCAGCTTTTACTAACAACCGATACTTGGAGGAAGTTGAGAAGTATTCCAAGCCTGGTTCTGTTGCTGAGAAGAAAGCTTACTTTGAAGCTCATTTCAAGAGAAGGAGAGCTGCAGCACTGCTCGAGCAGCAAACTGCTGCAGCTTGCACTGTCTCTGAAACAGAAAATACAGTAGATAAGATTGACGACAATTCATCCTTGGATTTGGGCCATGTACAGAGAGCCAGCTATGTGGTCACTGGGAATATGAAAGCAGAGATTCAGAGTCGCAATCCAGTTGTTCCCTCTGGACAGAGTGGTAACCATGATACTTCAGTCAAAAGAACTTCGGAAGATACCAAACCTGGAGGAACTGAAAGAGCCATCGAGCCACTTGCTAACCATCTTGAAGATGATGCGTGCATTGGTGATACGGTGTCCAGGGAGGATAACACGTGCAACAAGGTATGCATTAAACTGTTCTGCATTTATTACGTCTAGTCACCAAAGTTAAGTTCGTTGTGAACTGATCTTGCTGGTGTTATCGTCCAGAATGATTCTGCTATAAGAAACTCGGCATCTGGTGAGAAGATACCCAAAGTTCCTTCTGCTAAGATGTTGATAAAAGGGGTCACTTCCAAGTGTCCACCTTCAGTGGAACCGATAGTGCCTGTGCAACACAAGAATAGTGATAAGTCACCAGAGAGCAAGCGTAATTCAATGGACTCAAGCAACAAAAGGAGATCCAACATAACATCCATCCACATGTCTATTAGTTTAGCTTCTTGTTCAGATGTTGGCCACAGGGACATATCTTCAGGTCTACCAAAGATCGAAAATTCAAGAATCATCAGAACTCCAGCCAAGAAATATAAAAACAGCGCACTTCCTCAAACGTCAACTAGGGTAATATCTTAGATCGGTGCTCTGACTTCCACCACCTGGTTATTCCGTTTCAGTGATTTATAATGAATAAGTTGTCTTCTGTGTGCAGGCATCCGTGAATGGTTTAATCAAGCATTTTTCAGTAGCACCTACAGCAGAAAATAAAAGGTCTCTTGTGTTTCCAACTTGAAAAGAAACATTTCAGAGATGATCTAGATCTCTTTACATATATGATTTACCAATGGCTAATGCTGTGACTCGTTTTAATTGATTAATAATTTTACAGGACTGCAAGACCACATGGTGATTTAATTTCAGAAGCCAAAACAGCAGATGTAAAAGTTCAGTCTCCATCCTCAAAGTAAGCATTTCAGCCTGTTGCTCTTGTGTTAATTTCTGGTTTTGAAGTATTTTAAGGGCAGGTTTGGTTTATCATTAAATGATCATGTTCAGGTCATATATACTATGCTGAGAAAACTGAAAGATGACACTGAGATTTTTTTTTTCTCTCTTTCTCAGCTACTCCAAGTCTTCAAATTTATTTGGAAACAAAGCACGACTACCGACTGTGCCTTCTTCCTTCACGTTTAAGAGTGAAGAAAGAGCAGTAAAACGGAGAGAGGCAAGTCATTATGTTGTTTCCATTTTCACTAAAAATTATCTGCTTCTATTCTCTTATTCTAATGCATTTGCTTTATCTATCCTTCAGTTTTTTCAGATGCTCGAGCAGAAGGCAAAATTGAAGGAGAAACATCACATGCATGCCAAACCACAGGTCCACTGATGATGCTATCTTGCAAGAAACTTTTGATATACCTACCCATATTTCTAAAGAAACAAGCTTTGTAGAGCTGAAAAACTTTTATGGAAACTGCAGTAAAATATGTTCCTCACGATTGCTTGTCTGAGGAACCTATGTAAATTCGCCAGCAGTTGAAATGCCATGGTGCAGATTGGAGAGTATAGAAAGATTTTAAAAAACATTGCAAATAAAATAACCAACAAAAACATGTTATTCCTGTTTGAGCAAACTAAAGTTTGGCATAGATGGTTTAGGAACAGCTTCCATGAATTTATAGTGTAGGTTTGCAAGACGAAATAAACATCAAAATTTAATCAGCTTTTGTTATGCAGGTCACTGGACGAAGTAGTAATAAGGATGTTCGCAACTCCATTGCAGTAGAAATATCAAAAGGAGCAGAGGCTCCCTTAAGAAACATAACAAAAAAGGTATATTTTTTACTTCCTCTGCACCATATGACATCATAACTCCTGCCAAGCTTTATAACTAGTTATATCTGTTACTTTTGCGGCTAAGATCATTTTTAATGTTTGATACTCAAAGCAATTTTTCTTGGTCCGTTTACTGATCTACTGGTTAAATTTTTGCATCACATGATATGATATCTTCATTTACTTTTTATTCATGATGTTCGATGCAGATTCCAACTGTGAGACCTTGTTTTACAAAAATTGAAGAAAGAGCTGCAGCTTTCAAAGTTCAGGACAGTAACATTATAAGACCTCCTTGGAGGTTCTCGGTGAAGACAGAAGGGTCCAAAGATTTTACTGCAAAGAATAGCCATCCGCCAAGCCATTCTGCAAAATGTGTGCCAAAGAAGATTATGAATGAAAATGCTTCTCCAAATATCCAGTTTTGACTGCTGAAACATACCTTTGTTGCTCTCTGGAGAAAATAGTTACAGCAGCGCGGCGCCCGCCTTGCGTACGGAGGAAGTAAGTGCTTTACTTTTTTTGGTTGCTGCTGATAAGTGATTCCTTAATAAGTAGAAGTTGAAGAAGTGAGATTCCTTGTAAAAGCCTTATAGTTGTTGTTTTTTGGAAATAGGAACGAATGTGTTGAAGCTCTGTTTGTAATGACTAGTTGCAATTGTCAGTTGGGTAATATAATATACAATTAGAAGTTTGTTTATCATCTAATGTAAAAATTAATGTACTCATTATAAGATTGTCACGGCTCACAAGTCGAGACATCAATCCAACTCGAAATTGATGGATTTGCCTGAATAGATCGAACAAAAGATGGATTATGTCCGAAATTTCTAGCCTGAAAAAGATTAAGCTCGATTGGCCCGAAATGAAAATAGTCTGAGCCTGATAAAACTTGCCCTAGAACCAAAAAAATTCTCGCTACTTGATTTTCAAATGTCATTACTTAACCTAAACCTGGATGAAAACTTGATTGTTGCAAGATAAGGTGTTTCATGGAGAAACGAGAAGTACATAGATCTGACTCTTGAACCTCAATGCAGCACCTTCATGAAACGAGAAGCACATAGATCTGACTCTAATCAAAGTAGCCATACTTTTGTTATATTAGTTTATGTATTTTTTTATTCTTTTTCGATAGAAAAATACTTCCTCCGTTCTCCAATTTCCTTCATAGTTTTCTTTTTAGTATGTCCCTTAATTTTTCATATTTTATTTATGGTAACTATCCCATAAAATATTCTCTATTTATTATCCTCAATAATACATTTATTTATATATTTTACCATCCATGACCACCACTGTTTCTCTTTCTTAACCAACCCACTTTATACGTTTCATCACATATGCTCCATCCCTAACTGATTTAATATTATACTAATGTGAGATCCTTACTATATTCACAATACACTCAACAACTTTTATTAAAACTAATGCGGAAGATTCATAGGAATAAATTTTGGGGACAGATTCCCAAGAAAATTTTTTGGGGCAGAGGGCTATATTAGTTTATGTCTGACAACATAAACTGTAAGAATTAAAAAGAATAAAAAATGAGTAACACTTAATTAGTTTATTTTCGGATATAATATAAGATGGAAAAGTTTAAGTAATACTTCTGGATATACTTTTGACCTTTCGTCTCATTAAAAAGAAAGTAGATTGACATCCATTTTGATGTTTTCCTATTCTACTGGAGAAAACAAAACATGTCAGAACAAAATTATATATAATGTTAGGATGACATTTCGAATATACGCACGTTTTTGGGTCTCATGTGACTGGAAAATGGCAAAATTTATCCAACTCATGTAGGAAAACATGACTTCTCTCCTTTCTTAAGAGGAAGAGATAACTTCTCTTCTTAAACCTTTTCACACAGTACTCTAAATCTAATCATTCTATACATTTCATCTGGGAACAGTGTCCCAAAAAACCAGACTAAATCAGAAGCAGAATATGCATATTAGAACAAACCAACAAGCAATATGCACATATTTTCGATCATCCATGATACAGACCTTGACTCGTCTCGTAGCATTCGACTCCGTCGCTATTATACTCATTCTCAAAGCTTTGCAAATCGTACAACTCCGGCCTAGCATGATCAGCAGCAACGAGATTGCTACAACCAAATGATTCTAAGCTAACAAGTTGATGAGGATTCTGCAGATGATAACTGTGATCACTTGCATAGGAAAAAGCGTTGAGCTCCACGTCTCCGTGCAGCCTAAGAGCTGCTGCATCTGATCCTGTTCCCACAGTCATGTTCTTGAAGGAAGATTCCAAATTGTTGTGCAGATTCTGCTCTTCGAGGGCGTGTGAGTGTGTGGGATGGGCTTGCTGTGTGATTGAGAGCAGAGCACGATCAGGTCCAATGGCGTAGCTTTTGTTCTTGCTGTAGATATGATTGATGTTTGCTTCGATTGGTTGATCTGCAGCTTCCCTACTCAACACTGGTGGGAAGTGATGATGCTCTGGCTGGTGGAAATGCGGCTTCATGTGAGGGGTGGGAGCTCCATTACTCCAAGCGTAGTGACCTTGGATCTTGGACTCGGATTTCAGCAGCTGATTGTAGTCCATTCTTGAGGGAGGTGGATCATCCGCGACGTCTCCTACAAAGAGAATCTTATCGGCCTCCGCCTGCAATGGCATTGCTAGAATCCCGCCTCACGGTGGTTGTATATATGAGCACCGTAGCTCTCGTTGATAGTGATGTTCTGCTGCAGAGTCACTGAGTTTGGCCTTTCTGAAGGATAATCTGAGAGCTTCATTCCATTACATGCTGCTTTTAGGTCATTTTCCTTCTGCATCCTGCTCAAGTTGAGCCTATACTTCTGGAAGAAAACATGAAATTGAATATGTAAAAACTAAGGTTTTCCTTGATAGGAATATGAAGAAGAGGAGATTTGTACCTGCAAGTGGCTAGCAACATTCTCTCTTGTTAGCCATGGCACTCCCATCAAGTCAAGTATTTTCTTGGGGCCAACTTCTGCACACACCAAATCATCATAATCAGTATCTTTTTTGTTTCCTTATGTTATAAACAAACAAACTTACTGTCCAAGTCAATGCGGTTGAAAGCTTCGACGAATTTCTGGTGAAGATCAAAGGTCCAAACGACTCTAGGTTTCTTGAGAGAGGTAGGATCAGCAGTCTTGTTATCGACATCTTTTCTTTTGTTGCCAATGTCAATGACCTCAGAGTTGTTAGGAGTATGGTCTTGTTTTGGTTGAATAGGTTTGAGCTCGTGTATTCTCTTCCTAAACACATGCTGCCATATGTTGCGGAGCTCCTCCATTCTTATGGGCTTGAGAAGGTAGTCGCAGGCGCCGTGCTTGACCCTTTCATCACCATGCTTGTCTCTCCATCCACAGACATCACTGCATGCCTCTCATCAATATTAAACTTCAAATTTTCACCCTAAACACTAGTCATTGCATGTATGAACTCACTTATGACTGGAAGATCCATTTTAAGGCCAACTTGTTTGATAAAGTTGAAACCATCCATGTCTGCCACCTTCACATCACACAGTACAATGTCGATTCCATCTTTTCGTTTCTCGAGCAGATCAAGCGCCTCTTGTGCTGAATTACATATACTTACTGAAAACTCACCAAGCCACCACATTATTAATGCGCACTTTCTAACTAACACTTCTCTAACCATAAAACTAGCTAAGACTTCTCTATATAACCATAAAACTAAACAGGTAATTAAGATTACTGCATGTCTAGAACTATTGAACTTAGTAGGGAATTATTGTTGCGCAATCTATTCTATTCAGTCTGTTAGCTATTGAACAACATGGTGCAAAAAGGGTTCCAATGAAATAGCTCACTAAGGTAAAATCAAGAACGGCTCGCATATACAATGTGGTATATATACACGTTATTCTAATTAAATCATCAATGTCATCTAGTGGCAATCATGGGCGAACTTCCACCATTATTTTCACAGATGCAAAGGTGGGAGTATAGCTAAGGGAAAGAGAAAGAATTTAATTAATCTTGAATAAAAGTGATATATATATATATATATATATCCAAGAACACAAATTCGATATGCTCGAAAAGATATTAACAATTAAGATTGTTTAGCAAGTGCATGCGTTGTGGTGAATGAGAGAGGGTACAGTATAGATGAAGAAGACCTTGATAGTTGCAGTTGATGAGCATGTTGTGAAGAATGTTGAGACATGCAGGATCATGATCCACAACCAGAACCCGAAGACCCGCAGGAAAAGAATCGGACCTCAAAAGAGTAGAAGTCGATCCCATCAGCACTTGATTCCTCTTCTTCTCTTCTGCTATCAATAATTAAAGACCACTGCAAATGCAACTGTATATAGACGGAATAAACGGATTACAACAGATGTGCGAGATTTCCGGGAAGGAGGAGTTAGTTCAACTCACCATCAACAGTCAAAGAGAGAAAGGAAGCGACTTCGAGTTCGAAAAGGAGAGAGTCTTGTTGGATAAACATTTGTCGCCGGTTATGTAGCTTGTGCTTAACAACCTCTTCAACACCTTGTTTATATATGTATCTTAGAGAAATCCACAATGTATTTAGACTAACTTTAACGGCCCATTAAGACTTTGGAATTAGTTAGGAAGAAAATTTTATTTGAGAATTTTGATAAACAATTTCAAGAACGAAGACAGATATATCATCTATCCCTAACAAATATAGAAGAAAAAAAGAAAGAGAAATTGCATATGTTTCATTTGATTAAATAGTAGAATTCTATTACTTTAGAATAATAATTTTTTCATGCTTTTTTTGTTATCTTCAAATTTCAAAATATGATCTTTCACATTTAACTGGAATTTTTTTTAAGAAGGAAAAGACTATCATATAACTCCAAACCAAATCAGAAGCAATAGTGCTTTTTAGTTCCTTCTAAAAATCCAAACATTTGGACTTGAGCAATATTGTGCTTAAAAAATGTGCTACTTTAGTAGAATGAAGTAATTAATTGATTTGCATTTATTAGATATAATATAGCATCTGTGAAAGTCTTATGCATCTTATTGATCATTTATGGATTAATTTGAGAAACATATCGGATTGAACTTAATATTAAACACTCATATAATTTTGTATAGAATTAAATATTTTATTGCATCTTACTCCGAATAGACATTATTTAGTGATAAATGGAATGCATACCCAGTCGGATTGATTAATTAAAGTTCTAGCTAGATTCAACTTCCCATAAAACGAATCTCACTCAAACTTTATATTTTTTGAATTTATTTGACTGAAAAATTTATTGGTGATAATGTCATTTTGTAATGCTTACTATTGTTTTGATCTTAGGAGAAAAATAAAATCCAACTTAACCTACAAACAAAAACGGTTATATGATCAATTAAGAGAATCTGCATGTAAAAAAGTATCTATGTTATTTAATATTTATATTCAGGCAACTAAACTCTTCTTTCAAGATCGTATATTTTTTCAGGTATAGTTAAAAAAATAATACTTATTTGTCTTTATTGATTATAGTTTCAAAAAAAGAACCACATGATTTTCACATCCTTACTCCACGATGAGTTAAGAGTTCTAATAAAGTAGAATAATTCTTAAAGCTCAAAATAATAAAATATTCACCATATTTAGATCTTCTACTTCCTTTTTTTTTAGTATAAAATGCTATATAAGTTCTTTACCAAAACTTTCTCCATCGTTCGGTTCCATTCCTCACCAATACAATTTTGACATTATGGGGCATGATTTTTCAGATTATTCCAAAGTGTCATCTATAAATAATTAATTTCCGCTGAACCCTAAACTCGATATAATTGTATTATATTCCTGATGCGATTGTCATTATTATTAACGTGGTTTGTGAAAATGGATGGACGATCATATGGTGATTGAAAGAAGTCACCGAGTCTTTTAAGAATATTTAAATAACAAGTTACTAGACAATTCAAGTTTAATGCAAGAAAAAGAAGAGACTAGATGGTATATATCGCATTTAACATGACAATATCAACTACAACACGATTTATACATATAGAAATATTCCTACAAGAGCTGAGGATTCTGTTTATAGATAAGGGATTTTGTCCCATTTTTAAATGTTCCAAATTAGTATCATACATCAATGTTTGATCGATGCAGTGTAATTTCTAAGATGAGCTAGTTGTCTGCCTCGGATCGTTTGAGATTCTATCCCATTAGTCCTGCGAGATTGCCTTGGAGCTGCTTCAGCATCACAGCTGCCGTTGCAGAAAAATGTGAAGAAATAAACATGTTGTTGTTGTTGTTGGAGTAGTAGAAAATGTTGATTGTGGGCAAGAATGTACCGTAGAATTCGCCAAGAGTGGCTCTCTCCTTCTTCTGGGCTTGCAAGAATGTACCGTAGAATCGGCATCCCATCCACGTAGACCTAATGTATGCATACAAACTATGCATTACAAAATATGAGGCTAACCATTACAGAACATGGGGCTGTAATCATTTACTCGGATCTCGACTTTATAAAAGTTTTTTCTTGCTTCTTTGGTGAACCTTCTTAACTAGTGAGTTTGACACAATCGGCTCGTTAAGTCAACCAATTTGAAACTATAAATTATTAATTTTCTATAACATTATTGCAATTATACATACACAGCTCGTTAGCTAGTTAGGATAAGTTTGCATTACTTTTGGTGACACTAGTTTTAATAAATTGTAATGAGTGTAAAACGAGTGGAGATAATAAATGAGTATATTAATGGTTAATGAGAGTAAATATGTGGGTCATGTGTGATTTTTTTTTTGTAAATAAGTGGTAAATTGAGGGTAGTTGATATTTCCAAAAATGAAAAATACAAATTTTTGGTGGACGTCTCAAAAAAAAATAATTAAATACAAGTTTTTGATGGACGGGAGGAGTATCTTTTAAAATAATTAATGTTTCAAATTTAAATCTTCATTCAAAAAAGCTTGTGAGCCTCAATATATTCAAAAATTAAAATTTGAATTTAAACTTAGTATTATTGAACTGGACTCAATTCAAGTACATCCCTAACAAAACACAACATTGAACATGATAGATTAAGAATCATAACTTTACTTAAACTGAATTAAAACCACCTGCCAACTACCTTAACGAATGCAAGCTATTAAAAGAATCAGAAACAGCTTCAACATGGCCCTTTCTCAATCTTAACTACAAATGAAACAAAAAATCATGCATATTGCAACAAAAATTTCTTTCTTTTTCATTATTGTTTGAACTTACAAAGTGTTGGCGTGATGAATATCAGCTTCAGAGGTATTGAAATTTAAATCTAAATATGAGTTTTAAATTATTAAAATACGAGTTTGGATCTGATTCTTGACCGTCTTAATGATGAAATCGTCTGATTAAGTTTTCGTGTTTTCCAAATTCTTAAATAGTACTCTGCCTTCTTCATTCAATTGAAGAAAAGGGAAAATAAAACCAAACAACAATTGAATTTAATCGAATAGGAGAGAATTAGACGCAAATGCAGTCGTAATTATTCGCCAGCAATATGATCCTGGCCTGTTTCTGTTATCCTTGGAAATAGGGCCCAGTGGGCCTAATTATTTGCTTACCTCATCTTACACTTCCAACAACAAGATTTTGTAAAAAGACAAATGAATATATAATAAAATAAAATGGTTCTGATAGGGGTGTCTAAACGGTTTTCGGTTTTCGGTTAGAACTGGAACCGAACCGAAACCGATAAATTCGATTATCGGTTAGGTTTCGATTCCAGAGTTGAAAAAAATTCGGTTATTGGTTAACCGTTAACCGATAACCGAATGGTTCGGAACCGAAAAATCGTTTTTTATTTTTTATTATTAATTAATTAATTAAAAATTATTAAAATTAATTTTTAATTATTACTTTATTAATTATTTTAATTATTTGTTAAATATTTTATTTATTTATAATAAGTATCAGTTTTTTAATTATTATTATTTATTTTAATTATTATTTTATTTATTTTAGTATTAATTAATTTTAATTGGTTTTTGGTTAACCGAAAACCGAACAGTCGAATCGATCGATTTTGGTTAACCGAAAATTTAAAACAGTTCGATTTCGGTTCCATTTTTCGGAGAAATTCGGTTCGATTAACCGAAAAATTCGGTTCAATTAACCGAAATCGAACCGTTTAACAGCCCTAGCTATGAAGGGTCCGACTTGTCTTTGCCGAATTTGAATCGTGCGACATATTTGTTAATATCTTAAAAGTTTTAGACATCTAATTATAATTATCAATATTTCATAATATTTTTATTTAAAAAGATTCATAATTTGCCCCAAATAAAGTTACATAACTAATTAAACAAGCACCAGTAATATCTAAAACTAATATCTAATTTCACTCCTTAGATATGAGGTCATTGCTCCTTCCATTTGTTTTTATCCGACATTTACACTTACACTTACATTTACAGAGTTTGGTTCAAATAAGAACCATTCTTATCCTAAAAACTAAGAACCAAATGAATTCGTTGTGAAAGTTGATGAATCCATTGAGAAAGTTAATGAATTCAAAAATTCAGATTTTTCCACCCGGGTTGAATCCCATGAGAACGAAAATTCTATTTTTTGGGATTCAAGAACTTTCACGTGATTCATCAACTTTCACTATGAATTCATCATTTTTGGTTCTCACATTCTCATGATAAAAATGGTTCTCACGTTAACCCTCCCCTACATTTACATTTACATTTACATTTACATTTACATTATACTTAAATAGAAAATATAAAGAGGGCCAGTGATGTAGCAGATGATATGGTTGAACAGCAGGTGAAGTTGTATAAAGTGATGGACAACTTGGTCCAAAGTGACAACAGATAAAGGAGATCCTGTTGCCATCAAAAGCAAAAGTGGTTAAAGCACAAAAGCATATAAAAATAATATATACTACAATTTGCATGGCATAACTCATAAGTGTCACCTCTTTTTCCTGATCTTAACATAGGATATTGTTTTATTTCACAAATTATATCCTACAATCTTCCCACACGTAGCCACCTACTAAGAGAAATTAACAAAATTCATTATCATTAAGCCTTTCGAATTCCTTAGACAAAATAAAAACAATTACATATTTTTTTTTCCTCCTAAGATAATAAAAGTTGCTTGCACACTATGACCTAATTTTGAACTAAGTGAGTTCATAATGGACAGATTAGATGTTCGCTTCAAGACTAATACATCATATGTGAGTCATGCAAAAAAAATTGACTAGCATGTCCTCCTTGAGAGACCTAGTGGTGAAGTATTCTTGTGACAAAAAAAACTCAAATTTGAATCTCATAAACGTGTTATATAGATTGAGTCTGACACACCTATCTTTCCAAATATGTTTACTTCTCTTACATAGTTTGCAGACTATTATACATTAACAGTATTCACAAGTGCATACTTCGATAGCGATTATGAATCATCCCCGTAATTAAAACAAAAAAACAAACAAACAGATAAACAAAAAAAAAGTTATGGTCCACGAATATAGCCAATTTGAGAGACCGCGTAAACTGTAAGTCTATGCAAAAAGACATCCAAGGTTGGCAATTCTAGCAAGCAGAAGAAACCCACTTAGCATGGTTGCATTCATGCTACATCCTTGTCAAATATTTAATAATTCACCTAAATAATTTAGATAGAAAACAAATAACAAGTAAATAAAGTCAATATCTTACTTTCATGGCTTCCACTTCTGTCATATACTTATAATATTATTTTCCAAAGCAAGAAAAGCTTGACTGAAAATGAAGCTCAACTCCCTTTGCCCACAAAGTAGGATTTTGAAAATCAAGTAAAATATTCGACCGTGAATGAACATTGCACACATCCTCATTAGTCAGAAAAGCTAAAGCTAAGTTGAACAAGAATGAGCTGCTGCATTTTAGCCTCACCTCCACACCTCATCTTTATTCCTTGATCCACAAAATACAGAAAAATCAAGAAAAAAAACCCAGCTTCTGATCTTAATTATGGGTTATTTTCCATACATGTATGTTATATTGTGTGTAATAATTCCAACCATTTCGGGCCAAGTTACAGGTGAGTTGTTCTTGATTCTATTGCTTCTTATTTTTACAAACATTAAATCATCATCAAGACAGCTATGTTTTCATCAACTATGTTACGATCATCACTCATTAGCATGAAGTATCTTGTATTAGATCAAGATTTAAAAAGAAACACAATCTAAACTTAGCAAAGCATGAGCACATGCAGAGTTCATCAGCATAGACTGCGGAGGCACGAGCAACTACACTGACAACAGCACCGGCCTGCCGTGGATCTCTGACAACGGAATCCAAGGCGATGGCACATCAGTGAGAGTGGGAGATATAAATGGGAACTCACAGCAGCAGTATCAAACAAGGAGGGATTTCCCAACAGACAGCAACAAGTACTGCTACAGACTCACCACTGAAGAGAGGCGGCGCTACACTGTCCGTGCCACCTTCCTGTATGGGGCCTCGGTGAGCCAGGGCGCCTACCCCAAGTTCCACCTCTACCTGGATGCAACAAAATGGTCCACAGTCACGGTTATGGAAGCTACTAGAATATATGTCAAGGAGATGATCATAAGGGCGCCGTCTCACTCCGTGGACGTCTGCGTGTGCTGTGCAACCACGGCCTTTCCGTTCATATCCACTCTCGAGATACGGCCTTTGAACCTATCCATGTATGCCACTGATTATGAAGATGATTTCTACATGAAAGTTGCAGCAAGAGTCAATTTTGGTGCCCCAACCCAAGAAGCTATAAGGTTAACTTTTCTTCTTCTTCTATGTCTAGACATATCTTCAATCGATTTCACCATAATTAAAAGAGACACACTCGATGCATCCGTCCTAATTACATCCTAATAAACCCTAACTAGGGATCAATAAATTATACCAAAATGCATGAAGAATCATGAAGCAAAATTTGTTTCCTCACCATTGCAATGTGATTGAATGGAAGTTCTCGTGCAGGTATCCTGACGACCCCTACGATCGTATATGGGAATCTGATCTTGATCGAAGGCCGAATTTTCTGGTCGGGGTGGCCCCCGGTACAGAGAGAATCAACACGACGAGAAACATAGATGTAAATACCAGAGAATATCCACCCGTTAAAGTAATGCAGACTGCGGTTATCGGGACTAAAGGACGTCTCAGCTACCGGTTGAATCTAGAGGATTTTCCAGCTAATGCTCGAGCTTATGCATACTTCGCTGAGATCCAAGATTTGGGAACAAATGAAACGCGGAAATTCAAGATGGAGCAGCCTTACAATCCCGACTACAGCAACGCAGTGGTGAACGTAGCTGAGAATGCCAATGGAAGTTACACAATGTATGAACCGAGCTACATGAACGTGTCGCTAGATTTCGTTCTGACATTCGCATTTGTCAAAACTCGGGATTCAACACAAGGACCGATTCTGAACGCAATGGAGATAAGCAGATATCTGGAGATTGCTGCTAAGACAGATGAGAAAGATGGTAGGAACATGATTTGACATTATCCGTTTTTCAGAAATTGCAACACATGAATTCTTGTCAGAGAATATAAATTTTAATTATGCAAAAGAACTTACTTAGTCCTTTTTCTTGCATTCAAAAGTGAGCAGCCTGTGTTCTTTTCTTGCTCAAAGCGAATGGACCAAGGAAGGCGGCGATCCTTGCATCCCGACAAGTTGGGAATGGGTGAGCTGTAGCTCCACAGAACCACCTAGGATCTCCAAAATGTAAGTCACTAAACCATCTTTATGAAATGTCATGAACCGGCAGAAAATCATAAGCTATATATGACTCCTTTGAGCAGTGTTCTGTCAGGTAAGAACATGAAGGGCGAGATACCAAGGGAGCTTAATAACATGGAAGCATTAACAGAGCTGTAAGAAGTTATTACTATCAATACTTTATTCTCAATCATAGTTTTCATAGGTTTCAGTAATACAGGTGGCTGGATGGCAACTCGTATACTGGGACGATCCCTGACATGAGTGGCCTAGTAAATATGAAGATATTGTAAGATTTTTAATCAAGTGCTTTCTTAAATAAAACCAAGTCTTATATCACTATTTTTTAGCATCATGCCATCATCGGATATGCAGGCATCTAGAGAACTGTTGGAAAAAAGGTGTACAGACGAGACAGTACTTGCAGGCGACATTACAACGTGAAAGCAGAAGGTAGGAGATCAAAACTAACAATGAATTTGAAAGTAAGTAAATACAATCGAAATGTAAAAACCGTAAGCAGATGCCGAGTCGAGGAGGCCTCTTTCCATGAAGACGAGATACGCCCGGTAGTGCTCTCGGTTACGGCGTATCGTCCCAAAGATGAAACGGCAGCGTCTCGTAGGTGGCAGCACCATGAGACCAACGAGCTCCGTGAATCGGACGGAGGCGAGGCAGAGCTTGACACGAAAATATGTATGGGAGTGCTCTAGGTATCTTGGAATGCTTTTGCGATGAGATTGGCTTATCTTTGGGAGACATGTCCTATTTATAGCGTCGCCCCTCATGGGGAGCATCTTTGAGTCAACACCGCATTGATGTCGGGTGTTACGGAGTTATGTCCCCTATTGAGTCTGTGGCGATTTACGGAGACAACGTGGGCACGTTTCCGCAGAGCCATCATGTCGGGCGTTACCACGCGGTTACGACGAATCGGACAACGCGTGCGTCCGGTTCATTGGACGTATCCGGACGTCTCTTCAAGTGCACAAGCAGCCCAACGGATTGGGCCACGAGTTGGGCCCGGACCAACTCCATCGCAGCGCGAGCCCAACGGATTGGGCTACACGAATTGGGCCCGGACCAACTTCATCTTTGGGCTCGATCAAACGTTGATCCAAAATATAAGGACAATGGGCCACGGAACCGGGCCCACGAAGCAAGCCCACGAGCAGGCCCAAAGAACGGCCCAAAGACCACCCAAAGACCGGTGCCAAGATCCAAGATCCAAGATCCAAGATCCACGATCCACGGACCACGGACCACGGACCACGGAACCGAACCGGAACCGAACCGGGCCGGGCGGGCGGGCGGGCGGGCCGGGCGGGCGGCGGGCGCGGCGGGCGACGGGCGCCGGGCGGGCGCGCGCGGCCGGCGGCGGCGGCAGCGTGTCTGTGCGTGGGCTTTCAACCCATCACTTGTGCACATAATTATACTAAGTGTTCAATGACCCACTTATATAGACAATTAATGAAGGTACATTAATCAATGTGGGATAAGGATTAATTAATCCATGCTTATCCCATTAATCACATAACTCCATGTTTAAGTGACCAACTTTGATCCATTATTTCTCACCACCGGAAATCGGATTTGAGAATGTGAATACACCACGATCATCTACTCGGAACGTAGATCGATCCTATGCCGTTTAATTTCACAAAATTAAACGTTCGTCACTCAAAATCTTGGTCAAAGTAGCTTCTCGAAACTTGACCACATATATAATATTATATATATATGCACGCGATTTTCAACAATCCCCACATGAGTGGAAATAGCCATATGCATGATGCGAACACAGCTCAATCCTCAAGAGATGTTAAAATATTTGGACGGTGGTTTATGGCCTTGAACCTTCCATAGTTAGTACCATCGAGTACACAAGGCGGATTAGTGGACACGATGCCGAACTATTCCCCACAGCGTGCACTTGAAACAATGGTATTAACACTTTAACACCTCAACCTCATCCGTTCTCACGTTTGATTCCATTTTGGCCATGGACATCCACTTTGGATTCATAAGTGTTTTGTTTGAGCGGCCCCACTGCACTTACATAGGTGATTCTTTACCGAGTATCTTGCCATACTCAACCTCCTCGAGGTATCTTAGGAATCATTGAGTCAACGACTCAACCTCACCACTAAGCAAGTTTTCAACACTCGTTTGCTTTCTAGGAGCAGACTAACTCGAGTGTTTATACACGAACTCATATAGCTTAGTTCTCCCATTGAACCAAGTTCTTGGGATCTCAGGTCATCATGGTTGGGTTACCACTATGATTGTTCTTAAGATGTGGATTTTAGTCCCATTCCTCTAAGAACTTGATCATTTGATCCGGTTCGACCCTTTGGTTAGCGGATGCGCAGATTATCTATTGACTTGACATAGTCAATTGATATAACCCACTGAGATCAAATGCCTCACGGTATTATGTCGCCGACGATATGTCGAGACTTACCATTATACAAACCACTTTTCGCCTTCCAATAGCTGTGGCTATCACGTTGAATCATCCGGTGGCACGGGTTTAGACCAACATGGAATATCTTCCAAAAATTACGAGCCACTCGGCTTCCTCACCGCCTTTATCCAAAGCTATGAATTACGATTCCATGGTGGATCGGGCTATACACGTCTGCTTCGTGGATCTCTAAGAAACAGCACCTCACAATCGTGAACACGCACCCACTTGTAGAAAGTGAATCTTTCGTGTCGGATATCGATTGGCATCACAATACCCTTCAAGTCTGGGGATATCTCGTGAATGCAGCCCATGATTTTGAGTATACTTGAGTACCTCAAAACTTTCACTAAAGCCTTCCAATGCTCCTTGCTTGGATTGCTCGTGTAACGACTCAATTTGTTCACGGCGCAAGCTATGTCGGGTCGGGTGCAATTTGTAAGATACATCAAACACCGATGACCTTAGCATAGTCTTCTTGCCCAACGGGTTCACCCTGTTTTACTCAGTGAACATTGAGCTCTAATGGGGTCTTAGCAGGCAAACTATCAAACGCGTTGAATTTCTTAAGCACTTTCTCAACGTAGTGAGATTGTGTCAAGACAATTCCGTCTGATCTTCTTAGAATCTTGATTCCAAGAATCACATCAGCTAAACCCATGTCCTTCATGTCAAAATTTCTATTTAACATGCGCTTTGTGTCATTAATGACTTGAGTATTGCTACCATGATCAACATGTCATCTACATACAGACACACTATAACATAACCATTATCAGTGTTCTTAACGTAGACACATTTGTCACACTCGTTGATTTTGAAACCATTTGCCAACATTACATTGTCAAATTTCAAGTGCCATTGCAACGGCGCTTGTTTCAAACCATATAGAGACTTCACGAGTTTGCATACCGCCTCTCGACCGGTACTACAAACCCTTCGGGTTGCTCTATATATACCTCATCCTCGAGGTCACCATTCAAAAATGCGTCTTAACGTCCATTTGATGAATCTCAAGATTGTGCAAAGCAGCGAATTGCGAAGCACCCTAATAGGCGTAATCCTCGTCACGGTGAATAGGTATCAAGAAATCGTACTCTCTTTGTTTAAACCTTTGACAACCAAACGGGCTTTATACTTTTCAATTGATCCATCGCCTTGTACTTCCTTTTAAGGATCCACTTGCATCCTAAGGGCTTACAACCTTCGCAAATCAACCAGACCCAAGTGTGGTTTTGCAAAATGGAATCAATCTCGCTGAGCGACCTCTTGCGAGCATCCCGTCCGCCGAGCATAGGCTACTTTGATTGAAGTTGGTTCTTCGTCCAACATGAACGCAATATAGTCAGGACCAAAGTCCTTTGGCGTTCTGACTCTATTGCCACGTCTCGGTTCCGACCTCTCTGGATCAGACCTCGATCGCTTATGCGATATCGGTTCTTCCTCCAAAGGTTTAGAACTCGAAGCTTCACCATCAGTTCTATTGCTAGAATTGGCTTCACTTTTATCCTTATCTTTACAGGGATAAACACTTTCAAAGAATATAGCATTCCTTGACTCAATCGTCGTCCCCACAGTCATATCCGGTACCTCGACACGTGGATCGAAACGATAGGCGCTTTGTTGATGCATACCCAATAAAGATACAATCGACTGTTTTAGGTCCAATTGTAACTTGTTTTGGAAGAGGCACCTCAACCTTCGCCAAACACCCCCACACTTTGAGATATTTGTACGATGGCTTTCTTCCTTTCCACAACTCGTAGGAGTGACATCCTTACCTTTGAGTGGAATCTTGTTCAAGATGTAGTTGGTGTCAAAGCGACTTCCCCCACAAGTTCGGGCAACCACTCAACTAATCAACAAAGCATTCATCATCTCCTTAAGTGTTCGATTTTACGTTCAAGAACGCCATTAGGCGAGGTGAATAAGGAGCTGTCGTTTGGTGTATTATACCACTTTCGTTGCATAATGCCTCAAACGAGCTACATATTCTCCCTCTATCACTTCGAGCAAGTCTTAATTGACGACAATTGATTCTCGGCTTCGTTCTTGAAGTTTTAAAAGCTTCAATAGCCTCGTCTTTACTTCTTAGAAGGTAAAGATAACAATATCTTATACAGTCATCAATAAGCGTGATGAAGTACTTTTACCACCTCTAGTTTGTACAAACTTTAAATCACACATCGGTGTGAATAAGTTCTAGAGGCTTAGTGCTCAGATTCTACCGAATGAAGCGGTAACTTAGCCATTTTAGCTTCCACACAAACCTCACATTTCGTTTGTGTATTAACTTCATTTAACTTTAGTAAATCTAAATTTACTAATCTTTTTATTGCATTTAGATTAACATGTCCTAATCTACAATGCCATAAATCAGAGCACTCAGTCAAGTAAGAGGAAGTAGATGCTTTTTCATTCATCATAATTTTGGGTACAGTAGAGCCATTACATTTAGTTTGAAAAGACCCCCGGTGAGATAACCTCTACCAAGAAACTTTCCAAACTTAGTCAAGACAAACTTGTCCGACTCAAAAACTAGTCTAAAACCTTTATTAACTAGAATAGAGCCTGACACTAAGTTCTTGCGAATGTCTGGGACATGCAGCACATCCTTCAATGTGATCTCAATGCCGGACGTCATCTTGAGCACCACATCACCAACTCCGGCAACCTCGGACGAAGCTTGGTTCCCCATGTTGAGCTTCGCCCTCAACAGCTTGTAGGTGGAGAAGCGATCTTTTCGGCGCAGACACGCATGATTGCTTGATGTCGATGAACCATCCACCTTGATTCTCGGCGTGATTGACTTCTTCGGTCACCACAGCAGCCAAGTCATCCTTGTCCCATTTGTCAAGTCCTTCGACAACGTTGGTAACTTGCTTAGCCTTCTTCTTCAGCGACGGCGGTCCTACTCGTGTGGCCATACTTGCCACAATTATATGATCCCGTCAAACTTACGGAAACCACCTTCCTTCGCTTTATCTTTGACATTGGGACGAACACGTTTGTTGGAGGACCGCCTCTCTCCAACAGTTGGCTCTAGCATCGATCGCCTTTCCTTTAGTTCTAGCTTCTTCACGCCGGACTCGTCGCGATCGACGATCAAGTCTTCAAGTGTCATATCCTTTCGCTTGTGCTTAAGGTAGACCTTGAAGTCTCCACCCCGGGTAGCTTCTCAATCAGCATGTAGCGACGACAAAAAGCCGTCCGAAGCGATTGTGCCCTTCGACTTGAATCTCGTGCACAATGAGTTGAAACTCTTGCACTTGGTCCATGATCGGTCTGAATCGACCATCTTGTAGTCCAAATATTTGGCTACAATAAACTTTTTAGTACTGCATCATCACTACGGTACTTCTTTTCTAGCGCATCCCACATACTTTTGGATGTCGTTACAAAGATAAACACTATACAAGCTATCTTCTAAACTACAGTATAAAATTTTTACAAAGGTAGTCGCCCGGTCGCCGATTGTCATATCTTCGCCTCGGACGTGAAAGTCCGTCACAAATTTCCGAACGGCGGGCTCATCTTCCACCAAGAAGTTGGCGAAGCCCAACGTCGTGGTAGAACGACATCTTTGTCGCCATCTCAAGTCGGATCCTCCAAACCGGCGGCTTCTCGGCGGCGGCATCGTCCTGCGGTATGAGCAGCGCCGAGATCGATCCATGATCGGATCCACCAGCACCACTGAAGTGTCTTTGAAACATGGAACTCGAATGAGAACCACGGTGTTAGATCCTATGGATCCAACAATCGACCCACCGAAAAGTGCGATCGTCGAACCAAAGGAACCACTAAAAGTGGAACCAATTGTTGAACCACTAAAGTGGAACCAACAATCGACCAAAGGGTCCCATGGTTGACCCAAGGCATCGAACCAAACATGACCGAAGCCATTGTGCGAATTGGCGGCGAAGCGAGGCGGCAACAAGCAGCGGAATGCGCAAGCGGAGGCGAGTCGGTGGCGAGGCAATCGACATCTCCAAGCAAAGGTTTAGGTTTGAAAGTTTTAAGTCAATTTTAAGTCGACTACTTCGTGGCAAGTAATATCTCGTCTTGCGATTGTTGGAAAAAGGTGTACAGACGATGCAAGACTTTGCCAAGTATTACAACGTGAAGCAGAAGGTAGGAGATCAAAACTAACAATGAATTTGAAAGCAAGTAAATACAATCAAATCAGAAACCGTAAGCAGATGCGAGTCGAGGAGGCCTCTTTCCAAGAAGGCGAGATACGCCCGGTAGTGCTCTCGGTTCGGCGATCGTCCCCAAAGATGAAACAGCGCCTCTCGAGGTGGCGTGACAGTGAGACCAACGAGCTCCCGTGAATCGGACGGAGGCGGGGCAGAGCTTGGACACGAAAATATGTATGCAGGGAGTGCTCTAGGTATGCCGGAATGCTTTGCGATGGATTGGCTTATCTTTGAGGAGACATGTCCTATTTATAGCGTCGCCCCTCATGGGAAGCATCTTTGAGTCAACACCGCATTGATGTCGGGTGTTACGGAGTTATGTCCCCTATTGAGTCTGTGGCGATTTACGGAGACAACGTGGGCACGTTTCCGCAGAGCCATCATGTCGGGCGTTACCGACGCGCACGACGAATCCGGACAACGCGTGCGTCGTGTTCGTTGGACGATCCGGACGTCTCTTCAGTACAGCAGCCCAACGGTTGGGCCACACGAGTTGGGCCTCGGACCAACTCCATCGCCTGACCAGCCCAACGGTTGGGCTACACGACTGGGCCTCGGACCAACTTCATCTTTGGGCTCGATCAAACGTTGATCCAAAATATAAGACGATGGGCCACGGAACCGGGCCCCGAGCGAGCCCAAAGAACGGCCCAAAGACCACCCAAAGACCAATTGCCACGATCCACGATCCACGGACCACGGAACCGAACCGAACCGAGCCGGAGCCGGGCCGGGCGGGCGCGGGCGCGGGCGGCGGGCGGCGGCGCGCGGCGCCGGCGGCGGCGGCGGGCGGCGTGTCTGTGGCAGCAAGGTGGGCTTTCCACCCATCACTTGTGCACATAATTATACTAAGTGTTCAATGACCCACTTATATAGACAATTAATGAAGGTACATTAATCAATGTGGGATAAGGATTAATTAATCCATGCTTATCCCATTAATCACATAACTCCATGTTTAAGTGACCAACTTTGATCCATTATTTCTCACTCACCGAAATCGGATTTGAGAATGTGAATACACCACGATCATCTACCGAACGTAGATCGATCCTATGCCGCTTAATTTCACAAAATTAAACGTTCGTCACTCAAAATCTTGGTCAAAGTAGCTTCCGGAAACTTGACCACATATATAATATTATATATATATGCGCGATTTTCAACAAGAACAACCAACTGACCGGTTCACTGCCTTCATACCTGGGTGACCTGCCATTCTTGCAAGAATTGTAAGTATCTTGAAGATCCTTTTCCTTTTATGATTCGTTAGTTGAAGCTTTAACATCAGTTAATTCCAGGAATCACTAAGTTCTTGGTATTGTATCTGGCAGGTACATACAGAACAACTCTCTGAGCGGGAGATACCTCGATTGTTGTTAAGAGGAAACTTAACTTTCAGGTAAGTTGGCCTAAGATTCATAAACAGGAAACCGTGCTCACTCTACATATTATTCTTAGTTTTACTGCACATCATCGTACTACTCCAAATTGCAATACTAGAGCAGCACTGATTTTTGGCTACTCAGTTAGAAACTTAGCTAAATGAGAAAATTTGGCTCTGTGAAGAAAACCACAAAATGTACTAAAAGATCAAAATTCTGATGTGGCTCTACAAATAATTGTAAGTCAAATCATCAGCTATATCATGATCCAAGGGTATCCTGTTGCAGATATGAAGGCAACCCGCATCTCAGACGAGTAACAAAAAAACATAACAAAATAATACTTGGGACTACAATTGGAGTGTTTGCAGTTCTTATTGTTCTCTCTATTACAAGCATACTGCTGCTTCGACATTATAGGGAAAAGAAAATTTCGCAGAGGAATGAGAGAGGTCCGTGCCCTTACTGCTTTATCATAATATGTTCCTTCAAAGTTTATGCCTGCCATTTGTTAACTTCTTTTTTGTGGATCAGGCAATTCATGGCGGGGCAGCTCCAAGCCGCTAACTACATATTCAGTTGCACGAGGTGGATCTTTAATGGATGAAGGGGTGGCATACTACATTCCGCTCCCAGACATAGAAGCAGCTACAAATCATTTTTCGAGGAATATTGGGAAAGGAAGCTTTGGACCAGTTTACTATGGAAAGTTGAAGGATGGAAAGGAAGTAGCAGTGAAAATCATGGCTGATTCATCTAGTCATGGGACCAAACAATTTGATACAGAGGTACATTTAGTCATGGGACCAAACAATTTGAAAATCATGGCTGATTCATCTAGTCAGTGAAAATCAGAGCTAAGTGTTTTTTATTGGGGTAGACTTGTTTGAACGATGGAAGCTAATACAAGTAGGATGGTCGATTTGAATGGTTCTAATTATCATATTTGGAAAGGCAAGATGGAAGACCTTCTTTATGTGAAGGATTATTATTTGCCTGTGTTTTCTGTGATAAACCTCGAATAAAAGCAGATGCAGTGGAATATTTTGCATAGGCAGTGCGTGGGTATATTCGCAATGGGTTGATGATAATGTTTTGAATCATATCGTTGAGAGAATCATGCTCAAACTTTGTGGAACAAGCTTGAGCAGTTGTATGCTCGAAAGACCGGAACAATAAATTGTTCTTAATTAAGCAGATGATGAGCTTGAAGTATCATGATGGAACTCCTATTATCGATCATTTGAATTCCTTTCGTGGAATTATTAATCGACTTGCGAGGAATGGGTATCAAGTTTGAAGATGAGATACTGCGCTTATGGCCTTGGCACTTTCTGGGACTCGTGGGAGACTTTTAGGACATCGTTGTCCAACTCGCACCGGATGGTGTAATCACCATGGAATTGGCTAAAGCGTTATTTTAAATGAAGAGATGAGAAGAAAGTCACAAGGTTCCTCTTCACATTCGGATGTCTTAGTCACGAAAGCGGGGAGAAGTCGAGTAGAGGTCCGAGTAATGAGGCAAGCATCAAGTAAATCAAAGGCAAGTTCTTGATGTTGAGTGCTATCATTGTGGTGAAAAGGACACACAAAGCAGTCATGCAGACGGTTGAAGAAAGAGAACATGCGGACAAATTACAACAATCAAAAGAACAACCATAAGAAAGATGATGGTGGTAATGCCGATGGTGAAGTCAATACTACTACCAAGAGTTCTTTATTTGTTGTGATCTTGATATGGTCAATACTGCACACGATGATGCGAGTTGGGTTGTTGATAGTGGTGCTACGTGTCATGTAACATCACAGAGGGAGTTTTATTCATCTTACACACCAGGTAACTTTGGTAATGTTAGGATGGGTAACAATGAGTTATCAAAGATTGCGAGCATCGGAGATATTCGTTTGAAGTTTGATCTTGGAATGGAGTTGGTTTTACATAATGTAAAACATGTTCCGAGATATGCGACTTAATTTGATCTCTTGGGTTTGCTTGATGATGATGGTTACAACAACAACTTTGGTAATGGAATATGAAACTCACTCGTGGCTCTTTGATCGTGGCAAGAGGTAAAAGATGCTCAAAGTTATACATGACACATCCGATGATCTTGAAAGAAAGGGTCAACGCTGGTGGTGAATCTTGACTTGGTGATTTGTGGCATAAGAGACTTGGTCACATGAGTGAAAAGGGATGTCTCTGTTGAAGAGAAATGTATTACCGGATGTGCATGATATTCATCGAAGAAGTGTTCTCTTGTTTGGCGTGTAAATGTAATGTAGTTTCCTTTAAGAGCCATCCTCCTTCCGAAGGAGAGTATACTGATTTGGTGCATTCCGATGTTTGTGGTCTATGAAGACTAGGACACTTGGTGGTTGCTCCTACTTTGTCACATTCATCGATGATCATTCGAGAAAGGTATGGGTTTATACCTTGAAATCTAAAGATCAAGTATTTGAAGTGTTTAAGCAGTTTCATACCTTGGTTGAGAGCAGATGAAAAGAAGCTCAAGTGTATTCGGACGGATAATGGAGGTGAATACATTGGCCCTTTGATGCTTATTGTAGAGAGCAAGGTATTCGACATCAAAGAGTCCTCCCAAGACACCGCAATTGAATGGATTAGCGAGCGGATGAGCAGAACCTTGATGGGCGTGTCGGATGCTTGTTGTCACATGCGGGGTTGCCAAATTCTTTTGGGAGAAGCTTTGAATCTGGCGGTACATGTTATTAATTTAACTCCTTGTATTCCTTTGTCCTTTGATGTCCCTCGACAGGTTTGGAGCGGCAAAGATGTTTCATCATCATTTAAGGGTCTTTGGATGCAAGGCCTTTGTGCACATTCCCAAAGATGAAAGATCAAAGCTTGATGTGAAGTCCAAGCCATGTGTTTTCTTGGGCTATGGCCAAGATGAGTTTGGCTCTGATTATATGATCCAGATCCACAAGAAACTTATTGAGCCGAGATATTATTTTCATGGAAGATCGACCTTGAAAGATGTTGAGAAGAAAGAGCGGTTCCTCAACATAATGATGATCCTGGCGATTTGGATCCGGTCCTCCTCAATATGTTGAACCACCGATTGAAGATGATGTTGAATGATGAACAACATGGTAATCGATGATATTGATGTTCCAGCAGCAGAGGTGGATGAAGACTTTCATCCAATTTACTGCACCGGATATTCCATCATTTATCCCACTTAGGCGGTCTCACGAGATCGCCATCCTTCCACCCGTGTTTCTGGCGATGAGTATGTCTTACTCACCGATGGGGAGAGCACGAGTGTTATCACAGAGGCCATGGAAGATGGCGAGAAGGAAGTGGTTTGAAGCCATGCAAGATGAGATGAATTCCTTGTATGAGAACAATACATATAAGTTGATGAAGTTGCCTAAGGCGAGAGCTTTGAAGACCAAGTGGGTCTAAAGTGAAGATCAAGAGCACACCTCACAGCTAGATACAAGGCTAGATTGGTGGTCAAAGGTTCAATGTAAAAGGGTATTGATTTTGATGAGATTTTCTCCGGTCGTGAAGATGGGATCTATTCGTGTTGTTCTTGGTTTGGCACTAGCCTTGATCTTGAGGTTGAGCGGATGGATGTCAAGCGGCTTTCCTTCATGGTGATTTGGATAAGGAAATCTACATGGAACAACTGAAGGTTTTCGTGTTAAGCGGCAAAGAAGATTATGTGTAAGCTTCAAAAGAGTCTTTATGGGTTGAAGCAAGCACCAAGGCAGGGTACAAGAAGTTTGAGTCGGTTATGGGGAGCAAAACTACCGAAAGACTATTTCGGATCATCATGTTTTTTCGAGGTTTGGTGATGAAGATTTCATCATTTTATTGTTATATGTTGATGACATGTTAATTGTTGGCAAGAATGCGAAAAGAATAGCTCGGTGAAGAAACAATTGAGCAAGTCTTTTGATATGAAAGACTTGGGGCCAACAAAGCATTCTTGGCATTGGATCACTCGAGATAGAGCTTCGAGGAAGCTACACATGTCACAGAGCAATACATCGAGAAGGTGCTTGCAGATTCAACATGGATAAAGCTAAAGAGGTTAGTTCACCTCTTACTACCAACTTCAAGATGACAGATAAAGATTGTCCCTCTTCTAAGAAGAAAATTGAAGAGATGGATAGAATCCCTTATGCCTCAGCTGTAGGGAGCTTGATGTATGCTATGGTGTGTACACGGCCTGATATTGCTCATGCAGTAGGTGTTGTCGGTCCGATCACAACCGTAAAAGCAGGGAAGCAGTGAAGTGGATTCTCAGATATCTACGTGGTACTTCCAAATTGGGTATAACATTTGGAAATGGGAGCCGATACTTGTTGGTTATACTGACTCTGATATGGCAGGAAATAAAGACAACATGAAATCCACTGGATATTTGATGACTTTTGCGGTGAGTCAGTGTCATGGCGATCAAGACCGCAAAGTGTGTGGCTTTATCTACCACCGAGGCTGAGTATGTGGCTGCAACAGAAGCGTGCAAAGAACTATTATGGCTGAAAAGATTTATGCAAGAGCTTGACTTTATGCAACAGCGTTACGTGGTTCTTTGTGACAATCAAAGTGCAATTCACCTTGCTAAGAATTCTATGTATCACAAAAGAACAAAGCATATCGATGTGAGGTATCATTGGATTAGAGATACACTTGAAGACAAGCTATTTGAACTTGATAAAGTTCATACCGATGATAATGGTGCCGATATGTTAACAAAGGTTTTGGCAAGGGAAAAGTTGAAGATATGTTGCTCGATCGCCGGGATGGCGAACTCTTCCTCATGAGTCAAAAAGGGGGAGATTTGTTGGGCTATCTTTTATTTTTGAATCATGAGCCCATGAGAAAGCCCATGAACTATTTTAATAGGGCAAAGATGCTGCAGCCAAATATACAGTAGAAGAAAAAGAGAAATTGCGCAGCCTTTTCTCCTCCAGTTTTCAGAGCGCAGTCGCAGTAAAATCTCGTTTCCGGAGATTGCACCGTTAGATCGTCGTGATTTTTGGACAGCAGCTTCACCGCATCTGGGCCAACATTTTGGACGGTGGAGATCGGTTTTGAGGTCCGGAGGTCGGATTCCGTCAGTCTGCACAGAGGAGAAGATTTGGTGATATTCTTCTTGATCTTGCTCGTTTTCGATTCCATATATCTTGATGTGTTTATTTCAAGTATATGATGATTTGTATGCCTCTAGTATAATCTAGAGAAGATTGTGTATTGCTCAACTATTGGTGATAGTGGATTTAAGCGGCTCTAGTAGTCCCGTGGTTTTTCTCTCTTTCGCTTTGAGAGGTTTTCCACGCTAAAATTTGTGTCTCCTTATTATTGCATCTAGAATACCTTATTTGTTTGCTTCCTCAAAGGTTCATACGGGTCGGGAAAATTAGCCAAACGAAGATTGATTCCGCATTTGTTGTTTACCGTTTGTGGCTGTGTTTTTATTTCCCATCAATATCGACCCAACAAAAATTTCTGTGATTGTTTTGACTACAAATTATTATGCCTTACAGACACTCTTGAGCTAATTGAGAACCAGCGAAAAGAGTTCATAACCACACAAAACGGATGAAATTTAATGAGAAATGGATGGATCACGAAACATGCTAGAGAATTGAAAAGAGTGAAACAGAGTTACCCCAACTAATCCAAGTGCAAGAAGTCCTTTTAGAATCCTCCAATGCAATATTTTCCACCTGCATATAATAGAGTCAGATCATGCATCATTTGTATAATTTGATCCGTTAAGTCTCCGATGAGAGTCCAGAAACCCACACCTGGCTGCTAACACAGTAACAAGTCAATAATCTGTTTTAGAAATTTTGTTTCTGAGTGACGAAGATGAATATTTTGGATGTGACATACTTCCTAAGAATATTAACGAGCTTCATGCTTACAGGTTGCATTGTTGTCTAGAATCCATCACAGGAATTTGGTTCCTCTAATTGGATATTGTGAGGAAGAGCATCGGTGCATGCTTGTCTACGAGTACATGCACAATGGGACCTTACGGGATCACATACATGGTTTGTACCACCTTGTTAAAGTAGGAATCTAAGATCCTTGAGGGTGATAAAAAATGAACTTACAATTTACTTGCTCGTAGGTTCTGACAGCCAGAAGAACCTAGACTGGTTAGCACGCCTTCGTGTTGCTGAAGATGCAGCTAAAGGTGGATACTACAATTCAATTTTCTTGAAAAAATAATTCTTAATGTTAGAAAAATATCTCAATTGTCAAAACTATAGGTCTGGAGTACTTGCACACTGGATGCAACCCCAGTATAATTCACCGTGATGTGAAAACAAGCAACATTCTCCTAGATATAAACATGAGAGCAAAGGTATCGGATTTTGGGCTCTCGAGGCAAGCTGAGGAAGACCTGACACATGTATCAAGTGTGGCAAGAGGAACAGTGGGATACCTTGATCCGGAGTAAGTGGAAAACTTAGGTGGCTTGCGGAAATGGTGCCTTAAACTGTAGAAACTGACAATCAATCATTTTATTACCAGGTATTATGCAAATCAACAATTGACTGAAAAAAGTGATGTATATAGCTTTGGTGTTGTTATGCTGGAACTTATCTCAGGGAGGAAGCCTGTCTCCATGGAGGAATGCAGTTCTGATTGGAGCATCGTTCACTGGGTAAGCTCTCACGGAAACTGTCTGTTCCAACGATAGTGCAGCAATTTATATAACATGAGTCGTGTTCATAAGTTTGGTCTGAAATCATGTCATAGAGCTTCTCAAGGCACATATTACATCTGAACTTTAATATGCATATCATCTGCAGTTAGAAAAAATGATAGGATCTAACTATTAGATGTAATAAAGTATAAGAATCTCAGTCGTATAATCTCGAGATTCCAATATCAGAAACAAGCATTAGAAGTCTGCCCCCAGAGATAAAGAAGTTTTGGTGTATGTATTCTCCCATTAGTTATAGTAGCATGTCTATATACCTTTATTAACTCATGTTAGGAGATTTCCCTTTGCTGGATAAACTTCAATCCAAATGGCTTCACAAATCAGAACCAATTAATGGTCCGATTCTAAAGTAGAAACCTGCTGGATGAGTACATAATGTAACACAACTAATTAAGGATAGAACAAAATGCTTGAGTTTGTGATAGCACATCCCTGAACATTTAAGAAACTAACTTAAAATAGCTACCATAAGAAACTTGAACTATAACTGAAATTTTTTGTCATTAGTTGAAAATAACTAGTTATCTTCTAGGTAGAATAATAAAAAAACATGGAGATAATCAGAGGGATTAAATACAAAACTCAATATAGCCATGCCTTATGTTTTCTGCCCCGGATGCCTTGTCAGATTACAGAACCTTCAGGAAGCTTTATAACTAAATATACCAAGATGCAGTCTCTCTTAGCATGGTCATGAAAGGAGAAACTCACAACCTTTAAAGCCAGAAGAGCATGTTTAATAGTAAAATACCTGTAAGAAATCAATTGAGGTTATATGCAAGAATAACAGGTTACATGTTTGTTGTAAGTAGAGAATGAATGCAAACTTGATTGTGAAAGCCAATTCTGACATGCTTGTATTGATTTCGTAGGCGAGGTCTCTGATCCGCAAAGGAGATGTGATCAGCATCATAGATCCTGCACTGGCAGGGACTGTCAAAGTCGAATCCGTGTGGAGGATAGCAGAAGTAGCAATCCAATGTGTGGAGCAACACAGCGCCGCGAGGCCAAGAATGCAAGAAATCATACTGGCCATACAGGATGCAATCAAGATCGAGAAAGGAACAGATAAGTTAGACTCAAGAGCACAATCTTCCAGAAAACACTCTTAACGAGCTTTCTTGACATCCAAAGCCCTGACCTTTCCAATGGATCCATGGTCCCATCAGCAAGATAATAACTCACTTTCAACCTGCCTCTAATATCTGAATGTTGTGTGGGATTTTTGTTACTACATGATGAAATGTTTATACTGTCCTGCTAAGTATGCCTTATTGTAGATACACACTATGGATGAGCTTTGAAAGTGTTGCTTCGCCTAAACACAAAATTGTTATGTAGACTGTTATCCACACACAGAGTAAAACAGCGGAATTAAAAAACTTGAAGAACACTGAAGTAACTTTTTCTATAGATTAAAATTATAATCTATAGATGCCAATATGGCGAAATTATTCACTATAAGATTTACAGCGAACGTTACAAAAACTCACTACTTTATCACAAGATAAAGTCGGAAAGTTGAGCACAAAAGCTATCTATCGAGATCTATGAAAAAGCTAAGAAGCTATCTCTCAAGATATATGAAAACTACTAAAGATTTCCTCACACCACTCGTGTACTAAAAAGAACAACCTTCTAACACCATTAGAAGTTAAAACACTCGTGTGATATTGAAAATGTTACTCAAACAGACTCAACAACATAAACAGATCTTCAGTTGATTCTTCAGGAATTGCGCTCTTTTGCTATCGCTTTGGCTCTCCTTTTATAGAAAATGAGAGGCCTTCGACTGCATGTCTTGGACCACGATCTGACCCACTAGGTAGTGACTAAGTCGTGGCAGTTAATGGCATGACTTGCTCCTAGAAAATAGGAACTGAACTGACTTAGTCCACCTGATCTCTAGCGATCTGTTTCCGTGTTCTCCGGTGTGTTACCTTCGCATCCCGCGAAACATTTCGTAACCTGCCCACCAAAGAGAAGAAAAGGCAAAACACTAACAAATAACTAACTCCTTAAAACGAGGAGAATTAGTCAGAGTTAACCAACTCTAACAAGCTTAATTTCACACTTGTAGAAGTGCCCATCAAAGATACAGAAAGATTAGATTTTTAAACATTAACATGCCTCATTGGGCCTCTTGTTCTACATAGCAAAACGAAGCAACTAATAGGTAGTGGTTATTGTAAAAACACGTCCTTAATGTATAAATGACGAACTCATGATATCGTTTGAATTTCACTGTGAAAGTGTCTTAATTAAATAAAAATTAAAATCCACCTCTCATGTGATTCGAACCCAAGTGTTTGAAATTCATTAAGCAATGTGATTAATTTACCGTAGATCTTCACGAATCAAGAGATTGAAAATGATTCCTATATTATATTTTAATATTAGTTTGTATTTGATCAAATTCTCAAACTAATATATATAAGGTTACACGAAAAAGCGGGATAGATGATCTTGTCTTGGTTATTACGGAAAATTGAGGATCATGCCACATCATAAGCGGAGATGATGTGGCATTACCATGATCATACAGTCCTAACAGTAACAGGTAAGATGAAATTCCACCAATCAAAGGCTACTACTTTCATACATGAAATGAATAATGATTGGTAAAAAATTATTATTTGTGGTTAGATAAATTATGGTACATTGTCGCATCAGTCAACTTATATGAGGAGAAGTTCATATTGATTGTGCTGATCTGGTGGCTGTGAAACCGAATTGACTCGGTAGCTAAGAGGATCTTCGAGTTGAAATAGTCAGGTCAAGATGCATTAAATAGATGAAAACGCTAAGTCATGCATTTCATGGCGAACAAAAAAAAGTAACGCAAACAAGAAATTTAAGTATCACAACACGTTTTATTTAAAAATATGAATTACATAGGGAGACAGAATTTATGGCATCGTTGAAGAAAAGAGTGTTATGGGATTGATGAAAGTTGAAATTTTTACCTGAGCAGAAAGTGCAATTGTGGGAATGCGCCGTCCAGCATAAAAGATTTGACGCCCACTCACCCTTCTCGATATCTTTGATCATTTAAAATGTTTTGTATAAATTTGTGAAATTCTATTTTTGCGACACCTATTCTTTTATTCTTCTTTTGAGTTGTGGAATTTAACATATATAACTTTTTTTTTATAACTATTTTCTTGTTATAAAAATTAGATTATATTTTCTCTATCAAAATATTTAACTTTCTATTAGATACAAAAAATAAGTGTAATTTCAATATCAACTTACATAATAACTAATAAGAATTTCGTGAAATATAATGGTTTGACACATCTTTAGCATGAATGATTATACTTCTTCAAATTTTATATATTAAGTTTCTTATTAGGTGTTGGAGAAAACTAAACTACATCATACAAGCATCAAAACCTTATTATTGAATTTATTAATAAAGTAATGATGTTTGACAATCAAATAATAAGAGAAATTTTCGTTAATTGGGTCACATTACTCGATTTTAGGTCAAATCTATCAACCTCAATGATCGATCTTAATTTCGTAAGAGAAATAAATGCGCAAGAACACCAGGATTTACGTGGTTCGATCTATGAATAAGATCTCGTCCACGGAGAGAGAGAGTATTCGTGTATTGAATGTGTAGAAGCGATTACAAAAGTGTGAATGAATCTATTTCGCCTAATCTAGCCTCTATTTATACACAATTATTCTCGACCTAGATCTTAAATCCGAGGTCTTCTAACTAGATTCGAGATCTTGGATAGGATCTTAATCATATCCTTCTCGAATTAGGATTCTTTTAGATATGGCCGAGCCTTCGCGCTCCCACCGGTTTTAGGGGTCTTGGCCGAACTTGTCCAGCCGAGCTTGATGTCGACTTTACTTGATTGGGCCCGATGCTTGGGCCAGTAGTTCATATATCTATCACAACCCCCAAAAGACGCAGAAGCGAGGTCGTGTTGGTTTGGGGTTGTTTATGTCGAGGCGGGGCGCGAACGATCTGACTTGGTGTGTGCCAATGTTTCCGAAGTCATATATGGGATGCCGCGTTTGCAGAGGCATCTGCCGAGGTCGTGTGCGCTGTTAGTATCTCTTGTCGAGGCGTTGAGTCGAGTTTTTTTTGTTTGGCTTCACCTGGCGAGGCGTTAAGCCGAGGTTTTTGACTGGCTTCGCCTGACGAGGCGTTATGCCGAGGTCTTTGGCTGGCTTCGCCTGACGAGGCGTTATGCCGAGGTCTCCTTGCGACTTCACCTGTCGAGGCGTTAATCCGAGGTCTCCTGGCTGACTTCACCTGTCGAGGCGTTAAGCCGAGGTCTCTTGTCTGGTGTCACCTGACGAGGCGTTAAGCCGATGCCGAACACGGGATTTTTCTGCCGTCGTTGAGTACAGGACACAGGATACGCATTTAATGCGCATTTAATGCGGCAGCGGTTGGATTCCCGATAAAGCGATAATAGGGAATATCTTCCTCGATACGCCATTTTCATATCACTTTTGCTATTTCAAAATTTTAGACTTCAAAACTTCGAAAACGATAACCGCCGCCATTGTTGTCTCGAGTCCATCACCATCATCTTCAAAACCGTAAGTAAGTTATGGCTTCCTCTTCTTCTAAATCTTCGAGTCAGATCGTTCGTGTGCGCCATTCGGATTCGGCGGCGGTATTATACGCCCCCTTTCGGGATTTTGGTAAAGTGTCTTTTTTCTTCCATTTTAACAACCTCCGATATAAAGGAGATTGTCTCTCAATACCGTATTTCGATATAATTTATGTTGCCCCGTCCCGGAGCATAGGCTTGTTCTCCTAGGAGGGTTTGTCATCGTCTATGAAGACGACCCGGCCGGTCTTCAGTATTCGTATCCTCGTATATGTCGAACTTCAACAGATGTTCGGCATATCACTGCCCAACTTACGCCAAATTCTTTTCGGCATTTGGTGGGCCTAGGTGTCTATGCCTATCGGCATAATTTTCCTTTCACTTTGGGGCTTGTTCTCGCTTTTTCAACTCAAGGGTGGTTCGGGTGGTATTATTTATCATCCCGTCGTAAATTCAAAGCTAAGATAAAGTCGAAGATCTCGAATCGCGAAGAAGTTTTTTTTGTCGATTCGATGGATCTCGAGTTCATATGGCGATCGGAGAAGATCGCCGACGTGGTGGTTGACGAGATTGACGGTGGCTCGGAGGAGGCACTAGACAAAGTAGGTCTCGTGGATGAGGCCGAGCTCGCACTGCGGGCTTAGCCTTATGATCCCGCCACCGAGGTGGAGTCGGTGAGGTGAGGCCCTCCTCTCTCTCGTCCTTTGTTGCATGATTATTTGTGTGTACATGCACGACCTCTTGTATTTATTTGCAGTGAACTTGATCGGGGATAAGAGGAAGAAGAGGAAGGATTGGCGCGGTGTCGAGCTCCCTCCTTTTGAAGGAGGTCGAACTCTCCTCCTCGATTTTGAAGGATGTCGAGGCTATGCCCGAAGTTAGCGAGGAGGCTTCGAAGTCTCCTGAGCCGCAGCCTCTTAGGTGCTTTAAGAGGTTAAAGCGTGCTATCCCCGAGGCCGCGGTTGCTGCCGACCCTGAATGCGTCGTCGTTGGCTCTCAGCGAGCTCCCCCTACCTTTCCCGAGGTAGCGCACCTATCCTTCTTCCTTGTGAAGTAATATAAATAATGTATTCTTCTGATTTGTTGGGATTCTTTATAGGGGGTCGAGATCGTGTCGGCCGAGGTGGCCAAGATGTCCGCCGGGATGGCCCAGATGTCCGGTTTCATAACGGACTTCTTGAAAGGGGCCGTTAGCCAGTTTGACGGGGTGGCCCAGTATGCTCAGGGAATGGAGGAGGAGAAGACTCTCCTCGTCCAAGAGATTAGCGAGGCCGAGGCAAAGATCCGGGACCTCGTCAAACAGAAGGCGGCGGATACGGCGGCTGTTGAGGCGGCGAAGGCGGCCGAGGCGATGGAGGCGGCAAGGGCTAGGGCGGCTGAAGCCACGGCGGAGGCCGAGGTCGCCTTAATGAAGGCAGAGTTGGAGGAGGCTCGGCGTCGGGAGGCCGAGGTAGCGAGGTCGCAGGGCGAGATGCTTCGGGCGTTTGCGGAGAGGCTATTCCTCTCAGGGGCCCGGGATGGTGGGTGATGCGGCCGAGGTCCTCAATAAGCGCCGTCTCAGATGCAATCGAAGAAGTCGCCGAGGACTACCCAGAATTGGATAAATCCAAGTATGGGTATGAGGAGATAGAGGATGATGTCCTGAGGCGGGCCTATTTCGATGTCCTTGTCCGCGGCCTGAAGGAGCTTCCCGTGCTGCGGGCCTTGACTTCATCTTCGGTTCTTCTGACCGCGGAGTCTGTTCGCGCTTGCCCCGTGGACCGAGATCCCCTGACCGACGCTCTAATGGCCGATCTTACAAAGGGGTCTGGGATCTGCACTGGGGTTTTAAGGCGGCGAGGCCGGCGCCTCTGAGGAGGCGAGCGGACTTTATGGGTTAGGCGGAGGAGGCCGAGGCTTTCCATGCTCGGGAGGCGGCCGAGGTGGACAGTTCGAGGCATCCTGGAGGGTCAGTTGATCCACTTTTTTTTTTTGAATGTAAATGTACATCGGTTTTCGCCTAAGGGCATTTTAGTAGAATCACAAGTTTATATGAAAACACTTATCTTTTATTCGCTTGTCGTCAAATGCTTGATGCTTCTCCTGGTGAATCGAATTGAAGACTTGTCGCTGGCTCGAATTAAAAGAGGTCGAACTCCTCCATATAAAGGACAATTGGGCCATGTGCGCAGAGTCTGTTAATAAACATGTAGCTGCCCAGAGAGCTGTGCGACGAGCCCGTGCTCGTCTTTTGCATTGGAGGAGTCGCTCGAGGTCGCCATGAGAAGGCTAAATTAATAGCTGAGGAGCATGCCGAGTACGAGGAGGCCATCCATCGAAATGGTGGGATGACTATCTCGGAAGTTGAAGCCAAGGTTGTCGAGGTTGTTGCCCGTTGTGCGAGGTATCGGCGTGAATATGGTCGGACCTCCTGGCAATTCACGGAACAGTACGGTGAATTAAAAAGGCTCGAAGGTATATACAAGACCGTCATCGCTCGACAACCACAGCTCGACGAAATGCTTCGACGGGATGTAGAGGCCTCTTCTTCTGCCGGAGCTTCTCAGTCTAGAATAAATGAACCGAATTATGACGATCCGGCGTGGATAGCTCAAGAGAGGCGTGCTATCGCCCTTGAACGACGTGGATCCTCAAGGGGCCGAAGCCAAGCGTCATCGAGTGGCCGAGGTCGATCTAGCAAAGCCCATAGTGTAGATCGGGGGCGGCAGGGCAGATTAGTATAGATGAGTCGTTGAATCGCGATTTTTCTAGGGATCGCTCGCTTTTTCCCGGTCCTCCTCGTAATATGTAATTTGTATAACTTATTTTTAAAACAAGAAAGATGTACTTGCTTTGTATTGACTTTACTTTGAACTAAAGTAATATATGAAGTCTTCGAAGGAATCTGCTCGTATAAGGGTAGTTCGTCTCTTGTAGAGTTCCGCCTTCGTAATTAATGATTTTTTGCCGAGGTCGTCGGGAGGGGTGGTCCCCTTATTCGTCTACATAGAGAGAACCGTCTTCGAAATAAACGAAGGTAATCTGATCTCGTATGTAGGAATGGTTCCTGTTTTTTTTTTGCCGAGGTCATCGGGAGGGGTGGTCCCCTTATTTCGTCTACATAGAGAGAACCGTCTTCGAAATAAACGAAGGTAATCTGATCTCGTATGTAGGAATGGTTCCTGTTTTTTGCCGAGGTCGTCGGGAGGGGTGGTCCCCTTATTCGTCTACATAGAGAGAACCGTCTTCGAAATAAACGAAGGTAACTCGATCTCGTATGTAGGAATGGTTCTGTTTTTGCCGAGGTCATCGGGAGGGTGGTCCCTTATTTCGCCTACATAGAGAGAACCGTCTTCAAATAAACGAAGGTAATCGATCTCGTATGTAGGAATGGTTCTGTTTTTGCCGAGGTTATCGGAGGGTGGTCCCCTTACGCCGCTTAAATTCATCCTCGTATTAAACGAAGGTAATCGACCTCCGTCGAGGAATTTGTCCTCCGTAGAGGGTATAGAATAATATGAAGATTAATTATGCATTAGTGACAAATAAAACATGCACAAAAATAGAATTTTATTGATAAAAGACGACATAACAAAGTAAGACTCGACTCGATTAAACAGACCCTGAAAACACGACCGAACATGACTCGACTTTTAACACTTATGCATAATATCTCTTCGATGAATGATGTGCCATGCGTTGGGTAATTGCTCACCGGACAATTGGGCGAGCTTATAGGCCCCTTCCGAGGACTTGTCGACCCTGAAGGTCCTTCCCATGTGGCTTCCAGCTTGTCGAGCTGTTCGGCTTTGTCGACTTCGTTATTTCGAGTACGAGGTCACCTACTTGAATTGTCGGGTTTAACACGCTGGTTGTAATACCGAGCTACCCGTTGTTTGCATCGAGCTTCCTCGATGTAGGCGAGGTCTCTTTTTTCTTCGAGTAGGTCCAGATCAGCTCGTAGATTTTCCTCATTTGCTTCGGCAGAGAAGTCAATGGTACGAGGACTCGGTACTCCAATTTCTGCCGGGATCACTGCTTCGGTTCCATACACCAAACTGTAGGGCGTTTCTCCGTTCGAGGTCCTAGGTGTTGTTCGGTATGACCATAAGACCTGTGGTAAATTTTCCACCCAAAGGCCCTTAGCTCGGTCGAGACGAGTCTTCAGTCCCTTCACGATGGTCCTGTTGGTGACTTCGGTCTGACCATTTGCTTGAGGATGGGCCACCGAGGTGAATTTTTGTTGGATCCAAGCTCGACACCACCTCCGAATGTCTTATCGCGAATTGTGTTCCGTTGTCCGAAAGGAGGATGTGAGGGATGCCGAAGCGACACACTATGCTCTTCCAGACGAAGTTGAGGGCGTTTTGCTTGTGATTTTTGCCAAAGGCTCAGCTTCCATCCACTTCGTGAAGTAGTCAATCGCAACAATTAGGAATCGAGCTGTCTCGGTGCTTTGCAAAAAGGGCTCACGATGTCGATCCCCATTGCATAAACGGCCAAGGGCTCTGATTGAGGCGAGGTCGGTTTGCGGTAGCCTCTGCACGCCCTCGTGGAGTCGACACTTGGACACCTTTTCACAAGGTCAATTGAGTCCCGAACATCATCGCCAATAGTATCCCCATCTCACGACTTTTTTTCGACAATGCCCGGGGTCCGATGTGACTCCGCATGATCCTTCGTGCACTTCTCGTAGAACGTAATCACTCGATTCGGACCCAAGCACCTTAAGAGAGGCTGGAGATATGACTTTCAGATAGGACCCCCGCTCAATTGTATATCGATAGATTTGTTCAGATCCTCCTAGCTTCCACTTGTCTTCGGGCGATTCGCCATTCTCCGTGTACTCGAACGAGAGTCATCCAATGGGCTCTTCATCCGAACTACGTTGACCTCGACCGCCATCGGCATCGCCTATGCTTCGCTGACTTCTTCTCATGGCGGGCTCGTTGACGACGAGGCCAATTTACTTAAGATGTCACCTACTTTTGCTCTCCCTGGGATGCGAACTATCCGAAAGTATGAGAAAATCATTGTGTGCTTTTGCTTTTTAAGGTATTTCTTCATCCCGTTGCTTTTGCTTCAGATTTTCCCAACATTTGGCTTACTACGACCGAGAATCACGTGAACTTGCACGGCTCAGATTTGGAGATTTTGAGCTAGCGAAGTCCCGCGATCATGCTTCATACTCTACTCCGTTGTTCGTATTTTGAATGTGAACCGGTGAGTAGGTGATCTCGCCGTCCGGCCAGGAGTAAGATTCCGCCCGCTACCCGCTTTTCCCAAGCCCGCCAACGAGTTGCAAAGACTCCTTTGGTACTTTATCCATTCGTTCGGCTTGGGCATCGCCCGACACGGACTCGGTGGGCTTCGGTTTTTCGACGGTTAGCCTCGCCAGAAATCCGCTAGGCTTGACCTTTGATGGCTGGGGGGCGAAGGATATATCGTGCTCGCTAGTTCGATTGCCCATTTCGCGATTCTCCCGAGAGCTTGGCTTCATTCAATACTTGCCAAGTGGATAGTCGGTGAGGACTTGTATGGGATGTGCATGGAAGTATGGACGTAGTCTCCTGCATGGCGCACTCAATGCTAAGGCAAGCTTCTCCAAGGGTCGATACTCGCTTCCTGCCTTTTAGTGCTCGGTCGATGAAATACACCGGAGTCGACGCCCTTCCTCTCGCATCAAGATCGCACTTATGGATTCGTCCGAGGCGGCGAGGTAGAGAAAAGGACCTCTCCTCTTCTGGACGGATAGAGTGGGAGTTTGGCGAGATAGCTCTTGAGATCTTCAAAGGCGGACTTGTGTACATCATCCCATGAGAATTTCGGGGCCTTTTTGAGTATCTTGAAGAAGGGTAGCTGTTTATCCGCGGCTTTTGAAAGAAAGCGGCTCAGGCGACTATGCACCGTCACCAGGTACGTCATGGATGGTCTTCGCATGTTCATTTCCAAAATGGTTTGGACCTGGACGGGTCGGCTTTTAACCCTTCATGAAACCCAAAGACCCTAAGAACTTTCCGCATCGAACCGCAAACGCACTTCTGGGGTTCGGCCAGTTGATTTTTCTGAGAAGCCGAGGACGATCCGAGGTCGGCCACACATGCGCTTCCTCCTTGCTTTTGACGACGATGTCGCTCACGATACTCCACATTCGACCTATGTAGGGCTTAAATATTTTGTCCACCATCCTTTGATAGGTGGCTCCCTGATTCTTGAGGCCGAATGGCATCTTTTATACGCAAAGACTCAAGTCGGTAATGAAGGCGTCTTGGCCGCGCCTTCATCGTCCATCGACTTGGTGATACCTTTGTATAAGTCCAAGAAACCGAAGACTTCAGATCCCACCCAAGGCCGACCTTCTTGTCAATGTTGGGAAGGGATAGCAATCCTTTGGGCAATGTTTGTTGAGGTCGGTGTAGTCAATTCACATTCGCCATCCCTCCTCCTTTCTTCACCATTACTGTGGTTGGCTATCCAGTCGGATATTTGACCTCGAACAAGATGCGAGCTTTAACACCGTGGTTCACTTTGTCGTGAATGACTTGGTTTCGCTCGCCGCAAAATTCTTTCGCTCCATCGAACTGGTTTCATGTTCGGGTCGATGTTGAGCCGGTGAGTGATGATAGTGGAGATCACCCCGTCATATTGGGACTCGTCATCTCCTTCCTCATCGATGTCGCGCTTCCCTTTTTTGTGGGCGCAATTCCTCTTCTTCTGCTTTCTCTGGTCGGCTTGACGACCCTGTGTTTGGTACTTCTTCAGGGGTCCATCTTGAACCAACGTCTCTATCTCTCCCATGAGTTCTTTGCACTCTTCGATGTCGTGCCTGATGCAGCCCAAGTTATGTGAATTTAATTATTATGTGGCATATGGGCCACGTTTTTGTATCAAGATTTTCGCAGATTTTTAGCTTGATTATCTGTAGTCCTAGTCTATTAAAACTTCTTTTGTAAATTAGAGTTCTACTTTGATTAGGAGTCCTTCTTTGATAAGGATTATACTTCATTTTTCATTTATATAAAGGCTTGTAAGCATACTGAAAATATTCACTTTTGATTGATCAATAAATGTGAGTTTTATCTCTCTTCATTAGCTCTTGAATTTTCTTGTGTTTGCCAAGGAATTCAATTATCGACGATCGACGAGACATTCATCCCTCGTTAGGTGTCATTCATCGTCCCCGAGTCTGTCGTCAACTATCTAGTTGGGGTATAGGCGTAAACACCGACCTATATCACCGGGGTTAGATTCGCAGGTTTTGGGATATTCCATCTTGTTCGCTCTTCCGTTCGCGTCGATAGATCCTTCGCACTGCTGAGGATCGTATCATTTGGTATCGAGCTGACCTTCCGCTGGGTCGGTGTCTCATAGGGTTCGCGATCACCGATCGAGGCGATCGGGTCTTATGGGGTGTGGGATGATGCGTCCCACATCGCTCATGGAGGCTTATCCCGAAATGGATATAAGGTCGATTCCCACATTTGGTATCTTGCAGGCTAGTGAATTGAAGTGGGTGAGTCCGCTTGATATAGGTGATTATTTGGATTTGAGGACAAATCCTTTTCAAGAGAAGGAATGATGCAACCCAAGTTATGTGAATTTAATTATTATGTGGCATATGGGCCACGCTTTTGTATCAAGATTTTCGCAAGATTTTTAGGCTTGATTATCTGTAGTCCTAGTCTATTAAAACTTCTTTTGTAAATTAGAGTTCTACTTTGATTAGAGTCCTTCTTTGATAAGGATTATACTTCATTTTTCAGCCTATATAAAGGCTTGTAAGCATCTGAAAATATTCACTTTTGATTGATCAATAAATGTGAGTTTTATTCTCTTCATTAGCTCTTGAATTTTCTTGTGTTTGCCAAGGAATTCAATTATCGACGATCGGCGAGACATTCATCCCTCGCTCGTGTCATTCATCGTCCCCGAGTTGTCACAATCAACTATCTAGTGGGTATAGGCGAAATACCGACCTATATCACTGGAGGTTAGATTCGAGGTTTTGGGATATTCCATCTTGTTCTTTCTTCACAGGTCGATAGATCCTTCGCACCAGCGAGGATCGTATCGCGCCCATAGTCTTCATGGAATGAGCAAGATTATCCTCGGTTCGGCGCCTCTTCCTCCCCGCCATCGGTCGAGGCTTCTAACAGTTCATATGGAGTGCGAGATTTCGCCCTCGCTTCGTCAACGGGTGTATTGAGGTCGCCCGAGGCGCCACGCCGACCGAGCTCGGACCTTATAGGCGATGTAATCTTTCCAAGGCGTCACGCCTCGTTCCGATCTTCCTTCCTTCATCTCTTCTTCCTTTTCCGGTGGTCCGCTTGCTTCGCGCTTTCTCTTGTCGCCTCGTCCGCTTTGGCGAACCGGTTGGCTATGCGCCACATGCTCCGTCGAAGACGGGTTCGATTGACGATCTCTCGGTAAGAAGGCCCCGCAAGATGCCGCTTTGAAAGGCCGAGATGACTAATAGGTCGCTCACGCTTCGACCTTCAAACACCCTTGTTAAACCTCGCCATGAAGTCACCGATGGACTCGTTACTACCGTGCCTTATGGCGGAGGAGGTGCCGACGACGTTGACTCGCCTCGAAGAACCTTCGATGGAAGGCGCCATCGTCGCGATAGAGCCGATGCTTCCCGTAGGTAGACCGTCGAACCACCGTGGGCGTTGTCGACGAGTAACTCCGGAAGAGTTTACACATACGAATCGAAATGAGACGTTGGTTGATCATGTTGTATTGAACCGCGAGGAAGTTCGTGGATCCTCATCCCGCCATAGGGCGATGCTTGGTACCGGTATTTATCCGGAGAGAAGTGTTGAGTATCCTATTTGAGAACGGGTGACTATTTTCCGTATCCATCGAAGCCGCCCTCTCGGAGATCGGGATGTAATTCGACGATCGAACTCGCTTAGGTGACTCGGACCGACTTCACGGCGGCCATGATGCTTTTTCCGCCGCCGTCGTCCTTGGAGAAGCGGGCGGAGTTCACGAATGGATTCATTCTCGCGATCGGGCCGGCCACGGGCGGTCACGACGCCCTCTCCCGCCGCTCGTTCCTTACGCGGTCGGTTTGGGCCCCGACCTCGTTGTGATGCTCGCACTAGACGAGGTCATGCTTCTGCCTTCGGGACGTGGCCGACCTCGTGTTACCGAGGTACCGGAGAAAGCTCCTTATTTTTCGAGAAACCCTCGACGGCGCCGTCGAGGTTTACTCATGAGCCGGATGTTCCCTCGATTATTGCTGCGATTTCTTCGCTATGGTAACCGCCTCGCCGCAGGGTGTCCGTGTCGCCGAGACTTTGGACATATCCTTCGGGTTTTTCTCCGATTGGCTCTTCCCGAGCCGAGCTCGGCGTTCCTTTCGCCGCCGCCTTTGTTGTTGCTATGACGGTCCCGGATGACGGCTTCCGTGTACCGGTCATGATTATTTCCGTAAACGGTGGTTGATCGAAACACAAAATTTCAATTCCGTAAGACGCGCCAAGGATCGATCTTAATTTCGTAAGGAAATAAATGCAAGAACACCAAGGATTTACGTGGTTCGATCTATGAATAAGATCTACGTCCACGAGAGAGAGAGTATTCGTGTATTGAATGTGTAAGAAGTTTATTACAAAGAGTGTGAATGAATCTATTTCGCCTAATCTAGCCTCTATTTATACACAATTATTCGACCTAGATCTTAAACCGAGGTCTTCTAACTAAGATTCGAGATCTCGATAGGATCTTAATCATATCCCTTCTCGAATTAGGATTCTTTAGATATGGCCGAGCCTTCTGCTGCCCACCTGGTTTTAGGGTCTTCTTCACCGAACTTGTCCAGCCGAACTGACGTCGCCTTTATCAGACGCCCGATGTTGGGCCTCTCAGTTGGCCATATCCTACCACTCAAGCTACTTTATTCGGGCAAGTCCGCTAAATTTTTTCTCAGGTTAGAAAATTTCGTCCATAATACTCATTTTTCTCTATTTATTCAGGCAGACTTGTCAATTACGACTAAATGACACCTATAGCTGCAATCATAACCCTTTTTTTTAGTAGGAGAATTGAATCTTTAATCTCACTCTACATAAATTAGTTTTACCATTTGGATATTTCTAAATGGATAAGTAGAAGCCATGACTTGATCAAAAACTCCCGTGAGATCTTTTTAGACTTATAATAATATATAATTAGCAACTTCCTAATTTATACAAAACTGACGGTAGAAAATAGTACTACCTTTTAGTCTTTTACCTTTCGGACTAATGTGTAAATTAGTCTAGTTGGTAAACCAAGATTTGGTTGAAATCTGTTGAGCGAAACAAAATAGGCATGTTTTTATATTGGATTTTACTGTAATTGATTTCTTTCACATGAGCTGCAATTTGGTTTGATGAAAAATGAATTTTTGTGTTTGTTTTCATGAATATAAAAAATAACACTAATCACAAACAAGAAAATCATACTCCCTCCATCTCAATATTCATGACACATTTTCCTTTTTAGACTGTCACATTAAGTTGATCCGTTTTCAAAAAATGAAACACTTTTTACATTAAAAAGTACATCGAATTTTGTGTTATTCATTATTTTACACACAAAACACAATTTCATTAATCTACGTGCAAAAAAGAAACGTGTCATGAATATTGGGACGAAGAGAGTATTATATTATGAGACAAACTATTTGAATATCTATTTTCATATAATAAAAACAAAAACTAATCATTCATATGAAAAAAATAACTACTATTATTGTTTTATATTCAACATTTGAGTTAAATTCACTATTGAATCAATCATTTCTATCTTAAATTCGAGATTAAATTTGATTTTAGTATTATTGTTTTACCCTTATTATTGAATTAACTCTTGGTATATATTATTATACTAAATATATAAATGTTGAGTATAAATTTTATAATAATATTTGTGCTATTCAAAAGTCACAACGTGAATATATGGTTGATAAAAAAACCATATAGTAAACTAGAAGAAATTATATATAATATAAAAATAATTGTAGACTAATACAAAATTTTTGCTAGTATTTATGGGGTTGTATGTATAGGTTTAAATTCAATCTTATGTACTTCCTTCATCCATAAAATATTCATTCAATTTTGTTTTGACATGTCTACAAAAAACGTTAACTTTATTTTTTATTCTAAATCTATTCACTTATTTATAGAAAAATCACCCATGGTTCATTTTTATACTTCCACTATCTATTAATATATTCATTTATTATCTTCATGGTCCACTTTTAAATCTCACTATCTATTAATCTATTCATTTTACACAATTTATTAAACTCATGTTTCCAAAATTAAAGAATAAATATAGAAGACTGAATGAGTATTATTTTATTTTATTTTTCTAAAAACTAATAGTTTAAGTTTTTTTGTACAAAAAATAAATCAAAACCCAAAATTTAACATAATACATGGGCTATCTTCATCAGAAAATTATCGGTAAAAGCAAAGGAAGTTGCGGAGAAATTCAAAAGAGATTTATTTTTACCTTAACAAATATATTAAAGGTGTATGTCTACCTAAAATAACTTAAGGACTTACTTTATTGTATCTTAAAGAAAATATAAAAAGGTAATTATTGATAATTTTCCTAGTTTGTTTTAGAGTAGTGTTTTCCACATGTATGGGGTGGTCCATGGACTAGATTTTCAAGCAGTATTAATAATAATAAAACTAAATATATTAAGAGTAATAAGCCTCGTATATTGAAAAGTATTGCATTTGGTATCTCTTAAAGTCTAAGAATAATATGACTTCCACTAGAACATAAATGAAATAGTGATTTTTCAAGGCCACAAATTAAATAATGATGACCATACACACCCATTAGGGGTTCCTTCGGAAGATAATACCTAACTTCACAATAATTATACCAAAACCTTAGAAAAATATTCACCAAACAAAATACAGAAAATATTATAACCTAATCATCACCCAACTGCTTCAAATTTTGACTTTTCAACAAAGGGATGAAATTAAAATCATAATAAATTAATCAAGAATGATAATTATATTACTAATAACGCTTCGTTTTGTTAATCTAGTAAGTAGAATCTTGTTTTCAAAAATTTAAATTATTGCCAAGAATACACAATCCCTTGACATTGTTTTGCTTTCATCATTAAAAAAATTCCAAGACAAATAATTCCCAATTATATTCTATTGTCCCTTCTCTATTTCCTATTTTTTAATTTTGAGGTCTTAGTTGAGAAGCAAGTAGAGAAACGGCAAGATATATGATGACAAGAATTTGCATATTTTTTTCTCTTTGTTTTATGGTAACAACGAACAAAGCCAACCAATCTTTCATCATAGGAATTAAAGAAGGAAACGAATTCACCCTCTTTCTCTTACATCGTAAATTTCTGTCCCTCAACCCCAACAAAAAACATCAAAACTACGGAGCTCAAATTCCACTCAAGAAAAGGGGAGAGTGATGGTAAAGTTTGATTCTTGAAAATAAAGGGATACAGACTAGAGAGGAAGGAGGGAGAGAAATTCGGTTTCTTTTCTCTCTCCAAATTTCTTTTCTGAGCTTTTTGCTGTCTTGTAATGAATGTTTGAATTCTGAAAAAAAGAGCAAGCTTTGTGCTTCTCTTTTCCTGGAGGGTTCCTCCAAAATTTTCTTACAAAGACTTCTTTCTCTTGCCTTTGAACTTTTTTTATTGGGGAAGAAGGGCAGTTTTCTTGCTGAATAGAGCAACACAGAATAATATAAAAGAGAAGAGGAAGAAAGAGATGGAGATGATGCATTACCATCAGCTTTTGAGGACTTCATACAAGGATTCTTTGAGTTTATTGGAGACTGATATTCAGCATGCAAATGCTTTGTAAGCTCTTCTTTTACCTAGTTTTCTGTTTTTCTGCAATTCTCCTTTTCTGTGCATATATTTGGTTTTTTTGAGCATATTTTGACAATTTTGGGTTTTGATTTTAGAGTAATTACTCTTAATTTTACTTTTGTGGAGTAGAGGAGTCAATGACTGTTCTGTTTATTCAATTTGAGGCATTGGTTCATTTTTTGCTTAGATGGTAACAACACCATTTTTCAAGTCTTATCGTGCATTGGTGATTTGAGTTGTGTATTTCGGAAGACCCATATGATGATATTGTTGATTTACTTAGATTCACATAAATTTTGCATGTTGTGTGTGTGTTGGCCTAGTGGTAGAGTGGTTAATGCCCGAGGTCAAAGGTCTCGGGTTCGAGTCCACCGTGATGCGGCCTTTAAATTTATGTATTAAATTGACCAAATTTTTTTTTGGGCATGTCATATTTGGCTGTTACTTGTTGCTTAATGTTAGTTTTGTTGTTGCTCAGTTGACAAGATTTGTGTATCTATGCAATGATTTTTAGTTTAACCAACTGTTGATTCTTGTCCAATATGAAATCCTTCCTTTCCTTTCTGGCTCTTCTTTGTTGTTTTCAGGTCTCTGCTATGCAATGTTGTATTGTTAAAAGGGGAATATATATTAGCTTTTGCATTGGATAATCAATCTGGGAATGCAATGCTTTTATGCCATTTCCACGTTTTCCCACTGCCCTTCAACGAAACACTTCTCGTTCTAAGCCTTCCTTCCTTTGCCACTGCCCTTTAACGAAACACGTTATCCGTTGTAAAGATCACCTAGTGTATTTGGTCTACCTTTTAAGGACCAAAACCAGTCTTCATCTCTGGTAATGCAATTATGCAAGCCTGTAGTATGTATGTTGCTGCTTGAGATTCTCCAGCAGTGGCATTATGGCTAGAAATAAGTTTGGATACATCAATCAAGTGACTTCCATTTTAGTTGTAAGTTAGTGCCTTTTCTTTTTGATGTTTAAGTTTTCCAGAAAAGAATATGTTTACCGATCAGGAGGTACCAGAAAACCTAGGAGACTGAAATGGTTTCTGAACTATGCAAGCATGGATTAGGTCAGCCAAATTTATCTGCTCGGGCTCGTTTTTGGATGATTTTGCACATTCGAATGTCGATATTGTCTTATATTCCTTATTCTTGTCAACTTTATATTTATACTATAGGCTCTGTTGCACGTGCTACAAGCAATGTTTGTTTGCTCCCACCTCAATTTTGGAATCTATTTGCTAGGGTGAACATCAAAGACATTCTATTGCAAATTTATTATGTCTTAATCTGATTCTGTTATGTCTCTGCTAGGTTTCGACGTCAAAGTATTGATTGCTTCATATTTTTATTTCTTTCTAGGGCTGCTGCAATCCCAAAAGCTAAGGGAGGTGCACGTCTTCAAATGAAATTGGTCTACAATCACTTGGCACCTCTGTTTATGTATTTTCTAAAATGGATCGACTGTTCCTGTGCATATTTCCTGCCAAGAATTTTAAATCCTTTTCACATACTCATTTATAAGGTATGAATCTAGTCAAAAAGTTACACTGTTATTTGGTTTGCCCAAGAATTGAAAGCAGTCAAAAAACTATTTGAACCAAGATTGTTGTCTTCTATTTCTTTTGAGTAATTTGGTTTGTCTTTTTTTTTCCCCCTACTATTGTTTGTTAATTCATCTATTTTTGGCAGGTATATACAGACGGAAGGCCAAAGATTTCAACAATTGGGCGCAAAGCAACTATTAAAGACTTCTATGGTTGTTTTTTGTATCTGTTTCTTTACATGTGAAGTAATCGAATTTACCATTTAGAGTTGTGACTTCTAATTATAGCTAAAATTTGCAGCGGTGATATTGCCGTCACTTGAGCAGCTCCATTACGACTTGGTAGAGCTGGATGATAGCGACTGCAAAAGCATTGCTCGAAAAAGCTTCAGTAAGAAGAGATTGGACGGAGATGGCGCAAGCGCCAACTTAGACTCAGAGAGAGACGATGAATGTGGAATATGCTTAGAGGCTTGCACCAAAATGGTCATGCCTAATTGCTGCCACGCAATGTGCATCAACTGCTATCGAGATTGGTAAGTAACTAGGAGAATATCTTGCTCATCACATTCTCATGGTATGAATGCTTCTTCACCCCCTCTCAACTTTCAGGAGCACAAGATCCGAGTCGTGCCCCTTTTGCCGTGGCAGTCTCAGACGAGTCGAGTCAAGAGAGTTATGGGTTCTGACCGGAAAGGATGAAGTGATCGAGCGTGGTGCCGTCTCCATGGAGGACTTGAGACGATTCTACCTTTATATCAGAAATCTGCCTAAAGATATACCAGATGCTTTGTTCTTGATGTATTATGAATATTTAATATGATGTGGATTGAGAGGAATTGAGGGTATATATAGAAGAAGCCGACCGACCTCCAATGTAAATAGAGTCCGGTCAGGGAATGTTGTCTCAATATGTATGTGAATAAACCACCCGGTTTTTGCCATAGGGTGATCTTTCAGAAACCTTAACATTTAAGCATTCTCATCTCTTCAGCTCTCCTCGTTTGGGAGAAATGTTGTTATACTTGTAATGCTGCTAAATGTGATCTCTGCCTCGGTTTCAGCTACAGAATCAGGCCGGGCTGTCTGAAAATTAGTTGGGCTGTATGTTTTTCAGCCCTACATGGGCCATCGGCCAAGACGGTCCAATAATTTTGTTAACAAATGAACTTTTAGTTTGCAAGACTAACCTTGTGACCAATGCTCCACAACGTATTGGCGGTCATCTTTTGGAATCAAGTAACACATTATTAACAACAAAATTTGTGATGAAATCTTTTCTTGTATTTCTTTGATTCCAATAATCTTCTTAGCAAATTGTACAACTATATGTTAAAGAATGTTTTACTGCATCATAACAATATATAAAAGGGACAATAGCCACTTATATCACAAATTTTAATCCAATTTATAGTTGTGATTTGACTTTTAAAACATAGTAAATAAGTACCTAATCTTAAAACTCGTCCATATTTTCTGACGATTTCCTTCAAACCGTCCCGAGAAGAGGGCGAATTTAGCACATTGATCGATGTCTTATATTTGCTGAAGAGAATGAATTTTGACGGCTACTCTAACAACAACTATTGAAAATTGTTCCACCAAATTTCGTCACGCAAGTATTGGATCATACGGGTCATACATTTCGAGAGAGGGTAAAGCATAATAAATGAAATTTATTTAAGTAGAAAAAGAGAAAAAGGAACAAGAATGCTCCATACACTTGTAACGGCTCTCTAATTTTTTTTTTTTCAATTAATACAGAAATTTTAAAAGTCGCGTTACGGTGGATTCGAATCTAAGACCTTTGATATCAGATATTAACCACTTTACCACTAGGCCAACATACGCATACAACTCTCTCTGCTTTCTTGTAAATATGTATGTGAATAAATCAGAAGCAGACGGAAAGGAGTTCGTGAGTGGCGTTGTGCGGTAGCGGGGAAGGGAGTTCGTATGTATGATTTCAAATTTATGAGATAATGTCAACTTCCATTTTCTCTTATTTATGTGTAACCAAATATGGAATACTAATTTTTTCGATTTTTGCACCAAAAGAATATGTCATATATAGTTATCTTCTTAATGTTTCCGTCTACCTTTTTTGAAAACGATTAATTATTTGAAAAGATTTACAACCTTTCGGTAAAAATTTAAAATCCACACGAACTTTAAAATTATGCTATTATGTAGGGGTGGGAAACATTCGGTTTCGGTTTATTGAGCCGATTTGTCTGGAAAAGTGGAATCGAAATCGAATCGATTTAGATTTTCAATTAATCAAAAAGCAATCGGTTAGATTAACCGAAAATTTGAAAAATCTAAATAATAATAATTAATAATTAAAATAACAATTAGAAATTGAGATTCTATAATTCTTAATCGATTACATAATAATTAAAAATGAAAATGGTTTTACTGTTCCGAATCAATTGAGTTATCGGTTTACCGATTTCGATTTTCAATTAATCGAACGATTCGATTCTAACCAAAAACCGAATACAGCTTAATCTACTATTATGAGACCACTTTTTGATTTGCTTGCTTTTCAATATCTCCAAAATGTTTTAGTTGATCGAGTTTAATGTGTCAATCATTTTTTTTTACATATGAATATAATTTTCAACAAATAAACTACGTCAAAAAAGAATTCTGACAAAAAATTAAATTGGAAATTTAAAGAACCGCACAACCACAAGCGTCAAACTCAAACGAGAGAGACCGAAGGGACATAATATGTTCAATTATAAACAGGTTTTTCTTTTTTTTTTTTTTTCTTTTTCTTTTACTTCAAAGCCTAGTTTATCTCCTATTTTTGATTTATTTCCCCAGCCCTACAAATTTCTATCAACCTTTACCTCACCTACTCTTCTTCTTCTTCCTATCACGTTGGCAGCTCCAAAGCAGCATTCATCTCTTCTCTACCCCAACCCACGGAGGTTGATGCACATAATTTCCGACGAGTTTTCACTCTTTAAGAACTAAATAAAAAAATAGAAAAAGAATTTGGGATGGTCTTATTAAAGCGCAGCTCCGCCTCTGTCACCCCCACCCCCTTTCCCCATTTACTCCTCAACCTCTGATTGTCCAACTCAACATTTAGGCATGAAAATTTGAGATTCAGCACAAATTTGTCAAATTTTGAAATATTAAATATCAATTTTATGATTAATTGGAGATCATGATATTCTGAAAACGGTAAAAGTTGATGAACACTAAATGATACTTCCTACGTCCACCATATATAGTCTTAGTATTTATCGGCATAAGTTTTAATAAATACAATGAATATAAAATGAGATATACATAATAAAATATATCATGTGAGTAGAAAATGTTGGATAAAAATGTTTATTTTTTGGTGGGTTCCATATTTATATAAGGAAAGTGAACGATATAACATATCGAAATTAAATAAAAAGAATCAATACGCATGACGTATTTACTTCAAAAATGACAAAATTAATGAAGTAGTATCAGTTGCTACCACTAAAAATTATTAAATAGCTCTTGCAAACGAAAAAAAATTGTATGTTGTAACTTGTAACAAGTAGGGCAGCGTAACGCTCGAATAACTTCAACTAAAATTAATGCATAGATTTGGGTCGGGTCGGGTCTACATTCAACGGCAGGTTTTGACTTTTAACGAAACCTGACTAACACGACGACGTACCAATCAAACATAATTCATGAAACTCTTTCCGATGCGTAGTAGTAACAAACAAATGCACAATCCTCCACAACACTGTCTCACCGCTCCAACTGCAGCACAAAGATCCCTCCTTTTTTAGTTTTCTTCAACAAAAACCAAATAATCAGACCCCTCTTTTCGAGGTAAAATTCCTGATTTGTCGTTCTCGTTTCCGTCTGCTTCTTATTTTCTTTTCTAAAAATTTAATTAATAATTTTTGTTTTCTTGTAGACGTGGTGAATGTGACAGGGGTGCGTGATTTTGTGATTTAGTTCAAGCAATGAATTCTGGTTGGAAGAAAGATTGAATATTTGTATTGATTTCAGATCTGGGCCTTGCTGAAATAGGCAGTGGGAGTCTTTTTGATGGAAATGGAAGATAATCACGAGAAAGAAGGCTCTCCAGCAGCTGGGGAAGGCGAGGGGTTTACTTCTGTGGAAATCCCCCATGATGGAGCAGCAGCTGAGAGTGCTGTCGATTCAGTTGATCAGGTGATCATTTTTAATCCAATGGTTCAAATTCCTTTTAAAATTTCAAGAATTTTGAATGTGGAGCATAGAGTCGGAATATAAAGAAGTTTGGACTATAGTGTCACATATTCGATACTGTTTGACTGTCCCTTGATTTGTGGTTGATAGTTGCATGGTAGAGGTCAATCTGAACTCTTAGAATGCCGAATGCCGGAAGTTTGGTAGTGTAAGTTATCTGTTTGTCACTTGGTAATAGCAAATGTTTATTCTCTCTCCCAATGCAGTATTATGGATTCCTTGATAGTTAGGGAACATCTCTACCGGAAAACCATTTCGATTGCACGCCATTAAAGTAATTTTAGATCATTTCTATTAGATGGATGAACTAGTAATACAACACCAAATTTGTTAATTGATACTTACATCTTTCTTAATCTGGAATAGGTTGCAAAATATTTTGCAAGAAACTGATTATATTTTATGTTAATTTGCATGTGTGTGTGTGTTAGAAATGAGCCAATTTTGGGTGAAGGATCTTCAAGTTGTGCCATCCAAGTAGCTATATGAGCTTGCTTTTGCACTAGGAATTGGAATCTGGAATTGGGTGTCGTGTGCTATTCATACACACTAAGATAACTTGAAAAACATATTACTAGATATTGGCTCCTATGTCCCTATACAATCTTTTTGTTTGTAGCCACTGTAGTATTGTATGAGATGTTGAATGCTTGTTTTCTAATTCTCTAGCTTGCTATATCGTTGCATTATACTTAAAGGTGTCAGCTAAATGATTGAGTATCTTCCTCTAGAGGAAAATTGACTACTGAGACCTAATTTTTCTGCCTGTAATAAATACATATGCCTGTGCTTAGTACAGTGAACTCGACAATAAGTCTGTCTACAAGTTCCTGTTTCTCAATGGGATGTTTATCATGTTTCAAGATGTAATTAGCATTCTTCAAATTGCACCTATAAAAGAACTCTTGCATTATTGTGGCACTATAGATGCTACATCTGCACCGACAAAGATACATATATATAGAGTGAGGTTCAAATAAGAACCATTTTAAAGTGTGAACGTGAGAACCAAATGAATTCGCTGTGAAAATTGATGAATCCGCCGGGAAAGTTACTGAATCCACAACATTCGGAATTTTCGCTTAGGTTTGAATCCCACGAGGAGTAAAAATTCATTTTTTTTGGATTCAGTAACTTTCCCTGCAGATTCATCAACTTTCACATCGGATTCATCATTTTTTGGTTCTCATGTTTACACTTTAAAAATAGTTCTAACATTAATCCTCCTCTATATATATATATTAACAATAACATAACTCAGTGGCTTATGTTGGGTTTTGGCCGTACAGGTAGATCCCCCCAGCCCAATTAACAGATCTGAATTAGATTCTTTCCAAAGTCTACCAAAAGACACGAGGGCAGTAGAGGATGGGGTAAAGGAAGATACATTTGTTGATTGTCCAGATGAGATCGAAACTTCTGAATCCCAACAGAATTCTGAGGAGAAGGATAATCTACAAGACGATCAAGCTGATGAATTGGATAGTGGAATTAAAGTCCCTGCAATGATCGCTGAGATAAAACTGCTGCGGGATAAGCTCGAGAAGAGTTTTTCTGAGAAAGAGCAGTTGACACAAGACTACGAGGTTGACCTTTTGATGCCTCTTTTTATCGTGATTTAATTTATCAGTGAGTAAATTTTCCTGAACGCCTCCCATTTTCTTTCTTTTCTTCCTTCTGCAGGGAGAAAGAGCAGTGCTTATGAGAGAACTTTCCCTCCTTCATCATCAGTTGAAGGTTTCGAATGAGAAACACCTTGCAGCAGATGAAAATGCTGATGGATTCATTAATCATCATGAAAATGAAGTGGTAGCTTTGGATGCAACTGTGGGATCTGGTGCCTCTTTGCATGAGATTGTAAGTGAGTGCTCTAGATTGCTTGAAATTGTTACGAGTGAACGTCAGCGGACTGAGGAGAAAGTGAGTGAATTCCATTCTGCATTATATTCAAAAGATCAGAAAATTGATTTTCTCAATGCAAAGGTTGCTGAGTTAATTGAATCAGGCAATTTAGCTAGCTCTGATGCAAATTCAAAACATTATGATTTGTCTCAATTATATGAAGCACGGCTTGAGACAGATCGGCATATTGAGGAAACTGCAAACAGGATTCTATCATCCCTTACCGTGGTGGATCATCAGGATGAACTGTGGAACAGGTCGCTTATAGAAAAGATTTCTAGAATTGAGAGATCTGTTGCATTTGTGATTGAAAAGTATAATTTTCTTGTTTCTGGAAGCGACCAGCTTAAGGGATGTTTAGATGAGGCAGGAATGGATTTCAACAACATTGATGAAATCAGAACTTTTGCCTTGGCCCATGATAAAATTCTCGAACTCAGAAGAAAGGAAGAGGATATGTACCAAAAACTCAGCAATTTAGAAGATCAAAATAGGAGTTTGGTGGAACAATTAGAGAAACAAAATTCAGCTCTTGAAAATGTGAATGCAGAAAATCGTAGACTTGGTGCAGAAGTTGAACAAGAAAAGAACAGGTATGCGAACACAAAAGAGAAGCTTACCATGGCTGTGACGAAAGGAAAGGCATTGGTACAGCAGAGAGATTCGCTGAAGCAATTGTTGCTAGAGAAAACTAGAGAGTTGGATAGATGCTCAGTTGAATTGCAAGAGAAGTCTACTGCTCTAGAGGCTGCAGAAAGGGCAAAAGAAATGGTTGCATCTAGTGAAAGATTAGCTGCTTCGCTGCAAGAATCTCTTGCAGACAAGGAAGTGGTTCTTCAGAAATGTGGAGAAATATTATCCGAGAGTTTGGAAACTAAGGAGCTTCAGCCAACAGATATTGCTGAGATGATCAGATGGCTTGCAGATGAGAACAAATCACTCAAGGATATATCTCTACAATATCGTAAACTGACTGATGCATTATCGTCTTTCGATTTTCCTGAAACAGTGGCTTCAAGTGAATTAGATGTGCGTGTCCATTGGCTTGCAGAATCATCTCATGTGTTTAAAGAAGAAGCTATGAAGTTGCAACATGAGATAGCTAAAACAATAGAGACTGCTAACGGTAAGATAGAGCACCTTACCACATCACTTTTAGCTGAAATACAGGAGAAAAATGATCTTCAAACAGAATTGGAGGTTTTAAGAAGTAATCATGAAGCTCATGAAAGGTCACGATATGAGCTAGCTGAAACTACGCAGGCTGTAAACAATGAGATTGACCGCCTAACATCATCTCTTTTAGCAGAATCAGAGGTGAAGAGCCATCTTCAGTTGGAACTGGAGAACTTGAGAAAGAAATATGAAGGAGTCGTGGAAAAGGAATATCAGGTTTCACTGGAGAAGGATAAAATAGTAGGTATATTGCTCGAAACATCTGGACTTGCAAATGATGGTCGCAGAGAGGTTCATCCAGAGAACTCTGACACAAGCACCATTATTGATTATTGTGTTGCAAAGATTAGGGAAAACGCATGTGTTGAACCTTCACTAGAAAAAATGGAGTTCTTTGAAAGCTTCAACAGTCTTCTGTATGTCAGAGATCTGGAAATGACTCTATATAAGCAAATAATAGAGGAAGGTATGTCGGATAGGGCACAGGTCGGTCATTTGTCAGAGGAATTGAAAATGAAAACTCTAGAACTTGGTTCACTTAAGGATGAGAAGGCCGTAATGCAGAAAAACCTTGATCAATTAGAGGATAGATGTGCTTTAGTGAAGGAGAAGTTATCCATGGCAGTCAAGAAAGGCAAGGGGCTTTTTCAAGAACGGGAAAACCTGAAAGGTTCTATAAATGAAAAGAATGCTGAAATCGACAATTTGAAGTCTGAACTGCAGCAATATGTGACCAAATATTCTGAATGCCAGGATCAGATCTCTAAGTTGTTAGTTGATGTGGAACGTATATCTCTCTTGGAGAGAGACCTAGTCTCTACCAAGGAACAAAAGGATCAACTCGAGCAGTTCTTAGCAGAGAGCAACAGTATGCTCCAAAGACTCACGGAGTCAATTGAAGGCATTAGTACTCCGACTGATCTCTTCTTCAACGAGCCCATAGAAAAGGTGAAATGGATTGCCGGATATCTTAGTGAAACTAAAATTTCAAAGACACAAATGGAACAAGAACTGAGGAGTGTAACCGATGAAGCCAGTTCGTTGGCCAGCAAATTGTCTGAAGTCCAGACAGAGATGAAATCACTTGAAGATGCCTTATCAATTGTAGAAAAAAGCAGGTCTGAGCTCTTGGATGAGAAGACAGAACTTGAGGTTTCCAAGGCTCTTATGGAGGAGGAACTGCAAAAGGAAAAAGAGAAAGCTTCTTCACATACAAGCAAGTATGAAGAGCTTTTTGTGAGTACAAAAGCACTTGAAGGTGCTCTGTCAATAGCTGAGGAGAATGTTTCAAGGTTCACTAATGAGAGAGATGTAGCTGTAGAAGACAAATCTCTTGCTGAAGAGCAGCTACATAAATTAAAAGAGGAGCTCTCCAACCATGTTAAAAAACTCGGTGACGCTGACAAAATTATTCAGTCCCTCGAAGATGCATTGTCTCAGGCACAGAAGAATGCATCACTACTTGCTGAAGAGAACAGTAAAGTTCAAATGGGCCAGGCTGATTTGGATGGTCAGATAAAGAGAATCAGAGAAGAAGCTGACTCGCTTGGTAGCAAGCTTTCTGAATCTTTCGTAACAATCCACTCGCTTGAGGGAGAATTACTGAATTCGCAGAATAGCATGGGAGATCTGGTTCAGGAAAAAAGAAAAGCCGAGGAAGAGATAAATTCACTTACCTCTAAACTGGAATCTTGTATGGAGGAGCTAGCTGGGAACCGAAGTTGCATACAGAGTCGGACTTTGGAGCTATCTGGTCAGCTTGACAGTCTCCAGTTACTTCTAAAAGATGAGACACTTCCAACCTTGATAGGACAATGTTTCCATAGAAAATTTGAGAGCCTAAAGAGCATAGATTTTCTACTTAAAGAAATCTGGGACTGTTCCCTGGAAATGAACTCCGATATGCAGCAAAACAGTCCTATTATGAAGGTATAGTTCTTGTTTTATGTTCATATCGTGTTATTGATTGCGTTAATGCCCTGTGTCTGAATTAACCTCCTTGCTCACATGCATATGTTTTGGCAAAATGTTAACAATACAATATATGAGTGTCACTCTATTAACTCTTCTAGTGATCAATTTATTTGATTCTGATAGTTTCATAGATAAACATGCCACTAACTACTATTAGTAACTATGTTATGGCTTTCTATCGGTTTAGTTTCACAATCGGCGATCTCTAGTTACACAGTATATCAAACAGGAGTGTTCTTTATAGTTCTGTACTTTCCGCTCTATTCCATCTTACAACTTTCGTTGTTTGAAATTTTGTAGTTGGTATAAGGTTGTTTTTTTCCATAACCTTTCTTTAGGATAAATACATGCCTTTTCTTCTTTACTATTCCTTTTGAAGGCATGTTTCAATTGTTGCTCCGTTGGAATGCTTATCTTCTCTCTGTCTCTTTCTCATACACACACACATACATCTTAAAATACCTCCTCATGTGTATGCTAGACTGCTAGTTACTTTCTTTTGAAGCCTTTTAGGTGCAAGTTGTAATTTAATGAGTGGCTGTGAGATTCAAACACGATACCTTGTTTCGTTTGGCACTTTGGCTTTGATACCATTTTGACTGACTGCCCAAAGCATAACCTATTAGACAGAGAACATTTTATTTTATTTTTGTATTCAAAGTAGATATATATGTTTTACGTGGTTGGACATATGTATTGTTTATCTCCTATCTCTCTCTATTTACACATGTATTTATATATCTATGTATGTCTTTGTATTTGTGTCTTGAGAGAGAGAGAGAGATTGTTACGGTGTGATTATGTACTGCATCCGGTTATAAGTTGTCTTTTAGTTCTCTTACCTAATGGAAGCTCTCTGCATGTTTCTTTTACCTTTGTAGGATGATTCGTCTTTTTCAACTACTCTCCCATCTGGCACTGATATTGTTCCAAACTTGGAAACCTTAAATGGTGAGGGAAATACCGTTGATGGCGAGAGCATGTTTGACGTTGAGAAGATGGTTGAAAGATATCATCTGAGGAGCAAAATTCTGGCTGATAATTTTGATAAGCTGTCCACGTTTCTTGATGAATCAATGGATGCTCTATCGAGAGAATTACACTCAAGAAAAGATAAAATAGTCAGTGCAATGAAATATGCACGCTCTTTCAAAGATCAAGTGAAGGACATTGAAGCAGATAAGAAGAGACAGGAGGATACTATAGCGTCAATGGAATGTGATATCAGAATTTTGTCTTCTGCTTGTACTGATGCCACTCAGGGATTGGAGTTGAATGTAAATGAAGTTGTGCCCAAGCTGAGATCCATCGATGAAGTGGTAAACCTAGATGGCAGAATGTCCATGGATTTGGAAGGAGTTGATGATGATGAAGAGATAGCACTTGCTACTGACCATGTGAAGAAGGCTCAGAAGCTACTGCTTGCTGCAAGACGGAATCGAGATCTTGGTATCGTGTTTCAGGATGCTATAAGTAAGTTGATGAATGTTACAGAGGATATGCAGCACAAACTAAAAGAAACTCAGCTGACTTCTGATGAATTCTTGGAAGAGAGAGATCTATACAAAGACAAAATCTTGAAATTGGAGACTGATCTGAAAGAACAGCAAAAATTGCACCTTGAGATGACTATTGAACTAGAAGATATGGGGAGCAAACTGAAAGAAATGCAAGTAACTTGTGATGAAGCCTTGGAGGAAAGAGATCAATACAAAGAAAAAATCTTGAAATCAGAGACTGATCTGAAAGCAAAACAAGATGTTATCAATGAGATGGAACTTAAGCTAGAAGATCAGAGGAAAAAAGAGGATGAACTGATGAAAGAGAAGCAGAACTGTCTACTTCTTTCTCCAAATTTCGCGGTACTTGGTCCCTTAGCTATCTGTGGTTTGCTGCATATATATTCTCTTACTTCCTTATTAGTAACTGTAATTTTACCCCCTTTTTCATGGTTTTGTTTCAGAACTGGAGGATACTTTATCGGCATCTCAAGTTAAATCCGTTCTTGATAAAATAAAACTGGTTGATGTCCCTGCTGATGCATTTGCATTTGGAGATTCAGATAATTCAGCCAATGTAAGAAAGCTTTTCTACGTCATAGATAGTTTTAGTGGATATATGGAGCAGGTAAGCTCGCTATCTCATCAGAACGCAGAATTACACTCGACCATTGATAAGCAGATTCTCGACATGGAACGACTGAAGAGGCAAGTCGAAGATTACATGGCCAATGAGAAAAATTCCGAAAAGATGAACAAGTTGTTAGAGCTTGAATCAGGTTTACAGCTTATTGCAAAGAAGCTTGGGGCTGGTGATGCAATGGATGATTCCAAAGTAAACGGGGGTTTATGGCTCCTTCCCTTGCTTGAAAAACTAGTTGCGGCCGTGATGCATGAATCCGAAACTCTGAAACTCAAAAACGAAGATCTTGGTGCCAAACTGCTAGGGGCCCAAAAGGCTGTCGATGATTTGTCGAACAAGGTTAAATTACTAGAAGAGTCGACTCAAGCCAGAGCCGTTCTACCAGAGATAGACCAGGAAATAGGAACATCCATAGCTTCCTTGTCTACTCAGACGGAGATATCAGAAATGCAAGACGTGGTAAATTCTGTTTTATGCTTTTTAATTTTGATACAAAAACGAAGTGTGAACACAGTGATTTTCCGGGATTGATTGTATGTAGCTTGAATAGAATAATGCAAAATAGTTACCTCTTAAAACTCGCAGGCAGCACTTGCCAAGAGCAACAACATTCCTTCTGTTTCGTCCGCTGCACATGTGCGCACATTGAGGAAGGGTTCGAGCGATCACCTTGCTATCAATATCGAGTCTGAGACCGAACGGTTCATTAATGATAAGGGATCTGATGAAGATAAAGGTGAGCATATGAAGAAACTCTCACTCCATTCAAGGTCTTGGAATTAACAGGTAGTCGTCTTTGTAGGTCATGCATTCAAGCCGCTGGTTACTTCTGGTATCATTCCTAGGCAGGGGAGAACACTTGCAGATCGAGTCGATGGGATCTGGTAAAATGCTACTACAATCTACTCTATCTAGTTTGCACATGTTATTATCTTACTTCTTCTAAAGGCATAAGAAATACCTTTAATTGAGAAGATTTGGAGACAGAGGTTGAAGTAATAGACATATACACAATGAATTAGTTTCCAATGCATTGAGCTTGTTTGGTTTGTATTCAGGGTAAGTGGGAGTCGAGCTTTGATGAGTCATCCGAGAGGGAGGCTAGGCGTGATTGCTTATTGGCTCTTCTTGCATATTTGGTTAGTCGCCACCTTTTTGTGACAAGCAGAATAGGGTTCGTGAAGGTTTATTTTTATGTTACTCTCCGATATGCAAATGTAAATGTTCCATCACTCTCCCAATTGTTTCTCTGCAATCTAATATTAAGGATTCAGAGAATTTAGCCCACAAACTGTTCTTGCGTCAGTGGGATGAAAGGAAATAAATTTAGTCTTTCATGCATAATTTCACTGATTTATTTACAATCAGGGATCCAGTTGTGTTGGTGTAGGCTGAAAACCACAAAAATACTTGTGCAATTCTGAGAATAATCTATATTTACATGACAATAACCCTTACAATTATTGTAATTTAACAAAATACAACAGTAATTAAACAAAAAAGGAACATTTTCAGACATCCTGTGTTGATAAAATTAAGTACTAATCAATTTTTTGTCACAGCATTGCTTACATAGTACATATTTACTGTTACTAATACTGTTACTAATATTATTTTGCAGAAAACTTATGCTAATTTTTTAGAAGATATGTTATTATTCTGAAAAATATAATTGCTACACATTAAAAATATATTTCCTCAGTTTCATAAGATTCTATTGGTTTTCTATTTTATGACTCCAACTTTGAAATTTTCAACTCAATAGTGCTAATTTTAAAAAAAAAAGTGATGCGATATTTTGCAGAAATGTTATGATACTATTTTTTTCATAAATTTTATTACTACTTTGTATAAACTTGATGCTATTTTTGCAGAGACATAACATAATGCATTAGTGCAACCATCCTTATTTTTGTTTATCGTAAATGCTTCCTTCTCTCTCAATTAATTGCCTTAATCCCCCTCGGCCGCCGCGCTGGACCCCCAAGGACAAGTGGTACTCCCTCCGCCGCGCCAACCCCTGGCAGGAGGTACTGCGCTGAGATCCTGGCCCCTCTTCCCGGCAGCCGTCCTCCTCCTCATCCGAGGTAAGAAACCAAGAGCAACAGCGTCAACGATCATCTAAGCATACAATAACTTGTATCACTCTTAAATAAATCCACTGCCCTCCCCTTGATGTCAAGTGGTTTCACAATACCCAATATTACATATCGTCGAATCAAATTCATGGAAATTGATGAACACGCACCAATTCGTTGACAGAACCAAATGTTGATTGTACAAGACAGAGAAAAGGAAAGGTGGTTGGAAATGGACGCTATGTGGACTTTAATTTCCTTACAACAATGCACTTGGTGAACGAGAACCATTACACCTTTTCGACATCAGTCGACAACAAAATCCCCTTCTTTTGTGGGTGTGTCTTGACCTAGTGGTAGAGTGGTTAACGCTCGGCACAAAGTGCCCTTGTTCAGTCTCACCGCGACATGCCTTTAAAATTTCTGTATTAATTGACAAAAAAAAAATCCCATTCTTTAATTTGCCGAAACCTCTTGCACTGATACCTAGATTTGATTCACGAATTTTATGGGTTTTTTTATTTATTTATGGAAATTAAGTAATCAAATACCAAATTATACTTCCTACGTCCGCAAAAAGATGCATGTATTTCTTATCATCCGCCTACAAAAAAGATGTATGTTCCATTTTTAGTAATATGATTTATCTACTTTACTTTAATCTAACCCTCCAACAAACCTTATATTTACTCATTTATCATTGTTACGGGCTGACAATTTTCGACACGACACGAACACGCACGAAATTAACGGGTTAGTATTCAGCCTTATTGTGTTTGTCTCCTTATCGTGTCGATATGATAAGGACACGATAATTTCGTGTCGGATTCGTGTCGTGATAAGGACACGATAATTTCGTGTCGGATTCGTGTAACCCAATAATTTTCGTGTTGCATTCGTGTTCGTGTCGGATCGTGTCGTTTTCGTATAATTCGATAATATTTATATATATTTAATATTAATTTAATTATATTTTGTATATTTTTATTTGTGTATTTTCTTATTTTGATTTAAATTTATTGTTTCGTATCGTGTAGTGTCGTGCCGTGTCAACATGAAAAAAATCGTGTCATATTCGTGTGTTCGTGTCGGTGTCGTGTCATGACATTTAGGTGTCGTGTTAGTGTCAGACGAATGCATCCTTAACGGCCCTGCTCAGATTTGGCTTTATCGTGTCATGTCGTTATCGCTGTCGACACGATAACGACCGACACGCACGAATCACAAACCTTTTGACCCACCAAAACAATTTAAAACTATATAATAAGTGACATTTATTTCACTCATAACACACTCAACTCTTTTACTAAGACCCGTGTCCAAACTAAAGACACATCTTTTTTGATGGACGGATAGAGTATTTATTTATTTATTAGGAATTTAATCCAAGTTAACTCCTAAATTAAATAAATAGATAATCGATATTCAATAAATGAATACTCGGCCAACAATAAGCTACAACAAAGAAACCAACAGAGAGATACTTTCTTCAAAGACTCGAAAGCTAATCGAAATTAGAGTATATTTTGAAAAAGAAAAAAGAAAAAAGAATTAGAGTATCAATATTAGAGATTGTAAGCTGCACAAATATCATTTGTGTCACCAAAGTAAAGCTGTATACGACGAGACGCAGATCAAAAAGACTGTATAATTTATCCCGGATGCAAATATGTGGGTAGGTGTGAGCTATAATTCTAAAAAAAATTATATGCTCTCTACATGTAATTCGAGTTTCAACTGTCTAAGTTTTTAACTTACAAAATATCCATGATTGTACAAGCATAATATATTTGAGCTGCTTGAGGAAATCCTGAACTCTCAATATTTCTTAGACATACGATGTTATTCTTCCAACAGAATTAAGGTTGCATATTCAGATAGAAGATTCATTGATTTGCTCAACACCAACTGCTGCTTTCAGCTTAAATCTTGCAATCTTCATCTGCTGTCCCCCTCCAGATTCCTGGGTAATTTCTCTTCATCATCACTCAACACTCTTGTAACCCTCTTGTTTGTTGAAATTGTATTCTTGTGGGTTCTTCAAGAATTTGCACAACTATTGATATGTTAGTTCAAAATTGTATCGGGTAGAGATACATATTTTACGAACTCATGTTCAGTGTTTGTGTATGTGCCAGATATCAAGCTAAGCAAAAAATGCCCCATCTCAAAGCTGTTAAGCGTGTTATCAGGTATGTTGCTGGCACATCTGAACTAGGTATTTTCTTTTCTAAAGATACGAACACTAGTTTGGTTGGGTATAGTGATTCGGATTGGGCTGAAGATGTTGATGATAGGAAAAGCACAAGTGGAGGGTGTTTTTATTTTGGAAATAACCTCATTTCATGGCATAGTCGTAAGCAAAATTGTGTGTCTCTTTCAACTGCTAAATCTGAATATGTGGTTGCCGGTGTTTGTTGCACACAACTTTTATGGCTTAAACAAATGTTGTATGGTTAAGGATTTGAGGGTAGTGATTTAACTGTATATTGTGATAACATAAGTGCAACAAATATCTCAAAAATTCATGTCCAACACTTTCGAACCAAACATATTGATATAAGACATCATTTTATTAGAGATTTGATAGAACAAGAGGTGATTAGAATAGATTACGTGAAAACCGACAGTCAAATTGCTGATATTTTCACAAAACCTTTAGATTTTGAGAGATTCACGTGTTTAAGGAGGTCACTTGGTCTCTGCCTTCATGAGTAAAAATAAGGCGTGTTTGTTGCATCATGTTTCTCATGTTTTATCCTAAAAGGATGCAACTTTTTTTGCCTATGTTGTACTAACTGTTTCCATGACATGTTCTTAGCACAGACTCAGCATTGTGTGTATATTTATATATTTAAGGGTACAATAACACCAAAGTAGTTTGGGGGGCACGGCGTTCGCTGCGACGATGCTACCTTACAAAATGGTAAAACCATGATTGCTTTCGAAAACCTAGACTAGGGGCACGGCGGTCGCTGCGACAATGCACTCTACGTCATAAAGGAAATCGAATTTTACGTGGTTCTGTACCTGTTGCATGGTTTAATGATAAGCTGAGTCAATGTGTTTGAAGATGTTAGGGTAACATGTTGGTCAACAATAGGTTGTTCGAAAATTTTGAAGTCGGTTTGTTTACCCTATTTTTAGGATTTTATCTCTTGACTATATCACTCTTTGATCTCTTGAATTCACATATATCCATATCTTTCCTCAAGATCTCCAGATTTTTTCGAAAAATGGTTAAAATCTGTTTTTATTAATTAAATTGAGGTGTGTTGGATAGATATTTGCTTTGATATATATATTGCATTTGTTATTTTTTTTATCCTCACCCTCTTATTTTGCTCATCTCTCTCTCGACTAACCTAGGGTTTTTATCTCTTAAATTTCGCATTGTCTTCACCCCCTCTATTTTCCGTTGAGCAACTCAGGCAGATTCTAGCAAATCCAGAGGATTGGACGAGGCTTCAAGCGGCTATTTCAAAAGCCATGGAAGCAACACCATCTGTCGCCATCATTCCTAAAGCTACTGTCCCTGTCACTGTTCCGGAAGCTACTGTAGCAGCAGCACCTACACCTGCTACCACCGTCACCGCAGCTCCTGAACCTGCTGCCGTCGTCGCTGAATCCACTGTCGCTGCAACAATATCTACAGCAACTCCTGCTGTTGAATCCCCAAAGGAAGTGTCAGATTCGGAGCATAATCTGGTAAACTTCTTGATTTCCATAAACTTATTTGCGTCTATTACTGATGTTGAGCCATATGTTAAGAAAACAGTACAGATGGTATACGCAAATTTGAGCCCCTCTTTTGGTGATTCCTTGTTGAACAAATACGGTAATGAGTACTATAAGGGAAGGGTGTTCTTCATCAATCCATTTTTGATCAATAAGTTACTTGAACGTGATGATGTGAATGATGGTGAGATCAAGAATTATGATGAAGTCAAGGGCTCAAGGAGATCATTCAGCCTTCTCAGCTTGAGAAGATACCCACTTACACTATCAGTTCTCAACTATTTAGTGGAAAAAATGTCAATGATCTACCTTGGTTTATCCTCATGCCCCTGCTGAGCCTGTTGATGAACCTGCAATGATGATAACAGTGTCCGTAACATTGTTGCAATCTCTTGTTCGTAGAATCGAAGACAAGGAACGTGCATCATTGAAAATTCACTATGAAAATTTGCAGGAACTTGGCTTGATTAAGGGGGAGCTTACAACTCTTCTTTCTTCCCAAAAGGGAGAAATATCGATGATGCCGCAAGCTGCTGGCGATAAGGATGATCTGAACACTGCTACAACAAGTACAATGTGGTGTGCTTGTTGCATTGATCTATGGTCGTTTGAAAACACTCACTCTCTTTTTTATTTTCTGTTGGACAATTCGTTTTTATTCCTTCATTGCTGGATATTTTTGAACACTTTGATATGCATTGTCTGATGGGTTTAATTCTGTCTTGATATATTTTGATGTGTTATGTTATCGAATGTGTTCTGGTCACATATTTGGCAATATATGTTCTGCTTTGTTGGTATTGTATTTCAGTCTACAGGTATAAACTAAGGGAGAGTGTTGAAGCTCAGGGGGAGTTCTTGGTTTTGTGAAGAAAGACCAAAATGGGGAGTTTGTTAGAGTTATCTTTAACTCTATTAAACTTTCTTAATTGTTATTTGTTTTGTTTTGTTCTTTCTTCACGTTTTTTGTTGTAGGTTGGAAAGGAGTTATGAAGTCTCCTATTTGGGTTGAAATCGTGTAGATGAAGCTGAAGTAAAGCTCCTAAATTCGTGGTAATAGTTGAAGAGGAGCTGGAAAAAAAAGAGTGAAAATAGCTGCTGAAAGGGATGTTACAGCAGCAGTTGGGTTAGTTCCTATTTTCAAGGAACTACTTAGACCACGTCCACATGAACGTTACAGGCCACTTCAAGTCATGGGCTACGTCCTAGATGAGCTTGGAGTCCAAGAAATGCTAGAGCTATAAATACTTGAAGGGCTGACACAAAAAGGCGTGGAGAAATAGCTATCTGTAAGCGAGTGTTATTTTATATGTTGCTATAACATTGTCTGTAACACTTCTTTGTTTTAAATCTGATTCTTAAGTCTTCTTGAGCGCTGATTTTAGTGAGAGAGAGTTTTTAGTGTGGAGTTTCCTTTATTATCATCTTGGTCCTGTCAAGGTGATATTGTGTTTTTGTAGAATACTCTCATTTAGTGATTTTCGCCATACAGCATCTATAGGTTGATTTAACAACCTGTAGAAAAATTACATTGTGTCTTCCATTTTAATTCCGCTGCATTTTTTAGTCTTGTGCTTATGTGCGTTACGGTAACACTGAGCACAACATAGAGATCCAGACGAGCCAACACTTTCATAAGCCAAACACCCTCTAAATGGAACACCAAACAAGATTTCATTTTCTATTCAAAGACTATTAATAAATACCATGTGTACATATTGAAATGAAATGTATACACATTGGTCCTAAATTATATCTTTTTTTTTTAGTATCATGAGAAACCCGTAGCCGCTGTCTTAGGTGCGCACTGGGTAAACCCCACGTTCCTGTGCAATAGCTAGCAAACCACACAGGACAGGTAAACCACATTTGAAACCAGGTGTGACAGGTTCAAACCTATAGAAACGTTTGGTGGGGTTCGAACCTGTGACCTCTCGATCACAAGAACTCACCTTAACCATTGGACTGGTCCTAAATTATATCTTTTCTTTATGGTAAGAGGTAACCTAACAAAACCAAAAACTGAAATACTTCAGTTAAATTTCTTTAGACTACCCACATTGGTGACTCTGTCACCAAGGTCATCATATAAGTCAAACAACATTTATTAAAAAAAGAAGAAAAATTCATGACTTTGTAATTTGGGGGGGGGGGTGTCTGCCAACCCAATGGCAATTGGATGTCATGGCTTATGTGACATCCTTTTATTGGGTGCCATTTAAATATTTATTTAATTTATATTGTTAAAATTTAATAATTAATAATATTTAATAATTATTATTAATTAAAAAATATTACATTTTGAAAAAAATTCTCTATATATAGGACTTGAAATTTTCATTTTTAGTACATCAAACCAAAGCATTTTCTTTGTTATTCTTATTTTTCATCTCTATCTAAATAGTATTTCTTTTTCATTTTGAAGCCATGAATCCAAATGATCCCAATTATTATTCAACTTTTGGATCTTTTTTTGATCCTAAATTTTTTTCAAGTTGTTCGCTCAACACTAAGAGGTCTGTAAGAAAAGATGTCGAGAGAGCCTTGGAGTCCTACAAGCTCGTTATGCATTTATTCGACGACCATGTCTCATTTGGGATAGGATTTTGATGGGAAAAATTATGATGACTTGTATTATCATGCACAATATGATAGTAGAGGATGAACGAGATACATATCAAAACTATTATGATCCCACAGAATTTTTAATGGATGTGCTTTCACATGGAGACGCATTTTTTCACTACTCAACTAATAGAATTGCAAGTTTATCTACTTACATGCACAACAGAGATCAACTCCGCAATCGAGAAGCTTACAACACTCTTCAAAAGGACTTAATTGAGCATATATGGAAAAAATTTGGCCCAGTTAATTGAATATGTATTGTATCTGTTGTACTTGTTATTTAAATTTTCTATATCTATTTGTAATTTGGTTGATGTATTTTAAATTTTATATTAACTCTTGTAATTTTCGTTTTATAATCAAGTACATTATGAGTTTTAAATGTATGGTAAATTAATTTTATCTTGAATACTTAATTTTATAAATAATTTATATTTTTCTATTTTTCAAAATATATTAATATATTTTAAATTATTATAGATAATATAATAATAAAAATAAAATAAAATAAAATAAAATAAAATAAGATAAGAAATTGTAGGTCATGTGAGTGTCACTGATGGGAGTAAAAATAAGATGAAGGTTGAGTTGAATAGGTGGAAGAGAGAGAAATAAATATTTTAATTGAGTGTTGGGTCAATAGAATGTCACTGATACTGATGTGGGTAATCTTAGAGATGAACCTAGTGGCGAAGATAATATTTTTATAAATAAATATCTTAAATTCGAATTCATCCATGCTTTTTAGGTTGAGTAAATGTGTACTCAATTTCTCATGTGTTTGTATTCCACCAAAGCCATATGCTCAACTTCTTATGTGTGATTTACGGACTATAGTATAAAAAGATATGATAATTCATGATGTTAGCTTGTAATATGTATATATCTATCTAATTCTATTATCCAATACATATTGAAGGCACCCTATTGATCTTCTATCATGTGTGGCGACTCTATGTATTTTCATTCTCAATTTTCTAATTATGCAATTTACGTCTTCTTAAATCCAAATTTTATTTTCATAATTGGTTGTCTAAATTTAGGTAAAATCATGTGTTTATAAATGTGTACATATTTATACTGATTGGCAATGAATACTCCACGAATCTCTGCATATTTTTAGAAAATATATATAATTACAATTGAATGGATTAAGAGTAATTTGGTAATAAAAAAATTATATCCAGTAAATATGCAAATTAAGTGTGATCTATTTACGCAAGCTCAATTTCTTTCTCTCCCTCTTCCACGCTCCTATTGCAATCTCTCTCCAATCAAGAGTTGAATTCACCTACAAATTTCAATAAAAAATAATTTCTTATGAAATATATCTTTGCATGCTATGTCCTCATGCAAATCATTCTCTCTGTTCTGGGTAATTGTTTTTCATAATGTTGAAAATAGAAGTCTTATCTACACACAAGAAGTCCTCGACGGGAAACAATTTCCAAAAAAAAGAATTCTCTCATCACCAGCTTTGGAGGAATGTGAGATGCCTCGCTTTGTTTTGTCTACCTTTTATTATTTGTTCAGGGTAATAATTATGATTTGAGTTTCCATGGATTTTTTTTATGATAGAATTTAGTTGAATGTTATATAGGTATGAAATTTACTTTCAAGCTTTTTACACCTTTCTTAGTTAATTATTTTGTTGTTTGAATTTATCTTTGAACTTATAAAGTCTGTAATTAAATTTCAAAATTGACATCCTCTCGAAATTATGTTGGAAGAGACGACACGAAGATGGGATTTTTCTCTTATGAATGGATGATTTCAGAATTGGTATGTATTGATTTCTCAATTATTATTGCGTTTAAATATCTTGAAAATTGATTCAGAGAAAAAGATGAAACTTTGTTATTGTTTGGGCTCTCCGATCCATAGCCTGGAAGCTTAAGGCTAGAGCAAATTATGATATATATCCTATTCTAACTGAATTGTATGAAAATGGAACTATGTTATAGTTTATTTTTAAGCTTCATGAGAGAAATGAACTTCAAACTGTGCAACAATTTATTTTATTTTATTTGTTTATGCATTGTCCAGTACTTAATGAAGTAGTTGGCTTCATGGCTCTCTCTCTCTCAATATTACATTAGGATAAATCTTTTTTTAAATGATACAATAGCATAATTCATAGCAATACATTAATTATAATAATATAATTGCATGTTATAAAATTAATAAATGCACTAATTATATTAAAAGTATTCTATATGGCATTATAGGTACATATGTCTTCACCTAATTATATATAATTATTATATATAGGTAATGTAATAGTTAGTACATCTAATTGTATGTACTTTTCTATATAGTACAAAATAATAATTACTGATCTATAAATAATATATTATGAATCTCCATCCATTAATTTCGTATTGCTTAATCTGAAGATTTCATTAATTTGATTAATTTTCAAAAATTATGTTCTTATCACTCTTTTAACTATGCTAGATTATATGATCATTTTTTCAATCTTCTAACCACGCTATTTAGATTCATATTCAAGAATTCTATATGAAAATTCTAGGATTTTCTATTTCTATTTTTCTAAAATTTGGAATCTTACATCAATTTTTCTGAGACCCCACCATTAAAAACTTAAATAAAATGATATATTTTGTACACCTAAATACAATTTGAATTCCACAAAGATTTCTAATGAGACTTCACTGATTTTAAACCTAAACAAAATTGTACAACTTGAACAATTTTTAAAGTAATTTTTTCAATTTAATATCAAGGTGGAAATAAATAATTGCTTCATTTTAATTTGGCTAATTAAATAGTAGTGTTCGATTTTTTACAGATGGATAAAATTGTTGTAATAACTTATATTTGATCATTTAGATATTTTATATATTTAAGCGAATTCAGATATTTAACATGCATTACTATACGAGATAGAGACGGGAAAGAGTAGTAACTAACTTTTTAATCGGACTTGGGACATGTACGAGTATATAAACTCTAAAAGGGTCCACATTAATCGACATGCATATATGAAATTTTCTCCATTTTCTATTTTTTTTGTTCTTCATATCATTTATTTTTACCATGTATTATGTAATGGTCAAATTATTATTGGGACGGATAATCAATAATTGTAATAACTTATATTTATAAATTTAAATGGGTTTGAGTATTAGGTGCAACCGTTAAGTACAAGCTTGCATGGAAATTTCACCATTTTTTAATGTTTTGTTATTTATACTTTATTAATAATGTTTCCTTTGTAATCTTTGATTTTTATTCAAACAAATAACCAACTATTGTAACAATTTTTTATTCATAAATTCAAATAGATTCAAGTAATTAATCAAGTTTGAGACATGTATTTGTATATAATTTTAGACGGGTCTAGGTGGGTGGACTCTAACCTTGTCATTTTGATCCATCTATGTACTTAGCCGTGATTGGCGACTTTGGTTGATTGAACTCTAGCCTCATTGTTTCGCTTCATTGTCGTGCTTCTTCACTTTCAATAAGTGACTGAACTCTAGCCAATTGAAAATCTTGATCTGATATATAAGTTGTATTTCATCAACTTCGAAGAAAATAACTTTATGTTGTAATCTTTCAAGTAGAATTTTAAAACTAACTAAACACTTGTAATTAGGGGTATATAAATTTTTAACAAGTCCGACCATTAATCTACATGTCTGCATATATTTATTTTTTATAATTTGCAATCTTTTGTTATGCATACGATTTATTTTTATTGATTATTTTGTAATATTATGTTTTAATTAAGTTAAATAACCAAATATCGTAATAACATTATTTATAAATTTAAAAAAAATTAGGACAATTGTGAGTATATACATTCTAGATAGGTCTATATGGTCGAACCACAACCTCATAATTTTTGTTTATTATTGGTGCTCTACTGTGATCAAGGTGCTCTGCCACAGTCAATAACCAAAATGGTGACGAAACTCTAGCGAAGTATAAAATTGTTCTATAATTTCTACTTATAGACAATAATGTAAAGTGATTTTCCGTTGAAAATCAACGACATGAAACTTATATGGAGTATCAGATTATCATCGCTCTGATATTGTTTGCTTTATAGGCGGAACAAGATTTTACTTTTTTTACCATTATACATAAAATAATTTCCCGTCGAAACTCGACGGGTTACAGACTAGTTTTATATAAAGCAATGATTAAGTATATTAAATCGTGGCATTATACAATAGTATATGGGCCTATAATGCCTCCACTACCTACCTTCAAACCAAAATAATAGCAATATTCCCTGGAATACCCTTAAACTACTTTTTATGTTATACAGTTAATTTCCTACAAAAAAAAAAGGACTCGAAAATTGCAATAGTTCCTACATTATTTAACCCATATAATTGTAGAAATTAAAATTTTACTATGAAATGTTCAATTCAGACTAATGACGAGTCACTAAAAACTGAAAATGAAAACTAAGTTTTATTGTCAATAACTATTAATATACATTAAAAAACTAAATAATTAATAATGTCATACCAAAAAGGTTGTACTTGGGATTTCGAATATGTTTTTATTTGTTAAAATATGCTAAATTGATTGATTTAATGTTGACTTTATTGGAAATACAGATGTACAATTAATGTGGTGAGAGATTGGTTTCAAAATTAAAATTTTGAAACTTCTATCTCCAATCTCTTACCAAAATAATCGGAAAATAGCATTTGTGTAAAAGCGATTAACACTATCATTTATTACTTCTTTATTAAACGCATTTACTACAGTACCATCGTATGACTAGCCATAACGTAGCCGGCTAGATTTATTGTGTAGTTATTACCCTAATAGGGACACAACTTTCAATGTTTGAAAAATATTTAGCTCCCGCCTAGGCGTATGGATAGTTTATAGTTACGTGTCCGCTTGGTCATTGAATGCCTACTTCACTCATTTGTAAATGCTCTTTCAAATTCGCCTCCTCTATCAAACCAATAGGTGTATGTATAGGTGAAATTATACAAACAAGAATGTTATTTACGTATATTGACCTAGTAACAAAGTTTCAAATTTGAATTCATCTTAACACGCTTTTAAAATTTATATATTAATTCACATAAAAAATGACGTTGCTGGTAGCTCCGATCCATTGAAGACTTCCATGTGTATATAATTTCTCATTTCTAGCTACTATTTAAATCCATGCAATACGTGTCGACGTCTCTCTCGCCTTGATCACACGACAGCTGAGCCCTCCTTCTGGATAATTAATTCTTGTTTCGTCGATCTTCAAGAATTTTTCTTCTCTTCTGATCAGATGGATTCTCAATTAAATGAAAGATTGATAAATTTTTCAATGTTTATAAAAACATCTAATACAAGTGTTTTGTTAGTTCATCAAGACATTAATCCATGCACTATCAACAAAATGAACTTATCCTCTAAGCTTGCGATTATTGTTTTACGATTACCATATAATATTATCGTGTGTTGTTTATTACAAATTAATGAATTAAACTATGTCTAATTTATTAGTTTACATATGATCATACTAGGATGTATATATTTGTTTATCTCAAATCACAATAATTCCATCCAAAAAGAGAACAAATTAACATATATATTAGGAGATCAATAATATTTTTTCCTTACATGGGTTGAAACAGTGGATTAAACTTGGACCTTTTTTTATTAGAGAAAATTCAGATCCAATGCGAACAAAAGTTCCACATTAATTTTGATGCCAACAATCAATTAGCCAATTGAAAGTTACTCGCGCGAGTATGAGTAAATAAATTTTAAATAATTATGAATTCGATAGATATGCTCATATTCATTTTCATCCCTATTTCACAATCTCTATACTGTGTTATAAGGAGTGGTGATATATATATTAAGAGTTAATTGGCTGTAAATTTCACGAACTATATATTAGTGAATTTCGTTTTGTCCAATAATCTAAAAAATTTGTGCGTATAAACACTACAACAAAAATGGCCTATTGCCACACCATTTTAGCGACATTATTTCATATATGTCTGAATAAGATATCTATTATGACAACAAATTTGTTAATATTAATTAATATAATTAGTTTTACCAATATTACGACATGATAATAATTGTGTTGTTATATTGTTCCAATATCGACACAATTAAATGCCCCACCCAAAACGTGATAAAAAAATTATCGTCTAATATATTGAATAAAGAAATAATAAAATAAAATGAAAAATATATTCTATTAGCGGTAACCTTCCCACCAAAATCAAAGTTTTCACTCACTTTGGGTGCCAAATAAAAAGGAAAAGAAAAGAAAATAGAAGAAATGTTTTCACTCATGCTACCACGCCCTATCCCCAACTACAAATCCCTAATTACGAAGATAACGAAAGGGGAAATCAATCGACCTACTCGATTAACTCCCCATCCGAAGCCTTGTTTATCTCTAATTTGATTTTGATTGAATGGTAAGGAAAGAATCAAGATGGCTTCTATATTGACAACGATGACAAGTTGATGTGAGTGTGCGATCTTTGTTTCTATGTGAGTGTGTGCATATGAATGTGTGTGTTTCTTCCACGATTATGAGCGTGCACTGCATCTATTGGGAAGCCAAAATTATTGATTGGTTCGTTTTTTACTTTTCATAGTTTAGATAAGTATGGTTTTTTGAAATAACAATTGGAACAATTTTGGTTGATAGAGTCGGAAGAATGTGAAAGGTTCTCTTTTGTTGTGAAAAGATGAGTTGTTTCTTCGACTTTATGGAATTTTGCCGTTAGATTTTCTATAGAAATAAGTGAGATTGGATGTTGGGGACTTGAGGCAGCTTTTACTTGTTAGGTTTGCTTGCGGTTTGGATGGGGAAATCATTATTCTTATATCTTGTATGCTCTTGTTGTTACATAAATACTTTATCACAGTTCCGATTTATGGTAATGAATAATCTAAGCACATGTTAGACACTCAATTTTTTGTGCATCGTTGTGAATTGTTTAGGATTTGAGTATTTAAAAATATTGTTGCTTTATGAGTATAGTTAGTGCCAATTATCTAGCAATGCATGCTCTGCTTTCTTTCTATCCAGATTTCTATAGAGATAGAAGTTTGATTCTATGTTGATTTGGATTTTTTGTGTAAGAAATAGTATGAGTAGCTTCCATTGGATCCTTTCTATAACTTTTTTCAGTGAAGTTGATATATGGATGCTGCCCAAGAGCCATCTTTTATTGCTTTCTCCAATGTTGCAGATGTGAAATCTCTAGTGTATGCCTTTTCCACCCTTAGCTCTTATTATTTGACTTTGACCGACATATCATACGATGGCAGGTATGAAATTACAAAAGTTGTAGTTGGCATGTCAAGTAAATAGGTTCTAAACTATATGGAGTTATTCCGTTTATCAGGTATTGTTGCATATTGTGTAAAGTATTACTAAAATCAGCTGAAGAACTTGTTTTTTTATTGTTTTTATTTTCAGTAAAGTTGATGCATGAGTTTTCATGAAGGCAATTATATTGTGATTGTTTTTTATAACTATTGTGTATTTGGATCAAACCTAATTATACGGAAGGTTCCCTGGACTTTATAAGTTATACTAACTTATCAAATTAGTAAAACTTATGTATCTTCTGTTGCTTTCTCCCCTACTTCTTCTTGGATGCTGGCTGCAGGTTCCTACAACTAGACTACTGCTATATACAGAGAAGACAATATGGAACTGTTATATGTGTTGCATCATGCATGGCCAAGAAGATGGGGTTATACAAGTAAGTTGGTAGAGTAGCCTTCTGTAGGTTTTTTTCTTGAGTTTCTAGAAGTGGATAATCATTCAAAGTATGTATCTGCCAGTTTCAGTTTTCTAAGGATGGGAACTATTTGTACTTTGGGGGATGGAAGGTAGAGTACAACTACTCCTCTTTTGACAATATATTATTGCAAAACTAGACGGGCTTTTGATGGATGTTTTCTCACGCATCTTGCAGGATCCTTATATTCTATATTGGGATATTTGCAAAACTGTTATATTGTCTACAAGTAGGTTTCTTACTCCTCTCTAAGACTTCATATTGTAATTGGGCATTTGACTGCAGAAACAACTATGTGAATCATTACTATCATAAAGTACTATCATAAAGTTCATATGTTGGACTTGACTTGAATTCCTTTTTTTTCTCTTTTATTGCTTGCCAATTTTTATGATCCAATTGTTATCAACTTCTCTTCTATATTTGGTTAGACTATAATCAATCGTCTGAAGGCATCAATCAGTGAATATAATTTCATGTTGAGCCTCTTGGTCGATATCTTGGAACTGGTGGTTATGTACCTTTTTAGCTTCCATCAATCTTTTCAGGCAGTTAATTGAACAGTCAAGTGCAGGGTATCAAGCTTTCAAGCTTTACTATGTTTGCTCATCCTCCTCTTTTCTTGTCCGCTTGAAGACAAACTTATATTTCATTTTTTCTGTTAACAAATATCTTCAATCTCTTTTCATCGTTTAGACACTGTGAATGGAGTCGGTTTCCATCTATTTCATCAGGACACCGACGGTATATAACTCTTGATGACTCTGAAGAGGATTACAAATTGAGTGGTAATAGAATGATTTCTGAATTCCCCTAAAGAATTATCTTCTTTGTCTTGAAATACTTATGTTTCATTTGCAGTTAGTTTTTTTCTTTTGTATTAATGATGCTAAAGTTGTACCTGTATCATCTTGTTTCTACAATCTACATTTGCAGACCATCATATATTTCAATGCATTCGCTTATTTTAACTGCATTGTGTTTCTACAAGTTAATCTTTTGTCACTATCTTCACATGTGTGTGCTTTGTTTTGTTTAGGTAAATAAAATTGTTTGTGAGCTTTTATTTGTTGGAGGTGGCGATGCAGTTGAAGGTGTTGCTTATGTTTCAAATTGATTTATATTGAGGAATCTTTAATGACATGATCTTTGATTGATTAACAGTTTTATATGTGAAGCACGTGTGATGATGGGAGAATGGTTTTTGGGTACTATAAGGAAGTTGCGATACTAATCTGCATTTTAAGGGGAATTGCTAGAGACAAGGAAGAAAAGTTCTACAGCTTCTTGATCAAGTTTCCAATGGATGCTATACTTAGCTTAGAGTGATAGTTAGTTAATATAAGGTTGGCTAATTTTGACTTAACCATGTTCTGAGTTTTTTTGCATTATGTAGTACTTCAATGGAAATTAGATACGATGTATTTCTAAAAGATTTTGGAGATGATCATTTGGAGTTATTAATTTATGAAATATTTACTTTTAGTTGACTTGAATATGTTCCTCTTTTTTTGAACTACGCAATACTCCAATAAAAATATATAAAACGTATTGAGGAGAAATGAATAATAAATTGCATTAAAATATTAAAAAACGAAATAGAATGACATGAAATGTCGTAAAAGAACAGAATCTACATATTTGACAAGAAAAGTATGATGAACCTGTTAGGGCACTTTAAAGTGCCTTTATATGTATTTGAGGCTTTCGCTACATAAGCATAAACGACACATAAAATCAACGTGGAGATAGCTTGGATGTCGTAATAACATTTCTATAACAACATTTTTAAGTGTCTTTAAAGCCATTTTTTGTTGTAGTGAAATGAACTTTTAATAATTCTGTAATTTCTTTCGAATTCAAATTCAGACAAAATTGAAACTGGTGTGTTACTGGAAAAAGAGGATGCTACGAATTCAATAACATTAAAATTCGTCATCTTCACGTACCATCTCTGCAACAACGTCGTCATTGAATGCCTACTAGAGGTTCTCATCCGAACCGGAACAGACGTTCCAATTTCGAACCATATCTTACGAGGGTTGGTTTTTGATTCCGTTTCATATCCTAGGAAACGTGAAATCGGAGGTTCCACTTATTTTTAAAAAAATTTCATTTTTTTGTTATGCTTATTTATTGTATATGTTCAAAATACACAAACTAAATGTATATATTGTAAAGAAAAAAAAATTAGGGAAAAATCACCCAAAAAAATCAAAAATTTGAATTTGGAACCGCCAACCGTCAATTTGGGAGGCCAAATTCAAATTTCAAACATCCCGAATTCATCTATAAATACTTATTCAATCTAACAATTTCAACACACCAATTCATATTCTCTATTCTCTATTTCTCTTAATCTTATTGTAGCAATTGTAATCTCTAGTTCTATTTTGAAGCTTAATTAAGCCCAAATACTTTTCTTTTTTCCCTTTCCACGTCCCCTCAATTTATAATTTCTTTTATCTTTTAAAGTAGATTTTTTCCTTTCCTATTGTAAATTGTAATATTATTGTAATTTGATTCATTTGTCGGTTATTGAAATTTTTTGTTACAAGTTGTAATTTTTTACATTATATAATTACAATTTGATTTATATACATTTCATATATTTTTGAACAAATATATAAAACAAAATACAAGTATAAAAAAAATTAAATGACGATTCACAATTCGTAACCATGAACCGACAGTACGGAACCAGAATCGAACCGTCTACCCTCTATACGGTTTCGATTTCAATTTCGATTTCGAACTTTTGGATTCCTCTTCCAGTTCGAACTGAAACCGGAACCGTGAAAACCTTACCTGCTAGCACTCATTTGTCTTTCTAATCCATCAATGGAAGAGGTTTATTGGTGAAATTATATATGGAGAAAACGTGGAGGGTGCTGCTCCATTGAAGACATTATTAACCCATGTATAACTTCTCATTTTTAATTAGCGACTGCTTCTCTCTCTCCAAACAGAACTATCACTCTCTTCTCTCTCTCAAGATGCTCTCAACTTGCCTTGATCACACGAAAACTCAGCCCTTCTGGATCATTCTCGTCTCGTCCATCGGTTTCCTCACTCTCTTCAAGAACCTATCCACTCTTCTGAGATGGATCCTCAACCTACTTCTCAGACCCACAAAGGATCTTAGAAGTTACGGGTCGTGGGCACTTATCACTGGTTCGACCGATGGAATCGGGAAAGCATTCGCTTTCAAACTGGCTTCCGAGGGCCTAAACCTAGTCCTAGTCAGCAGGAATCCAGCAAAACTGAAAGGGTTTCTACCGAAATCCAAGCTAGATTTCCCGATGTGAAGGTCAAAGTATTCGAGCTCGACTTCTCAGGAGACGACGCAGGCTCTAGGGTTGTGGAAATGAAGGAGGCGATCGAGGGTCTCGACATCGGGGTGTTGATCAACAACGTCGGCGTTACATATCCAAGAGCCATGTATTTTCATGAGGTAGATGAGAAAATATGGATGAATTTAGTGAAGGTAAATGTGGTAGGTACAACTCATGTTACGAGAGCAGTTGTAGGAGGGATGGTTGGTAGAGGAAGAGGCGCCATTGTTAACATTGGCTCCGGTGCATCGATAGTTGTACCTTCTCATCCGCTCTATGCCGTTTACGCCGCCACCAAAGGGTAAGCATCTCATCTCCACCACTAACAACCAACCACACCACCTTTGCTTTGATTAGGTTTGATCGGAACTGTCCTATTTCCCTGCAAAACCACGTGATCTAATTAATATTTAGTGTCAATCTTGATATAACGGACAACTGGGGAGCGTTACTTTCTAAATGTTTCCGGCTAACCAACTACATATGTATGTATAGGATGTAGACAGATATCAAGCGTTTTTCTAAGGATTAGCTAATCCAATTAGGACTCAAAATTATCCTTGTGGAATTAGTTTGTGATTTTTAATTAATAATCAATTATTCAGGTTGGTTAATTCATAATTAGGGTATATTTTTTTTTTTAAGTTTTAAAATTTAGTAATAAATGCTAATTAGGACCCATTAAATAAAAAAAGTACTATATTAAATATTACTTAAGTAACAAAAAAAATACTGTAAAGAAGAGTATCCGAACTAATTATAGAGATGCTGTTGTAGAACAGTTTGTTTGTATTCCTCTATAGCTCAAAATTGAAAAAGCTTGTTTAAATTCGATTTAATGAGAAAATATGATGTGATTATTTGCAGGTATGTAGATCAGTTATCCAGAAGTCTGTATGTAGAGTACAAACACCAAGGAATTGACGTCCAGTGTCAGGTATCATGGTCAACTGAAATTTATAAATTAATACTACAATGTTTTTTTCTTTGAAGATTAAAATACAATAATGTTAAATGATTTATTCAACATGGCATCAAAATTCAATCTCACTTGACTAGTTTAGTGATAAGTGTTATGTATTTATGAGAACAAATATATACATATACAGATAAAGGAGATGGATCATATAAGAATATAAATATTAGTAGAAAATATAAAGTTATTGTATTAAACATATATTTTGTTGTACCAAATTTAATATATAAAGTGTAATACTGAACATAAAGTTATTGAACCGAATTTGATGCAACAAATTCATATGTTTAATATAACAACTTTATACGTTCAATATTATATTCTTATTCTTATCAATATTTATATTTTTATATGATTCATCATATATATATATATATATATTTATATATTGATTAGATAATAACTCAGGTACCACTGTATGTATCAACGAGAATGGCATCAGAAGTTGCACATGTGGAAAAATCAACAGTATTTGTACCAAGAGCAGAGACATATGTGGAAGCAGCTGTTAGATCCTTGGGTTATGAAAGTAGGTGCACCCCTTACTGGGCCCATTCTCTGCAGTGGTTCTTTGTCTCGATGCTGCCCCATTCTCTTCTTCATTCTTGGAGGCTCTCTGTTGCCATTACAAGAATTAAAAAAGTCGCTCATTAATTAATTCATTTAAGGAATAGGAGTAGTTGTTGAATGAATAATTACTTTTGATCTATTATATAAATCCGGCACGACTTCTTTCGATTATATCATCACCTTTTGATTTATAGTGAATTTAACATTTTAAAATAAAACATAATAAAATAAATCTGTGAAATTTGTTCGATGGATGATGTTGACACGTTAATGCTGAATGGCAAATAATTTGCTACAATTCAAAAGGTGATGATTGTTAGGGTGACTATTCGATGCGGTCGGTACCCTACTCGAAAAAATCTGACACCGATCCCGATTTTACAAGAAAATGAACCCCGACCCCGACCGATTTTTAGTCGGTGCCGAATACCGACTCAAGACTGAGTCGGTATTCGGACACCCTATTTACCCATTATTTATAAAATTAACCTTTAATATTCAAAATCGTAGCTTGGTTCATCGGTTCAAAGTACTGGACTCGCTTATGTCCCGTCTTGTTGTGGTCTTGGGATCGACTCCTTCTGCTAAGATTTTATATTTTTTCTTCAAGGTCCTGTTTATATATATATATATATATATATATATATATATATATAATAAATTTATATTAAATAATTCGGGTATACTGACACCGACGGTATACCCGATATGCCGATAATATAAATATGCAATATCCGACCCCGACCCGTATACCCGATTTTGGGTAATGCACCGATCACCGATAATTTTGGTCGGGTATCGGGTACCCGATTACCCGACACCCTAATAGTCAGCCCTAATGATTGTATTGAACGTTTTTTAAATATCTGTGTCAAATTTATAACATAGAGCAAAAACCATTATTTGTTTAGCAATTATCTTTTAATCTACCCATGTTTGAGTTTTATTGTAAAGTTCTTGTGTTATCTTTCCTCTATCATTTTGTAACCTTGTATCGACTTTCATCATTAATGTGTTCTATTATATTTATGGCTTTTGTATTTAGTTGTATGTGTACATGTGGCTCGTCACCCTATTTTGTGATGAGCATTTATTATTGGCCTTCCTGGAAACTGAAGCTCCATTCTTAAACAAATATCTTTGCATGATAAAGCTGGTTAAGTGAGTGTGTGAGATTTATGAAAGCAACAAAGAACACCAGCGCTTTTACGTGGTTCGATCGTTAATGAGATCTACGCCCACGGAGAGTGTTTCTCAATACTTTCACTATAATGCGGTGTAGTTACAAGCTCTTAGTATTCGATAAGTTGCTAACCCAACTAATGTCGGTTTCCTTCTATTTATACAACCGAGCTCGCAACCGGCGTGCTCAACCTCTCCATTGGTCGAGACGTGACTCTTCCTCCGCGTGCCTCCATTTGGCCGGAGCAGGACCTTTCGCCTTATGTGCGCCATGTGGAGGTGGCGCGACCTCGGTTCCGGGCGCCTTCCATCGCCGGGGTGGCGGCTGGGCCGGGTTTTGCTACCGACAGGGCTCGCTTGGCTCAACCGCTGGCCCGCTATCAACGTTAGGCCCGGCTCATTTGGGCTGTTAGTGGGCCTAGTCGGTTGGGCCATATCCCATCATAGCTCGAATAGCCGGCGGGGAGGAGGCCGAGGTGGAGTGAAGCGCCGCCGGGGTGAGGTGTGGCTCCGAGTTGTTTGTTGAAGGCGCCGAGCCGTTGGGTGGTCGGTTGTCCGCCGCTGAAAAAGATGTGGCACCGGGAAGTCAAGTCCGACCGATATCGCCCACCGCGAGGTTACGCCGAGGTCCGATCTGGAGTGGCGTTACTCGTGGTGGGCGCCGATGTCCGACCTAAGAGACCGCCTTTGGGGATGTCGGGCGCGCCTCGGCGGAACCGTGTCCGCCCGGCTTGCCGAGGTCCGGTCGGATGTATACTATCTTTTGCGGCGGCTTCGTTGATAGACGCCGAGGTCCGATCCGATCCCTTGCTATTTGTGGGAAGGACGGGCGCGACTGCGCCGCTTATCCGGAGGACGCCGGGTCCGCTTTGATGATTGCTAGGTCGATGGCGGTCCATCTTATCTCGGCGTACGTCATACGCCGCCAAAGCGGTAGTTGGTAATCGAATCAGCGTGCACGCGTGTAATTTACATCCAATCACGTAGCACGTGTCGAATTTGAAACGGCAATTTGCGCGCGCCCTAGTCTTATAAATAGCGCAAAAGAGGAATCGCTCACTTTCCTCTTCGACGCTTTAAAAATTTCCGAGAGAGAAAAATTTCGAGAAATTCTCGAGTTGATCCCGATCTTATTTGGCGAGCCGTATACTCTTTGAAAAGTAAGTATGTTTTCTTCATCTTCTTCTCGCCCGAAAGTTCCCTTCCGCCGGGTTCCGCCGTGAGTTCCCCCGTAAAGATTACATGTGCTACAATGGTTTGGGTAGGTCCATGGGTCGAGCTCTAGGGTTCCGCCCGGTATCCTCGGTATGGGACGGGTTGAGGGTGGGCGGGCGAGGTGGGTTTGACCTTGGAGGAACTTTTGAAGTTGTGAGAATCTAGGATCCGGAGGAGGCGTAGTGGTGTCCGCCGCATCCGGATGATAGGCGATGGCCTCAGGAGAGGTTTGTTACGGCTTATGTAGATAGTTTGAGGCGGGCCTTAGGTACCTCCGCCCACTTTTACCTTAGCCTTCAAGAGTATTTCCGGATCCCTATTTGTTAATCGACCTCGAATTCCATTAGGTCGTTGGTGGGGTGGGGCTCTCTTGTTATGGCATTGCCGAGAGAGTTGTCCTTCGAGGTCTTGATCGCTTTTTAGCGTGAAGACCATAGGAGGGTGTACTATTTGTCACCCGGTTGAAATTTAAGGTAGTCGCCCCTCCAGGTGTCCCATCGCGTAATAGGTATTTCTTTCATGGGCCGAGGGGCCGAGGTATGAGTGGGGTATCGGTGCGATGGCGGACCAAAATCAAGCCCTCGGGTCATATGGAAGAGGTCTTGTCAGGCAGCTGGTGAGATCTTATCCGTAGTTACACCGAGGACTGAAGAAGGCCGGCCGAGTGTTTACTGGCCCAAGCGTCGGGACCGGTGCAGACGCAAGAGGCATCCCATCTTCTTAGTCCTTATACGCTCGATTTTCTTTGTGCTAATGTGTCTTTCTTCCGTGATGCGGTGAAGTTGAGGCAAGAGGCGGCTCACAATCGCCGAAAGTGAGCCGATTTAAAAGAAGCGAAGCGGGCCGGACCTACTAGGGCCCGAAGAAGGTCGATAGATGGGCCACCGATGAGTGGGCCTCAAAGGGTCGGCCGGCATCGAGTCTCGGCCTCAAAGTGGTCCGGCCCAAGACGAGTCTCGGCCTCGGGTGGCCTTGAGTACTGGTACCGCCCAAGTTTGGTCGCACCCTCCCCGAGGTACATAGGTTCCTTCATATTTAGATTTGTTTGCTTCGCGATCCGTTATCGACTTGTGCTTCTCTTTTCGTGGTGGGAGCTCGGTGATGGGGGCCTGCAACACTGTGGGGAGTCAGCAGTCGCCACGGCTTGCCGAGAGCTCGGCCCGCCCGAGGACGCTGAACGGAGCCAGGCCGCGGCTGGCGAAGCCGAGACCGCCGTGTCCGGCCGCGAGGCGGGAAGCCGAGGCCGCCAGGCTTCGAGGGAGGAGGGCTGCCGCCGAGGCCGCCCGAAGAAGAGGCACCGGCATTGGAGGCCGCGTGAGGTCAAGAGCTTAAGGAGGAGCTGGCCGGGCGGGCAGGACCTCGCGGACGAGAGGAGGTCTGGTGGCCGACCAGGGACCCTTGCCGAGGGCTCTTTGCGGTACCATCGAGTCTGAGAGCTTCTCGCTTTTATTGCCGATCTTGCCGCCGTCTTTGGCCGAAGGTGGTGTCGATCACATGGGATGGCTGGCGGCCGCCATGCCCGACTTCGATAAGGTCAAGCATGGGTGGACCGAGGTCGACCCAGGGAGCCGGACAAAGCTTACGCCGGGTGATCTCCGGTCGGCTCCTTCCCGTCTTGAGGCTCGGCATCCAGCCTCTACCCTCCCGATCGCCGAGGTCATCGCCCGGTCTGAGGACGAAGATCGCGAGCCCGGAGCTCGCTGCCGAGGTCGGGCCGAGGCGAGGAGGAGGAGGAGGAGGCGCGAGGCGAGGACGAGGCGGGGTTGGAGCCCCGGTGGAGGTGGCCACCGCAGGAGCATCGTGAGGTCGGCGAGACCGCCATAGCCCCGAGGTCGATGGACTGATGTAATAGTTTGAATCGCCGGGTCGATAGGACCACGGTCCTTGTAATAATTTCCCTTTTGAGTAATAAACGCAACATTTTAAAATTTGTGTTGTCTTGTTTATTTACAAGATCTCACACCGAATGGCTCGGACTTGATCATGAATTGTTGACCAAGTTAAAAGAGGTCCGAGGCGCCTGGCCGAGAAGGACGAAGAGGTGCTTTTGGAGAGTCGGTCCGCCGAGGCGACCCAGTTTTAGCCACTATGGAAGTCACCGCTCGGCATCCGCCACACCAAGAGGAAGTTGGATGAGGTCGATCGGGAAGTGGCCCGCCTCCCGGCCGAGAACGAGGCCACAAGTTGAGGGTCACGCAGACGGAGTCCGTAAGGTGACTTATCCGCCGACGCTATCCAGGCGTTTGATGCGGTGTGAGGCGACTTGAATCGACTACGAGAGGCTAGCTCGGGTGTCGGAGGAACATGCGGAGTACGAGAGGCGATCCACGTGGTGGGACTACCATATCCGTCGACGACCGAGTTCGAGCTTCTTTGGAGGTATGGTCTTTGAGGGACGAGGAGGGGCCCAACAAAGAAGTTCAAAGCTCGTGTCAACTCCGTCGTGAAGTATATGGAGATGTATGACATCGTCGCGAACGACGCATGCCGCCCTCCTAGCCGAGGCTACAGCCAGGCTCACCGACCCGATCATAAAAGAACCCGCAGAGGAGGCGGCCACTCGATCATGCCGAAGTGTTCGGTTGACGGGTCCGGCTTGGGCGGATCATTCGTAGGCATCCTCCGAGCGGACGGCGACCGAGGACCCAGTCGTGTCGGGGAAGAAAGCGGGTAGGGACGAGGTCGTACTCCGTCCGGTGTCCGGCGGGGGGTCGGTGCGACCTCGGGTGGATCCCCACTCAGGAATGCCCAGTCTTGGCGCCGCGCCAGCGAAATGTCGAGGTGGGTGAAGGTGACCACGACAAGTCGATGCTTCGTCCGGCCGCCTCAGTGCCGCGCCGAGCGCCGGGAGCAGCCGTGGTGATTTCGCCTTATCGGTGGCTTGAAGGCACCGAGATCGTTCTGTATACACCGTCGGCTGGAGATTTTGTAGAAAATTGATGCGACTTTGTGTCCCGTCTGGCGGAGCCCGAATCCGAACGAGACTATGTATAGTGTAGACTTTGTATGTAGATATAAATATATTTAGACTGCGTTTCAAGTGTATATTTTCCCATCGAGAGGTACAAACATAGCTTAGACTTCGCTTTGGTCGTAAATGTATTTATATTGTATCTGAAGTGCATATTTTTCCAAATAAAGGGGTATAAACGAGCTCTAAGCTTGGTTGTTTGAATATGGCTTAGTACTCGGTTTATAGTCGTTAATGCATTTAGATTTTGTACCGAGTGCATATCTTCCCAAATAAAGGGGTATGAGTCTGGCGAGATCGGCCTAGATGTCGCGCATGTGACGCCCAACTTAATGGGTAATCAGATGCTTTGCATGTAGACGCCCAACTTAATGGGTAATCAGATGCTTGCATGTAGACGCCCAACTTAATGGGTAATATGTATGCTTTTCATGTGAGACGCCCAACTTAATGGGTAATCAGTGCGTACTCTACTTGGTGGGATTTTCATCTTCGTGAGGCGCCCTCGTGAAGGTTTAAATGTGGTGTATCCAAGCAGATGTTCACATATGTATGAGACAGTGAAATATTCATTAGAAAATGATGTTTTATTGAACATGTAATCAACATCGTACTTTGGCAAAACAATTATGGACTAACATGATGTCGAGCCTTAAATCGAAGCTATGTAAAATACCTCCTTAAATGCGTAATGTGCCAAGTTCGGGATAAGTGCACCGGACAGTGAGCCGACATAAGCCCGCCGAGGTCCTCGTGAACGCGGTATGGGCCTTCCCATGTTGGATCCACTTGTTAAGACCTTTCCCCACTCGGCTTCATTATTTCAGAGGACGAGGTCGCCCACTTGAGCCACGGAGGCTTTGACCCTTTATTGTAGCACCGTGCGACTGGCCTCATGATTGGCCCGTTTATGAAGGCGAGCTCGCGCTTCTCCTCGAGGGCGTCGAGGTTGGCCCGCAGTCTTCCCGTCCCGGCCGGTCGAAGTGAAGGTGTGCGGGCTTGGCGCGATCTCGGCCTGTATGACGGCCTCGGCACCGTGAGACCGGGCTAAAGGGTCTCCCGCTGCGCCGTCCGAGGTGTGGTCTGTAGGACCAGAGGACTTGAGGAGATTTTCAGCCCGATCGCTTTAGCTCGGTCCCACCTCTTCTTCAATCCTTACGATCGTGCGGTTCGTCACCTCGACCGACAATTAAGCTTGCGGGTGTGCGGCGATCGAGGTGAAGTGTTGATCGATCTGAAGCTCTTCACACCACCTGAAGTTTTGTCGACGAATTGGGTGCCGTTGTCCGAGACCGGGATGTGCGGTATGCAAGCGGCAGACTATATTTTCCACACGATGGTGCGAATCCTTCCGCTCGTGAGGCTCGAAAGTGGCTCGGCCGACCCATTTTGTGAAGTAGTCATGGCTACGACTAAGTATCGAAGCCGACACGGGGCTCGGTCGAACGGACTAACAATGTCGATCCCCACCGCATGAAAGGCCATGGACTCTGCAGTCGCTCAACCGCCCAGGCGTTTTTGACCGTGGGTGAATCGGCGCCGGGCACTTCGACGAGCTCGGCCGATCTGCACGAGTGGGCGATAATATCCCGACCTCGGTGTCTTCTTTGAGAGAGCTCGCGACCGATGTGGCTTCCACAAGACCGGTGAATTTCGTTGAGCACGAAGCCCGCTTCTTACGCCCGAGGCACCTCGGGAGGGTGAAGGTAAGACTTAGGTGAGGCGCCCCTCGTGCATGAGATATACGGGATTTCGCCATCATCTTTTCGCTTCGAGCCGATCTTGAGGTAGGCGCCGTGTTCCGTGTAGCCTTCGTGGAGACATCCAATTCGCTCTATCTCGGTGATGATGCCGACGTGGGACTCGCGATGCTCGGAATGGACCTCCTCCTTTGGTGGACTTGTTGACGACGCACCAATTTGTTGAGGATGTCACCTACTGCTTTCCTCTGGGATCCGGTGGATCTTGAAGCACCAACGAGGTCAAGATCTCCTTCGCTTCTCGAGGTATTGTTTCATTCGGTCCTCCCTCGCCTCAGATTGCTTAACACCGTTCACCACGACACGGGAATCGCCAAGATTGGATCTTATCCACCTCGCTCCGTGGCGGTGAGTCAGGAGATTGTGGCCTCGTACTCCACCTCGTTGTTGGTGGTGGGAAGGTAACCGGGAGGTGAGGTGACTTCGCTTATCCGGGCCGAGGAGGAGGATGCCGCCCGCCGCCCGTCTTGCACGAGGCCCAGTCACGCACATCCGCCAAGAACCATCGGGTGGGGCTAGACGGCTTCCTCCGCCGGGGGCGGGCTGGAGTTACCTCGCCGCGAGCCTACCTCGGTGAATTTGGCCTCAACCAGAAGTCGGCGAGCTTGCCTTTTATGGCCGGCCGGGTGAGTCACGAGATGTCGTGCTCGCCGAGCTCCAAAGGCTCACTTAGCTATACGTCAGGATGACTGTGTTTAACAAGACTTGTCTCAAGGGTAAGTCGATTAGCACCGGACGGAGTGAGCTTGGAAGTAGGGTCGGGCGCCGTGGCATGCTCACCTGTATAGTGCTACTTTTCGAGGCGGTGTACCTTGTCTCCGGTCCTTTGAGACTCTCTACCGATAAAATATATGGGAGTTGTCGTCCCACCTCATCTCGCATCAAGATCACGCTGATGGCCTCGTCCCGAGGCGGATATAGAGAGGATTCACCTGCCGGGCGGATAGGGTCGGCAAGGTACTCCTTCACCGAGGCGGCACAGTGTTCTTCCCGCCAGCGAAGTCCGAGCTCTCCTCAGATCTTGAAGAAGGGCTGCTTCTCGGCTCGAGGCAATCTGCTGAGGCGGCCAGCACCGGTGAGTTTGTGGATCTCACGGATGGTCCTCGCACCGCATGTCGAGCAACGCCTTCACCTTGGTGGGATTGGCCTTCAAGCCTCCCGAGAAACCCAAAGATCCCAAGAACTTTCCGGCCTTCACCATAAATGTACATTTACTGGGGGTTGAGTTTGAGGTTGGCCGACCTGAGGAGTTGGAGGATAGTGCCGAGGTCATCGGCGCAGCTCTCCGTTTTCTGACTTTTGACTATGATGTCGTCGACGTAGACCTCGACGATCTCCCCGATGTGGTCTTTGAATGTTGCATCCACCATCCTCTGGTAAGTAGCCCCGGCGTTCTTGAGGCCGAAAGACATCTTTCTGTACGTGAAGATGCCGAAGTCGGTGATGAATACGGTCTTGAAGCGTCCTCCCGGCTCATCAGATTTGGTGGTATCCTTCAGATAGATCCGTGAAACCGAACATCTCGTGGCCCACCAATGCCTCCACCTTCTTGTCGATGTCGGGGAGGGTAGCAATCTTTGGGCGGTCTTGTCGAGGTCGGTATAATCGACGACACGCGCCACCCTCCTCACGGCTTCGGACCACGATCGGATTAGCCATCCAGTCGGGTATTCGACCTCGAACAAGATCTTCGCCTTGAAGTTGAGTCACTCGCCCCTTACGACCGATCGCGCTCGCCGCGAATATCCTTTTCTTCGCCGGATGGCTGGTAGCCGGGTCGATGTCGAGGCGGTGAGTTATGAGCTCGGGCGACACTCCGGTCATATCGGCGGGACCGAGCAAACACGTCCCTATATTCTCTCGAAGTTGTACGACATGCCACGGACGTCATTTGGGCCACAGGTGCCGACTTGATGACCTCGAGGATCGCCGTCGTATAGTTGGAGGCCATCGGTTGGGTCATCCGGGGTGTCGGTCTCGAGGCTCGGTAATTGCTATGCGTGGGCGAGGCCGCATCTTGGGTTGAGAGTCGTGGCATTCTTTTTCTCGCCGCTTGGTCCCCTCGGATGCTAAGCACTCCACCAGGGGTGGGAATCTTCGACGTGAGGTGGTAGACCGAACAGACGGCCTTGGTGGCGTCTGACCAATCTCTCCCCGTGACGATGTTATACGGAGAGGAGCTCGGACCGGGGCGAATCGGATGGCCTTGGTGACCGATCCGGGAGCTCGCCCTACCGTGACGGGCGGTAATGACCCCCTGGCCGGATCGCTCGAGTGAAGCTCCGCAACCGGGAGAGGCACGGAAGTACTGAATACCTCCGACTCAAGCTTATCCGCAGCTACGGAAGATGATCTCGACGAGCTCTGATGTCGATATAGACCCGGTGGGCGTTTTGTTGCCCACCACTACCGTATGGTGATGGCGTCTGATGCGGCATGATCTTGGGCACGGGTCCTCTTTGGAGAACATTATGTTCTCACCATCCCGAGTCGCTTGTTCTTGACTCTTCATGGGCCGGCCTCGGCATCGTTCTTCGTGGACGACCTCGTCGTCCCGGCGGGCGATCCGTAACAACATAGACTGCTCCATAGCGTTGGGACCTTCGTCCCCGTCGTCTTGGGTTGGGTCATCGTTGGGGTCGGCCCGCTGATTGCCGCCTCCATTCCTCTGCGCTTCGCTCGTTTCTCGGCCCGGCCGAGGTATTTCTTGAGGCTCCGCTTAACGAGCTCGTCGATCCACGAGCCTAAGTTTACGCAATCCTCGGTATCATGACCATACCCTTGGTGATAGTCACAATACAATGCGTGGACCTCTTCTTGGATCCTCCTTTCATAGGGCGGGTTTCGGAAGAGCTCGTGGAGCTCGAATATTTCCCCCTGATTTGAGCAGTGAGGCGCCCGCCTGTGGTTGGGCCGAGGTCCCGAGCCCAGACTCGATGGTCCTCTTTTGATTCTCGGCGCGCGGCGGCGATCACCGACCCTCGACTCATCCCGCTTTTCTCTCTGACCGCCGTCCCGGATCTCCGCTTCTTCCGGTCCGACTGCCTCCTCGACGAAGTTGTCCACCGAGTTCCAAAGCTTACTTGCCGTCTTTGGTTTCTCCCAGTAATTTCTTTGTTCAACAAGGGGTCGGATCCGTTTTGAACGCGTTGATGATGTAGAGGTCGTTCTTGTCGTCGATTTTGAGCGACTCTTTGATGAACCTCGAGGCTAAGTTTGACATCGTCTCGTCCGCCCTGGCGGATTGTGAGCAGTCGGAGGAAGGTCTGCCGGGTGGCATCTTCGATAAGCGCCATTGAAGCGATCCATAAGGTCACAGGCGGTGTATATTGTTACGGCGGGCGGGTGAACCCGGTCGTGCGTTGGAGATCAAGACCTCGGGAAGATTTTGCACATGTGAAAATCTTCCATTCCTTGATCGCCATGTTGGTAGTGTGGCGAAAAGGAAGTGGAGGGTCTCCCGGACCATCGTAGTCGCTATATTGGGTGCCCGCATCACGGGGCGGGCGTGTCTAGAATCTCCACGGAGAAGGGAGATGATTCTCCCGCACGGTCGAACCCCGGAGATCGCTGCCATCCCTTCGGAGGGTGGGGATCGATAGCGACGCCCATCGCCCCTCCGGGGGAGTTCGACTCCACTTTCTTCCCTCCTGCTTTGCTCGGCTCTGGTCGGCATGACGAGGTGGAGGCGGCCCCATGAACGGCGGGGGCGGTGGTGGCGGCTCGTCCGCGTGGCGGCTCCGCATGAATGAGGGCGGCTCGGCTGCCGTGGCTGGCTCCGCACGTCGGGCGTGATCGTGTTCTCGCCATCACGCCGAGGGTAGCTATTGGCTGTTCGGAGGGAGCGGCCTCGGGCGGCCGTGGTGTTCATCCGGTGGCCCTGAGGGGCCCGCCCTTAGCCCTCCGGTTGAGAAGCTTTGAATTGGCCAAGATTGGCGTTGAGGAACTCGATCACGGCCGGCGAGGACCTCGTGGGACGAATGATTTGTTTGCTCGTCCTCGTGAGGTCGGCGTCTTCCCTACGTTGGGAGGCGGTCGAGGGTGTATGGAGCGTTTTCCATGTTGCCCTCGTGAGTGTGAGCTTCGTGGCGTCTGCGATCTCCTTCCATGACCGAGTGACCGCCGGTCGCCCTCAAGACGGTTGTTGCCAGCGTGGACGGCGGTTGTGCGTGTTCTTGCCATTTAAGTTGTAGAGGAAACAAGCTTTTTGTTCGTGGTTTCACAGACGCGCCAATGATAAAAGCGGTTAAGTGAGTGTGAGATTTATGAAAAGCAACAAAGAACACAGGCTTTTACGTGGTTCGATCGTTAATGAGATCTACGCCCACGGAGGAGTGTTTCTCAATACTTTCACTATAATGCGGTGTAGTTACAAGCTCTTAGTATTCGATAAGTTGCCAACCCAACTAATGTCGGTTTTCTTCTATTTATACAAATCCGAGCTGCAACCGGCGCGTGCTCAACTCTCCATTGGTCGAGACGTGACTCTTCCTCTGGCGTGCCCTCCATTGGCCGGAGCAGGGACCTTTCGTCTTACGTGCGCCACGTGGAGGGTGGCGCCGACCTCGATTGGGCGTCTTTCCATTGGACGAGGGTGGCGGTTAAAAATTTGGGGTTTTGCGCGATTAGGGCTCGCTTGGGCTCAACCGCGTGGCCCGCTATCAACGTTAGGCCCAGCTCGTTTGGGCCTGTTAGTGGGCCTAGTCGGTTGGGCCATATCCCATCACTGCAAATTAATATGATATGAGGGTAGGTTGAGACATTACATTAACCGCAGCAACAAACAAACAATGAGAAACGGAGAAAGTAAAATTTGAAACTGAGGAATAAATCATCTTAGAAGAAAAAAGATAATTCACTAGTTTGGGGTTTTAAAGAGAGTTTATAAGGAGTAATTAAAAACACAAACAAGAACAGACAGTAGACAACACCATAAGATGACAACCAAGTCCAAGAAGACATATATAATGCAATGTAAGAATTTGTCACAGTCCAACTTCTTGATTTCTTAATCAAGAGATTAGACTGCGACTTAATAACTCATCGTGACTATTCGGGTTAACAACGATATAAGACATTTAAGTAAGTTGTGACAACCATAATTATGGAGATCTATTTAAGGAATGACATCAAGTTGAGATATAACTGTTGATCCAGATAATATAAATTTACTCCATAGAATCGAATGGACAAAGATAACATAATATGATGATCAACAACATTCAACCATTTTCACAAAAGGGGTTTTCCTTTCACAAAGACAACAATCGCATAATCATTTCTCAAGTCAGAGTGTGGCAACAGAAAGGGTAGTTGAGTTACATGTGTGAAGACATATAACTCTGGGCAACAAAGTATAACAATTTACATAGGGTTCCTACTTATCAGCAAAGCAACAAGATGAACAACGATTTTTCCAAAACAACTATCAACAAAGTAGAACTAAACAATTTCGACTTTAACAATTTCCGAGAATCATAATCACAACCCAATCAAATACACTTCAATGACGAAGGATATAACGAGTTCGGTTCCAACTTTATTCACATATCAAAACAACCATTCAAACCAAGAACATTCCAAACCGTAATATAATAAGGAGTTCGACTCTACTATCAACAACATTGACATAAAGTAATTCGATCATAAGGTTATATAATAACAACATAGCAACATTTACGAACAACAACCACAGTGTTCCTTTCCAACTCCATCTCTGAAATCCAAGCTCAACCTGCATGTTTAGAAATACATGCAGGGCGTGAGTACATAAGCACTCAGTGGACACATGCCGAAAACAGTTAAAAATTTGTTATTAGAGCTATAAGATTGGCTTGTCATAACTTTGCAATACACAAGGGTTTTAGTGAAAAATCTGTGCATGCTTTTTAAAGTAAACACTTACTTGCTTTCATTTTCACAATTTTAAAACAAATGCATATGCATGATCTTTGTCTGCAGACATCTTTCTCTTCCCATATCCACGTACTTTCTTTGTGTTGAGAAGTAGGCCTCATTCTCAAACACCTTAACATTACATACCCGTGGTGATGGACCCTAAGGGTACCATGCCATGGTCATACCCGACGTCGGTAACATTCTTTCATTCTTTATTTCTTTTCCGTGGATAGGTAATGCATTATGCTCATGCTCAAACATTCGGCAAGTCAATAATTTTAAATGTCATGCAATAGATAATGAAATAATATAAATGAGCACGTGATATAAGTTTTTAGAAAGCCCACCTGTTGCTTTTACTCTGTAAGCTTAATAAACTTCCCTTTTTCTTCTTCCTCTTCTTCCTTAACCGTCTTCCCTTTTCTTGATGTACCTTTAATTATTTGATAATATTAGTATTCATATAAACAACATTTCTTGTACCTCAACATCTATAAATTCCTCTTATTCCTTCTTTTTCATTTCTTATGTTTTGTTTAGACATTTTTGTCTAACTTTTACCTATAAAAATTTTAAAACTTTTCGGGTCATTGCATCCTTTATTCTTTAAACTTTCTTTACATTTTATCTTATTCGACTTTCACGAATCTATTTAATATTCAATGAACAACTAATCATTATTAGTAACTTCAATTCACTTTCTTAGACAAAGTTGGCGAAGAAGCCGAATGGCTACGAAATTTCTTAGAGGATATTCCTTGTTGGGAAAAACCCGTACCTCCCGTTATGGTGCATTGTGATAGCATGTCGGCCATAGGGAGAGCTAAAGTAGCATGTACAACGGTAAGTCTCGACATATTCTGTCGAAGACACAATACCGTTAGACAATTGATCTGTTGGTATAATGTGTATTGACTATGTAAGGTCAAAAGACAATATAGCGGATCCGTTTACTAAAGGTATTAATCGTGATCAATTATACAATGCGATAAGGGAATGAGATTAAAATCCACGCTTAAAGAACATTCATAATGGTAACTCAACCATGATGATTGGAGATCCCAAAACTTGGTTCAAAGAGACAACTAAGTTATGAAGGTTCGATTATACACTGAAATCTCAATAATCCATTCTCGTATTTGCTCAAGTGTAACCTGCAGTTAAGTGGTAAAGGTAAGTTTTAAAGAACTTTTAATGATTCATATAGCCTTATTGGTGGAGTATAGCGGGATACTCATTATATAGAGATCGCCTATCTAAGTGTGAAGAGTGGGCCGCTTCAAATAAATAACACTTATGAATCAAGATATGGTCCAAAGCAAAATGGACACAACGTGAGAACGAAAGATATTGTATCTATTATTGTGTATGTGTTATTGTCTTGGTTTACACAAAAGCGGCGGTTCGAGACATCGTGTTCACCGAGCAGTGAATAAATCCGATAACGCTATACTAAGGAAGGTTCAAAGCCAACAACTACCTATCCTGATGCAATAATAGGTCGTCGGGACTTTGATAAAATTTTCATTTGCATTAATCGTCATTCATGTGGGGATTGTTGGAATAAATTTGTATATGAGCTTAGATTTGGAATCTACATTTTGTGTAGATCAATTTAGTGTATTTATGTGTTCAAATCCATAGTGGGATGAATGAACAATTAATGCACAAAGATGGCTTTTAATGGTGGGAATAAGTTTTCTATCCCACATTGGAAAATAAGAAAGCTCTAAGCTATATATAAATGAGTTCACATCAATAAGGAATAATCAGTGTGCACCATCTATAGTGCACCTAATGGGTTTTAATTAGCTATTTTATGGCTAACCCAATGCTACGAGGATGGTGCGAAGCACCATCCGAGTCCGAAGTCCGAGTCCGAGTCCGAGTCCGAGCACGTGCACGCCGCACTTGTCGCATTGGGCGCTTTAGAGGCGACTTTGCACTTCGCGCGCGCATCGTCTTCGAGCCAAAAGTTTTGCTAACATGGCACCGGAGATGGCTCGGGCGACACGTCGACTTGACCACGTGGCGGGCGGTTGGGCTCGTGCATGGACGAACCATCACGCCGGTTCGGGCTAACTCGACAGCGGATCGATGCACCGGTTCGGTCGCCATTGGGCCTTCGCACCACTTCACGAACAGACACCTGGGCTATAAAAGGGACCCTGCAGAAGATGATTAAACACACCAAACGAAGATAATCAATCTATCCATTCATTCTTCAAAATCCTCTCTGTCCCGACTATCTAGTAGTTCGCCGGAAATATGTCTAGTAGTGCAACTACTCATATTTGTTAAACCATTGTATCTTGGAGATAATTATTGTTGAACCGCGTGCACTGTAGCGGAGCAATATTATCTTGCGGATAAAGAGTCTAACTCTTGCCTCGGTTTTATATAGCATTCTCATTAAACATTATATTCGCATTTCTACGTACCAGTTATTAACAATTTCAATTATTCTTTTTCTTTTTTATTGAATTGTCGATATTGTGTGATGGTCTCGGTTAAACATAGTTTTAGAGAATATGAGATAAAAAAATAGAGATCACAAAAATATGATAAAATTTTCTATTTTTCTTATTCATCCTCTTTTATACATAATAAATTTGCAACCAACCCTAATTATAAACAATAGACTGATTAAGGAGGTCCTTTCCCATTTCTATTTGAAACAACAACGAAAGAGCAAGTCACAAATATTATGCATCTACTTTTCAGCCTTAACCCTACCCAAACAATAAGATAATAGAGGATTTGGAACAATTACATATTCAATTCCACCTAAAAATGAAAATAATCTCAAGAAATAGAAATAGAAATTAAATTTGAATTTGATGAACTAACTAGACCCCTGAACCATGATTCCATCCAGTGATGGAGTACGTTGGGCGCAGGGGCCGGCCGCAACATTTTTCCAAATTATTACTAGTATATATCCATAACATAAAAATTTTAGTAGCGCTGCTAGCGCAATTGGTTTAAGTTTTGTCTATCATTGTTTTTGCCCAGGGTTCGAATCCCTTCTTACGCGGTGTTATTTTTCTCCACTTTTTGCCCAGGCTTTCTGCTTCTCTTTTGCCGCTTTGTGTTCTTTGTTTTCATTTTTTTTCCTCCCTTGTTCACTTTTTCTTTTTTCTATAATTTGTTTTATATTGATAAAATAAAAAATATATATAAATAATAAAATTTTATATATAAATTAATAAAATCAATTCAATTTCTAAAAATATTGTGATGAATTTATTATAATAGTTATAGGTAATATTTATTTAAATTTATTTTAATAAGTTATATATTTGAGTTAATTCTATATTTTATTGTATATTTGTAATGGGTACAAGAAAATCAAAATTTGAGTTTTGTAAGATAATACAATTTACAATATTAATATTTATAATTTTCTAATTATTTTAATTTTTGTAGATATTATTCATTGGTTGTTTAGTTATTTATAAGTTTATCTTATTATTTTATTTTTGCAAGATATTAGAACATAATGAAGAAGAAATTTAATATAAATAATTACCTCTATTCAAATAATATTATGTTATTATTTAAATTATTATTATTATTTAATTAATTTTAAAATTATATTTTACTGTCTTTTAAAATTAAAAATAATTGAATCCCCAATTATATTTTTCTGACTCCGTCACTGATTCCATCCCTCCGACATAGACTCCAAAGTGTCCACATTCAAAGTAATCACCACAGGTCCACAATTGCGTATTACAAAATACCACGACATTTTTTTATGTGATAACAGAGATAGATAACCACAATTTACCATTGTTTGAGTATGCGATGCGATTAGATTAGCCGCAGAGATAAGATATATATACAGAGGAGGTGAGACCCACTATTAGTTAAGCCCATTATTCAAGTCGCGGAAAATCCTAATAACTTTCCTTTCTAAAATAAATTTAATTTAATTTTTATGGAATATCTCTATTTTATTTTAAGTGATAAGCTCCAAAAGACCTATCATATTTACCTCTTTCAGTTTCTTTTCGTATTTTTGCTTATCTACAAATCTCTCTAAAAGTGATAATTTGAACCCCACCAAAAAAATGGAAGACATCCAAACAATGCACTTAAATAATGAGGTATCATGATATCAAAAATAAAAATAAAAAATGTAAGACATCCAAACAATGAGAGATATAGAGGTGTCAAAAGTTCCAGGTTTCAAGCTCCTTCCCTTCCCTTTCCGGAGTCGAATAAAATAAATAAGAAATTAGAACACGCAATTGTTAAAATAAATAAATACACCCAAAAGCCAAAACCCTCGAGACCGCAGCTTCAGCGTCGAATTTGGGACGACAAACCCGCCTTCGTCAATGCCGAAACGACATCGGGAGCAGGATCACGATGGCGCAGCTGCAGAAACGGCGGAGCTCAACACAGTGTTCGTAGACACCAGCCTCGGCACTCACCTCGCCATACACGTCTGCAGCTCTGATACAGCTTCAGACTTCAAAAGTATATATCCTACCTCTATTTCTGTAGTTTTTTTCTTCTTCCTAAAATTCATTTTCAATGTGATTGTGTTTACCGCTTTTACTGATAAACTGATAAATTTAGCTACGGCATAATTTACCGATCAAATCCTGTTTGGCAAATAATATTATAATAGTCGCATAGATATGTTATCTTGAGAAGTGGTTCTTACGTATTCTTGTTGAGCCTGAGCTTGGTGCTAATTGCCCGTTTGTGCTTTATTTTTCTTCAGACACATAATTTGCTCAGACTATCACACACCAACTTTTGCTGACCGTTTCTATACATATCTACACTCGCAGAGAAGGTAGCCGTGGAGCATAAGCAATGCTTTCCGGAAATTGGTGAGATACAGGTCCACTCCGTGAAGGTACATACGTTGTTTTAGAGGATTAATAGTGGAGTTTTTATAATCCATGTCTGATGATTTTCTGCAACTTCTGTAGGTGAAACGTAGGTCGAACTATTATCATCTACCAGATATTATGCTTGTTTGGAGTGCATTTCGCGGGGTAAAAAGAAATTTTTTCTTTCAGTCGATGCTTCCAATGTTTCCACTCGTCTCTCAATCAGAAGTTCTATGGATCTTGGTACAAGCAGTGGTGTGAAGATTGGTGCGATTGATATCAATGATGATTGCCGAGGTTTCATATCTGATGCGAACAGGAATGAAATTTTTCCTTTAGCCTTGACAGATTGTACTGCTGAAAAGAATGCTGTTTCAGAGATGATTGGTAAGCCTAAGGTTGACAAACCTGAGGGAAAGACCACTGATTCTCACAGAGGTATTTATTCACAGGAACATAGTATGGGAACAGAGTCTCCTGTGAAGAAGAAATGTAAATTGAGGCACACAAACAATGTATGTCATAATCTTGGATTGGAAGGTGGCAATACCAAGTTTCATCCAAATGGTAAAGATGTGAAGCCTAATATGTCTGACTCAATTGTTAAGGTCTCAGGTGCAAGGAATGATCAGTCTGGTGTTGAGGACAAACTTGTGGCTAAGGGAACTTATCTACCTAGCATGGCAGAAAAAAGTAATTTAGGAAGCATTTTGGACTCAGAGAACCTAAGTGGTTCTGATAGAAGGAAAGTGGACAATGGCTTTAAGAGTGTGGTGAATAATGGACTGGGGGAAGATGTTCATCCATTGTGGGCTGTTTCCGTTATGGTACCAGGTTCTTCAGCTGGAACTATGGATGCCAGTGGTGGAGGTGGAGATGTCAATACTCCAAGGAAAAAGATGATGAAAAGGAAAGCCAAGAAAACGGCAGGAAAAGGTGAAAGGATCAAGCCCTCTACTGATAAAATGGAAGAAGGAATGGGTTTGTTGTTAGAGCATGATCATGAAGTTTTAATGCCGTCAAACAGCAAAGCTCCAGGCCATGTTGGTCCAGATTTAGCACTGAAGGAAGCAAGTCTTTTGCAGGACTCAGAAAAGAGTGATTCTGGCATTGGGAACTCCCATAAACTTGTAGATTCTGATGAGCGGAAAGAAGACAATGCAACAGAGAGTAAAATAGATTATGAACTTGGCCAGGATGTTCCACTTGTGCATTCAGGAGGTGTTTGCACTGGTATTTCAGATCTTTCTGGCAGAGGAGATGTCAATTCTGATGGGAAGAAGAGAAAGAAAAAGAAACTTCACAAAACTGCAAAAGTCCAGGATACAAGTAATGTGGAGCAGACTGAAATAAAGAAGCCTCATACAGAAACTATTACATTGGAAGAAAAGGGTGCATCTTTAAAGCATGATAATGAAATTATGCAGAATGCAGATGCTGTAATTGAACGTGAAATCTCCACTTGCATTAAGAAGAGAAAGAAAAAGAAGAGGGAAAAGAAGCCTGTCGGCACCAATATAGAGAATCCAGGTATTAAAGAGATTTATAATGGCATTCGAGGCTCTTCGGACTTGCCTTCTCAATCAGGGGATCATATCAACAAGGGAACGGGAGAGGAAGAAAGCACCAGTTGCAATGAAGGAATGGATGTCGAGATGAGATTGTTGGATGCTTCCAACCATGATGGTGAGGAGAAAGTATTGGATGTAAATAGAAAAGAAGCAGATTTAGTAGAGACCCAAGTAGAGCAAATTTTGGAAGAAGTGGGTGTTAGAAATAAAATGATGATGGAGAAGGCCAAAAGTTTTCCAGGTGTTTGCCATGCAGCTTTTCCCACTGCAGAAACAGAAAATACCATTATGGAGTCCAATCAAGCGGACAAGGATACTGAAAATACTGAGAATAAATCTATAAAAGCTACAAACAAAAGAAAGAAGAAAAAGCATACTGCAACAGATGTCCAAGAAAATTTGCCAGTTAAGGATGAACAGGTTGGTATTGAACCTTTAGCAACGAAGGGAACTTCAATTGCTTTTGCAAGTTCTGAACTACAGGACAGATATGTTGACTCATCCCAAGTTCTGTCTCGTAAAAATGAAGATAAGGTTGTTGAGAATCACGAGCTTGTCCTAAACACTGATGGTCTCAAAGAAAATACTGAAAAGGGCAAAGAAGGAATCAACTTCAAGCAGTACTTTATGGCTGACCAACTCCAGAATCAAGTTGATTTCAGTAACAAGGTAAGAAAGACAACAAAGTTGAAGAGGAGTTCAACAAAAGCTAAAGATAATGATTTACCTATTGTTAACATCTCCACTGAACTACAGAACTCCATCAAGTCTTTTGAAACTAAAAAAAATGACAATAATTCTTATGGGGATGATACTGTGATATCTGGGCGTGACCCTGCACCTAAAACTGGTCGGGATGAAAGGAGTCCCAATTCTTTCAAAAGATCTTCCGAAGCTGCTGAAAAAGGGGTGAAAAATTCTAGTCCTTCTGAGTTGTGTGAGATGCCTGGTCAGGAACCCAATGATATCGTTGCTCCTTCATCCTTCCAGAAGAAGAGCCCATCTTTGGATAAATCAAGCTCAGAAAGGCCCCAGACATTGCACAACAATAGGGGAAAAGAAAGGTTGCCGTTGGGTCAACATTTAACAAATATGTTGCCGATGAAGATTCTGAAGAAAAAGATTTTGTTGGCTAGATCAGGAGCAATTTTTCAGGACAATAGTGGTGAAAGTTCTGGGGATGAAAATGAAACCGTGCATTCAAATGATAGCAGCCTCAGTCCATCAGATAGTTCATCCATGTCAGGTGACTCAGCAGGGGAAAGTGAAGTGAGCCAGAATTCAACTAGCAATGGTATGGTTCATATTACACCAAAATTGACGTAATTCGCCTGATGTTAGGAAAACTTCCTTTTATGTGTTTCTCATTTATTTTGTAACTTTTATATCTCAATGTTGTATAATTCACTAGGGCCCAATGCACCACAGGACTAGCACCTAGGTGACTACCTTTTAAGAGCTAGCCCCGTTTCTTTCTTAGTTGTTTAGTCTTTATAGAATATTATTTGGTACTAATGTTGTCAAGATTCAAATTATGTTACTAACTCAACAACAAAACCTATATATCTCTTGTACAATTCTATTAAAAAATAGAAAAAATCAAGTAAAATAAAATATTTCCTAGGCCACCTGGGGCCTGAATTGGCCAAGTAGGCTGAAATTGTGGCGCTTTTTGGAGGGCTGGCATTTTTTTTGCACGTTGGTATGTTTTTGTATAGGATGCAATTTGTTATGATTTCACTAGACACTTGTTTTCCCTTGAATTTTAGGAATTTATTGTCTACATTTTTCGTCTTGTCAGTTTTACAATTTAATAAAGTACAGCAAATACATTTTTTTCCCCTCCAGAAACCACTGTTTGGATTTGAGCTACGATTACAATATCAAATTAGCATGTTTAGGTTATGTGATTTTATTTTACTTGTAATAAGAAATGTCTTTCATGTAGGTTTTTGGGGTTCTGATATGGGGATTGTTATAATTTGCTTGTATGTTGTCCAATGATTGCCTATTTTATTGGTGCTGTCTTGGCCTCCATGCTTAACATTTTATATATGTTGTTGACAGGATCCAATGGCGCAAAAGGAAAATCTATGTCAAAGTTAGAGTAAGTCCATTATCTGCTTTTGATCCTTGAGGTCGCTCTGCTGATTCTAACTTTTAATAAGCATAAAATGCCTAAATTTTTGTTTCTTCTGCTTAGTGCTGATCTAGTCCATGCATAATCATATATTATTCTGGATTTTACTTGGTGATAGCTGGGATATATAAAATTAAATGTAGGTTAATCTACTGCATACTTTGATAGATTAAGCAAATTTGAGCTTGTTGGATCATGTAATCTTTCAAATACTCGATCCTATATATTGTAAATCTAATATATAAATGAGTGGCCCTAAATGCATGACCGAGCATGGAGCCTATAATCCTTCAAAATGTGTGATGACTGACGTGATATGTATCCAACTAGGTGAGTGGCATCACCCATGTAACCTTCAAAAATACTCTTTCCTACATATATAAATTCTTGAAGCAGTGGCCCCTAAATGCATGACCAAGCATGGAGCCTATAATCCTACGACGTTGGGCTCCCAAATCTTTATTTGTTTGTGCAGCATATAGCTTGTGATAGGTGGAGAGTATTGCATTGCTATTGTGAGTAGAATTTGAGTGATTGGGTACATGTTGCAACAGGGAGGATCTGACGATGGATCTGATCCTAAGAAGCTCAAAGCGGTTCAAGAAGGCGAAGGAACTCGCCTCTCAGAGAGAAACCCAGTCCATCGAATTTGTTCCTGACCCTCTTAACCTCCCCGCAAAAAATAAATAAAAAGAATTGCAGTGAAAGGGAATTTTTTTCACTTTTTCCCATTTTTGTAGGTGTTCATTGAGAAAGATGCCGTAGACTTTTACCTTGGAAGGATTATCTTCCCAATTTTGGCTGTTGAGAGAGGAAGATATCCCATTTTTGTTTTCTTTACAATGTAATTGCTCGACAACATCGCGCTTGTTAGCTTTAAGCATAAAATAACCTCCATATTTGAACATTTTGATTTTCTTATCCAAATTTTGTAGCATCTCGTGTTACTGGAAACTATGATGTCGATGATGCGGAATGGATGTATTCCTTTGTGTTAATGTGTAAAATTATGAATGCTGATGATAGGAAAACGAAGCGTAACATTATGGATTAAAGGATATTGTACAATAAGGAAGAAAAATATCCTTTTTCCATTACCCCAAAAAAAGAGAGTCAAGTATACTTTTGTTTTGAGTTGGGATGTTGTACAACGAAGAAAATTGTCCTTTTAGAAGGACAAGGAGGCAAGTCTGCAGTTTGGATTTGCGCTATTTCTAGCGTAGTACTGTTCATTTGTGCCATTCAGAAAAAGAAAAAAAGTTGTCTTTTTGTTGTTTTTAATTGTTTCGGTTCTTATTTTAATCCATAATATTAGGGGTGAGCATTCGGAATTTGGTTTGAATTTTGGCATAATCCGAACAGATCCGAAAATCCGAATTTTAAGAGGAAAAAATTTGATCTGAACCGAATATCCAAAAATTCAAAATTTTAATAAAAAATTCGAACAGAACCGAATAGAAAAATCCAAAATTATAAAAATACAAAAATCTGAAATCAATTTTTGTTAATTCTTATACATATTTAAATTAGATTTAAAAATATTTAAATAAAGATTATTATTATATATAAATTACATATATTTCGGATTTAAAAAATCCAATTCGATCTGATCCGAAAATTCGAAATTTTAAAAAATGTCAATCCTATCTGAACCGAAAATCCGAACCAAGTTTTAAATTTCGATTTGGTTCAAATCGGATATTCGATTTTTTTTGCTCACACCTAATTAATATAAGGAAATATGATAACAAAAGAGTTCTCTATAATATGAAATACAAAATTTGAACAACAATAAATTATATAACATTGCTAACATTACTAAAATCCAATAAAATTACAAAAAATAACTAAAATTCAACAAAGTTACATATAAAATAACTAAACAAAAAACATTCAAAATGAAAACGAAGTCGATATAATTATTTTCCGAATTATCAGAAAGATTGATCAGAAAGTTTCCTAATAATCAGAAAGACTTATCAGAAAGGAGGTTCCTCCATTTTCTAAAAGAAAAAACGAATCATATCAAAAATATTATTATTAATTAATTAATTAAATTTATGAATTTCATATTATTATTATGAATCATAGTAATTAACTTGCGCTAATTCAAATATATTTTGTTTATCTTAAAAAAATACTTAAATAAAGGCTCTCGAGAAAAAAAATACTTTTATTAAAAAATTCCATTTCTACTGAAAATAAAATAGAGTATTAGAGATTGAGTTGAGTGCAGATTCTGTAGCATTGAAAATTTGAAACTGTTGTATAATAGAATAAACTAGTAACCCGTCGAATTTCGACGGATAATTATTTTATTGTAATTTGAGAATTAATGACTAATAAAATTATAATAAAAAATAGGTGAAATAAGGTATTTTTTTGATTTTTTACACTTTCTGTATCTTTAAAAAATCAATAAAAATTAAACTAAACATATGTTTAAAGAGTTAATAATAAAATACTTCTCTAAATATAGAAAGTGAAGACTAATTTAAATAAAATATGTTGGAAATTTTGGATCGAAATAATATTTTGATTAGATCCCAAAACCTAATTGAAAATATATGAAAGATATATCTTCTGGATGATAATCATTGATGTTATGTCCATTAATAAGCTCGTTTGTTAGGGAGCTGTATTTAGTGTAAAATATGTTTTCAGTCAGAAACCAAGTCAGATGAAAACCAGTTGTCTCATCAGATGATAGTTCTCAAGCTCTGAAGAAGCAAGATCGAGCCAACGAAGTCAAAAGCAACAGACAACATTAGGGATGGCAATGGATCCAGGACTCGGTCCAGATCCGTGGATCCAGATCCATTTTTAAGGATCTGGATCCTCAAAAATCTGGACCCAACGGATCTGGAACATATATCAATATTTCGGATCTGGATCTGGAGTTTAGGTTTTAAGACCCGGATCCGGTCCAGATCCGGCCCGTGGACCCGCCAATTATATATATATTATTTTATTATAATTAAATTAGTTAACCTAAATAATTTTTATTCGTGCGTCTCACCGTCATTCCCAATTTCCCATTCCAAAATCCATTTAGTATATATATATATATATATATATATATATATATATTATTTTATTATAATTAAATACATAACCCCAACTTAAAACTCTTCAATTTTCTTTTCAAATTATTCCAAAACAAATATGTTCCAAATTTCATTTCAAATACTCCCAATTATGTATCTATCGGCATTCACGGTGGTCGCTAGCATTTACACCACCGACAATCGAGTTGTTTGTTGCTTTCTACTTTAGAGTAAATCTGTAACTAACGTCTTCCAATATAGTGATAATTATAGAAATTCTAAGTAATTATTATAGCATTATTATACATTTAGATTATTATGGTGTTACTGTGAATTATAGTTGATTAGAATATATTTTAGAAGCGAAAACATATGGATCCGGGTCTAGACCCTGGACCCTGTGGATCTTATGGATCTGGATCTGGATTTAATTTTTTTGGACCCAATGGATCTGGACCGGATCCGGACCAAAGCAAAAAAAATCGGATCTGGATCTGGACCTAGCCAGATCCGGTCCAGATCCGACCCATTGCCATCCCTAGACAACATGCTTAAAGCTATATCAGACATCAGACGAAAGAGCTCAATGTTGAAAGATCTGTCATTAGATGTAATATCCCAAAGTTTTAAAGCTTAATTACGATAATAAAAATCATAAATTAGGGTTTCGTCTCGATAGTTGAAATAGTAATTGATCGAAGATTGATTTCGATTATCTATGATACGAGGATTATTATGTCATATTCACTAATAATTAGTGAATTAAGGAATATTGTTTATACTATTTCTTCGAAAGTATTATTCTAACGTCGTTTATATGTCGATAGTTAGTCATACGTTATTTTTCTAAGCGACGAAGCTTAGAATTAAATTTCTTTATTAACGAAATGAATGAATAAAGTGATTATGACTTTGTTATGAACATTTTAGAGATGATTCGATTATTAACGTTTTGAGACGTTTCGAACGTCAACGTTTAGAGACGATTCGAAAACTAGGTCAAACGATTGAGGAATTATATTAATTAAATTCCTATGATTATTTTATGTAATAAGAGCATTATTTATCATTAAAATAATGCTAGAGAATTAAGGAATAATGATTGAATAAGTGAGCCTATTTTCAAAAACCCTAATTTCGAAAATTAGGGTTTGTAACATAGAATTGTTCTAAATATTTTTCTATGATTTAATTTATCATCTAGAACTTATAATATATCATATAGCTATATATTAGCTATTTATTACAAGAAAATAAAATGTATAGCATTATTGCTATATATGTGTTTCGAAAATTTCAATAAGTGTGAAATGAATTTAATTGCTATCAAATTGATGATGTATTGTAATAATTATGTTAATAAGATATTTTTAAGGATAAGATGAGGTGTTTTAACATGTTGTGCAAGTGGGATTAATCTTATCCCTAAAAGTACCGAAAATTTTGTAATAGATGAGGAAGAAAATTATGAAAATTCAAAGCTATGATTGTGAGTGTGATGTGCATGATAGTGATGCCTAAATTCTTGTATCTTAGTGTAAGGAATTAAATATAATCTCCTATACTACGTGAGGGCCGAAAATAATGAGGTATGAACAAGTGTTCATGTTGAAAATTCAAAGTGTATAAAGTTTGACTTTTCAAAATTGATATTTTCCTAAAGTATTAATCTTGGATTATGCTTGATAATGACATATATGATACATGAAATATAGTATAAGACAAAGTGAATTCACCTCTATAATTCTAGACCTAGCCGATACATATATGTATGTTTTAAGTGATGACTTTTTTAATTCTTTGATAAATATGAGAATAAAATGAATATGTATTGATTATAAGATAAGATGATGTATTGAAGCATGCAAAAAAAATATATAATTTTTGTCCTACATTACTAATAGGGCTGAAACATATGTAATATGTGTTCAAGTGTTGAAATTTCTTTATTTTATGATAATGATAGTTGATCTTGGAATTTATCATATAATTAATTCTTATATGATATAATATGATGTGTAATGAGATGAATTATTAAAAATACAAGTGGATACATTTATTTCTTGAAATAGCCGAAACCTATGTGTTTTTAAGGAATAAATTGTGCAACTTGTTGAAAGTGACACACATGTGTATTAATTATGTGATAAGTTGTAATATTACAAGTGTTAGGTGATCAAATTAGTTTTGTCTCTAGTATAGGTCATATGACCGAAAATGATAGGATTTGTGCAAAGAATTTCTATGATTTTATGTGAATAATTTTTTAGATTTGGAGCAACAAGTGGATACTAGCTTTATTAAGTGATAAGGTATGACATAAGTGAGTGTTATGTGATTTAATTAATTTTGTCTCTAGCAACCCTATAGTGACCGAAAATTTCATGGCAAATTAGAAAATATTTGCAACTTAAGTTAGATATTTTTCTCTAAAACAAGTGAGCTAGCTTTTTAAAAGATAAGATCATTTTCTCTCTCACTTTTGAGACCATAACAACCGAGAGCTTGAGAAGAGAGAGAGAGCTCCTTCACTTCTTATTCAAATCTTTGATAGAAAACGTTCGTCGTCGAAAATCAACACCGATCAAAAGGTTAGGAATCGTTCAAGCTTTACGTACATGCTTAAATTTTCGAAATCCAACCATTAGATCTTATGTTATGAACTAATGTCATTTATGTTGAAAATTTCAAAAATTATGTTATAATGTTAAAAAGTTTATTAAATATGTTTATATGATGATTATGAGCTTATATTATGAATTTAGTATAAAGTTGAGCATGTTTAAAAATCTTGTATCATGACCGAATATATGTGATGTGCATATGATGTTGAGAATGATTTTTAAATGTTGATTTGAGCATGGATTAATGATCTATGCTAATAAATAAGCTTGTATGAATTTATTTAGAATTTTTGGAAAACATTAACCTATGTTTTTGAAATTACCGAAAATATATGAAAAATATTATGTTGATGTATGTTTGATATTTGAATGATATCATAGCATATATGTGATGTAGATTCATAATAATGTGTTGTATGAATTTATTAAAATTTAGAAAAAATTATTGTACCTAAGTCCAAAGTTTTCGAAACATATGTTCTAAGGTATAATAGTGTACAAGTTTAGAATGATGAAAATTATGTTATAGTGATGATATATAATGATGATTATGTGTTGTGTGATTTAATTAGAATTTTTGAAAAATGTTTGTTATAAGTATTGAAATGATCGAAAACTATAGTGTAAAATTAAGTGATGTACAATTTTTCTATGATCAATATTATTACATGTTATTGATCCTATGTTGATATAGTATGTTATGTGAATTTATAAGAATTTTTGGAAAAGTTTTGATATATATCTATAAAAGGACCGAAAACCTTATGTGTAAGGTTTGAAAGTTTTAAAATTATTTTATCATGTCTAATCACATATTATGATCCAAAAATATGTTTTAGACATACTATGAATTTATGTGATTTTTAAAATAAGGTATACTATGTTTATGTCGAAACGTTACGTTAAGTAAAGTATGTTGTCAAAATGATATGTATTGTACCAGTTAGGTCATACTTAAGAAATAAATCGAGTATGATTGTTGATTAATGTGAAAAAATTGAGAGGTATGAGATTGTGTTTAGAAATCGATTGAAAATCGATTTATATGAAAATTTATGAACATATATGTGAATATTCGAAATTATATATTATTAAAAGTCAAAATTGTTGACTTTGGTCAAACGTATGAAATATGTTAGTATGTGAACAATGTTATGTTGTACGTCTAAAAGAAATATGATTTACGTTGAATAAATACATTAAGGTGTGTACAACATATTAAGATGATAAGAATATCTCTTTTATAAGAGACGATTTCATAATTGAAATCATTTTATCGAAAGACGTTAAGTATAAGTTCGACGTTTGACATAAATGATTTATGTAAAGTCATAAATCATATTTCGTCTCTATCGAAGTACTAAAAGTTATAAGTTAAGATGTTCGATGAAAAGACGTACTAAGTTAGTTAAGAAATGTGAAGTATTATTTTAGAAGGTTATCAAAACTTATTAGACTTTGACGTTCTCGAAAAACGTGACCAACGTACTAAATTAGTTTCTTACGTAAAGGTGGGACGCGTTTCGATCGTTGACGCTAAGGAAAGACTGTTTAGAAAGCATACGTACCAGGTGGGCTTTACTATACTCATCAAAGATAAAATGCTTATGAAATGTTTTATTTACGATGCTTTCTTACAAGAAATGTTGATGAAATGTTTTATTTAATTACCTGCCCAAATATTTATGTTTTTATGTATGAATCCTATCCATGAATGATGATGAATGTTGTTGGTTCGCTACCAACTTATGAATGAAAATCGAATTCGGATCCTATGCCGGATGATCAATTCCTGGCTAGGGTTAACGTGTACACATAAGGGTGACTGTGTGCTGAAAGGACAATTCTCGATCGATCACAGCGATGTAGAAGGAAGCCTACTTCTACGGCGTTAATGATGATGTTATGAGGAATGTAACGGATATGGATCATACATACAATGAAAATATGTCTGGTCAGACAATGTTTATGAACTGATGAAAATGTTTTAGTAAGCACAAGGCCTTTCAAATAAAACCCTTGTGTCTTACCATGATGGGGCAGCGTAATTTAAAGATGATGAAATGTTTTGGCATAAGTCCACTGAGTGTATTCTTGTACTCAGCTCTGCATGTTTGTTTTTAAATGTGCAGGTTGAGCTGAAGATGGGATGGAGGTGTGTTGAGCAGTCGGAACTTTTTGTCGCTGATATGTTAAGAACCTTGAATTCACATCGTCATATGTGTATTCACATGTTTTCCTCTGCAAAAGAACACTATGTTATGTTTTGAGGTTGACTATTAAATACCTTCAGATCAGTTGAACCCCTTTTGTTAAGGATCTGATGGTCTAGTCCCACATGTAAATTATGTGTGTTTATCTCTAATGGTTTGAAGTTCTAAAGTTTATTTGATATATGTCTCACAAGTCTATGATCAATGGTCTATTATGTCTCTTGATTACTGTTCCAAGTAATAGTCCTTGCTAATCCGTCATTAGGATTAGAGGGCCGTTACATTAGACAAATCGGGTTCAATGAAAGGATTCAAGAAGTCTGATTCTTAGAGGAACCGGTGATTATTGTGGCATTAGACAGTCTGAGTCAAATAGACATCAAAAGATTAGAGAACGCGAAGAGTTAGATGTTCGCTTAGCCAGATCTAGAGTCAGTCGCAACATTATCGCGATTCAGCTTACTTGAAGATAAAGTCAAAAGAAATTCGAGGGACTTAGCATCAGAACAAACGTGGACTCAGTTGAAAATCGAAGAAAACATTGATGAAGAAAAGTCAGATCTGTTGACAAATTGCCTTATACATTTATCTGACTCACAAAACAACAAAGCACAAGACGACAAAGTCTGACGCTCGTATTTTCAAAAGATAGATTTTGAATTTTAGACAGCTCTCTTCCAACGGCTATTTTGAATTCAAACCTCTATAAATACATAACTTTCTCAACTAGAAGAGTTTTACTCAACTTCGTCCTCAATAGAATAAATAACGGTAATTGAGGAATATACTCCTAAATTACATGATAGGGTTTGCCACTACACAAGTTTGAAAAGCGAAGGAACGAAGAAGAATGAAGAATTAAATAAAAGTGTAGGCAAAACAAACAAAGACTAATCAAGAAAAAGAATAATTCGAAAATTATTCGGGTTTTTTAGAAAGTCCAAAGATACAACGGAGGATATCAGCGGTTTATGAGTGAAATCGTCCTATATATAGGAATCGAACAACAAAATGATGAGACGGAAATTTTGGAATTAAATATGAATAAATAGTGAAATAGTTAGCTGGACAAATGTCATCCCGGATATGAGGAATATACTACAAAATCAAACATTACATGATAGGGAAAATTTGAAACCACTACAAAAGATATTGAAAATGCGAAGGAACGAAGAAGAAAACATTTGAAAAGAGTTTTGGGAATTAAATGGGATCTTAATTTTGAGAAATGTAAACACATAGGATATACTTCCTTGCTCATCACATCGTGCTACCCTCTTTGGACCACGGGAAACAACGTTCCACTAATGGCCGCCGCCAAGGTAGGGAAAACAATGCAATTCTCAATTTCAATAAATATCTTGGGGCTTAATAACCCAAACATTGCGTAAAATAGATCCCACCATCACCGGAGTGGTACCAACACTCATCAAGACTGGATAAACCTTAACTAGTCCTACAAGATGAATCTAATAAGGCATGATTATTTAATAATGGTTTCTCAAAAAAGTCTTAAGCTCTAGTTTTATCTAGAAGTTCCCGTTGGATCTTTAATGCATGTCATGATATGGTATGAAATCAGTAGTCACGTATGTACACTTAGTCACATACTTGCATCCAAGTCAAGTTCCCGTAAGAATATCATGTTGCGTTTACTTATCTAAATCATGAAATATTTAAGCATAGAAATGAAATTGTGTCAAGACATGCACATAATTTAGACAAATAACGTCACATAATTAGAAAACACGTTTTTGTGTGCAACAGAATTTTAAACACTTAGCCAAATTTTAAGTGTTTAACTTTAGCAAACTGCCAAAGTGGCCTACTTTGATGACTAATATCTCTCGACTCAAAATGCCTATGTATTCAAAAGACACATTATGGAAACCTTTAAACATGTACTACAAGTTCTAAGAAGGAATCAGATCAAAACAAGTTGTGGTTCTGGAGATATAGGGTCTCAAAGTACGCAACTCGAATTGACTTCTATACTTGGAATATTTTTCAGGATTTCCAGATTTGGCTTAACGACGAGCGATATTGCGAGGCTCGTAACGTTTGACTCACAACACCAAAATGGGAGAGAGACTCCACTATGGAAACCTTGTAACAAGAAATACACGTTCTATTAAGAAAGACTCGGAAGATACCCGACGCATCAAGAGAGGAAAGTTGGCTGGTTGAAAACAGACAGTTTCGAGTAGGTGATTTTGGGTAGATGAAAGGCATACCTAAAAGACTTGGATTGAGATCAAACACATCATAACTCATGGTAAGGTGTCAGACTACAACGGCTCGAACATCTCTCGAAAAATTCAGACTCGAATAGTTTAATAAAATATGAATTGGACTTAAAAGTAGTTTTGTCAAGAAGATTCACTGGAATGTATTAACTTCAAAATTCACCTAGGGCTTATTAAGAAGAACCTGTAGATGAGACCTATCAATTTGAAAAGCCATTTTAGTCTAGTTCAGTGTGGAAAAGCCTCACTCAACTATTCACACCAGATTGGGAGCTAAAATTATTCTACTACATGCTATCCATAGAGTGGCAGATTTGTGCAGTTCGTTTGTAAGTTTTGGAATAAATAGTAAACATCTTTAAAAAATCTGAAAATTACAGAGCTTCTAGACATAATAAATTATGTTTATACCAAATTTTAGAGTTTTCATTTAGCCAAACTCGTGGGTGATGAACATGGGATTTTGACAGATTTGTGCAGCGAGTTTATAAAATATATTTAAAATAGTAGAACACTTTGGATTGACTTGAAATTTTACAGAGATATGGTAGACACGTTTGGTTACAACATAGTTAAATTTGATATTCATCTGACCACTAGAACATAGTCAATTAAATCTACGCATTTACAGTTCGCGCAGCCAACTCCCAGTTTCCATACAAGTTCAAAGTTCCAGTAATTTCTTTCATGCATTTCATCAAACACCTTATGTGCACACGTTAACACACGAAAATGACAGACTTACATCACTCCAATTCACAACCAAGTTCACAAACCCACACATGCAATCTATACCAATCGACATACAATGATCGCAAGTCAAGAATCTAATCATTAATTCAACATGGCAATCACTTTTCAAGCATAGACCCAACACTTTCAAGTCTCTAGATATGTATGTATGATTAGGCTATTGTCAAGAATCAAAGACGTGGATATGATACCTTGCCAACAAATTTTCAAGAGGTCGAGATAGGGATCAAGAGATGGGAGTGTTGGAGCTGTCTTGATGTCAGGGCAGTAGCCATGAGCGTCTTGTCTTTGGTCAAGAGCATGCGACAGCGAGTGGGGCTCGGGGTAGAGAGATGGCCGAGAGATGAGGGTCTTGAGCTCCTAGGCATCGGCCTGCCTATGTTTGAGGAGGATGAGAACCGAATGGGGTAGAGAGGGAGAAGTAATGCTAAGTGTGGTGAGAGAAGAAAATTAGAGAATGAAAGGGGTGTTGGGGTTACGTGGGTACAGGGGTGGAGGAACAAGTAGTGCCTCAAGTGACAAATGTCACCTATATCTCATGCATACACACACCTCATTAAGATGTACAACTATACACAGAATACACCACATGCACTTACAAACCACATTCCTTTCTCACAACCCACTATGCACACATTTTTCACGTCTGCACACACACATGATACACTTACAAATATAAACATTTGTTTATTCTTATATAATATACATATAGCATGGAACTATGATATATATATATATATATATATATAATTACAATATACTAACACTCATTTGTTAGGTAACACGGTGCATACATATGCACTGACTATTTACATTTATATATATACGCTTATTTATCTAATTAAGCTATGCATCTTAATTTAATTGTTATGCAATTCAAGTAGTATCACAGACTTCTCATGAAGAGTTTATATTTTGATCACCATTAATATATGTATATACATTATTTTATCTAGGCGTTTTTTTCTTTTGTGAAGTAATGGACTTTGACTGTACAAGTAAATGCAATATATTGGCAATTAATTAGTAAGATAATTGCATTATCTTATCTTTAAATTTAGTAGGCAATTAGCTCCATGCAGTTATATATATATGTTTCATTATTATTAGTTAATAGCTTCCTGTGACTATATATACTTTATTGTTATTATTAAAAAAAATTACATAGTTGCACTCAATTCAGTTAGTCTTGGCGAGATTAATAATTCAAAATTCTTCGCACATAATAATAATAATAATAATGCATGCCAATGAGAATTGATTTGAACTCCTAATTAATTTAAACAAAAAGATTTCCTTATAAAAGAATATTATTATTATTAACACCTTTTATTAAAGCGGGTTTTCAAGCAGGCAGCTCTTTGGGATATTACACCAACCCAAACCCATCGACGGTGCGAACCCGAACCAAATGGGATCTCTTAAACAGGGTCTTGAGCGGGTCAACGCTAAACAAATCATTCGCCGAGTACTTATCCGAGCGTCTAGATAGCGCCACGTGGAGCACGCAGACCCCGCCGGGCCTCAGCGTCCGTTCGATCTCCCCCACAAACTTCTCCGGATAAAGCGCGTGATCAAACACGTTCGAAAACTCAAAGTCGAAACTCCCGTCATCGAACGGCTGGTGATGAAAATCCCCCCGCACAACCAGCGGTGGAGACGGCACCAGATCCAGCCCCACCGAGTCGGACACTACAACCCGTCTGAGGGCCTCCACCTCCCGACGCAGAGGGCTCGGGAGGAGTTGGAGAGGATGCTTGTGCGCTTGAGATCGTCGAAGAATGCGGCGAAGACCCGGATCTTGCGCTCCCAGTCCTGGGTCGTCCATATCTTGCGGAGCTTCGGGTTGAGGGTTTTGTTCAGCTGGTGCTGGATGTAGGACTCGTACGAGGTGAATCCGGGTCGGATCTTCAGGTCGGGGCTGCTGGAGAATGGCGGCAGTCTTGTTGCGGTGGTGGTGACAGGGTGGTTTTGGGGGAGATGAGGAGGAGGAGGAATAGACAAGGGATGGAGAGGATGAAGAAGGTGATCAAGTATTTGGATTTGATGTGTTTTGGTTTCATCTTGGGTGTTGCATGGCTAGTTTACACTTGTGTGAGAGATAATGAAGACTTGCATGTGTGTGTGTGTGTGTGTTTTGCAGAAGTTATACAACAGGTGTAGAGTATGGAGATGCATGTGTGACTACATAATTAGGCATTATATCAATGTTTTTTAGGACGCTATAGCTGCCTTTCTCTTTTTCTTCAAAGCTGATTAAACCTATTTTCTTCTCATGTACACATATATATCAGCAATCTCCATATATATATATATATTTGGTCTGCTTCCTCTAAGTACAAATCTAAATACAAGTAAGATTACATTAAAATTAATAAGAAAAATGACATAGGATTCCTCCCACACATTCAATAGGAATAAAAGCTCGAAGTTTCAAGTCCCATCCATCGACCATTGCCTCCATGCTTAAAAATTATCTTTTAGTCGTTATATAGCAACCTCGTATCATAGACAACTTTTAACGAAAAGGGTTAGAGCTTTAAGGGTTCACGATAAACCACACATGCACATTACATATTTGATGCGGGATCTTGACCCATTTTTCTTTTGAATAGAGGTACACACACACACACACACACACACACACACAAATCATAATCAACACATCAAAACTTCTCATTCTTGTTACATAACGAGAACCAAAATTAGACATGATGCCATGGTGAGTGAATGAATTTGTAATACTGTAAGGATAATAGTGTAATATGTATTATATATGAATATATATATGTTACCATAATAAATATTCCTCCACATTACTTTTCATTTATATTTGTGGTAAACATCTAAGCATGCACTGTAGGCGCATTAAAAATAACATACACCTCAACCAAATTGAAAGAGAGAGAAAAAGGATACGAATTTGATTAATTTCTGGTGAATTTAACTGCAGGTCTTCTCCTCATGACTTGATGAATATGTACTTTGATGAATTTCGGGTAAGTAATTTTTTTTTAAATTTGAATTTTTTTTGTGGCTAAATTAACTTAAAAAAAATGTATGTTTTTTTTTGAAAATATATTCATGGTCTCAGGCATGAGAGCATGATGTGGGCACCTTATGGAAGCAGAGGATGCACATCAGATTTTCCGACCACCTATATGATGTGAAGGCTTGTCGGCTACCTAATAATGAAGAGAAACCAAAATATATATCTGATAAGTTATTGGCGGGTCTATGTGCTTATTGGGATAGGCCTAACGTGATTCAGAGATCCGAGGCAGCAAGGGGTCTAGGATGTCTGAGTTAGATGGACCTAGCATTGGAATTAGCAAGCATCGCGATGGTTCAAAGTCTGTTGCATTGATGTAGCTCCCAAGAGATGGTGAGCAATTTTACATAAAAATTAAATTCTTATATGTGTTGACAATTACTAATATTTTTTTTAAATTATATTTTGATAAATATGCATAGGAGTCCCGCTCCATGAGTGTGTATGTAGGTCTTTCAAGATCTTACACGTGGCTGCTGATGGAACTTATACATATTGGAAGGCTGCAGCAGCGGTTGTAAGTTTTATTTAAAACTAATGGCAATATATCGTCAATAGTATTAATGAATTTTATTTTATTAATCAGGCGAGAGTGCAAGTGATTTCTAGCAGCAGGAAAATGGGACAAATCTGAGTCAGATTTACGTGAACTAGGTCATGGGAGGTCACCTCGATAAGAAACAGAAGATGCTCGACATTGTTACCCTAGCACGGAGCTTAGCCATAGGGAAATCAAGTAGTAGATCTGCATCAGACACTGAGACATATCAGCAGTATAATGAATGGATTGATATGATGCAGATGTAGTTGCAGACAGAGCGTGATGAGAGACTCCAGCTACAGCGCCAGGTCTAGGCCCTCCAGGAGATGTTCACCCGTTAGTAGATAATGATCTGTTCACAACATGACCCTCTAGATGATGACACTAATTTAGGATCTGACTTATACTCGTTTTAGATTGTTGGATATTTATACTATACTATTTTATTGGTGATTTGGATACATCGTACTATTTATAATGACTATTTTATATATATGTTGATTGTTTTGTTAGTATGGTTGAATTGTTAACAAGTTGGTGCACATGTAAATATCGTAACTTGGTAGGATTAATAAAAAAAATATTTGAAAAAAATTAAAAAATTATCGACGGATTATCCACGGGCGCATGTCGCCAAATAAAATACATTTACCGACGGATAAGACTATCGGTAAGTTTCGACAAACTCATCTTTCGGTAACGTAGTCGATAAACAAAAACGACGATGCAGTCGACGACAGAATAACTCCGTCGGTGATCCATCGATAAATTTTACCGACGGTTGGTTCCCGTCGGTAATTGTTCACTGACTTCGGTTTTATTGATCCTCTTTGTCCGATATACCTCGATAACTATTTATACCGACGGATTTATTGTAGTTGCCGACAATATTTTTAGTTGGTAATTTACCTTTTTTGTGGTGCTTTAACCAAATATATATTTATTATTTATGTTATTATTTAATTAAATTTCATTTCATTTATTCACTTATTTATTAAACCGGTCAATCTTAATAAATATTATGCATTACAATTTAAAATTTTATAGTTAATGATAATTTGTGGTAATAAGTTTGATGAGTTTTTAAGGAAAAATACATAATTTTAATTTAACAAATTGACTTTGTGATAATTTTAGGTTAATAAATCAATAATATAATAGTCAAATGAATTGATTTTGTGGCAATTTTAGCCAATGAATGATTTTGACACCAAAAAGCACAGACAACGGAAATGACATATCGAAAGTACAAGTCATAAGCATGTTCACTACAAAAACATGATCGTGACGGAAAAGTACCTGTCGATCCGTCGCTAAAATGGATTAACTCATAGCGGCGAAATTATGTCCGTCGCTAAATATTAGCGACGGAGACGGAAAATTCGATCCGCTAATCCGCGACCTCGAAGCGGCCGTCGATATAAATTCGTCGTTAATGCGATGCTAATCCGTCGTAGTTAGCGACGGAAACGACTACACTTACTCGTACGCCGCTACTACGATCCGTCAGCTAAGTTACGTAAAAAGTCAAGTAAGTAAATCCGTAGTAGAATGTTATCAAACAACCAACCCAAACAAATATACAAACAACCAATTCCATCCAATTCAATCTATACAATCCAACCAAACAAACCAATTCCATCCATACAATACAAACTATGAAAACAAACCAATTCAATCCATATAATACAAACTATCGAAATAAACCAATTCAATCCAAACAAAGCATTTCAATCAAACAAAACATTTCAATCAAAATCTTTGTAATATCGAACAATCCCATAAAAACAATTCTAAATCATGCGATAAGTTAACAAATTCATAATACAACCCGATGAGCTCATATCACAATTGATCAATATATGTTGTTGATAAGCTTTCGATGCTGGATTTAAAATGTTACAAAAATCAATTCATTAGGTTTAATTAAGATATTAATAATTTATTAGACTAAAAATTGTCATAAAATCAATTTATTAGGATAAAATTACGAATTTTCCATTCTTTAATTATGATTTCAGTTTTGATTTAAAAAATCTTTACAAAATTCATATCATTTAAAAAATAAATAAAATTTAAGTTTTGATTTAAAATCAAAAAATAAAATGGCATTTAAAAATAAATAAAAATAAATAAAAAAATGGCAATAAGTTGATGTTAGTTCTATTTTATCAATTGTACTCTTTGCTCGTCTTCGCTGCTCCCACTCACAGGCGATTTCATTTCTTGTGGGATTCTCGTAGACATTTCGTCAAACCTGATTTGGGCATCAGATATCTCTCAAGGAAAATCTCCCTTCTTTCTTCAGGTCCCATCTTCTCTCTCATCAACCCCAACAACACACTCATAATACCCCGAACTTCCATATGTATATACAAACATACATAAACAAATATTACTAATCTTCACAACTTCCTCACTCCTCCTCTCCGTTTATCCACTTCTTCGCTCATGCCAAAAGCTGGAAACACGCAATTTTAACTATGTCGAGTTTTCTTCATTCAACCGGACAGAATTTGTTGCTATCTCCGTTTTTAGGCCGGACGAGGACTCTAACTCCAGTTTCCAGCAGAACCCGTTTCAGCAATTTCACGTTTCAGAAACCCTTATTGAGGGGCAGCAATTCTGGGATCGTCCGGTGCGGTTTGGGTCAGGTTCCATTTCCTGACCCGGGAAATGCTGAGTTCTTAATCAAGGATTTGTTTGGTAGAGTTGAAGGGCTTCTATACACAGTTGCTGATGCTGCCGTGAGTTCTACCGACGCAGCTGATGCAGTTAGTACAACCAAGCAGAATAGTGATTGGCTTTCTGGGATCACGAATGCCATGGAACTTGTTTTGAAGGTTTGTTAAATATCTTATATTTGTGAATCAAGAACGGTATGGACCTAGAAGGTTTTGCTTTTGTTTTTTGTCTTTGAAAGGTTTGGATATGGGTTTTGGGATTGTTGAGGTTTGGGAGAAGTTTGCTGGAAGCGTGAAGATTGGGACTATTGAATTATTGTGAATCATCAGAGATAAAAGTTTGTTTTTCTTTATGGGTTATGAAATGAATTATGCTGAGTTATGGAAGTCGATTTTCTTGTCTATGCTTCTCTTGTTTTATTCAAGTGTTTGCACTTTTTTTGTTTGTTTCTGTTATTTTGCAAGATCAGAATTAGATTCATTGAGAGAATCATCATTCCTCCTATGATACTTTAGCTGACAAGTTTTGGTTGGAGAATTGTTAGCACTATAGAAGCATGGAAATCTTAACATGAGCACTATAATCTCATTTCAAATATGTTTTGTAACTTTGGTTAGAAATGATGAAAATTCACACAAAATATATATTTAAATTTGAACTGAGTTGCCATTGGTAATTAATATGTTAGTTATCACGCAGTCTAAGCTTACATCAGATGCAGATGAATATCGATGTCTCTTAAAAAGTTTCAAATACTTGATTCTTGAAAAAACTTCTAGTCCTAGTGCGTGAAAAACGTCCACAATTGCAAATTACAGCGACCTGAATATGGCATTTCAGCGAGGTTCCGCTCTGTGAAGTATGTTCTTTATAAGTTGTAAGGTTTAACTGAGAGACAAGCCTAATTCATTTCTCCCCTATCATGTTTTGAGTTTTGAGGCATATTTCTTGTTTCGAACGTGGTAACTGTGGTATTGTTGTGTGACAAAAATGTTTCAGCTTGATTATATTTATTTCTACAATGATATAGGTTTATAAACCTTGTAGTTCTAACTCTTTTCAGGTTCTTAAAGATGGGCTTTCCACTCTGCATGTTCCATATGCTTATGGTTTTGCTATCATTTTACTGACGATACTTGTTAAGGCTGCCACTTTTCCTTTGACAAAGAAACAGGTTATTTTGCTCTTATCCTCTCATGGTTTTAGCACAAGTTGTCCTTAGACATTCTTCTCGTTTGATTATTTATTGTTTTACCAAGAATAAATTCTTGCTTAACTTAGAATATGCATAAAGTTTTAGTCTTCTTTGTAATCTTATTTAAATAGGTGTCTTATAAAACCTGATGCGCAGGTGGAATCAGCAATGTCCATGCAGTCTTTGGCGCCTCAAATAAAAGCTATTCAGGAACGATATGCTGGAAATCAGGTTGCTCTTTTGTCCGTTTAGGATTGTTGTTTTTTTTGTTATAATTGGCATTAGATTTCTTCCAATCTTTTTGGAAAATCATATAAATTTCCATCTAATTTCTTCTGACATTTGTTGTCTGGGATTGTATGGAAAAGCAACTAGTTATTTGGTAGCAAGTGTCCTTTCCCCAAAATCTAGGTGATGCAGGGTAATCAGGAAATGTACCCTTTTTACATACGCTCTGATGTTTCTTATATGTAACTGTCTTTGCAGGAAAGGATTCAACTCGAAACAGCTCGGTTGTACAAACTAGCTGGTATAAATCCATTGGCAGGTACTAAACCCATTGCACATCCTCTTAATTGATTATATGGAAGGACCCAAAAGTAAAATGGGAGAAAAATCATATTAATTGTTCTTGTGTCGAGGATTTCCTCTACTCATATTCCCACCAGTGGAGCAATTTAAATGTTTGCGTAACAATAATCTTTAGTTTCTTATGTTTTCTGCTGTTCCTTATATATAATAAAAGTCATAAATTTTCATCTGTTTCTATGTTTGCCAGGATGCCTTCCTACACTTGCCACTATTCCCATATGGATTGGGCTTTATAGAGCTCTTTCTAATGCAGCCGATGAGGTAAACATCCCCACCATCTTGTGCTTCCCCTTCTGTTTCTTTTTCTTTTTAAGAATCAGTCTGGTTTTTATTTTAAATATGTTATGCTAAAGCCTTTATTTTGAATTGGGCTTCTGACTTTAAAATCAAGGGGTTGTTAACGGAAGGCTTCTTCTGGATACCCTCACTATCTGGTCCGACAACTGTTGCTGCCAGGCAAACTGGTAGTGGTACCACTTGGCTTTTCCCCTTCATTGTAAGACGTCATGTCCTCCTCTATTCTATATCAGTGATGCACATTATTTTGTTGTCTGAAGTTTTGCACGCATGTTTATATTTGGTTAATGTGGTTGAGTACCTTTTGCATGAAAATTTAGTTAATAATAAATCAACGAGTCTAGTTAAAATATTCCATTTAAATTTGTATTCTTTTATTCTTTATGTGATCTACAAAAAAGTGTTTTGTGCTATGGACATAATAATGTTAAAGTGAAGTCCGATTAACCAAACTTTTTTGATCTTATGTTAAGTTTGTTAACTACGTGGTGATGTCATCTTTCATAGTTATCTATGAATATGATGCAGTACCCTTCTGATTCTTATTTTTATTTTCTCTAATTCACAGGATGGTCATCCTCCCCTTGGGTGGTCAGATACTTTGGCATATCTTGTCTTGCCTGTTCTTCTGGTTGTCACTCAATATATCTCTGTACAGATCATGCAACCCCCACAGGTTTGTCATTGCTGTCACCTATTTGATTAGCTTTTGTTACACTGGAAATAAAAGGTTGTGGTATCTCTTTAGTATGTATTTGCATATCCTTAGTTTTCTCCAAATATATTTGTACCATAGTTCATCTTCTTTCTTCTTGAACTTCCATTTCTGATCCTAAAGTTTTTGCTGTGATGGAAAAGTAGGATATTGTGGGAGAGGAAATTGATGATAAATGTTACTTCAACCAACCATTGACTCATGAGTGCTTATCTTTTTGCTGCTTCTTTTTTTAATTTTTTAATTTCTCTTTTTTGATTCTGAAGTTATCATTTCAAATTTCTGATAACTGTATTTAGGGAAAAAAGAAAATTGTAACTGAGCTTTAATTTGACCACTGCCAGAGTAATGATCTGAATGTCAAGAGTTCTCAAGCGATTACAAAGTTGCTACCTTTGATGATTGGATATTTTGCTCTGTCAGTTCCTTCTGGTTTAAGCCTTTACTGGTAAGCCGTTCAATATTGTTGTTACTTGTCTCATTGAAATAATTTTCTCTACTTCTTTTCCCACCCACTGTAATTTCCTCTCATAGATTTTTGCCGTTCTCTGGTATCTGATGCAGGCTTACAAACAACATACTGAGTACGGGGCAACAGGTATGGCTGCGGAAATTGGGTGGTGCAAATAGTCCTAAGCAAATTATTGATGACAGTACAGAGAAAGAGCCAACCCAAACACTGAAGTCCATCTCCGTAGCACCACCAACCAAAAAGGTGGTTGAGAAAGAAGAGAAATTGACTCCAGAAGGGCTTCGTCCGGGTGAAAGGTTAAACAATGGCACTTTTTCTTTTTTAATCCCTGACTTGTTTTTATTTTAATCATACTTTCCTATTTTGTTCAAAATTTCCAGGTTTAAACGACTAAAGGAGCAAGAAACTCGGAAAAAAAGGCAAAGAGAGGAAGAGATAAGGAAAGCTGAGGAGGCAGCAGCTAATGGACTTCAGATTACAAATGGCAAAGTAAATAAAGAAATCACTCCACTTGAAGGGGAGACTTGGTCTTCTGACATTGATGGATTTTCCGTGAATGGTAATAATGTCAACTCAGAATTGAAGGATGACGAGAGGTCATCTGCAGATAGGGAAGAAAATCCTGATATTTTAGATGATCGCAAGAATGAAAGAAGTAATCTGCATATGGACAAAAACATTGGGAAGGTACTTTCTTTCCGTTTTTGATTTGAACTTTCTTTTGCTATCAGGTCAAAGGATCATTTGACTTTGCACCACTGCATGTCATAGTTGCATGAAGTGCTTTCATCAGATTTTTTTTTTTTCATCCGAGTGTTTATATGAATATGAACTAGAAGGGACAATACTAAGGCTTTCTGGCAAATATTGAGTTGAATTCTGGGAATATATATAGTCATTCCTTTGTTCATGATCGAAAAGGAAAGGTGTGCATTAATCAAACTGAGATCTAGATGTCGAGTCTCCGGTAAATCTAGTAGTAATTTTTGTTTCGTAGGTTGTTCTGTACTATGTAAGAAGCTTGCTGATGAAATTAAGTCAAACTAGCTGCTGGTGCTTCTACACCTTCATGTTCCTCCATTCACTCTATCGTAACCAATTAAGATGCTATTATGCAATTAAATTGCATGGGTAATGCAAAAGTGAGTTATGGTCTTAGAATGGAAATTTCTTTGATTTATTTTGATTCCATTTGCTACTAGTCGTCTAAGGAGTCACAGCATGAAATACCTTTATGTGAATTGTCTTCAAGACTGCTAATTAAGGAACCTTCATGAAGTACGGGGTTATTGCGAAAGTATAGCTACCATTGAAATGGGCAGGCCAGCATCTAGTGAGTTATACTCGGTTCATTTGCAAGACCACCACTTTAAACCATGTGGCACCCTGTAGAAAAAATACCCATAAAAATCGTCTTGATTTAAAAAGATATACAGGATACTGTAAGCTGATGCAGTGTATTGGCTAAGTCATAATTATCCACAACCAAACTAATGGCCATTTTATGGCTCTTCCGTATTTCATATTAGCACTCCCCTGTTCGTTCATCCTCTTTTATGGTTAACTTTTGCCTTCACGCCTTATCTACACATCGTGTCCTTTCACATTGTTATTTTCTGATTCATGCGTTGATTTCCAGGATTAAGTTCCTTGCTACATCTGAAAGCACAAAGACATGTTCGAGAGAAAAATAGAGAGCATGATGGCAACAACTGGGTTAGTGCAGAGAGAGGCTCTCAGTTATGATAGAGCATCTTCTCGTACTTGGTTTGTTTCGCAATATGCCTAGTCACAATTTGATCACCTTTGCTGAAGAATGTACGACCTTTGGCTGGCTGATGCATTGAAATCATATAAATTTTATTAAAGGTGAGAATGATATACAGATAGTGAGAGAGAGCTAGTGGCATTTGTAGATTCTTACGCATGCAGCTATGCAATAGGAGTTACGTCAATTATGCCCATGTTAGTGAGCTGGGAAATTCTTGTTAAAAATATATTTTTTTCGACCCCCGTTTGACACAATGCACATAGAAAGAGAGCATTTCTACAACCCTCTGTTCTATTAAATTCATAATTGGAACATCATGGCCTTCTCAACATGTAAGAGTCTCCATTCAGCAAATGTCAATGGATGCAAATGATTCAAAATTGACAATTATATTTCTAATCTTTATGCACATGACTTGTAAACAAATTATGAGAATGCTATTCCAGTGGCTTGGTTTAGTGGATATAGATAGTGTCAGTTCCTCAAAATAAGTTTTCAAATTTAAATGCTATAAAGAAATCTCATGTCTCATTTTCCTTTTGGGTTATCTCATTATAAATGTCTCATTTCATTTTAGGAATTAATTATCCATTCAAAAAGTGTGAGCTCTACTCACTTTTTAATATTTTAATTACTTTATATCTTTCTCTTAAATACCCGTACCCAAAAGAAATGAGACACTTTAAATAAAACGGATGGAGTATGTTGTTTGATCGAACATGTTACACAAAGTTTGTATGCTTTCTCTCATATCATTTGTTGGCTAATGGCTATTATTATATAAATAACAAAATTTACCCGTTATATACCTTTAAGTATAAGTTGCAGACTTCTTCGTCACAATCGTAATAACATTAATTGAAATCTACTATGATATTAATATATAAGGAAAGAGGAGGTTGAAGGCAAATAGAGATTAATCAAGTAAAGTCAAACTTATCTTGAGTGAGAGACATTTGTGGCTCATGCATGTGATCCATGATTGATCTATCACAATAGGAAATTATTTGGCCTAAAAGGATTTCTCATGATTAAGTAAATCTACCATGATAAACTTGTTTGTTTGTTGATTAATTCATATCTTGATGACTTAAAATCTATCAATGTCGATCTAAATTTTAAATTAATCAGGATCTGATAAGATAAAGGTAGTCGTTGTGGAGGCATATTTTAAATTGTTTTTAGGATTAAAAGATTCAATGATATTGGATATGTAATCAATAATATATGATTCGTTCTAATTGTTAGGATGAGATCGCTTTGTAAGGAAATTTGAAGCCCATTGGTTTCATTTTGAATTGTTTTATGTGTGATGGTTTACATTTATGAAAGAGGAGAATTTGGTGAAAGACTTGAATGCTTCTCTCTAAAGATCTAACTCAATATACCAAATAAAAATGATGCATTCCGAATTCATTATGAAATGAACCTAATATCCCAACTATCAATTAGTTTGCTATCGTTCATTTTGGGTGTTTAATTTTCATGATTAACATTTTAAAGGATTGGCTATTTGATGGATTAAATGTGTGATAAGATAATTTTTATCATCAATCATTTGTTTACTACAAAGGATTAGTGAAGGATTAAAATTAAGATAAATAATTCTACCTTTATTTGGAGGATTATTTCAATCCTACCAATATTGGTTGTATTAAAATTAATGGAAAGCAATTCAAATGATTAAAATAATCTCGGACTTTGGAATATCATCAAATATTAATCCTTAAAAGTAAACACTTGATTGGGTTTGATTAATTTTATTTATCCAACCTAATCATGTAAAGTAAAACCCACTTTGTATCCATTTCCAAATAGAAAACAATTATGTGCAAGATGATAAATCTAGAATATGTAGATATGCGAGATTTATGTAAAGCAGTAAAGAACACCAAGGCTTTTAAGTGGTTCGATCGTTAATGAGATCTACGTCCACGGAGGAGTGATTCCTCAATACTTTCACTATGTTTTGATTACAGTGAGTATAGCTAAAAGCTCTTAGTATTCAAGAAGTTGCTAACCCTTTTACCTTCAATCTAACTCATATTTATACATGTCTGAGGGCTCCTAAAGGCGTGCTCATTCCCTCCATTGGCCGGGACTCTTCCCCTGACGTGTAGGGCTCTTCCTCTCGCCTGTAGGAATGCTTCGCCTTCCGTGCGCCACGTGGAGGTGGCGCGACTCGGTTGCAGGGGCTGATTAGGGTTTGCCTTGGCTTAACCGCGTGGGCTGCTACTAATGTCGAGCCCGGCTCGTTTGGGCTGTCGGTGGGCTTGGCGGTTGGGCCATATCCCATCATAGCCCTACCCGAATAGTCGAGTAACTGCCGTGCCGAGGTGAAGCGAAGAATGCGCGTTGCCGAGGTAGGATGTTGCTCAGCTGATGTTGTCCTCGAAGGTTTCTCGATCTCTTTGGTGTCAGGATGTGATTGGGTCGCCCGGATTCGAACTGAGGTAGACGGTTTTGATGTTCTGGGCGTGCGTCGCTTGTTGGGGACCGAGCTGGAGTCGCCTGTCGTTTGACAAAGATGTCTTTGCAAAGGAAGTCAAGTCCGACACGGATAGCGACCCTGCATAGGTTACATCGAGGTCCGATCCGGGCGGCACCGCTCTTACGGAGGATGCCGAGTTCGACACGAGATGAGATGTTCTCGTGAGGCGATGTCCGTTGGTAGGACGTCGAGTCCGATCTGGATGCTCCGACTTTCGGGAAAGGCGAGTCCGACACAGGCGCCGCCTTCTTGGATGTGGAAGCGGACGGTCCGGGGTTCGAGCCGTCGAGGTCAGCGTAATCATCACACGATCGGTGGCGGTCTATCTTCCCGAAAGACGTCGTCGCGCGCGCACTCGGCGTGACGCTAGGCACTCGATAGCGGGTAGGCGTGTCGGCGTGTGGACTCCACGTCGATAGCGGGTGGCGCGTGGGAAAGTTGAAGCGGCGGAATTTTTAGGCGCCAAACATCTCATGAAAAGTAAGTATGTATTCTTCATCTTCTCCTTCGTTCGAAAATGCGGTTACGCCTCGGTTTACGGCGTGTGCCTCCGATGTAAAGGACTATATGTGCTACAACCGCTGGGTAGGTCCATAGGACTTAGTCTTGGGTCCTCCGGTATCATCGGTATGGGACGGACTTAGTGTGGGCGTGGCGGTCGAGGTTGTTGGAGGAGCTTTTCGAGATAACGAAGAATCCGTATCCGGGAGGATGCGTGGTGGTGCTGCTGCGACCGGATGATAGGTATATGCCCTCCGGAGGGTTTATTCTTGTGTATGTAGATAGTTTGATAGGTGGCCTTAGGTTTCCTTTGGCCCCAATTTTCCTTAGCTTTCGAGAATACTTTCGGATCCCATATGTCGGTGACCTCGAATTCCATTAGGTCGGTGGTTGGGCTAGGGCCATCTGCTATGGCGTTGGGGAGTTGACCTTGAGGTCTTGATGCGCTTTTAGCGTCGAGGCCATAGGAGGTGTGTATTACTGTCTCGGCGGGAAACTTAGGATAGCGGCTCCTCGAAGGTGTCCCGTTGGCGAATAGGTACTTCTTCCTGCTGGTGAGGGGTGTCAGGGTATGAGTGGGGCCTCGAGTCTGCAATGAAGGACGTGAAAATCAAGCCCACGGGCCACATGGAGGAGGTCTTGAGCAGCCTTGTGAGATTTTATCCATAAGTTTCACCGGGGCGACTGAAGAAGGCGGTGAGTGTTTATGGGTCGGAAGCGTCGGGATCGGGTGCGGGCGGGGTGAGGCATCCCATCTTCTTAGTCTTTATAAGTCGATTTTCTTTGTGCTAACACGACTTTCTTACGTCATGCGGTGAAGCTAGCAGGCAAGAGAAGGGCTAAAGATCGCCGAGTAAGGAGCCTCAGAAGAAGCGGCGGCGGTGGACCTACCAAGCGTCCGAAGAAGGTCGACGATATCAGCCAACTGATGATGGGGCCTCAGGCGGGGTCCAGCCCGGCACCGAAGTCGCGGCCTCAGGGCCGCCTCGAGCACGGGGTACCGCCCTCCAGCTCGGTCGCGCCCCTCCCCGAGGTACCAAGTTCTTCCACATTTGGATTTATCCGCTCTGCAATCTGTATTAACTGGTGTTGCTCTTTTTAGGGTGCGAGCTCGGTGATGGGGGGCCACAGGCGTCTTCTTTGGGGGCCTGCATTCGCCACGGGCTGGTCGTGAGAGCTCGGCCCGGTATGGATTGGGGCGGGAGCTTCTGCTGCGCAGGCGGATCTTGATGCCGCCGTGGCGGCTTCTGGAGGGCGAGGCCGCAGAGGCTGCGAGGTCGGGAGGGCTGCTGCTGAGGCCGCCCTTAAGAAGAGGGCTTGGGCACTGGAGGCCGCCCGAGGGGAGCTCGAAGAGGTTCGCGAGGAGGTGGCCGGGGTGAAGAAGGAGCTCGCGGACGAGAGGGGTGCTCGGCTGGCCGATCAGGGACCCCTGCCGAGGGCCTTTGCCAATAAGCTCATCGAGTCGGAGAGTTTCTCGGGCTTTATCGCCGAACTTGCCACCGTGCTCAAGCCCATCTGAGGGATTCGTAATGTCTAAGTGCTGAGCCGACTCAACCCGGTAATAAAGGGTAAGTCGACATTCTTTCTCTAGTGGAATGATCGAATGTTTATAAATTAATTTATGTTACGGGGTGAACATAAGATAATTAATTTATTTGAGGCCGTCTTTATTCCTTGCATTTGATCCACAGGTGGCCCATCCAGGCCCATTACTCTTGGAAGAAATCGGCGCCCCTACTACTCTCGAAGGAAAGATTTTATTCTCTTTATCCTGAGGATATTATTATATTTATGGTATCGCATAGATCCTTTCCATATAAGATTATGGTAATAATCCGAGTATGGAAATAATCACGAGTATGGAAATAATCCTAAGATTATGGTATTTTTCCATATAGGATTATGGTAATGTCCATATAGGATTATGGTAATTTCTATATGGGATTAAGGTAGTGCATTATAAATATAAGGTATGAGATAAAGTCTAGACTAATGCTTAAGTATTGAGAGCAAATTTTCGTCCACTCCATAAGAGAGGCTCTCGAAAATTTGGCTAGGGTTTAGGGTGATTTCTTGTAGTATTCTCCATAGATCGTCCTCACTCGACGTTGGAGATTGGGCATCCGGGATACAGTCCAGAAGGTCAAAGCACGAGTCTCGACCGTTCGATCCGTTCATCTCGTTCCATCGACCTCTTCAGATCCAAAGGTAAACACGTGAAAACCCCTACGTGTTGCGATTTAATTATATAGGCGCATCTTGGGTTTATAATCAATGTATGGTGAATTAAACACCCAAGATGGATCCTCGGGCGAGGTTAACATATGTTTTCCTTGATTGGTATCGAGCACGGGATCGAGAATCTTGGCTCATTGGATTAATTCACGTTTGATTATTACGTGCGTTTTAATAATTGTGGATCATCGTTCATCGTGGCTCGTTTATTGTTTTTGTTGGTTTTGTTTTACACCACGAGAAAATCCGTGGTTAGATTAGATTTTATTATGTAAATCTTATACGTAAAAGAAGAACGAAGCGAAAGAGCGAAGAAGCGAAGCGACGGAAAAAACAGTCTCTTTGTCATCTGGGTGGTTTCTCGCGGCGAGCCTCGCGATCGCGAGGGCGATCGCGAGGGCTGCGGCGGCGAAGCAGCGTTCTCGCGAGATCCTGGCGCTAGCGGCGAGCTTCGCGATCGCGAGATTACCGCGAGGCGGCGTGCGAGCTAGCGGGCGGCAGGCGCGCGTTCGCGCGAAACCCGCGCGCAGCGGCGAGACTTCATGATCGCGGTTTCGGCGGCTGGCGGCAGCGTCTCGGCGAGCGTTCGGCGCTCGGGCGGTGGCGCGTGTGTACGCTCGTCGGGCGACCGCGAGGTAGCCGCGAGGACAGCGAACGCGGTGACGGCGGTGCGGGGCGGTGGGCCTTGCCCTAGCGGGCGGCCTGATTGAACCGACCCGGCCCGGACCCGTTTTCAGATTTTCGGTCCGTGCGGGTGCGCGAGGCCCGTTGTTGAATCGGTCCGTGCGGTGCGCGAGGCCCGTTTTCGAAGTTTAATTACGTACTTTGTAAATCTATGTAATAGATTAGATTTAAATGTGCGGGTTTCACGATTGGGCGCGATGAGCGTTTTATTTTATTTTATCGTTCATATGCATATCGTGGATGTTTAAATTATCCGGTAGCATGCTATGTATGTTTATATTACGTTGACAAACCTTTAAGTGTTTTACGTAATTGGATGCGCATAGTAAGCATGCTAGGTTTATCGCGTTTATCAAGCATATTTTAGAATTACTGCGAGCATGTTTTACATGTTGAGTTCTATAGAAAAGCATGCTAGGATTACGTGATGCATGGACAAACCTTTTGAATAAAAAGACTAAGCAAGCAACCCGACATATTAATTTTCAAATTAAAATGTCGAGACCTCACTTTTGATCTCTAAACAAAGTGAGGCCTTGCTTGTGAGTGGCGATCCACAGCGTGGCTTGCTTGCCTTGTTTATCATAAGTTTGTTAGATGAGATTTCTAAATAAAACATTTTAAATCTATTGAGAAGTGGGAGTTTCATGTGTGGCGTCCACAGCGCGTGGCTTGCATGTGCGATTTTCATAAGTTCTCTAGAGATAGATATAAAATGAGATAACAAAAAATTTGAATTGGAAGAGGTATGGTCAGGTGAGTATACCAATTCTAAAATTCATCTTCTATTTATTAAAATTGTGGTCATTGCTTAGACATCACCTCAGTACAACTTCCATGAAGTCCTTCTTGCGATAGTGATGTGGTCAGTAAGGTCAATCATTAATTTCATTTGTCATAAGGATAAGTTGACATGGATTGAAATTAAATGACTAAAAGGTATATTTTAGTGCAGTCGGGGGTTCGTAATAGCGTCCATCGCGTGGCTTGCATGTGAGATTCCTTGGGCGATTGGAGGTTTCAATTAATATTGTTTTATCAAAAGGTTACAATATTATTGTTCACAATTATTTGCGATCGTGTGCTTATGTGTTTTACATTATCGTTTGAGATATGTCTCTTCGCCGATTATCAATATGCTCGCGCAAAATCCGTTATCGGTCCAATTTTATCAGTGGAAGCGAAACATGGAATATGTTCTTATCATTGAAGAACACATGTTTGTTCTCACTACTCCTAAACCCGATGCCACTTCTTGTGGCGTCGACTAATGGCGGCGAGTCGGCGGACTTTGGAATAAGTCGAACAATATGGCTAAATACTATATGATGACTACGATGTCCAAGGCTTGCATTGCGACATCGATCGATGGTGAGCCGGTGATATTTGGTCAAGTCTCGAGGTAAGTTTGGGCGGTCGGATCGGACATTCGACTTCCACACAATGAGAGAAATCTTGGCGTGTAAGATGGAAGAAGGAAGTTCGGTCCATGAACATGTCTCCCATGACTCATCTCATGGATAGTCTTGATCGGTTGGGAGGAGGTATTGACGGTGACGAGTCGATATCATCCTCAATACCTGCCCAAGTCTTTTGAGAACTTTCGGCGTGAATGCGATCATGAGCAAGACCGAGTTTACACTTAGTCGGTTGCTTAATGATCTCGTTCTTTGCGGAAGGAGTTATGGGCAAAGGGCACATGCTCTTGCTAGCACATCTAAGGGCCCAAAATTTTCATCGCAAAATGGAAATAGAAAAAGGGTACCAAAGGTGGTAGAAAAGGAAATAGTGGGAGTAATGGGAGCAACAACATGGTTGCCAGGAGGCTTGAAGAAGCGAAGGAGAAGGCAAGTGCTTCAAGTGCGGTGGGCCGGGCGTTGGAGGCCAGTGCCCTATGCTCGAGGCTCAGTCGCCGTTTGCTTTAGTGGCGAAACATGTTTAGCGACTTGTTCTACCCGTTCTTGGGTAGTAGATCTGGTAATGATCATGTTTGTTACACCTTGCGGGGGTTCTGCGGACAAGGGGCTGTTTGATGGCGAGATAACGATCTCCATGGGCAACATGGCGAAAGTCAAGCTGTTGCGTTGGAGATGTTCTTTATGTTTTGGGACAACAGTTTTAGTTTTGAAGGCGTTTTATATGTGCGGATTTTGGTGGAACCTTGTTCTGTTTGAAATTATTTACTCATGGATATTACATTATTTTTGATAGTGGTGTTTCTATCATAAGAAATGACGAAGTTATACGTGTTGGCACCTTATATAATTAAGCTTTATACTATTTACGCAAAACATAATACCTATAACTATGTTGCATCTTTATCAAACCCAAAAAGAAAGTTTTCTTATGAAGATGACTCTACTTTTCTCTGGCATCTTAGATTAGGTCACATCAATCTAAATAGGATCCAGGCGGCTAAGAATGGAGCGTTGGGTGATCTCACGGTTACTCGGTTCCCGGTCTGCGAATCTGTATAGAAGGTAAGATGTCGACGGAACCTTCAAAGCGAAGGGTTATAGAGCGAAAGAAATGTTGGAGTTAGTCCATTCGACTGTGTGGACCAATGTCCACACAAGCTCGTGGAGAATGCAGTATTTTGTCACTTTCATTGACCATTACTCAGAGTGCGGATACATATACGCTTGCGCAAGTGCGAATGCTTTGAGAAATTCAAAGAGTTTAAAGGCGGAAGTGGAGCGAAGCTAGGTAAAGTATCAAGTCGCTGCTGATGCGATCGCGTTGGCGAATACCTCGATGTGAGTTTATGGACTATCTAGTGAAGTGTGGGATTACATCGGCGCACTTCACCGAGCACACCACTGACAAAATGGTGTGTCGGGCGAAGAAATAGGACTCTTTTAGAAATGGTGAGATCAATGATGAGCTATGCAACATTGCCTATTTCGTTACGGGGTATGCCTTGGAGGCGGCGGCATACTTGCTAAATCTAGTACCGTCAGTCGGTCGAAAAAACCCCTTTCGAGTTGTGGTTTGGTATGAAGCCCGGTTTAAGCCACATAAGGATATGGGCGATCCGGCACGTGTCTTTGAACAAGAAGGCGACAAGTTGGAGGCTAGATCGGCGCAAAGGCATTTATTGGCTATCCTAGAGGAGCGAAGGTGGTTTATTCTATAGTCTAAGGATCGGAAGGTCATTATTAGCACTAATGCTCGATTCTTGAAGAGGACTACATGAAAATCATAAGTCCAAAGTTGAAATCATTCTTGAGAATTAGAAGATGATCGTGTTCCACCTGGATTAGGCGAAGGTGCGAGATGTCGAGTCTAGTGGGAGGGATCGACACGGATACTTCAAGAAATTGAAGTGGGTCGAGTTCCCTTGGAGATACCGACCGTCAAGTGGTGCTACCCAGACAAGTTATGCAAGTTAGAGAACCACAAATATCTGCACCCACCGTTGCCATTGTGCTGTAGAACCTCGTCGTAGTGGGAGGTTGTTCGTCAACCCGGCGATTTATGTTCGTGGGTGAATCTTGGTTTAGTCGTGAGACGAACATGCAATAATCGACCCATGCACATACTGAAAGGCGTCTGAAGATATTGATGCAAGATCATGGCACACCGCTATGGACTTAGAAATGGAGTCCATACTGACTATGGATGTATATGAAAGACACCTCTACGGATGGCGAGGAAGCCGTAGGTAGTAAGTGGATATCAAGAGGAAGAGAGATCCGATGGAGGTTTGACTTTTAAAGCCGGGCTTGTGGCGAAAGGGTACACTCAGTTGAGGGCATCGATTTCGATGAGACCTTTTACTGTAGCAATGCTCAAGTCCATCGAATTCTTACGGCCATAGCGACCCACTTGAACTAGAGGTTTGGCAAATGGATGTTAAAACCGCTTTTCTAAGCGGTTACCTTGAGGAAGGTAGAGACATCTATGTCGACAACACGAAGGTTATGTGGTAAAGGGTGAAGAGCATCTAGTATGGAAGCTTAAGAAGTCCATTTATGGACTTAAGCGAACCTCGATCATGGAACTTACGCTTTGGCGAGGTAGTAAAGTCCTATGGATTTACCCGGTTGCTAGCGAGAGTTGTGTGTATCGGTTAGATGTCAGCGGTGATGTGGTATTTCTTGCACTTTATGTAGATGACATCCTTCTAGTTGGCAACAACGTGAGTGCATTATCGAGGCGTAAAGAGTTGGCTATCCGATCGGTTTCAAATGAAAGACTTAGGAGATCGCGTACATTCTTGGGATCAAGGTTTACAGAGATCGCGAGAAGAAAATATTGAGCTTATCTCGGGCGTCTTACATTGATCTTGTGATTACTCGTTTTAGTATGCGAGACCGCGAAAGGTTGCTACCTTTCGGACATGGCGTTCCTTTATCTAAAGCATGATCACCTATATTTGCAAAGGAGATAGAGAAATGAGACAAGTTCCTTACGCTTGCCGTAGGAAGTCTCATGTCGCAATGCTATGCTGCGAGGCCGATATACGCTATGCGGTAGGCATAGTAGCTAGATATCGATCTAACCTGGACAAGCTCATTGGATTGCGATGGCATATACTCAAGTACACGAAAAGGACTCGAGATTATAGGCTGGTTTACCATGCGAGATAGTCTAATGCCTTTGGGTTATCTGACTCGGTTTCAAGTGACCGTGATGAGAAAAAGTCGACCTCGGGCTATGTGTTTACCTTGGGAGGTGGGCCGTATCTTGGCGGTCAAAGCGGCGATGCATTGCGGACTCTACCATGGAAGCGAATATGTAGGCTGCGGAGGCTTCTAAGGAGGCTGTATGGTTCAAGAACTACCTCATGGATCTAGGTGTGGTACTGGTTTGCCCAGAGTATCATAGTTTCTTGTGATAACTCGGTGCGATGGCAAACTCGAAGGAACCACGGACCCTGAAGCGACAAAACACATAGAGAGAAAGTACCATGTCATACGAGAAATCGTAAGGCGAGGTGGCGTCTTGATCGAAAAGATTGATCTGACGGAAAATCTAGCGGATCCATTCACGAAGAGCTGCGCATAAAAGTCTACGATGGACACGTTAGAGGACTTGGATTGCGCGCAATGGCACCCACTTAGAAAGGAAACTTTTGTATAAGTGGGAGAAGCAAAGTGATGGTTGTTTGTAATAGCTAGTAGAAAGACACATTGTATACTAAAGGTTGCTTTAGTATAAGTGGGAGATTGTTGGATTTGTATCTTGAAAGCGGTTTGGTTGAGCTTGTATACAATGTTTCTATTACCACTATTACAATCTCCTATCGATTTGAATACTTGATTGCATATATCGTGTCCCTTATCTCATATATAAGTTAGATCATACGGTGTGTAGAAGATCACGAGTGCATGTATGATTGGTCGAGCAATGAGATATAAAAGTTTCTGGTGAGACAACTTAAGGACGAGTTGTCGGTTTGAGGCTGCGACATAGATAAGAAGTGACTTGACTTAGTTACTTGTCTGTCTTTGATGCGTCTCTGACGTATTGAAGGATCTCGATGAGATGTGTTCTTCTTCGACCGTCGTGAAGAACCGAGATCTCGATGACTTCGATGATCTAAACCTCGATAAGGTATTAGGTGAGTATGAGTTCTTGACCATCACTTTGACTTGTTATGAGTGAGGGTTATATGTTCTAACCAAAATTCTCCGCATCTTGGGTGGTGGCGGTGCTTGTATGTCACGCTAGTTATCATGTCAGTCACCGTATCCGTTAAGGATGATGGCGTCCCTTAAGGAGCTCAAAGGTTTATTGTACTAAACCCTGCGGTTGAGTTAACTCAAGTACAATAATAAGGTTGAGTGGTACTACTTAAGGAAATGAAGTTATTAATCGTTTTAGCGATCAGTTGCTAGAAATGATTAATGGACGTTCGATATCTTAAATACGAGGATTCGTAATGTCTAAGTGCAAGCCGACTCAACCGGTAATAAAGGGTAAGTCGACATTCTTTCTCTAGTGGAATGATCGAATGTTTATAAATTAATTTATGTTACAGGGTGAACATAAGATAATTAATTTATTTGAGGCCCATCTTTATTCCTTGCATTTGATCCCAATTTGGCCCATCCAGCCCATTACTCTTGGAAGAAATCGGCGCCCCTACTACTCTCAAAGGAAGATTTTATTCTCTTTATCCCACAAGGATATTATTATATTTATGGTATATGCATAGATCCTTTCCATATAAGATTATGGTAATAATCCGGAGAGTATGGAAATAATCACGAGTATGGAAATAATCCTAAGATTATGGTATTTTCCATATAGGATTATGGTAATGTCCATATAGGATTATGGTAATTTCTATATGGGATTAAGGTAGTGCATTATAAATATAAGGTATGAGATAAAGTCAGACTAATGCTTAAGTATTGAGAGCAAATTTTAGTCCACTCCATAAGAGGCTCTCGAAAATTTGGCTGGGGTTTAGGGTGATTTCTTGTAGTATTCTCCATAGATCGTCCTCACTCGGCGTTGGAGATTGGGCATCGGGATCTGATCCGGAAGGTCAAAGCACGAGTCTCGACCATTCGATCCGTTCATCTCGTTCCATCGACCTCTTGAGATCGAAGGTAAACACGTGAAAACCCCTACGTGTTGCGATTTAATTATATAGGCGCATCTTGGGTTTATAATCGATGTATGGTGAATTAAACATCGAGATGGATCCTCGGGCGAGGTTAACATATGTTTTCCTTCGGTGTCGGATCACACAGGGGAAGGCTGGCGGCCGCCATGCGACTTCGACAAGGTCGAGCACGGTGGACCGAGGTCGACCTCAAAAGCGAACAAGGCTTACGCCGGGTGATCTCGGGGTTGGCTCCTTCCGGTCTTTGGAGGCCTGGCGTCGATCGATCCTTTGACGGTGAGGTCGTCGCCCGGTCTAAGGAGGATGAAGATCCTAGCTCCGGGAACTACTTGCGAGGTGCGGGCGGGCGAGGAGGAGGAGGAGGAGGAGGAGGAGGAGGAGGAGGAGGAGGAGGAGGAACGAGCTCGAGCTTCACTCCCAAGGGGCCTTACCTGCTGCAGCAGAAGTGCAGTGGAGGCCGGCGAGCCAGGCAAGAGCTGGTCGGTGGGCTAATGTAATAGGTTGAGCTATAGGGTCGATAGGTGTTGGTTGTATCTTGAAAGCGGTTTGGTTGAGCTTGTATACAATGTTTCTGTTACCACTATTACAATCTCTATCTGAATTGAATACTTGATTGCATATATCGTGTCCCTTATCTCGTATATAAGTTAGATCATACGATTGTGTAGAAGATCACGAAGTGCGTATGATTGGTCGAAGCTTAATGAGATATAAAAGTTTCACTGGTGAGACAACTTAAGGGCGAGTTGTCGGTTTGAGGCTGCGATATAGATAAGAAGTGACTTGACTTAGTTGCTTGTCTATCTTTGATGCGTCTACGGCGTATTGAAGGATCACGATGAGATGTGTTCTTCTTCGACCGTCGTGAGGAACCAAGATCTCGGTGACTTACGATGATCTAAACCTCGATAAGGTATTAGGTGAGTATGAGTTCTTGACCATCACTTTGACTTGTTATGAGTGAGGGTTATATGTTCTAACCAATTCTCCGCATCTTGGGTGGTGGCGATCTTGTGTGTCACGCTAGTTATCATGTCAGTCAAGTATCCGTTTAGGATGATGGCGTCCCTTTAAGGAGCTCGAAAGGTTTATTGTACTAAACCCTGCGGTTGAGTTAGCTCGAGTACAATAATAAGGTTGAGTGGTACTACTTAAGAAATGAAGTTATTAATCGTTTTAAGCGGTTAGATTGCTATAAATGATTAATGGACGTTCGATATCTTAAATACGAGGATTCGTAATGTCTAAGTGCAAGCCGACTCAACTTCGGTAATAAAGGGTAAGTCGACATTTATTCTCTAGTGGCATGAATAAATGTTTATAAATTAATTTATGTTCGGGTGAACATAAGATAATTAATTTATTTGAGGCCCATCTTTATTCCTTGCATTTGATCCAGGTGGCCCATCCGGGCCCGTTACTACAATTAAAATGGCGCCCTTCCAAGCTCTCTATGGTAATGATTTTATTCTCTTTATCCTATAAGGATATAATTATATTTATGGGATATGCATGGATCCTTTCCTTATGGGATTATGGTAATGCATTATAAATATAAGGTAAGAGATAAAGTCTAGGTTAATCTTCATATTGACAAGAGCTTTATTTTGAAAATACTAGGGTTCTCCTTAGAAAATTTTCGAGAATTATAGTGAGCTTGAGGGTGATTTTACGTAGTATTCTCCATAGATCGTCCTCGCTCGGCGTTGGAGATTGGGCGGCCGGGATCTGATCCGAAGGTCAAAGCACGAGTCCGATCCGTTCATCTCGTTCCATCGACCTCTTGAGATCAAGGTAAACACGAGAAAACCCTGCGTGTTGCGATTAATTATATAGGCGCATCTAGGTTTATAATCGATATATGGTGAATTAAATATCGAGATGGATCCTCGGGCGAGGTTAATATAAGTTTTCCTACAATTGGTATCGAGCACAGGATCGAATCTTGGCTCTGTTGGATTAATTCACGTTTGATTATTACGTGCGTTTTAATAATTGTGGATCTTGTTGGTTGTATCTTGGCGGTTTGGTTGAGCTTGTATACAATGTTTCATGTTACCACTATTACAATCTCATATCGATTTGAATACTTGATTGCACATATCATGTCCCTTATCTCATATATAAGTTAGATCATACAATGTGTAGAAGATCACGAAGTGCGTATGATTGGTCAAGCTTAATGAGATATAAAAGTTTCCTGTTGAGGCGACTTAAGGGCGAGTTGTCGGTTTAGAGTGCGATATAGATAAGTGACTTGACTTAGTTGCTTGTCTATCTTTGATGCGTCTACGGCGTATTGAAGGATCACGGATGAGATGTGTTCTTCTTTCGACCGTCGTGAAGAACCAAGATCTCGGTGACTTACGATGATCTAAACCTCGATAAGGTATTAGGTGAGTATGAGTTCTTGACCATCACTTTGACTTGTTATGAGTGAGGTTATATGTTCTAACCAATTCTCCGCATCTTGGGTGGTGGCGATCTTGTATGTCACGCTAGTTATACATGTCAGTCACCGTATCCGTTTAGGATGATGGCGTCCCTTAAGGAGCTCAAAGGTTTATTGTACTAAACCTGCGAGGTTGAGTTAGCTCGAGTACAATAATAAGGTTGAGTGGTACTACTTAAGGAAATGAAGTTATTGTCGTTTAAGCGATCAGTTGCTATAAATGATTAATGGACGTTCGATATCTTAAATCTGAGGATTCGTAATGTCTAAGTGCAAGCCGACTCAACTTGGTAATAAAGGGTAAGTCGACATTCTTTCTCTAGTGGCATGATCGAATGTTTATAAATTAATTTATGTTACAGGTGAACATAAGATAATTAATTTATTTGAGGCCCATCTTTATTCCTTGCATTTGATCCACAGGTGGCCCGTCCGGCCCGTAGCTCGAAAATCGGCGCCCTAGTAGCTCTCTATGGCGAGATTTTATTCTCTTTATCCACAAGGATATAATTATATTTATGGTATATCATAGATCTTTCCATATGAGATTATGGTAATAATCACGAGTATGGAAATAATCACGAGTATGGAAATAATCCTAAGATTATGGTAATATTCCATATAGGATTATGATAATTTCCATATAGGATTATGGTAATTTCCATATGGGATTAAGGTAGTGCATTATAAATATAAGGTATGAGATAAAGTCTAGGTTAATGCTCACATATTGACAACAAGATTTTGGCCCCTCATGGTTCTCTTGAGAGGATTTTTGAAAATAGTGAAGAGAGCATAGGGTGATTTTCGAAGCATTCTCCATAGATCGTCCTCGCTCGGCGTTGGAGATTGGGCGGCGGGATACATTCGGAAGGTCAAAGCACGAGTCCGATCCGTTCGATCCATTCATCTCGTTCCATCGACCTCTTGGATCAAAGGTAAACACGTGAAAACCCTACGTGTTGCGATTTAATTATATAGGCGCATCTAGGTTTATAATCAATATATGGTGAATTAAACACCAAGATGGATCCCGGGCGAGGTTAACATATGTTTTCCTACAATTGGTATCGAGCACATGATCGGAATCTTGGCTCTGTTGGATTAATTCACGTTTGATTATTCGTGCGTTTAATTAATTGTGGATGCATCGTTCATCGTGGCTCGTTTATTGTTTTGTTGGGTTTTGTTTTACACCACGAGAAAATCCGTGGTTAGATTAGATTTTATTATGTAAATCTTATACGTAAAAAAACGAAGACGAAAGAGCGAAGAGCGAAGCAGCGGGAAAAGCAGGACTCTCGGCGATCATCGGGCGGTTTCTCGCGGCGAGCCTCGCGATCGCGAGGCGATCGCGAGGGCGTGACGGCGGCGGGCGCGTTCTCGCGCGAGATCCTGGCACCTAGCGGCGGCGGCGGTCGCGAGATTACCGCGAGCTCTGCGGTCGTGCGAGCTAGCGGGCGGCAGGCGCGCGTTCGCGCGAGAATCCGGCGCAGCGGCGAACTCGCGATCGCGGTTTCGGCCGGCTGGCGATGGCGTCTCGGCGAGCGTTCGGCGCTCGGGCGGTGTACGCGTATACGCTCGTCGGGTCGCGATCGCCTTAGCGACCGCGAGGTAACCCGCGAGGACAGCGGCGGCGGCGGACGATGGGTGGGCGGCGGCGGCACTTGCCTAGCGGCCCGGCCCGGCAGATTGGGCGACCGGCCCGACCCGTTTTCAGATTTTCGGTCCGTGCGGGTGCGCGAGGCCCGTTGTTGAATCCGGTCCGTGCCCGGGTGCGCGAGGCCCGTTTTGAAGTTTAATTACGTACTTTGTAAATCTATGTAATAGATTAGATTTAAATGTGCGGGTTTCACGATTGAGCGCGATGAGCGTTTTATTTTATTTTATCGTTCATATGCATGTCGTGGATGTTTAAATTATCGATGGCATGCTATGTATGTTTATATTACGTTGACAAACCTTTAAGTGTTTTACGTGGTGGATGCGCATAGTAAGCATGCTAGGTTTATCGCGTTTATCAAGCATATTTTAGAATTACTGCGAGCATGTTTTACATGTTGAGTTCTATAGAAAAGCATGCTAGGATTACGTGATCTGCATGGACAAACCTTTTGAATAAAAAGACTAAGCAAGCAACCCGACAAATTAATTTTCAAATTAAAATGTCAAGACCTCCACTTTTGATCTCTAAACAAAGTGAGGCCTGCTGTGAGTAGCGTCCACAGCGTGGCTTGCTTGCCTTTATTTATCATAAGTTTGTTAGATGAGATTTCTAAATAAAACATTTTAAATCTATTGAGAAGTGGGAGTTTCATGTGTGGCGATCACAGCGTGGCTTGCATGTTCGATTTTCATAAGTTCTCTAGAGATAGATATAAAATGAGATAACAAAAATTTGAATTGGGCGGTATGATCAGGGTGAGTATACCAATTCTAAGAATTCATTTCTATTGTTAAAATTGTGGTCGATGCTTAGACATCACCTCAGTACAACTTCATGAAGTCCTTCTTGCGATAGTGATGTGGTCTAGTAAGGTCGATCGTTAATTTCATTTGTCATAAGGATAAGTTGACATGGATTGAAATTAAGCGACTAAAAGGTATATTTTAGTGCAGTCGGGGGTTCGTATGGCGTCCACAGCGTGGCTTGCATGTGGGATTCCTTGGGCGATTGGAGGTTTCGAGACATGTCTCTTATGTGTTTACATTATCGTTTGAGATATGTCTCTTCGCCGATTATCAATATGCTCGCACAAAATCCGTTATCCGGTCCAATTTTATCAGTGGAAGCGAAACATGGAATATGTTCTTATCATTTGAAGAACACATGTTTGTTCTCACTACTCCTAAACCCGATGCCCTTCTTGCGCGTCGACTAATGGCGGCGAGTCGGCGGACTTTGGAATAAGTCGAACAATATGGCTAAATCTATATCTTTGACTACTATATCGATTTTGTTTTATCTCTACATGCGGTGCATGATTACGAGATCCCGAAGGAAGAAATTATTCCTTGGATCTTGAGATTGAAAGATCACATAAGAGAGAGAAAGAAAGACAGCGAGCGATGGCGGACGAGGCGACCTCGAGGCCATGATAGGATGGCGAGATGGAGAGATGTTAGCGACAATGCAGCGCCAGCTGGCGTTGAATAATCGAATGGGCGGATGGGTGGTCGACACGGCCACACCGCTCAACCACGTATACGGGCCACCTACGGATCGGTTCGAGGTGGAGGTGGAGGCGAGCGTCGATGCCGATAATTTTGAGTTAAAGCACGCCTCATCGGCATGATACAAGCGAGCGGTTTGGGGAGGGTCGCTGAAGACCCCAATGCTCACTTGGGCGTTCTTGGATATATGCGATACTATCAAGCGAGCGGTGCTTGGTGATACCATCCGGATGCGGATGTTGGATTTTTTTGAGGTCAAGCGAAAGGCGGTTCGAAGCTTGGGCGGATCGAGAATTATCACGTGGGAGCAGCTACGTGAAAATTTACGTCTAAATATTTTCCACGCCAGGCTCGGAAGATCATTGCGAGATCTCCATTTTCACGGTTGGGAGATGAGTCATTGTTCGAGCACGGGGGCGATTCGAAAACTGCTCATAGTGTCCGGCATGGGTTTCACACGAGCGACAAGTGACACAATTTTATAGTGGACTCAATGCTAACACCGGAGCATTGTTGATCGTCGTAGGAGGATGCTGCTCAATCGTGGAATAGGCGAGCGTTGAGAATAATTGAGGAGATGGCATCCAGCGATTATCGATGGCCGATGGAGGCGGCCGATCGGAAGAGTGGGCTGCTTTGTAGAGTTGGATGACAAGTATGATGATTTATTGGAGAAATTTACATCTTTGCGGAAGATGCGGCCAGGAGGAAGGGCGGATGGTGTGGCCATGGCGCGAATATCGAGGAGGTTGATTTTTGAACCAAAGGAGTAAGGGCAGGGGAATCGGTGGGAATCAGCCTATCATCCCAACAATAGGAATCATCCCAATTTTCCTATGCTAGCAGCAGAATGCTCGACAATCACCACAGGTTTCTTTGTTAATAATGGAATGATTGTGGAGCCCAGAAGCGAGCATTGAGGATATGATGCAACAATTGTTGGCGAGCAATCGTGAGATAACGAATCACCAACAAATGGTGGCTCGGCAAAATATTGAGATCCGGACTTGGGAATAGGATGAGCAGCTACGGAGAATCGATCAGCGCCATCAATAATACGGTGATAGCCATGGGAAAACAATTGAAGATGTTGGAGAACCAAGTGGGGCAAATGGCTAATGAGATATTTGGGATGCTGCTGAGCGAGGTCGATTCCCAAGCAACAGAGCAAAATCGAAGAATCATACTCATCCGAATCGGTGTAATGCAATTTATTTGAGGTGGAGCTTCATACATAAATCATCCAGATGCGAAAGGGAAGAAGAGAATTATACATCGAAGGAAGAAACTCACACTCTCGAGAAGGCATGAAAGCTTGGGTCGCGAGTCTCGGTCGCGATCACAATCCATGAGGCAAGCCTCGCTGAGAAGAATGATTTCCTCGCGACCGTCATCGCGACAAAGAATCGCGAGCACGATGCGAGGCGAAGGAGAGCACCTCGCGAGAAGCCATCGCGAGGAATCATCATGACTACGGTCGCAAAGTCGACGAGAGAACACCTCGCGACTAACCATCGCGAGGAACCATCATGACTCGCCTGCGGGGAGGCGAAGGAGGCGCCTCGCGAGCGAAAGGCGTCTCGCGGCGAAGAAGAAGATTCGCGAGAGAGTAGCACATGATCAACGATGCTTCCAAAGCCTCTGCCCGTTTCGGGCGTTTTAGGAAAGCGAAATATGATGAAATGCGCTCGCTTCAAGAGATATTCGAAAGTGAACATTAATCTTCCTCTTTTGATGCGCTCGGAATATGCCGGATCGTCAAATTTCTCAAGGATGCATTGGCGAATAAGAAAAGTTGGGAAAATTTGGCGTGTCAGGGCATATTCGGGCGCGTCAAGGAAGGAAGATTAATGTTCACTGGAATATCTCTTGAAGCGGCGTACTCATCATGTTCGTTTCCTAAGCGCTCGAAGCGGGCTGAGGCTTTGGAAGCATCGATCATGTGCTGCTCTCTCTCGATCTTCTCGCGGCGCGCTGCGCGGCGCTCCTCTCGCGGTGGCTCGCGATGATGTTCGCGATGGTTGTCGCGGTGTTCTGTCGGTTTCGCGACCGTGGCTCGCGATGATTCGCGATGACTCGCGGGTGCTCTCGATCTTCGCATCGGTGCTCGCGATTCTTTGTCGCGATGGCGTGTCGCGAAATCGTTCTTCGGCGAGGCTGCCTCGCGGTTGTGATCGCGACCGAGACTCGCTTTCGAGCTTGTGCCGGCGGTGTGATTCTTCTTCGCCGTATAATTCTCTTCTTCGTACTCCGGATGATGTTATGTATGAAGCTCTCAAATAAATGCATTACGATTCGGAGGGTATGATTCTTCGATTTTGCTCGATGTTGCTGGGAGGTGACTACTGACTGCATCCGCTCTCGTGGCCATTGCCCTTGGTTCTCAACATCTTACTTGTTTTCGAGGGCTATCACCAACAACAACGCCAAAATTTGATCGCTAATAATCCTACCAAATAAATGATAGTAAAGCGACAAGTATATATATATCGTATCCACGGGATTGCGACTCGAGAACACGACAAGTAATTAACACGAATCTTTATTATTATCCGGGCAACAAATTATCGAGAGAAAATAATAAAACTAGACTCGAAAATAAAGATAGGAATAAAACTTCGGATATAAAGGCGATCCTAGGGATGTACTTAACCTAACCAAATTCACACAATTTACCTATTAATCATTCACCAATTTAATCCACATTCATATGAAGGATCACTAATGTAACTATAGTTTCGCCGGGACAACCTATAGTAGTAGGTTAGCCTAAACTCTATCTCCGTCGGGTCTCAAGAGAAGTAAGCTAATTACAAAAGCACACAAAGATTTAACCTCCTCTGACTCACTATCTCAAAGTCGGGTCTCAAGGCAAAAGCGTATTATAAATTCCGAAATCGATTATCGATTAATTAGCCAAGACATCAATCACATAACTAGCATGCGTCGATATTGGCGATTACCAACACATGAGAATTAAACCCAAAATTATAAATCATGAATGGGACGGCAAAACAGTATCAACAGATTAATTATATAAATCTAGTTAGACATACAAACCCTAGGATCAATACGAAATTTAGCTACGCATAATTAAAATAACAAAACAATAAATAAATAAGAATAACATAAACTGAATTTAAATAAATAAAACCGTAGAATTCCGCGAAGAACAATTGTAGCGACTTGAATTCGGAAGAAAAACCGAATTCTAAAACTAAACTATGAAATTGGAATGAAAATATTTAAAGAAAAAGCTAAACTAAATTTATCTAGAAAAGGATTTGCAAAAGAAAATAAAGAAGAAATTGTGTTCTGCTCTGGAATGGTGTCTTTAACTCTTGCATCTATCTCCCTATTTATAATAAATTGCTAGCTCCCTTTTCTCGTCAATTCCCAATCCTTCTCGATTACGATTTGAATTATACTCGAACTAGATGTCTCGCGCATGAATCTCTCCCCAATGTATACGCTTGTGTATACATATATATTCGCAACCTATTGCCTCGCGGCGTGTTGGCCACCTTAGGTAGCGAAGGAGGCGCGAAGGCATTCAAAGTGCTGAAATTTCGGCCTTCCTCGCGACCCGGCATCGCGACCAGCGGTCGCTAGGTCATGACTCGGTTCGCAGGCGTAATTCCCTCTTGTAGCGACCGCGCGTTCGCTCCGTTCTCTCGTCCGGACTCCGGTGCGATCCGTTTGCGCCTATGGACTCCTATCGAGATGATCTTTAACATAGTAAACTTTGAAAATCCACATTTGTCAAATCCATTATGTCATATTCAACGTCTTTTCAAGCAGTTCTTGCGCGCGAGCTTGCGATTGAGCTATTGATTCCTCTTTATCGTGATCCACCTTTTGACATTAAAACCTATGCTAAAATGACATGAAATACACACGGCATAATATCTTCCAAGGTAAACATAAATATATCAAAGACAACTCAAAGATCACTTATCACTTAGAAAGCGAAGCGAATAAAGCGCATAAATCATGTAAAAATGAGGCTTATCAACTCACAAACTTACCCTTTTGTTTGTCCTCAAACAAATTAGAACAAAAGAGGCGACCGAGAGGCGGTAAAAGTCGAGCGATAAAAGCAATAAGCCTCGGAGCGATGAGCAATAAGCGATTCACTCAAATGAATCAAATCACAACATCTTCGTTAAATTCACACATCATAATAATCATAAGCACAAGCCTTCTCAAACTTGAATCCTCACGACATGGATATATATATAAGAAATCTCAAACACTCGAGTGTATCGAGGAGGATGTGTATACTCTCAAAGTTTAAAACACATGGAATCTACCATAAGCTTGTAAATCGTCTAATTCTCCATTGCTCAAATATGTGCTCAAGAACTAAGATCGAAGGTCTTTATATAAGGTTATAATGTAGGCTCTTTGGTAGGGTAGGATATATTTAGGCTAAGTGACTCATAATCCCATAATGAAAAACATCATAAGTATCACAAGACATAATTCCCAAACTTTCACAATTAATTTCAAATCTCTACACCAAAAGTCATTTTCTATTAAGAACCTCACACTTATCATATAAGTGATATTCTAAATCTCAAAGCACTAGCTCTTACCCATTTATGTTCTTTTCACACACGTGTCATTTTTATTTTATTTTTATTTGAACTTATATGGGTAAGCAACTATTTTAATAAATCACTTTCTCATCATCTACTTTCTTTCCTTCTTTTCTCAACCCTCAATTTCAAGCAACCAAAAATCACACTAACAATGACCCAGCTATATGAAAGAATTAGGTAGGCTCAAGCAGACTCGTCAAGGATAATAAATGAGCAGGTTAGTGTTTGGATAGTGTATAGGTTAAGAAAAGAATGCCTAATATCATCTCATAATTCTTAAGCACATCAATGCAACCTCGAAAAGAACCGAGCAAGTTCTAGAGAAACACATGCTATTTCAAACTATTCACGAGAAAGAAACAAGGCGAAAAGATATGGCGATCAGCTCAAGTCTCACGGTTTTGAAAGTGTGATCAAGTTCTCAAAGGCTCAATACTCACAACAATCATAACATGCTTAGTCTCACAAAATCAATTGCAATAGATTTTCTAATAAAAACAATTCTCATCATCGGTGCTCGTCATTCAACTCGACCCGTAAGCAGACACACAAAACCCGAACACAAAAACCAAAACAAAACAAGCGAAATAAAGCAAAACAAAGCGAAAACAAAACAAAACAAAACAAAAGAAAACATTGGGTTACCTCCCAACAAGTGCTAAATTTAAATGTCTTTAGCTAGACCCATACTAACCTCAATCACTCTGGCGATTTGGCGGAGACTTCTTTCCAAATCGTGCTTGCCTCGATATTTCGCATTGACCATGAGACCATGCGAGTATGGAAGTGGTCTCCCAAACTTGATCAAGACACTCGGAGTTCCATGCAGTCCGTCTTTCTTTCTAGCATCCTTGTCATTGGGCGGTTCACATCAAGCTCGAGATTTGGCTACTGACAGCGATGGTGATTGAATGACACTCTTCGTACTACGGACTATCATGTTGCTTGATGGCATCATATATGGATATTTTCAGCTCCTCATCGTTCACACGAAAAGTCGGATCGCCTCTGCGCATCAATTAAAGCACGACCGGTTGCTAGAAAAGGCCGACCAAGATTAGTGGTTGGTGTTTAAATTCGAGAATGTCAGAATAACAAAATCGGCGGGAAAAACAAAATCCGAATCCTTACCAACACATCTTCAACTATGCCCTTAGGATATGCAATGACACATCGACCATCATTAATAAATTGAGGTCTTCTTTAGTTTTCCCGGCTCAGCGATTGAACACATTTAACGGCATCAGTTTATGCTCGCCCGGATCGCATAGAACATTAGGGAAGGTGCGCGGCGATCTCGCACTCAAAGTGAAGCTCCGGATCCTTTTGCTTGGTGACAATTTTCTGCAAGATATGCTTTGCATTCTTGAGAGGTTGATCTTGTCAAATTTTCCCAACTTTTCTTATTCGCCGATGCATCATAAATCATCCGAGATGCGAAAGGAAGAAGAATTATACATCGAAGGAAGAAACTCACACCTCGAGAAGGCGTGAAAGCTTGGGAATTGACCTTGCTGTGCATCCCGGCTCTCTCATTAGCCATTTGCCCCCTTGGTTCTCCAACATCTTCAATTGTTTTCCATGGCTATCAAGTATTATTGATGGCGTTGTTGTATTCTCGGGCGTTCATCCTATTCCCAGGCTGCTGGATCGAATATTTTCTTTGAGCCACCATTTGTTGGTGATTCGTTGCTATCTGGCGATTGCTCGCCAACAATTGTTGCATCATATCCTCAATGCTCGACTTCTTGGGCTCCACAATCATTCCATTATTAATGACAAAACCGGTGGTGATTCTGAGCATTACTTAGCGTTAGCATAGGAAAAATTGGGATGATTCCTATTGTTGGGATGATAGGCGGATTCGCTCGATTCCCCGGCCCCTACTCCTTTGGTTCAAAATTGAACCTCCTCGATATTCTGCGCCATGGCCGATCATACGCCCTTTCCTCTCGGTCGTACTCATACGCAAGATGTAAATTTCTCGATAAATCATCATACTTGTCATCCAACTCTCTGACCACTCTTACGATCGTTGTCTCTCCATCGCCCGCGATAAGCTGTTGGATGCCATCTCCTCAATTATTCTCAGCGCCGTCTATTCCACGATTGAGCGGGCATCCTCCGGTGACGCATCAACAATGCTCGGTGTTAGCATTGAGTCCACTATAAAATTGTGTCACTTCGCTCGGTGAAAACCCGTCTTGTGGACACTTGCGGGCGAGTTTACGAATCGCTCCGGGCCCGAACAATGACTCGTCTCCCAGCTGTGAAAATGGGAGATCTCGGCAATGATCTTGAGCATGGCGGTGGAAAATATTTAGGCGAAATTTTTCACGAGGCTGCTCCACGTGATAATTCTCGATCATCCAAGCTCTTGAACGGTCTTTCGCTTGACTCCTCGGAAAATCCGAACATCCGCGTCCGGATGGTATCGGTAACACTTCAGATTACATTTGATAGTATCGCATATATCGAAACGCTTCAGTGAGCATTGGGGTCTTGATGACCCGCCACAGCTGCTCTGCTTGTATCATCTTGATGAGGCGAGCTTTAACTCAAAATTATTGGCATTGACGTTATTTGACCTCCACCTTGGGCGATCCGTAGGTGGCTTTGTACATGTGGTTGGCGGTAAGGGCGTGCTCGACCACCCGTCGGCCCGTCGATTATTGGCGCGGTTGGCGTTGCATTCTTCTAACATCTCCTCCGTCTCGGCCGTCCTATCATGGCCTTGAGGTTCTATGCGCCATTGCACTGTTATGCGCTTTCTCGGCTCTCTCTTATGTGATCTTTCAATCTCAAGATCGAGGAATAATTTCTTTCCTTTGGGATCTCGTAATCATGCACTGCACAGAGAGATAAAAACAAAATCAGATCTGAGAAGCAACAGAGAAATAATATATATATATTTTTTTTTTTTTTTTTTTTTTTTATTAACGCTTTGAATTAATAACTACAATCGAGAAAATTATCCTTTGTGAAATCTAAGCAGGTCCCGACAGCGGCGCCAAAATTTGATCGCTAATAATCTACCAAATAAATGATAGTAAAGCAGCAAGTATATATATCGTATCCACAGGGACTGCGACTCGAGAACACAGCAAGTAATTAACACAGAATCTTTATTATTATCCAGGCAACAAATTATCAAGAGAGAAAATAATAAAACTAGACTCGAAAATAAAGATAGGAATAAAACTCGGATATAAAAGGCGATCCTAGGGATGTACTTAACCTAACCAAATTCACACAATTTACCTATTAATCATTCACCAATTTAATCCACATTCATATGAAGGATCACTAATGTAACTATAGTTTTCGCCGGAATGACTATAGTAGTAGGTTAGCCTAAACTCTATCTCCGTCGGGTCTCGAGAAGTAAGCTAATTACAAAAGCACACAAAGATTTAACCTCCTCTGACTCACCCTATCTCAAAGTCGGGTCTCAAGGCAAAAGCGTATTATAAATTCCGAAATCGATTATGCGATTAATTCCGCCAAGACATCAATCACATAACTAGCATGCGTCGATATTGGCGAGATACCAACACATGAGAATTAAACCCAAGAATTATAAATCATGAATGGGACTGACAAAAGCAGTATCAACAGTTAATTATATAAATCTAGTTAGACATACAAACCACAGGATCAATCTGAAATTTAGCTACGCATAATTAAAATAACAAAACAATAAATAAATAAGAATAACATAAAGCTGAATTTAAATAAATAAAACCGTAGAATTCATGAAGAACAATTGTAGCGACTTGAATTGGAAGAAAAACCAATTCTAAAACTAAACTATGAAATTGGAATGAAAATATTTAAAGAAAAAGCTAAACTAAATTTATCTAGAAAAGGATTTGCAAAAGAAAATAAAGAAGAAATTGTGTTACGCTGCGGAATGGTGTCTTTAACTCTTGCATCTATCTCCTATTTATAATAAATTGCTAGCTCCTTTTCTCGTCAATTCCCAATCCTTCTCGATTACGATTTGAATTATACTCGAACTAGATGTCTCGCATGAATCTCTCCCAATGTATGCGCCGTGTATACATATATATTCGCAACCTATTGCCTCGCGGCGTGTTGGCCACCTTAGGTAGTGAAGGAGGCGCGAAGGCATTCAAAAGTGCTGAAATTTCGGCCTTCCTCGCGACCCGGCATCGCGACCAGCGGTCGCTAGGTCGCATGACTCGGTTCGCAGGCGTAATTCCTCTGCGGCGACCGCCGTTCGCTCCGTTCTCTCGTCCGGACTCGGTGCGATCCGTTTGCGCCTATGGACTCCTATCGAGATGCTATTTAACATAGTAAACTTTGCAAATCCACATTTGTCAAATCCATTATGTCATATTCAACGTCTTTTTCAAGCAGTTCTTCTTCGCGCGAGCTTGCGATTGAGCTATTGATTCCTCTTTATCGTGATCCACCTTTTGACATTAAAACCTATGCTAAAATGACATGAAATACACACGGCATAATATCTTCCAAGGTAAACATAAATATATCAAAAGACAACTCAAAGATCACTTATCACTTAGAAAGCGAAGCGAATAAAGCGCATAAATCATGTAAAAATGAGGCTTATCAACTCCCAAACTTACCTTTTGTTTGTCCTCAAACAAATTAGAACAAAGAGAGGCGACCGAGGCGGGTAAAAGTCGAGCGATAAAGCAATAAGCCTCGAGCAATGAGCAATAAGCGATTCACTCAAATGAATCAAATCACAACATCTTCGTTAAATTCCACATCATAATAATCATAAGCACAAGCCTTCTCAAACTTGAATCCTCACGACATGGATATATATATAAGAAATCTCAAACACTCAAGTGTATCGAGGAGGATGTGTATACTCTCAAAGTTTAAAACACATGGAATCTACCATAAGCTTGTAAATCGTCTAATTCTCCATTGCTCAAATATGTGCTCAAGAACTAAGATCAAGAAGGTCTTTATATAAGGTTATAATGTAGGCTCTTTGGTAGGGTAGGATATATTTAGGCTAAGTGACTCATAATCCCATAATGAAAAACATCATAAGTATCACAAGACATAATTCCCAAACTTTCACAATTAATTTCAAATCTACACACCAAAAGTCATTTTCTATTAAGAACCTCACACTTATCATATAAGTGATATTCTCATCTCAAAGCACTAGCTACTTACCCATTTATGTTCTTTTCACACACGTGTCATTTTTATTTTATTTTATTTGAACTTATATGGGTAAGCAACTATTTTAATAAATCACTTTCTCATCATCTACTTTCTTTCCTTCTTTTCTCAACCCTCAATTTCAAGCAACCAAAAATCACACTAACAATGACCCGGCTATATGAAAGAATTAGGTAGGCTCAAGCGGGCTCGTCAAAGGATAATAAATGAGCAGGTTAGTGTTTGGATAGTGTATAGGTTAAGAAAAGAATGCCTAATATCATCTCATAATTCTTAAGCACATCAATGCAACCTCGAAAAGAACCGAGCAAGTTCTAGAGAAACACATGCTATTTCAAACTATTCACACGAGAAAGAAACAAGGCGAAAAGATATGGCGATCAGCTCAAGTCTCGCGGGTTTCAAAGTGTGATCAAGTTCTCAAGGCTCGATACTCACAACAATCATAACATGCTTCGTCTCACAAAATCAATTGCAATAGATTTTCTAATAAAACAATTCTCATCATCGGTGCTCGTCATTCAACTCGACCCATAAAAGCAGACACACAAAACCCAAACACAAAAACCAAAACAAAACAAGCGAAATAAAGCAAAACAAAGCGAAAACAAAACAAAACAAAACAAAAGAAAACATTGGGTTACCTCCCAACAAGTGCTAAATTTAAATGTCTTTAGCTAGACCCATACTAACCTCAATCACTCTGGCGATTTGGCGTGAGACTTCTTTCCAAATCGTGCTTGCCTCGATATTTCGCATTGACCATGAGACCATGCGAGTATGGAAGTGGTCTCCCCAAACAGTCAAGACACTCGGAGTTCCATGCGAGTCCATCTTTCTTTCTAGCATCCTTGTCAATTGGACGGTTCACATCCAAGCTCGAGATTTGGCTACTTGACAATGATGGTGATTGAATGACACTCTTCGTACTCTACGGACTATCATGTTGCTTGATGGCATCATATATGGATATTTTCAGCTCCTCATCGTTCACACGAAAAGTCGGATCGCCTTCACGCATCAATTAAAGCACGACCGGTTGCTAGAAAAGGCCGACCAAGATTAGTGGTTGGTGTTTAAATTCGGGAATGTCAGAATAACAAAATCGGCGGGAAAAACAAAATCCGAATCCTTACCAACACATCTTCAACTATGCCCTTAGGATATGCAAGTGACACATCGACCATCATTAATGAAATTGAGGTCTTCTTTAGTTTTCCCGGCTCAGCGATTGAACACATTTAACGGCATCGATTTATGCTCGCCCCGGATCGCATAGAACATTAGGGAAGGTGCTTGGCGATCTCGCACTCAAAGTGAAGCTCCCGGATCCTTTTGCTTGTGACAATTTTCTGCGCAAGATAGCTTTGCATTCTTGAGAGAGGTTGATCTTGTCAAATTTTCCCAACTTTTCTTATTAGCGATGCATCATAAATCATCAGATGCGAAGGGAAGAAGAATTATACATCGAAGGAAGAAACTCACACCTCGAGCGCATGAAAGCTTGGGAATTGACCTTGCTGTGCATCCAGCTCTCTCATTAGCCATTTGCCCCTTGGTTCTCAACATCTTCAATTGTTTTCCATGGCTATCAAGTATTATTGATGGCGTTGTTGTATTCTCAGGCGTTCATCCTATTCCCAAGCTGCTGGATCTGAATATTTTGCTGAGCCACCATTTGTTGGTGATTCGTTGCTATCTGCTGATTGCTCGCCAACAATTGTTGCATCATATCCTCAATGCTCGGCTTCTTGGGCTCCACAATCATTCCATTATTATGACAAAACCGGTGGTGATTCTTTGAGCATTTACAGCGTTAGCATAGGAAAAATTGGGATGATTCCTATTGTTGGGATGATAGGGCGGATTCCCACTCTGATTCCCCTAGCCCTTACTCCTTTGGTTCAAAAATTGAACCTCCTCGATATTCTGCGCCATGGCCACGGTCATACGCCCTTTCTCTCGGTCGTACTCATACGCAAAGATGTAAATTTCTCGATAAATCATCATACTTGTCATCGACTCTCTGACCACTCTTACGATCGTTTGTCTCTCCATCGACCGCGATAAGCTGTTGGATGCCATCTCCTCAATTATTCTCAACGCTTCGTCTATTCCACGATTGAGCAGGCATCCTCCGGCTGACGCATCAACAATGCTCGGGTGTTAGCATTGAGTCCACTATAAAATTGTGTCACTTCGCTCGGTGAAAACCCGTCTTGTGGACACTTGCGGGCGAGTTTACGAATCGCTCCGGGCCTCGAACAATGACTCATCTCCCAAGCGTGAAAATGGGAGATCTCGGCAATGATCTTGAGCATGGCGGTGGAAAATATTTAGGCGAAATTTTTCACAGGCTGCTCCCCGTGATAATTCTCGATCTGTCAAGCTCTTGAACCGGTCTTTCGCTTGACTCCTCGGTGAAAATCCGAACATCCGCATCCGGATGGTATCGGTAAACACTCGATTACATTTGATAGTATCGCATATATCGAAGCGCTTCCAAGTGAGCATTGGGGTCTTGATGACCCTCCCCAAACCGCTCTGCTTGTATCATCTTGATGAGGCGAGCTTTAACTCAAAATTATTGGCATTGACGTTCGGCATTTGACCTCCACCTTGGGCCGATCCGTAGGTGGCTGTACATGTGGTTGGCGGTAAGGGCGTGCTCGACCACCCATCGGCCCGTCGATTATTCAGCGCCGATTGGCGTTGCATTCTTTTAACATCTCCTCCATCTCGGCCGTCCTATCATGGCCTCGAGGTTTACATGCGCCATTGCTGCATTATGCGCTTTCTCGGCTCTCTCTTATGTGATCTTTCGATCTCAAGATCGAGGAATAATTTCTTTCCTTTGGGATCTCGTAATCATGCCTTTGCGAGAGAGATAAAAACAAAATCGGATCGAGAAACAGCGGAGAAATAATATATATATTTTTTTATTTTTTTTTTTTTATATTTTTTATTAACGCTTTGAATTAATAACTACAATCGAGAAAATTATCCTTGTGAAATCTAAGCGGTCCCGACAGCGGCGCCAAAATTTGATCGCTAATAATCTGCCAAATAAATGATAGTAAAGCGACAAGTATATATATCGTATCCACGAGGATTGCGACTCGAGAACACGACAAGTAATTAACACGAATCTTTATTATTATCCGGGCAACAAATTATCAGAGAGAAAATAATAAAACTAGACTCGAAAATAAAGATAGGAATAAAACTCGGATATAAAAGGCGATCCTAGGGATGTACTTAACCTAACCAAATTCACACAATTTACTATTAATCATTCACCAATTTAATCCACATTCATATGAAGGATCACTAATGTAACTATAGTTTCGCGGGATGACTATAGTAGTAGGTTAGCCTAAACTCTATCTCCGTCGGGTCTCGAGAAGTAAGCTAATTACAAAAGCACACAAAGATTTAACCTCCTCTGACTCACCTATCTCGTCGGGTCTCAAGGCAAAAGCGTATTATAAATTCCCGAAATCGATTATGCAATTAATTCATGAGACATCAATCACATAACTAGCATGCGTCGATATTGGCGAGATACCAACACATGAGAATTAAACCCAAGAATTATAAATCATGAATGGGACGGCAAAGCAGTATCAACAGTTAATTATATAAATCTAGTTAGACATACAAACCCTAGGATCAATCTGAAATTTAGCTACGCATAATTAAAATAACAAAACAATAAATAAATAAGAATAACATAAACTGAATTTAAATAAATAAAACCGTAGAATTCATGAAGAACAATTGTAGCGACTTGAATTCGGAAGAAAAACCGAATTCTAAAACTAAACTATGAAATTGGAATGAAAATATTTAAAGAAAAGCTAAACTAAATTTATCTAGAAAAGTTTGCAAAAGAAAATAAAGAAGAAATTGTGTTACGCTGCGGAATGGTGTCTTTAACTCTTGCATCTATCTCCTATTTATAATAAATTGCTAGCTCCTTTTCTCGTCAATTCCCAATCCTTCTCGATTACGATTTGAATTATACTCGAACTAGATGTCTCGCGCATGAATCTCTCCCAATGTATGCGCTTGTGTATACATATATGTTCGCAACCTATTGCCTCATGAGGCGTGTTGGCCACCTTAGGTAGCGAAGGAGGCGCGAAGGCATTCAAAGTGCTGAAATTTCGGCCTTCCTCGCGACCCGGCATCGCGACCAGCGGTCGCTGGGTCGCATGACTCGGTTCGCAGGCGTAATTCCCTCTGTGCGCGACCGCCGCGTTCGCTCCGTTCTCTCGTCCGGACTCCGGTGCGATCCGTTTGCGCCTATGGACTCCTATCGAGATGCTATTTAACATAGTAAACTTTGCAAATCCACATTTGTCAAATCCATTATGTCATATTCAACGTCTTTTCAAGCAGTTCTTCTTACATGCGAGCTTGCGATTGAGCTATTGATTCCTCTTTATCGTGATCCACCTTTTGACATTAAAACCTATGCTAAAATGACATGAAATACACACGGCATAATATCTTCCAAGGTAAACATAAATATATCAAAGACAACTCAAAGATCACTTATCACTTAGAAGCGAAGCGAATAAAGCGCATAAATCATGTAAAAATGAAACATCAACTCCCCAAACTTACCCTTTTGTTTGTCCTCAAACAAATTAGAACAAAAGAGGCGACCGAGGCAGGTAAAAGTCGAGCGATAAAAGCAATAAGCCTCGAGCAATGAGCAATAAGCGATTCACTCAAATGAATCAAATCACAACATCTTCGTTAAATTCCACATCATAATAATCATAAGCACAAGCCTTCTCAAACTTGAATCCTCACGACATGGATATATATATAAGAAATCTCAAACACTCAAGTGTATCAAGGAGGATGTGTATACTCTCAAAGTTTAAAACACATGGAATCTACCATAAGCTTGTAAATCGTCTAATTCTCCATTGCTCAAATATGTGCTCAAGAACTAAGATCAAGAAGGTCTTTATATAAGGTTATAATGTAGGCTCTTTGGTAGGGTAGGATATATTTAGGCTAAGTGACTCATAATCCCATAATGAAAAACATCATAAGTATCATGAGACATAATTCCCAAACTTTCACAATTAATTTCAAATCTCTACACCAAAAGTCATTTTCTATTAAGAACCTCACACTTATCATATAAGTGATATTCTCATCTCAAAGCACTAGCTACTTACCCATTTATGTTCTTTTCACACACGTGTCATTTTTTTATTTTTATTTTTATTTGAACTTATATGGGTAAGCAACTATTTTAATAAATCACTTTCTCATCATCTACTTTCTTTCCTTCTTTTCTCAACCCTCAATTTCAAGCAACCAAAAATCACACTAACAACTGACCCGGCTATATGAAAGAATTAGGTAGGCTCAAGCGGGCTCGTCAAAGGATAATAAATGAGCAGGTTAGTGTTTGGATAGTGTATAGGTTAAGAAAAGAATGCTAATATCATCTCATAATTCTTAAGCACATCAATGCAACCTCGAAAAGAACGAGCAAGTTCTAGAGAAACACATGCTATTTCAAACTATTCACACGAGAAAAACAAGGCGAAAAGATATGACGATTCAGCTCAAGTCTCACGGGTTTCAAAGTGTGATCAAGTTCTCAAAGGCTCAATACTCACAACAATCATAACATGCTTCGTCTCACAAAATCAATTGCAATAGATTTTCTAATAAAACAATTCTCATCATCGGTGCTCGTCATTCAACTCGACCCATAAAAGCAGACACACAAAACCCAAACACAAAAACCAAAACAAAACAAGCGAAATAAAGCAAAACAAAGCGAAAACAAAACAAAACAAAACAAAAGAAAACATTGGGTTACCTCCCGACAAGTGCTAAATTTAAATGTCTTTAGCTAGACCCATACTAACCTCAATCACTCTGGCGATTTGCATGAGACTTCTTTCCAAATCATGCTTGCCTCGATATTTCGCATTGACCATGAGACCACCACTTGAGTATGGAAGTGGTCTCCCCAAACTTGATCAAGACACTCGGGTTCCATGCAGAGTCCATCTTTCTTTCTAGCATCCTTGTCATTGGACGGTTCACATCAAGCTCGAGATTTGGCTACTTGACAGCAGATAGTGATTGAATGACACTCTTCATACTCGGACTATCATGTTGCTTGATGGCATCATATATGGATATTTTCAGCTCCTCATCGTTCACACGAAAAGTCGGATCGCCTTCGCGCATCAATTAAAGCACGACCGGTTGCTAGAAAAGGCCGACCAAGATTAGTGGTTGGTGTTTAAATTCGGGAATGTCAGAATAACAAAATCGGCGGGAAAAACAAAATCCGAATCCTTACCAACACATCTTCAACTATGCCCTTAGGATATGCAAGTGACACATCGGCCATCATTAATGAAATTGAGGTCTTCTTTAGTTTTCCGGCTCAGCGATTGAACACATTTAACGACATCGATTTATGCTCGCCCCGGATCGCATAGAACATTAGGGAAGGTGCGGCGATCTCGCACTCAAAGTGAAGCTCCCGGATCCTTTTGCTTGGTGGCAATTTTCTGCAAGATAGCCTTTGCATTCTTGAGAGGTTGATCTTGTCAAATTTTCCCAACTTTTCTTATTCGCGATGCATCATAAATCATCAGATGCGAAAGGAAGAAGAATTATACATCTGAAGGAAGAAACTCACACCTCGCGAGAAGGCATGAAAGCTTGGGAATTGACCTTGCACTGTGCATCCGACTCTCTCATTAGCCATTTGCCCACTTGGTTCTCCAACATCTTCAATTGTTTTCCATGGCTATCACCGTATTATTGATGGCGTTGTTGTATTCTCAGGCGTTCATCCTATTCCCAAGTCTTTGGATCGAATATTTTCTTTGAGCCACCATTTGTTGGTGATTCGTTGCTATCTGCGATTGCTCGCCAACAATTGTTGCATCATATCCTCAATGCTCGGCTTCTTGGGCTCACAATCATTCCATTATTAACAATGAAAACCGGTGGTGATTCTTTGAGCATTCTGCAGCGTTAGCATAGGAAAAATTGGGATGATTCCTATTGTTGGGATGATAGGCGGATTCCTCTCGATTCCCTGGCCCTTACTCCTTTGGTTCAAAATTGAACCTCCTCGATATCTGCGCCATGGCCACGATCATCGCCCTTTCCTCTCGGTCGTACTCATGCAAAGATGTAAATTTCTCGATAAATCATCATACTTGTCATCCAACTCTCTGACCACTCTTACGATGGTGTCTCTCCATCGACCAGCGATAGCTGTTGGATGCCATCTCCTCAATTATTCTCAGCGCCGTCTATTCCACGATTGAGCGGGCATCCTCCGGTGGCGCATCAACAATGCTCGGGTGTTAGCATTGAGTCCACTATAAAATTGTGTCACTTGCGCTCGGTGAAAACCCGTCTTGTGGACACTTGCGGGCGAGTTTACGAATCGCTCCGGGCCTCGAACAATGACTCGTCTCCCAGCGTGAAAATGGGAGATCTCGGCAATGATCTTGAGCATGGCGGTGGAAAATATTTAGGCGAAATTTTTCACAGGCTGCTCCCGTGATAATTCTCGATCTGTCCAAGCTCTTGAACCGGTCTTTCGCTTGACTCCTCGGAAAATCCGAACATCCGCATCCGGATGGTATCGGTAAACACTCAGTTACATTTGATAGTATCGCATATATCGAAGCGCTTCCAAGTGAGCATTGGGGTCTTGATGACCCTCACAAACTGCTCTGCTTGTATCATCTTGATGAGGCGAGCTTTAACTCAAAATTATTGGCATTGACGTTATTTGACCTCCACCTTGGGCGATCCGTAGGTGGCTTTGTACATGTGGTTGGCGGTGAGGCGTGCTCGACCACCCATCAGCCCGTCGATTATTCAGCGCCGATTGGCGTTGCATTCTTCTAACATCTCCTCCGTCTCGGCCGTCCTATCATGGCCTTGAGGTTCACTATCTGCCATTGCACATTATGCGCTTTCTCGGCTCTCTCTTATGTGATCTTTCAATCTCAAGATCGAGGAATAATTTCTTTCCTTTGGGATCTCGTAATCATGCCTTTGCAGAGAGATAAAACAAAATCGGATCGAGAAGCAACGGAGAAATAATATATATATTTTTTTATTTTTATTTTTTTATTTTTTATTAACGCTTTGAATTAATAACTACAATCCAGAAAATTATCCTTGTGAAATCTAAGCGGTCCCGACAGCGGCGCCAAAATTTGATCGCTAATAATCTACCAAATAAATGATAGTAAAGCAAAGCAAGTATATATATCGTATCCACGGGGCTGCGACTCGAGAAACACAAGTAATTAACACGAGAATCTTTATTATTATCCGGGCAACAAATTATCGAGAGAAAATAATAAAACTAGACTCGAAAATAAAGATAGGAATAAAACTCGAGATATAAAAGGCGATCCTAGGGATGTACTTAACCTAACCAAATTCACACAATTTACTATTAATCATTCACCAATTTAATCCACATTCATATGAAGGATCACTAATGTAACTATAGTTTTCGCCGGAATGACTATAGTAGTAGGTTAGCCTAAACTCTATCTCCGTCGGGTCTCGAGAAGTAAGCTAATTACCAAAAGCACACAAAGATTTAACCTCCTCTGACTCACCTATCTCAAATCGGGTCTCAAGGCAAAAGCGTATTATAAATTCCGAAATCGATTATGCGATTAATTCGCCAAGACATCAATCACATAACTAGCATCGTCGATATTGGCGATACCAACACATGAGAATTAAACCCAAGAATTATAAATCATGAATGGGACGGCAAAGCAGTATCAACAGTTAATTATATAAATCTAGTTAGACATACAAACCCTAGGATCAATCTGAAATTTAGCTACGCATAATTAAAATAACAAAACAATAAATAAATAAGAATAACATAAACTGAATTTAAATAAATAAAACCGTAGAATTCCGCGAAGAACAATTGTAGCGACTTGAATTCGGAAGAAAAACCGAATTCTAAAACTAAACTATGAAATTGGAATGAAAATATTTAAAGAAAAAGCTAAACTAAATTTATCTAGAAAAGTTTGCAAAGAAAATAAAGAAGAAATTGTGTTCTGCTCTGGAATGGTGTCTTTAACTCTTGCATCTATCTCCCTATTTATAATAAATTGCTAGCTCCCTTTTCTCGTCAATTCCCAATCCTTCTCTGATTCTGATTTCGAATTATACTCGAACTAGATGTCTCGCATGAATCTCTCCCCAATGTATGCGCCCGTGTATACATATATATTCGCAACCTATTGCCTCGCGGCGTGTTGGCCACCTTAGGTAGCGAAGGAGGCGCGAAGGCATTCAAAAGTGCTGAAATTTCGGCCTTCCTCGCGACCCGGCATCGCGACCAGCGGTCGCTAGGTCGCGAGACTCGGTTCGCAGGCGTAATTCCCTGCTGCGCGACTTAGCGTTCGCTCCGTTCTCTCGTCCGGACTCGGTGCGATCCGTTTGCGCCTATGGACTCCTATCGAGATGCTCTTTAACATAGTAAACTTTGCAAATCCACATTTGTCAAATCCATTATGTCATATTCAACGTCTTTTCAAGCAGTTCTTCTTCATACGAGCTTGCGATTGAGCTATTGATTCCTCTTTATCGTGATCCACCTTTTTACATTAAAACCTATGCTAAAATGACATGAAATACACACGGCATAATATCTTCCAAGGTAAACATAAATATATCAAAAGACAACTCAAAGATCACTTATCACTTAGAAGCGAAAGCGAATAAAGCGCATAAATCATGTAAAAATGAGAACTTATCGATGCGCCACGTGGAGGTGGCGCTGACTCAGTTCAGGGGCTAGGGTTTTGGGGGCTGATTAGGGTTTGCCTTGGGCTTAACAGCGATGGGCCGCTACTAATGTCGAGGCCCGGCTCGTTTGGGCTGACGGTGGACTTGGCGGTTGGGCCATATCCCATCACAAGACAACCTTAGCAAAAATCTAAACATAATCCAAACATATATAGTTATTCAAAACGCTTTTTAAAATTCTCTATAAAATCAAATTCTTTACCACATTTGGAATATTTACATTTGACGGTGCCGAAGGTGAGGAGGTGATTAAGGGGTAAATGAATTAAGCCGACCTACAAATTACTTAAAATCGATTAAAAGGGGGGAAACTTCACTCAAAGTTAGTCGAATCGAACTTGAGTTCAAAATGCTCATCACAAAATTAGGCTTGATAGCCTCACAAGCCTTATCCAGTCTCGTTCCTGATGTTTTATGGACCCTAAGAAAAATGAGAAATACAAAGCCCTTTATATTATATTTATAAAATATATTAAATTTATAAATTTATGAAAAATCAAAATAAGAATACAAGACCTTTATATTATACTTATAAAATAAATCAAATTTATAAATTTACGAATAATTCAAATAAGGAAAATAGGACCTCTTATATTATACTTGTAAATTTACATAAAATTCAAATGATCTAGAAACAGAAATAAATAATCAAAAATTGTCAAGACATATACTGACAATACAATATCATAAACTTCGAGCATTTGCATATGAAAAATCATTAATAATCATATCAACATCAATAAATTCTAACATATTTTGTGCCGAAATTAAATATCAATAAACAAAATACAAAAAGATTTAATATTTTGGGCTTTTACACAGAAGTGTCTTATTTAATTGTGCAATGTTTTGGAGCCAAATTAACTTTCAAGACACAAATATTAATATATATATATAGAGAGAGAGGGGTATCAGAATTTTGGCTCCTTGAGATGATGGGCCATGAGCGGTCGACTATAATGGCTTACCCTCAAGAACGACCTTGACCTTATCGAGCCTAAGTGTAATTACAACTCTACCGTTAATATTTATGCTACTTACACAAATCCCCCAATAGTTGAATTACTGTCATTTCTTACTAAGCAAAATTATGCATAATAAATCTTCATTCAACATAAATGACTTGGGGTGTTTGGCTAAACTTATTTTAGAGAGCAAGAGCTTATAAGATGTTTCAAGAGCTTATAAGAGGTAATGTCTCAAGTGCTTATAAGTTGTTAAAGTGTTTGGATAATTGATCTTATAAGCTAGAAAGAAAATCATAGTTAGAGAGATAAATTGACGAGATGTGAAGTTGATAGTGTATGTGTAGGAAATAACGAACTATAATAAGGTTATTTTTGTAAATTCATGATTGCTTATAAGTTTATGAAAAAATAAGTTAGGGTTGATCAACTTATTTTTAGAGGAGCTTATAAGCTGTTGGAACTTATTTTCACAGCTTATAAGTTGTTTATGAGAGTATTTTGCCAAATCTTTCTGACGAATTATAAGCTCTAAGCAACATTTTATAATTTGTTTTAAAGTTTATAATTTCAGTAAACACCCTCTTAGTCGAGTTTGGGCCAAGAAAATTGAAACTCACCAAACTTGACCTACACGTTTTTTTAATTTCTCATTATGGTGACTCGATTCGATTAATACCTTTGATTACAACTATTTTTGGTTTTAGTTGATAAATGAGACTTCGCCAATCTACGGACGAGGTTAGAGAGAGGGTCATGATTAAGGGTAAACATGGTTCGGTCTGACTGCTGAAACCGATCAGAATTGCAAAATTAAAAACCAATTTGTTTATTATTGGAAATCGAAACTGAACCATATAATCTTGAACTTAACCGAATCGAACTTTATAGTTCAGCTCCGATATAAAATCAAATAATTGAAATTTTTATAAATATTATTTTCTATAAACATCTCTACCAAACGAATGAATATTACATAAACTATAAAACATATAAACTATAGAATATAAGTAAACTATAAAACATAAATAAATATCACACTTACTAAACTATAAAATATGTAAAAATATCACTCCCTCCGTCCCACATAAGATTACTTTTTTTCAACACGATAATTTAGAATAAGGATATAAAGTGTTTAAAATGATAAAGAGTGGATGAAACACATATCTTTTGAAAAGATAATTATTTTTTAAAAATAAAACATGTCAATTTATGTGAGACAATTCTAAAAAAAATATAAACTATCTTAGATGGAATTGATGGAATATATATTAGAATTATATAAACTCTTATAATTCGATTCGATTTTCGATGCGTTTACCTTTAAAACCGAATATGCCAAAATTTTAAAGTTTAAGATTGAAACCAAATCGAATATAAAAATAACTAAAATAAATTTCTATTTTAATTCGGTATGAATTTTTAATTATTACCAAATACCGATCACATCCAATCATAACTGTTCATCCGAACGAGACAATAATTTGGAGGGAGGGGGAAATGGAAAGATTAGGAAGGGAAACAAGGCACATGGGGACTAACGTGCGCCAGGGCCCAAAATAGCTGCCACGTCATCACGTTGGCTGCATTTACGGACTTCACTTAACTAATTTTCAAAGTTTCACCAATCACTTGTGACAGTTATACCCATGTGAGCTTTCAATATTATAGTTGGGATTATCTCTCACATTTTTTTATTTTTTCATTATTATTATGAATATATGTTATGCAATTGCAATATTTATCATTTTACTGTGCACTCAATATATACATTTCTGTTAATACTGAAATTGAGCTCGTCTTCTATGTCTACTTTCGTATGCATGATGTGGATCGTTTAGATTTTAATGATCCTAATTCAAGTTTAATTAAACTATAAGTGTGAATTATAAATTATAAACTCTAATTAACTCCCTGATCAATCCTGAATTATAAATAATTATAGTTAATGTACTAATTGCAGACGTTTACACATAAGTTTTTGTGACTGAAATATCAAATGTGTGATATAAAAATAAAACACCAATTTTCGTACTTTTCTTTCAAAATTACTTAATAATAAACTTCTAATAGTTCATTTGTGTTTCATATGCGTATTATGTTTTTTCGTTAACCTCTTTTTGATTTGGGAATATTAAAGAATAAACCACAAAACTATATCAGACTCATCAATTAACTTTGGTGTACCTATCAAAAAAATGATTTAATGCGTCCTCTAATAATGGGATGATGCTACATTAATGATTATACACAAATTTAAAAGGCCGTGCGTAAAATTAAACTATACATATCCTATCCTATTCAACAATAATTGTTATCTACATCTTAGGAGTTAGGACTAAAGATAATCGTTTCTACACCTAATAATATATACCGATAATTAACCATAATTAATAACTAGACAGTAATGTCCTAGAAAAGAAAAAGATGAAAATTAGATTAAGAAAATAACACTAAAAAATACTCCCTCTGTCCTATTTAAAGTGCCAATTTTCTTTTGGGCACAAGTATTTAGGAGATATGTATAAAATAGTTAAATGATAAAAAGTGGGTAGAGCTCATACTTTTTGAAGGGATAATTATTTTCTGAAATGGAATGAGACATTTATAATGAGACAACTCAAAAATGAAAGTGAGACATTTTAAATTGGACAGAAAGAGTAACTATTATGTGGCACGCACTATGATTCATGCATTCCAAGTAATGTATGAAAATTTACTTACAAAATGTGTGGTTTATCGCCCCATAATTGTAAGCTATAGTATAGAATATAAATTTTACTCGATCCACATAAAAATAGCTACCGCAGGCAATTAATCCGACGCTGTAATCCACTCAGTCATTTTTGTCAATTGAAAAAGAGAATTACTACATTACACATAATCTAAGGAGTTTTTCTTTCTTTTTATGAATAAAAGATTGACAGTAGATATACGGATATCTAAAATGAAGTACTAAAATTTGTCCTTTTTTACTTTTTATCGTTTTGGGAGAGAGAAGAAGGCATTTAAATCATTGAAAGTATAGTATTGTTGTAAAGATGAAAGAATCATAATAAATTATATTAATGACAAAAAAAAAACTATTTTCCTCTTTTCATATTTAATTAATGATGTCATAGTAGTGGCTCAGATTTGTCGGTCACATAGTGGCCTTAAATTTTAGTGTTGAATTTGTCTACATGCTAAGGTGTACGAAATTCACACTGTGTGATGACTTTTGAGCATCTATGCGTGGGAACTCACATGGTTTAATTCTTTCCAAGTAATTATTTTATTTCAAAATAACATGAATTCTTCAAATCGTTAAATTTTATCTTTTCAATGCATAATTTATAAGATGAAATTCTCATGACAATAAAATAAACGGAGATATGCTTTGATTGGCGGTCCAATCATTGTTGCGAACAATTCTTGTTAAAGAAATGGTCTGAATACAAGTTCAAATATTTTATGGAAAAACGTACTTTAATACATTATACTTTTTGTGTGATCTATAAATTGATCAAATATATTATATTTGAATGATTAAGTTAAGTATTCAATAAATTAAAAATTGATTAATCTATCAAAGTAAATGATAGATGAGGTGGTCTCCTGTCAGATGTCTGCATATACGGATATTGATATTTTTCTTCAAAAAAATCATCCAAAGTAAATGTTATTATGTAGTTTTTATACATCATTCTGTCTTTATATTATTATATTTTATTTCACAAATTCTTTCTTTCATGGACCTATTTAAAAACCATCAACAATGTCATTGAAAGCGGATCTAATGAAAAAAAAATAAAAAAGTACGTAAATAGAATTTATAAGATCTTCCCTGTTTGTAACTCCATATTTCAGATGTCTCTATCTATAGGATTCAAGATCTCTTGATAACTTAAATCATGAAGACCGAAATTTGTTTGAATTTATGTTATGGGCTAAAATTTATGAAACAGATTTGTTTTAGATCGAAATTATAGTTTATTAATATTCAAAAAAAGGAGCTAATTAAGATTTATTGTGGATGTGAAACATGTAAAAGTAATAGTTACAAAACTGGCCAATGAATCATTTGGTAGCAACATATTCCAAAATGTGTGGAGTAATATAAATGTAAATTGAGCAATTTTTATAATGAGAGTCGTCTAATTTCCATCACCATTAATTCCTAATCAACCCCAGCCAGGACTCCTAAAATACCTATCAAACACTTTTGCATTAATTTCAGTTAACTAATTGAAACGTTGTTTTGATAAGATTATGATTTATTTATGACATTGATAACTAGCTAGAACTAATCTGAATTGTTAATTTTTATAAAATTGTGCTAAAAAGAAACGGTATAATGTATCTAAATAAGAAATCTTGAGGGAACTCTTAAGGAAAAGAAAGAAAACAATGCCGGTAGCTACCTTGCACCATGATACCATGTATCCCGAACAAGACATGAATACAAGAAGTATGGTTCCTGGTTGATTCATGGGAACTAAGTTTTATGTCAACATACCCCTATATATATATATAAAAACTTGGGATGCATTTATGATTATAATTAGTGAGGATGGTCATAATAGAGATTTTCTTTCCTATAGATATGAATCATTGCTTCTTTATGCATGCATTATAATGTTATTTTATATATTTATATATTAATATTTAATAAATACTATTCTCTCCGTCCATCGAATATGTTTATCTAATTTCATTTTTATCCGTCCATAAAAAATATTCACTTTTCTTTTTGGAAACATCAACTTCACATTTTTATCATAAACATATCCACTTATTTACAAAAAAATCATTCATGGTCCATCTTTTTACATTCCTCTATCCTTTAATATATTTTTTTATTATCCCTATAACCATCTTTTAATCTTACTATCTATTAATTAATTATTATCTCTAGTCACTTTACACTTATTATAATTTATTAAAACTCGTACTATCAAAATCAATGAACAAATATAGTGGACGGAGAGTATAATATTAATACTTCATTTGTCTCATTTAAAATATTTCACCTTTCTTTTTGGGTGATCCCATTATAAATGTCTCATTCTATTTTAGGAAGTAATTATCCATTCAAAAAGTGTGAGTTACGTCCATTTTTTATCACTTTAACTACTTTGTACATTTTTCCTAAATATTCGTGCCCAAAAGAAATGAGACACTTTAAATGGGACGGAGAGAGTATTTTTTTTATAGCAATCGTAGATTGCATCATGAATAGTTCAAATTAAATTTTAATTATAACAGGAAGAAAAGTTTCCATTTCATCATCTCCCCAGAATTATATACCAACCATGATCATATTTACATACTAAAATTTCTTTTTCTTTTTTTCTTTTGGTTTCAAGAAAAAAAAAATGTGTACAGCTCTTAACATGTAAAGTTTAGGGGAAATATATCAAACTACACACATTTCTAAAAGTGTGTGCAGTCATCACCATTTACAAAATCAATACACAACATACTCATTTATATTTTTAATATATATTTCTAGTGAGTTTTCGGTTTGGTCGGTGAAATGACATAACACTGACTCCGAAAACATAACAAATCAATAAATGATCAGTGTATTGGATATTATTATTATTTTAAATTACTTTATATATGAATGATATCATTAAATCATTAAATTATGTTAAAAGCATTAAATTATTAAATCATGTATCTCGACGAAGAGAGGATTTAATTAAAATCGACGGAGAGAGGATTTAATTAAACATTCAAATTTTGAATAGGTCATTGGATGGATCTCGTGGAGAGGAATTAATTAAAATCGTGGGAGAGAGGATTTAATTAAAAATTCAAATTTTGAATAGGTCATTGGAGCAGGATTTTAATACAATTTTAATTAATTCAGATCGGAAACATCAAAGAATTAATAATTAGTATTAATTCATGTTGAAATTGGTCGTGGGAGAGAGAATTATGAAATGAAATTAATACTAATTATTAATTAGTATTAATTCATGTTGAAATTGGTCGTAGGAGAGGAATTATGAAATGAAATTAATACTAATTATTAATTCATGTCTCCGATCGACCGGTAACATCAAAGGGTCGACCGGAATCAACGATTTTCGATCGGAAACAAGGCTAATTAATTTAAATTGAATGTATGATATTTAAATTAATATTTAAAGGTAATCTATGGAAATTTTGTAAAATATTGAAATCTTGAAATTATAACACAACTTATGAATTTTGAAATATTTAATATTGAAATTATCCTTCATATTTACCGTATTAATTAATAGTGTACAAAATAGTACTACGAAAAGTAAAAGCTACATTAAAATTGCGAGAAAAATTGAAGAAGACAAATAAATTACAGCTAAAATTGCAGAAAAATTGAAGAAGACAAATAATTGCAGAAAAATTGAAGAAGACAAATAAATGCAGAAAAGTAAACCAATAATTGAACCAATTCTCTCCTATTTATACAATTCGATAGTAACAAATACAAATCCAACAAATTGCTATTGCTCTTGCTCCTCGAATTTTCGTTCTTCATTACATTGCTATTGCTCTTGCTCCTCGAATTTTCGTTCTTCATTTCGATCCACAACCCAGTAGCTGTGTCTCAACAAGTAAGTTATTCGAATTTTTATTTATTTTCGACGTGTTTTGAATTTATTGTTGTTTATGATATTAATTTGTGTTTAGATTTATTATTGTTATTTTTGTTTAGATTTATTATTGTTTATTGGTATGGATAAATTATTGCGTTTAGATAATTAAATTAATTGGATAATTCATTTAGTGTTTTGAATTTATTGCATAATTCGTATATATAATTTAGATAATTAAATTAATTGGATAATTTGTTTAGTGTTTGGATTTTATTGCATTATTAGTATATATAATTCGATATAATTCGTTTAGATAATTATTTATAATTATATAGCATATAATTAGTTTAGATGAAATTAGATGTTTTATACGATTTTATGGCTTTTTATATGAAAAATAAATGAATTAAAGGAATCCTCTCCGATCGATGAATTAAAGGAATTATATGAAAAATAGATAAATAAATGATTTTATGGGTTTTAAAAATCATAAATGAATTAAAAATTAAATTACATTAAAATCCTCTCGATTCGACCAATTCCTTGATTCGGTCGTAGGAATCAAGGAATTGATCGCCAGGAGAGAGGATTTTAATGTAATTTAATTTTTTATTGATCTGTAAACATAATTAAATTAATTATTCATTCGAAAACATAAAATTGGTCCACGAAATTATCAAATTAACACGATTCGGTCGTAGGAATCTTGAATGTCGACCGGAATCTTGAATTGTCGTGGGAGAAGCTATTTTTAATAGGAGAGAGCTTATTTTCAAACAGAATCTTCTAATTATCAAATGAATTTAATACTAATTATTAATTGATTTTTGTAATTGATTTTGACGGAATCTAATTGATTTTCGTAGGAGAGAGCTTAATTGATTATTAATCTTCTAATTGATTTTGAACGGAATCTTCTAATTATTAATTATCAAGGAAATATCGTAGGAGACATAAAACTATTCGACGGAGAGAGATTTTTGTTTTAGAAATTACTTTTAAATTAAATCAATTAGGATAATTTTAGATTTATTAGGATAATCTTGAATTATTGTTAGGATAATTTTAGATTTATTAGGATAATCTTGAATTATTGTTGTTGTTTTAATTTTAAATGAAATCAATTAATTTTAAATGAAATCAATTAGGATAATCTTCCAATTATTGTTGTTTATGATATTAGATTTATTATTGTTAGTTTTATTTAGATTTATTATTGTTAAATTTTTTAGATTTATTTTGTTTAGATAATTCGAGCAATTTATAATATTATCTTTAGTTTTATTTAGATTTGTTATTATTATTTTTTTATTTTGTTTATTATTCCTATTTTTAGATTTATTATTATGTTAGATAATTCGAGCAATTTATAATACTCTATTTAGAATTATTTTGTTAGATAATTCGAGCAATTTATTATTTTGTTTAAATTCTAGCAAATATCTTTAGATTTATTATTATTTTGTTTAGATAATTCGATTGTTTACGCAATTTATAATTATTGGATAATTCGTTTAGATAATTCTTGGCATAATTCGTTTAATTAGACTTAGATTAGATTGCTATTTTTCTTATTGTAGCGATAATTTTAGTGTAAACATTAAGACATTAGAAAAATCATGTTAAGGCGTATATTTACATTAATGTAATCTTGTATTTGTTATAGATGTCGGGATGGAAGAGCATTATTGTTCGATATGGAGGCGGTGGGATCCTTCTTTATGTTACATTGGCGGTATCGATCAAATGCCTTTGTTCGAATGGACAATGTAATTTTCGGGAGTTCATAGAGATGATTAATGAAATTATGTTGGGAAATTGTTGAGTACAACCTACCAACTGCATTATCTATCGAGATCTCGGGTGGTAGAATTATCAAATTACTTTTGAGTAATGATGATCAACTTTTCGATTGGCTCATGATGCCCAAGCAGAGGTCTATGTGACTCACGATGCCGACACGTCCCAATCGAGCAAGAACTATATAGACCTTCGTTTGAGATACCATCCTCGTCAACATATGACTACACTTCCCAAAACATATCGTTCGATGCGTCGTTGACACAACAATTTACATCATCGATTGGTTTGATCTTGATACATCTCAATATATGCCGCAACACATGGATCCATCCAGAATTACATTTCCCAACATATCCGCAACCACAACGGTGATACACTTGTTGAGGGCGGCGTTGGCGACGACTACGTTGAAGAAGAAGAAGATGAAGCAGTCGGATGAAGAGGAAGAAGATCGCGAGTGCGCTTTGGTGAGCTATGGCTCATTTGTAGAGTTTGGCGCATGGATCCGTCGAGAGGGTGGATTCGGGAAGCTTCTATCTACGATTATGCGAGTAACACGCAAGAGCACGTGGGAGGCTAGAGCGAGAAGAAGTTGAGAAGATGAGCAGCTGGCTAGTCCTGTTATTCCTCATGATGCTTGATTAATCTCTTTGCTCGTCCTCGGACTCGGTTCCGAACCCGATGGTGGCGAAGGTTCCATCTTGACGACAAGGGTGAGCGAAGATATCCGTGGGGCTATGGCATTTGGAGCGTCGAGTAGAATTTGTTATTCCTCGATCCGATAATTCGAGGATTACATTCAAATGTCGATATCATAATCGGTGTCCTTTTCTACTACGTGCATCGCGACAAGGTGGATTTTGGTTTGTCCGCAAGTTTGATGCTATACATACTTGCGCACGAGAACTAGTGAATATCGGAGTAAGGAAGGTTAATGCCCGTGTAATTGCAGCATACATATCACGAAAAATACGCGAAGGCGGTGAAGTGCTAAAGCCGAGGTCCATTATGGCTGATTTGCGGAGAGTACGGTGTACACGTTACATCTGATGTAGCAATGCGAGCCGTAATAGGGCGATCGAGATGATATACGGTGGACATGAAGAATCATTTCAGCTACTACCGAGTTATCGCATATGTTACGGATGAGCAATCCGGTTCGATGGTGACTTGGATATTGGATCGGATGGTCGGTTCCGTCACCTCTTTGTCGCCCTCGGTTCATGCAGTTGGCGTACACATTGTGCCTCCGACCCGTGATTGTAGTCGACGATGCGCGCGAAGGGCCGCAATAAAGGCGTATTATTCGTTGTTCGTGACAAAGGACGACAACGAGCAAGTTTTTCCATTAGCTTATGGAATTGGTCCGATCGAGAATGATGTCTCATGGACTTGGTTTCATCTCGACTACAAGGCGCTTATGGATCAAATCCGAGATGTTGATTGTTTGAGATGCCCATGTCGGTATAATGAGCGCGGTCGAGTGTGTACACTACGATGCAACACACGGATTATGCTACTACCATCTGCTGAAAAAATCACCCGTTTGGGCAACCATCCATAAAGTTATTTGAAAGCCGCTTATGCGTGCAAGATGCACACTTTGAAAAGCGATGGCTATGTTAAAGTCTCGTGAAGGCCGATGGTAGTGGCGCATATACCAAGTTGGTGGAGGTTGGAGTGCAGTGGGCTGATCACGGTGCCCGTTAGGCGCTACGGTTTATGACATCGAACATTGCGAATCATTCGATTCTCGAATATTGTGGGCTGAGCGATTGCCAATTTGCTCAATGATTGAGGCAATCCGTCACATTACGAAAAATGGTTCGATGAGAGACATGAAGCGGCAAAGAGTGCGGTGAATTGACCCACGAAGCAGCGCGTAAGATGATGGTATCAATGGAACTATCACGCAGATACGATGTAGTGCCTCATCGACTCCACTTTCAAAGTCGAGCACGGAAGCAAAACATTGAGTCAATCTCAATACGCAATCGTGTGCGTGTTTGGAGTGGGACATGGATATGATACCGTGTTCTCATGTCATTGCTGACTATATGGTGCAATTTAAGTTTAATTATGTTAATTTTTTGATCAAATTGATTTCACTTACATATAATTGATTATATAAATTTTTTAGTCATAAAGGTCACCATATATCTAACTATGTGGGGAGTACTACCATTACGCAAAGCTAGCGAAGCATACTCGTATCGGATCAATCTGTTCACCACGATCTAGTTGGAATTTGTTCCTCGGATGTTCTTTGGAATTACAATTATGCCTCCTAATAGAGTCCGTCAGTCGGGTGGCCCAAAGTGGGTCGATATCGTCATCAGCGCAGTGGGATCGAGTAGTAGAAGTCGTGCACTACGGACATGTAGCTTGTGTGGTAATGAATCTCATACGCGTCGGAAGTGTCCTTACTTATCCGAGGCGCAGTGACATTGTAATGAAAGAAAACATTCATGTAAAGATATTATTAACATTATTATTATTTTAACTTAATCAAATTGAATTGAATTGACACTACAAAAAAACATGCGACAATGACGGAAAAATCCGTCGCTAAACATCAACAATCCGTCGTAACACATATATATCTCACTAACTAAAACATTAATCTTTTATCAAAAAAGAAAAAAAGAAGCTTGGCGATGAAGTCCAATTTCGGGATGATTGTGATTCTTTGTCGCTCTTACATCGCTTCTTTCTATTTTGTGGTTGTGTTTCTCATACAATTTCGATCGTTTCCATCGAGTTTTAGTACTAATGGAGTGCTAGTATGTGGTTTCCGTTGCTTATTTTATCTACATCGACGGATGCATGTTAGTCTTGATTCTGTTTCCTTCACTGTTTTGGAGACCGGTTTTGTTCATTTCTCGATAGACTATCTTATCGATTAAGCTCGTTGCTTTATAGGTTAAAGTGTATGTTTAACGTATTCACCTAACATTGACTTAAAGCTGAGTCCTAAGATTTATGTTTAGTTTGAGATTTACGTTTTCGATATCTTGTTCTTGATCGATGAGATGTAGATGGGGAGAGGCGAAGAAGAAGAACATTTCCATTGAAGGAGACATTTCAAGTCGATGGACGATCGATATGCCAAATCTCATTGTAGTTTATTCTAGTAAAAATAAATTTAACTCGAATAACGTCTGTTTCATTTTACTGAGGTTATGTAATACTTATTTCATTGAGCTATGATTCTTCAAAACAAACACACAAATTCATTCAACGATCTTAGCTTGAGTTAAATACTAAGTTGTTGTCACGAGGATTAATAACTATCGTATAATCAAATATTCGATAAATAATATGAACATCCATTTGCATCAAATATACCAATACATACCAATATACAAATACATACCAATATACCGATACATGCTAATTTCTACCTCTTCCTCTTCCTCTTCCTCTCGCTTCTTATATGGATCACATATCTCATATATATTTCCACCTACTTTATGTCTATATGCTACAACATTAGGCGTACCTCATTCGATGCTCGGTGAACCGAAATAAGGCGTTCCACGGTCATGCACGCAAATGGACCATCATTTGAAATCGTCTTCCGGTCAAATACCTCGAAGAGGCGGCTCGTGTAATAATCGCATCATTATTCCATGGTGGTATCGGTGGGAGTTAGCCTCGAACCATCTAGTGAAGAGAAGAAAGCGGCCGCAATAATCTAGTCGGGCACACGAAGTCCATCATCCTCGCATCCACTTGATCTTGGTCCATCCTCCAAATACGCGAGTCAAACAAAGACGCAATGACGAGTGCATATCCACGCGTACTATCGCGAAACGCTCGATGACGCAAGGATAATGATCTATAAAATTAATATTTAGATAAAATAAACAAGGACACGTAACCATTTAGATAAATTAATATTTATTGTATTAAATAAGGTTACTGCGTGGCACGTAACCATGATGTATAACCCGTCATGCCGAGGACAAGCTGCTATCCAATGCGATGGTGGCTGCCATGTAGAAGCAATGCTCTCGGGGTCATGATCAATGGTGCCTCACGCGGGTCTTGAATGTAGGACGAAAGCATTGCGTGTACCTCGGACCATTGATTTTGCGAAACATCTATTCAACATTGAAAATTAAGTAATTAGAGATACTACATATATACTATATATTGATTGTATTAAAGACTTACGAAAAACCGAGATCGAGGATGATTGTGTTTTGATAATCCACCCCATCAATCGTCGATCCGGCATCGAGTCTCACCTCAAATACACCATGAATAGATCGACGACTGCAAAATTATTTTAGGGATACATATCAATATAAGTAGATGTACTTAAAAAGCGAAGCATATTGTATAAAAGCGTGCCGAACATCAAAGCGCCTCGGCATTTCGATATTCACGAAAAATGCAACTGGACTTGTCGATCAAGTACCGAACAACCATCGTTGCCTTATTTGTGTTCAAGAAGCGCGGTAATTTATCACTATGTCACGGATAATGGGCGTGGCATCGGGCTATTCACGTATGGTGACCTCATTACGGTAGAAGGTCTCCGTGCCGTTCACCTCTCCGGATCCCGAACTACAAACATTTAATTTAGGAAAATGAAAACATAACAAATATAATGAAATATTATAAGCGCCAAATATGAGACTTAATAGTTACTGTTCCTCCAACTGCTGCTGCAGGCTCGAAAGTCGCCTCACGGCGTCTGAGGCGTCGGATCACTAAATAGGTCGGTCCGTCATGGAATGATGAGATGTAGTTCGGGATGGTACCATGGATCCGTGAGAGTAGCGGGGAGGGTATCACCTGGGCGATGCGGTCTTTGCCTCGGTAGGCTCAATATGTCCCTTGTCTCGGGGACATCCGGGTGGCGGTGATGTGGTCTCTGATCTTCACCTCTCGTCGTCGTCGTCGTCGGATGGCGTGGGACATGAGGTGCATGTGTAGCCGTATCATCCCTATGTGTGCAACCACATCGAGTCTTCTAAGAGGTTTTCAAACCACTTCTTTATCTTTGGAATAAATTTGTCTTGATAGACCTCTCGATGCGTCGCCTTGCTCTGTCCTCCCTCCGGACAGATTCCGGATAGATTCACGAATCCAACGACGATCGGCGGAACTAAGATGCCACAGGTGCTGACCACCTTTGCTCGATGAAGCTGCCTCCCGGTGCATCTTCCGTATCCGTCTCTCAGCGGATGGACGGCTATCCACATATGGCGCTGCAGCTCATCAACAACGGAACCTCAGCGAACCCAACCGACGATGTCCTCGGCTGGGTATCGAAGGTGAAGGCTCGAGGCTGCTCGATGGAGACCACGAAGATCGGGATCCTCAACAAGCGTGGAGCCCTCCGGAACTCGGCGTCTCGTCGAGGCTCATCCACCGGAGGTGGATGAGACACACCACGACGAGAAGGGCGTCGTCCCTCCCTCAAAGGATTTGACGGTATAACAAAATTCACACCGAGTGGAGAGGGTGTGAGGCAGACACCTAGTAAGCGGTGCTAACCTCGAATGAGTCCGCTCGATGGATGTGAGATGATAACCGACCTACAATAAATTGAAAGATGTTATTTAATATTCTAATAAATACAATACCTCATACATGATTTAAAATTATAATAAAATTCAATACCTCTTGCTCAAAAGTGTAGTAAAGTCGCGGTGAGAGCTACTCTTGAACTTCCACCTCAACACTCTCGGATCTGTTGTGGGATTGATGTCGTCCGGCTATACTTCCCAAGCACGGTATGATCTCGGTGACCAAGCATATAGTGCCCGGACTAGTCCGTAAAAGTGGTATTGAGCATTAGGTTGACAACTGCGTCAGTATAATATCTCAATATCGTAAGCTGTAGGCCCACGGAAATCGGCAAAACGCCCGGATCGTCAACCAATGCCCAAACCCAATCAGCTATTATCTTCCCCGTATCGTATCCAAATACGAACCCATAGAGGGTAATAACGTGGGCCACACGTAAATAGTGACGAAGATCTACATCATCACTAAAATCACTACTACAAAATCTATCTACTAGATTACGTAATGTAATCTGTGTGCCCCCGCAAAAAAGACTATAGACCTCAACGTCGCTCAAGTCGTAGTCTAGTGTGGGATCAAATGATGATGACCCAAATTGCAGGCCGGTGACTAGAGCATAATCTTTAATCGAAAAACATATATATCTTCCATTGATGAAAAATACATCTCGGGATCGTAGGCTCTATCGACGGGAGACTAAATGGTGCAAAGAAAAACTAGACTTAGGCCGGAGTCCAATCAATCGGATGACCAAAGCAACCCCTAAACATATCTACCAACTCTTCACGCCTTATCTAGCAAGACATTCTTAATATATTTAAAATAATCAGTCCTATAATAAGTCTTTACATCCGCCACCACATTTATCGTGGTAGACCTCAAAAAACAGGATCGACCTACAATTATATCAATGTCACATATTACACAACGTCAACAAACCAACAAACTACTACAATAATTATTTCAGTATATAATTCGCATCAATAAACATCCTATCATACAAATATAAAAATAATTAGAACTACAAATCACCTATCAAAAGCGCCATAATTAAGTAATACAATTTAACCATTCTAAACCATAAATGAAATATTATTCAATCATATACCATAAACGCTATTTATTCAATCATATTCCAAAACAGATATCTCGAAAACATACAAGCCATAAACAATATTAACATACTCAATAACATAATTCATATTCAATTATATACAATCATATTATTCAATAACATTTACCAACATTTATCCAATCTCAATAACATAATTCAACTACTCATATTCAATCATATACAATCATATTATTCAATCACATCTACCAACATTTATCCAATCTCAATTACAAAATATATTTAAGGTAAACATACTAAGGGTTCACACGAAAACATACCGATAAATGCGACATATTGCCTTGAAAATAATACGCATCATTACAAAATTCAATTAATAATTTCAATTAATAACTAATAATTATTTCAATTAATAACTAATAATTAACAACTAATTATACAAAATTCAATTAATAATTTCAATTAATAACTAATAATTGAATTAATACCGCATCATTACAAAATTCAATTAATAATTTCAATTAATAACTAATAATTAGAAAATTAAATAATTCAATTAATAACTAAATATTAATAACTAATTAATTTGTTGTCTTGATCGACGATTGAACTTTCCGATCGGTGAAGGCCTCCGATTCGACCGAGAGAAGCCTTCACCGATCGAAAGTTCAATTGGTCGATCGAGACAACAAATTAATCAAGGTGAATTAATTTGTTGTCTCGATCGACCAATTGAACTTTCCGATCGGTGAAGGCTTCTCCGGTCGTGGGAGAGAAGCCTTCACCGATCGGAAAGTTCAATGTACAACAAATTAATTCAATTTTTGAATTCACCTACTTTCCGATCGGAGACAACAAATATATTGAAACAATTCGTTGTTTCCGATCGAATTCACCTACTTTCCGATCGGTGAAGGCTTCTCTCCGGTCGACCGGAGAGAAGCCTTCACCGATCGGAAAGTTCAATTGGTACAACAAATTAATTCAATTTTTGCGTAAAACCAACATTTATCATTTCAAATTTAAACATTCCACATATAAATCTAAAATATTTCCTATCGGAAACTTGTAAAACCAACAATAACCAACAAAATATTTCCTATATTTCCTAAACATTATTATAATCTTACAAAAAATCAAAAATCATCAAAAATCATCTTAACATATCAAAACAAAAATCGCAAAAATCGCATAACTATATTTATTCCAAATAATATGCCGAAAACATAAAACATACCAAATATTCTCGCTCGATTCGAATAAGCAACCAAATATTCTCACTTTCTTCGATTCGAATAAGCAAAACCCTAATTATTAGAAAATTGAGTTAATACATAATTATTCAATGGAGAGAAAGTAGGAAACAACGATTAATATGTATATATTGAAACAATTCGTTGTTTCCGATCGACTAAAGCTTCTTTCCGATCGAGGAAGACTTCTCTCCGGTCGATCGGAGAGAAGGCTTCGTCGACCGGAAAGAAGCTTTAATCGACCGAAACAACGAGTAATATGTATATTTGAAAAATTACCTCAGGAAGTGAATATTCAAGCTCGACTATTGATTTGGGTTGTTCTTCACGGAATGGAAATGGAAATTCGGTTAATTAAGGTGTTCTTCACGGGTTGTTCTCTCAAAATTTTAAAATTGTTCTTCACGGTTGTTCTCTCTCTTATCTTTCGAAATTTTGAAAATTGTATGAAGAATAAGTGTTCTTGTAATGTTTAGGAAGCGATATATTACATGTAATTTAATATGCCAAACTCGGTCAACTCCTGCAAAATGGATTTAATTTGCGGACTTTAATCAAACATGCAGACTTTAATTTGCATGTAATTGGGTCCGACTTTAATTTGTTAAAGAATCGATTCCTCTCACATCATCGTCTTACATCTTCTGCAATTTACGAATTTTCTTGATTTGATTCAAAATATAATTGTTTAATAGGTTTGGGTATGGTTTGTAGTTAATTTTTAGGTTGGGTATGAGTAGTACATATATTATGAAAGTTGGGTAGATAAACATGTAAAGTTTATAAGGTCCAATTGTAGAGATGCAAAAAAATATCATGAAATGAAGGTGGGCCCCAATGCTTCTTCCTTAGATTCACCCCATCTCATGTTTCATTCTTCTATATATACACACACAAACACTCTTAACAAAAAAACACAAACTTTACTCATTTTTCTTTAATTCCTTTTCCATCTCTTTTCCCAACATAAAACATGAGAGTTGAAATCCTCATTCTCATACTACTTCCATTATTAGCTCCTAAATTCACATTCTCTTCGCCAGTTCCTGACCCCGAGCTCGTAGTACAAGAAGTTAATGAGTATGATATCATCAGTACTCTAAGAAAAAAAAAAAAAAAAAAAAAAAGTAATTCTACTAAGTCAAATCTAACAATGTATCACATTTTTTAATTTTGCAGGAAAATCAATGCATCCCGAAGGAATCTGGGGTTCTTGTCCTGTGGAACAGGCAATCCCATCGACGACTGCTGGCGGTGCGACCCTAACTGGGAGAAAAACCGCCAGCGGCTAGCGGACTGCGCAATCGGGTTCGGCAAGCACGCGATCGGGGGCCGCGAAGGCAAGATCTACGTGGTCACCGACTCGGGGGACCACGCGGTGAACCCGAAGCCAGGCACCCTGAGGTACGGGGTGATCCAGAACGAGCCGCTGTGGATCATATTCGCCCGGGACATGGTGATCCGGCTCAAGCAGGAGCTGATGCTCAACTCCTTCAAGACCATCGACGGCCGCGGCGCGAGCGTCCACATCGCGGGCGGGCCGTGCATCACGGTGCAGTACGTGACGAACGTCATCATCCACGGCCTCAACATCCACGACTGCAAGCAGGGCGGGAACGCGTATGTGCGAGACTCGCCCGAGCACTACGGGTGGCGGACGGTGTCGGACGGCGATGGGTGTCGATCTTCGGCGGGAGCCACGTGTGGGTGGACCACTGCTCCCTCTCCAACTGCCGCGACGGCCTCATCGACGCCATCCACGGCTCCACCGCCGTCACCATCTCCAACAACTACCTCACGCACCACAACAAGGTGATGCTACTGGGGCACAGCGACAGCTACGAGCAGGATAAGAACATGCAGGTCACCATCGCCTTCAACCATTTCGGAGAGGGCTTAGTGCAGAGGATGCCGAGGTATATATTCTCACTCATTCTCTCTTCCTCTGTAAACTGCAGCACCGGCCTTTTATTATTATTATTGTTATTCTGATCGGAATCCGTGACTGTCTGTTTGCAGGTGCAGGCACGGATATTTTCACGTGGTTAACAACGATTACACGCATTGGGAAATGTACGCGATTGGCGGGAGCGCGTCGCCGACGATCAATAGCCAGGGGAACCGGTTTCTTGCTCCTGACAGAGACGATATTAAGGAGGTAATTAGAGAAACACACAGACATTACTAAATAAATAAATGCAAGTAATTTATAGGGCTAAAGTATAAAATACACAAATTTGGGATAATTTTATAAGTTTAATTTTTCACGAGTTTGAATTTTTCTCAATGCAAGAAGGATAATTCATTGTCGAGTATTTGAATACTTTTAATACTCGATGAAAATTTGAAGTCTACAAAAATCCCTTCTTTTCCAGTATAAATTATTTTAATTTTTGGAAGAAATATAATGAAATTAAATTAATGTGAAGACAAAAGAAACCCCTTTAAGACAAAGTCTCCCATTTAATATCGTGGACGCAATTAGCAGCCCACGAGGATGTCACATCAGTTCCAATTTGGTCAGAATTGCAAATCATGAAAAATATGAAGAACTTGTAATATATTCTGATAAAGTTGAGAGTTTATGTGCAAAATAAAATCATCCCAAAGTTACATGTATTTACTCCTTTTGTTGTTACTTAAAAGGTTACAAAGCATGAGGATGCACCGGAGAGTGAATGGAGTAGGTGGAATTGGAGATCGGAAGGAGACCTAATGTTGAACGGGGCCTTCTTCACACGGTCGGGTGCAGGGGCGTCATCTAATTACGCAAAGGCCTCGAGCCTGAGCGCGAGGCCTTCTTCCCTAGTGGGAACAATCACAGGGGGGTCAGGATCGCTCACCTGCAGGAAAGGCAAACGGTGCTGATAATTAGCAGAACTGATTCAATATTTACCTATAATTTTGTATTTTAATTAGATTACTATATGCACAATTTATTGTGCTACATTGCAACCAACCTTCCTGAGAAAAGGTTATCAGCCATCTAGGGAAGTACATAATCCAATGTAAATCCAAGGACTGGTGAGTTGATAAATGTAACTTTCTGCAGTAATTTCAGTAAGAGAAATTGCTAAATTGTCTGAATTGCGATGGTTCTTTTTTACATTAATCCACAGCAGAGATTGATCATCAGTTCACACCTTAGAGCATTTATATTAAATAAAGTCTGCACACAGTATATTAGAAGTTAAAGATGATTACACAGATCACACGTGGGTATGTGAATTCATATTTATTGAGTTTAAATTAGGTTGATTCATTATTAGAGTATAGATTATGGTGTGGCCCATCTAACTCACATGGGAATCAATGATTTGATTAAAAGATGTAAAGCAGAAACCTCGTGGTTCTGCCTCAGTAGGACCATATTTGTCGAGGGACAATTTCTATTCATTATCACTATTTGATTTTTGAGTTGCATATTAATAACAAAATTTGATGCTTAGATTAAGAAAAATTGAAGGAAACACTTTGTAGTATTCTGAATATAACTTACAGTTAACTTTCATGTAAGCAATTAATACGAAAATATTTGTTTAATTCAACTATAAGTCTATCGTGAGACGCTATATATAGGGATATAATAAAACCGGTATTATTGGTGATCAATAAATACATTGTGTAATCAATGTGAAAATTTTAATAATGAGAGTATTGTGGATACATTTTTTTGTGTTGACGGCAAGCTTTTAAGTATATTGAGGGATTGGACACCGACAATTCTAAATGGATATCGGCCTACATCGGTCTAAATTTTCAAAGACTGTGATCCTCTTCAGAATTGATCTTTAACTAATTTCATGTGCTCGTAAATTTTTGGTTTAAAGTATTACTTTGGTATCTAGTGACTAGTAATATAGAACATCATATATTAAATGAAGTGTTGAACCAAAAACATAGCATCGCATTTCAGAGATTGACATAAGAAATGGGAAATCCAACTCCATAGGAAGCGCTAGAAACACCAAAAATTAAATCAGTGGTGGGACAGAAGTGGCAGGAAGTCACGCGACAAAATTGAGCGGCTAACATAAATGCATAGATCCCTTCTGCAGAGAAATAAAGTGGTATGGAGATGAGAGGAAGAAGAAGGAAGAGTTGGTCGAGTCTTAACTGCTCAACTCAAAGCTTGTGTGACAGGATCATTAAATCCAACTCACCAACCATTATTTATCACTTTTGTCTTCCCATCCTATCCATAAACAGGCATTTCAGACCCACTCTTCTTGCAACAATGTGCCGACATGAATAATGCGAAAGACTCTTTCGCCATTATAACATCAATGCAGAGCAGTAGTAGCAACTTCAGTTTTAAGACAACAACATACAAATTGAATCTCATTCATTCAACAACTAAGTTCGTTCCTACGCTATTCATATCTTATCATGTGAATGATTTATGTCCATCTCTGCCGGTGCAGACATGTAACTGAGAGGGCACAGCACAATGGTGGCTGATTTTACATGTTACAGGGAAAGGAAAAAAAAGGGAGAACATGCTGCCTGAAAATGACACATCCAGCACCGACAGCAAAATCATGTGAGTTTGCATCTACACTAAATAGTGAGCATTATAGAATCATGTGTAAGGTTTCAAGCTATGAGCAGAGCTGCACTTAGAGGGGCTGGGAGTAACTTACATGTCTTACAAAAATAGAAAGAGACAATCAAAGGGGGATAATTCAGTACAAACACATGAAGCCAATACAAAGAAAAAGCCAAGCAACACAACTTGCAAGATAAGACTTGAAACAAGTTTAGTAATCCAATTGTAGACTAGTTGCTAGTCGGCTCTATTCTAGAAAAAAGCAGATGCAATTACGTGTCTAACTCAATGAAAATCAAAATTCGGATGGTGAGATGACATCATCAATCTTCAGAATCATCTTAACAACTTGAGTCGATAGCAGAATCTGCTGTTGCTTCCCGATCAAAGTCTCAAAGACATTTTGCTCACGCATGTCGTTTGTGCCAACATCATTGCAATCAATCCCGCAGCAGGAGTTGTACTCCTGATGAGAAAATCATACAGTTCTTAGATAAACAAGCAAAGCGCCGTTACTTCCATTATAACAAGGAGTAACCCACATGAATACAACGTGGGCAAAACCAAAAAAAATAAAATCAAGAGGAATCGATAGAGATTACCTTAATTTGCTGAGATTTGACGGCAGATAATGTTTCAATTGGCTGGAGACCACTATTTTCAGCCAGTGCCATTGGGACAGCATCTAATGCATCAGCAAATGCCCTGATTGCGTACTGCAAAGAAAATCATGTAAAAGTTAGCCTATAGTCGCAAATAATACCTACCACCCAGTCACACAAATATAATATGTAAGAAAAATGAAGTTGGCTTCTCACCTGTTCAACTCCTGGGTATTTATCAGCAGCTGCATCAACAGCAATTGAACAAGAAATTTCAGCAGACCCACCTCCATATACTATGGAATTGTTTCGAATAAGGTTCCTTGCAACGCATAAAGCATCATGAAGGCTGCGCTTAGTTTCCTCTATCATCATCTTGTTACCTAAAGCATCACCCCAGAACAAGATTTAGTTCCAAACTTTGGAAAAGACTGGTACAGGAACGCAAAGAGAGCATAAATTTCCCAGAAAATGTTGGGAAAGTGTACCACAAATTTGAAGTGAAGAGAACAATCAAGATAGGTCCGTGGACCATTAACATCAGATTGACATGAGACATACCATACAGCAAGCAACTTAAACACATCAGAGCAAGAAGAGCTGAACTACCATATTAAGCCTATACCACAACATATAGCAAATAAAAACAGAGCAGAACATAATGATGGTATGTGGCGTGCCAATCCTCTTAAGTTTGTTGCATGAAATAAAGGAACAGTATCTCCCAGTGACAAGATTCACTGCTAGGAACAGTTGAAAAATGGTTGAAATAAAGAAAGACATAAGTGGGATTACAATTAGAGATCATAGAAAGGGAAAAATTGAACAAAGGAGAGAGGAGAATATCGACCTACCACCGCGTATAAATATTGTTACAGCCCTTGAGTTTGCACAATGCTCAATATATATCATTCGATCCTTAGTGGTTCCAAATGCTTTTTCTCGAACCAAACCAGCCTAGCATGCATAAAATTATTTTTGATCAGGCTAAAGATCACACAAGAACATACTGAATCATGTACAAAGTACTTATGCATTGGGGTATATAGCACAATGAAAGTAGGAAAACATAGACGGATAGTCATAGGTGTAACACTTTACCCTGCCCAGCTTCTCTGGTGTCAACTCTTGAAATCTTGGCACAATTCTCCCACCTTACACAGAATTCGGCAAATGTCATTGGAGACTTGAAAACAAAAACAGTAACAGAAATTACAAAGTACAATGGTATATTGGTATGCAGCAGGGCTGAAAGAAACCTGTAGCTATGGCTATCAGCTCTAACTCTACACCACCGACCCATCGGACAGCAGGTAAATCTCTATGCATCAGTAAGTGGTTTGCCTCATCATCGAAACCCCATTGGCAGATAACTAAGGTAGCCCCGACATCCTGCAATACAAGTGAGGCTTGTAAATTACATGAACGTCTTTATTTTCTAAAACAAAAGGTAGTATTTGCAAGTGTATGAATGAAACTCCTTCAAAAGTTGATTAAGATAGAATGTGTATCATGTTGAATGCAAAAGCAACATCCATGGCAGTGACCCTTTTCTCAGCATAATAAAAGAGTAAGAAGCAATCTCTACTTAGTTTCCAGGCCCAAGTCCCTGTAAAATGACCATACCTCTGCCACTTTCCACAATAGAAACATACAGAAATTCCACCATGAGTTCCCTTCTCCCAAGAAATTATCAACCCAAAGATAATATTATGCTGTTACAAAGAGATTACCTTGCACTTTTGAACCATATCATCAAAGTACTTCTGCTCTTGTAGGCGCAATGTCTGGAATTTTTCCACTGTATCAATATCAACCTTATGTTTAGTCTTTGGCTTTGGAGGCTCGAAAGGGCAAGTCAAAATGGCAATTTTTGCATCCTCAATTTGCTTTGGCATCTGTGGATGACTCATATCTTTATCAACAACAATCCCATATATCAGTTCAGTATCCTCCAACTTTCCACCTACTTTACCCTCTACTTTAATCAAGTCTAGATTAACATCCTTCCTCTCTAAATCTGCAACAGCAAGCACTGCTTTAACAGCAATCTCTGCAAGACTGCGCTTACACCTATTCACACTGCAAATAATATTTCACAGGATCAGACAACAAAAGCATGAGATGCACTATTACTCGAAGCACACTTGAAGAGTAATTTCTTCAAGTACAAGATATGGAGGTTCCAAGTCCAGTAGAATCCAAAAGCATTAAAACAGACATCCTGAATATCCCCGCCTTCTAGACTCTTCCACAATTCCAGATATCAGGGAAAGAATTAAAAAGAATAAGGTGTTAGAAATTTTAGTTTCAAAATAAAAGAAAGTTTATATGCGAATAAAACAGAAGCTTGGTAACTCGTGGTTTTGCACATAAACATAATAGCACAAAGAATTTAGTTACACAAGTCTAAAATTCAATTTATTCTTCATTCGGTAGCATTACTAGAAAGAATAAAATACCAAAAAACATCAATTCATAATATTTACCATGCGCTTTACTACACAAATAGCGGGAGAGGCTAGGGGCGAAATCAGTGGCAGACTTCGAAGTCTTTAGTGCTTTATAGATATTTGCATAAAACAACATTCAAAATATTCAGCAGACACAATACGCCACAAACAGGGGCAGATAAACACACAGTTTGATCTGAAATAAAATGGCCGAAAATCCTGCATATAGAACGAACTTACATCTTGGAAGATAAAGTAGTCATACAGGTCTGAACGAGAGATTCAGCATTTGTCGCACTAAATTCAAACTTATGCGAGATACGTTCCAAATGATCAAAAGCTACCCTTGAAGCCATCTCGTATCCTTCTGCAACCCGAATAGGATGGATACCGCGTTCCAACATCTTCTGCGCTTGTTCTAGGAGAGCACCAGCCATGACAACCACTCCAGTTGTTCCATCACCAATTTCATAGTCCTGACTCCGCGACAGTTCAACCATGAGCTTAGCAATCTGGTTATCAACATCCATCTGCTCCAGAATAGTAGCACCATCATTTGCTGGCACCACAACAACCAGAAATACATCAACTTCATCCCAACAAGCTTCTAACTATGGAAATCATGCTTAACAATTCAAATTCACAAACTTCTCAAAACAAAATATCTCAATGATTCAACAATGCGCAAACACAGAGAGAGAGAAAATGAGGTGAAGCGGCGGAGCTTACTGATGGTGACCTCGCCGTCGGGGCTTTGGAGCATCTTGTCCATGCCTTTGGGTCCGAGGGAGGTCCGGAGGATCCGCGCCACAGCTTTTCCGGCGGCGATATTGGCCTTCTGTGCATCGAGGCCGCGCAATCTGGTTTTCTGCTCCTGCTCCCTCAGTATGATGAACGGACGACCGAATTCATCGAACGCCAATGCCATCACGCCGAATCAGGGTCGGCAAAGGGGTTCTTCACCAGATCCAACTGGCAAATACGAACCGAAGATTGCAAATGCAGAAGTGTGGGAGTGTTCGAACAAAGGTTTGACAAGTGAGAATATGCCCTAGTGGTGGTAGCACAGTAATTGTTGTGGTTTAGTAAAACCCTCGCCCAAGAGTTCTCTCCGGTTACGTTATCTCCAGTATTTTGCAGTTCGAACCAATATTCTCAGAAGAATTTTCTCGGTTTATGTGTGAATCAAAGGTGCTAAAGCTTCTAAAATTGAATTTAAAAATATACGAGAACCTCTTTCTCATTATTCCAATTTCTTTTTTTTAAGGATGGGTAGAGCTAACAAAATTGAATCTAACCGTATGACACCCACTTTTAAGACTTGGCTAAATTGATTTGGATCGTTTGCATCGAGTACTTGTTTTTACCGTAATTATAGCTGGCAAAGTAGCGGGTCGGATCGGCTCCGAGCCCGTCGTTTTACATTTTTCGGACTGGGTCGGCCTAATCCAAATTTTTTTCGAACTTAAAATATGAAGCTCAAACCAATCCCGGGCGGATTTTCAGGCGGACATGCTTTTTCTAGATTATTTTCTATTTTTTAATATATAAAATCAATATTTTAAATTTTAAAAAAATAAATAAATTAATATATAATTAAAATCTCATAACCCCTTAACTTAAATAAAGAATCATTGATAAGAACATATTGAGCTTACCCATTCTTATGATAATTTTTCTTTTACATCTTAACCTATTTATGTATTCATACGATGATGTTGTAATGCAGTATAATTTTAATTCTTTAATTTAAGAAGAAAAAATAGTAATTACAAATCAAAGATAAATGATATTATTAAACATCAATCCCACTTATACGCCTAAAATTACAGAAAAAAATAAATTAATTATACAATATATTTAAGATCAAGGATTCAAAATAGTTTTTATATATTATAAGGTCATTAATCACCAGCATATATATTTTTGGAGATCATTTCTCTTATGAATTATTTTTGAATGATTTATGAGTATTTTTTTTCAGAATTTGGATGTGTTGCAATTCAAAAAAAAAATATTTTCCTAATCAACATGTGAATTATTAAGAAAATTATTACTATAAAAATAAATAATTATATAAAATTTAATTAATATTATTAAAAAATTATAGATATATATATATTAAATAATATTATATATATATAATAGAATATCGGACGAGCTTTTTTAGCTTGAAACCTTGGGCTTTTTTGGCTCGAAATCCAGTAGGTCCGAGGCTTTTCTCGGGCTAACTTTTTAGGTCCGATTTTTTTTTAACCTTTAATTTTTAAGCTCAAACCAGCCCAAACCCCGGGTACTTCGAACGAGCTTTTCGGCCCGGACTCATTTTGTCGGCTCTATCAGTAATGCATCATACACTCATAGTAGTGAATGGAGAGTTATCAACTAGTTGGGTTGAGCCGAACCATCCCAAAATCGAGTGTGCCCACCACTATTTAGGTCTGTCCCGGCACCTAGGGCGGGGTGAGCCCGGGCTTAGAGCGGGTATGTGCTATTTTTTCTAGTTTAAATTTACTTTTTCTTCTCCTATTATTCATCTTTTATGTTTAAATATTTAAATAAAAAACTCAATTATATTGAATTTATATTATTATGAAATAGCCTTTGAACCACAAAAAATCATATATTCTCATCTTTATATATTTTGCTCTAATTTATAAATTAGGATCAAGAAACAAACAATACTTACAGATAAAATAAAAGATATCCACTTTACTCAAAATACAAAATAAACAATTATAGAATGCAAATGATTTTTTCATATAGAATTAAATTTTCGTACGTCTAGAAATACAAAATTTTATTACAAAACATGACTAACATAGAATACATAAATTATAATTAAAATAATAAATAAATAAATAAATAAATAATATAAATATTCATCTGGGCCTGAACTAGGAATGGGTTTCAAAGAAAGCGTAGATGAAACTCATTTCAAAGGCAGTGGTCTGGCCCAGGCCCCAGTCCTGCCTTATTGCTCTACCGGCCCGGTCCAATTGATACCTCTAAATGAAAGCTGGCTTGGCCTAATTGATGCCTCTAAGTGAAAGAGGCTGGTTGGTAGGAGTAGCCGTGGATGACAAGAATAGAATAGCTTATGAACTATTTGGCTTCGGTGTACTAATGTTGCGGTTATATAAACCAACGGGATGCTTTGTTTATTGGGAGTAAAAAAGGAGAAATTATTTACACAGAACTCTGTTAAAAATATATTTTTGTTAATTTATTATCGCTTTATTCGTATTCAATATTATTCTTTAAGTTTTATAATAGTATATTTCCCAAGTAAACAGCACACAAACTGATTTGGAATTATGCAGATGGTAAAGTAAGATAGCTTGACAAATCAACTAATTGATCGACAAGCTCTCTCAATTCTTAAACAGACTGAATGCCTCCATACCTAATGCCTCTGAATCAGGACTTCATACAATGTACACCGAAGCGATTAATGATCTAATAATCAATTAAGATGGTGTTAGGTTTAGCTTATAAGTTCTCAAAATAGTTTATAAATTGTTTAAGGCTTATAAGCTTTGAGAAATGTTTGCAAAATAAACTTCTAAACAACTTTATAAGTTAACGAAAATAAGCTCCAAAAGCATGTAAGTTCTCCAAAAATTAGGTTCATTAATCCCAACTTAATTTTTCATAAACTTATCAATAACAATGAATTTATTAAAATAACATTAATATGTTTCGTTATTTCTAACATATATCCTATCAATTTCATCACTCTTCAATATTCACTATCTAAATCAATATTCTTTATCTGACTTATAAACTCAATTATTCAAACACTTGGACAATTTATAAACTTAAAATATTATATCTATATTTTATAAACTCTTGAAACAGTTCATAAACTCTCTAAAATAGAACTTTTGAGACAACTCAAGTTCAAATATTCTTAAAGTCAAATGTTTCAAGTAGGGGTGGAAGTTTGGTATTGGATAATTGGATAATCCGATAACCGAACCGAAAATTCGGTTATTGGATAACCGAATAACCGAAAAAAATGGATCGGTTCGATATTTGGTATCAAAATTTTAGAAAATTCGGTTATCGGTATACCCGATAACCGAATGGGTATACCGAATAAACCGAAATACCTATATATATATATATTACAAAATATTATTGTATCAAATTCTATTGTAGACTAGTTGGTTTGGGCGCAAGTCTCAGTCTTTTCCCGGGTTCGAATCCCGCGAGCCTCAACTTATTTATTTTAAGATAACGGATTAATTATAAATATAGTTAAAATGAATATATTACAAGAAACTATCGTAGCTCGGTTGGGTAAGTGCATGTCTATTTTCACCGGTCGTGAGTTCGATTCTCACTTGAGCAAACCAACTATTTTTTAAAAACCGGTTAACCGATTAACCGACCGGTTAACCGATCGGTTAATCGGTTAACCGTTAACCGACCGGTTCGGTATTCGGTTCGTAAATTTCATGTAGTTCGATTTGGTTAACCGAAATTTCGGTTTCGGTTAACCGAAACCGAACCGATTTCCACCCCTAGTTTCAAGTTCAAATTCTACTAATGCCTTCTAAATCAAGTTCGTCACGCCTAATTTATCAAGTGTGATCTATCTTTCATGTTTGGTTTGTAGCTATTCATAAAAACAAAATTTATTCAATACGCATCAAAGGTAACATATACAAAAAATTAGTATATATTATTAAAAACCTCGTAATTTTAATCTAAGGTATTATTAACCTACTAATTGTTAGTATTTCAAAAAATTCACATTGACAATAATTTTTAAGATGCTACACTAACTTCCTCACTATGAGGACATTGTTGCCTCTCATGGAAAAGTAAACCAGCTAAGAGCTCATCGAAATACAGCAAAAAACACAAAAAATCAAAGAGCCAAAAAGTCAGCAAATATATAACACATCTCGTGAACAGAAGTACAATAATTTCTAAATTGAACACATTTATAAGCTGTAGAGAGAATTGAACACCCTAAACTTTATTATAAAACAAAGCTAAAATAATTACACCAGAATTATCAAAACTTCATACTATCCAAATAACTGATCATTACTATCACTGTGTAATTAGAGAAATAATACCTACAAGGAAAATTTCTCAATGTGTAGAAGCAAAATGCATGCAGCTTGATCAAGCTGCTAGAACGATTCAAAATCATTGTGATATTCAGAAAATAGTATTGCTAGTGCTTCTCCCATATGACATACCAAATACAAGCAAGACAAAAAATAAAGTTCCTATCCGAAAAGTAAAGCAAAAATGTGCATATCTTGTTACATGCCAACTATGCATATGCCAAGCAAGTCAAGCACCCAATATACAAAACAATTTACACGCTACAATTGTGATGATAAAAGACTTTGATTCATCCAATGAATAATCAAACAAAAAATATAAAGAAAATTGGGCAATAAGCTCTCCATGTACAATTTGATACAACTGAAATTTTTCATAAGCTGCAAGCTTCTATCTACAAACATTCCCCACTTTCTAGACCAAACATTATTACAATGCGCAGCCAGACTGCACCTCAGGAAAAATTTGTCGACTTGACTAGACTTTTGAGCCAATAGAAACTCACAGTAACATGAGTTGATTATTGACTCCTACAGACTTGACTCATTACAAAATGGGGCCCGCTATGTTAGGGCATGAAAATAGAACTATCATGTCTGCTTAATATGAAGAAGACAGACGGTATCACACAACAATTTAAGCTTACAAGCAATACACTGCATTTACAGACACAACTCTTCTGCTACAGTGACATATCAAGTTTCCACATATGTATCTACGATGCAGCTTACAACTTACAAGTCCGCACCTCAAACGACAACCCCACCATACATGACCAGAAGACATGGTCTAAATATCGTACATCACTATTACAAGCTTAAAAAGGAGGTGCACATATCAGATCAAATTATTACATGTGTGGAACCTACTACATGGAATATACTAATAAAACTATGATGCATCATCCAGGTTTTGCTCAAAAATATTCTTCAAGAATTGATAAGTTACTTTTCACACAAATTCTTCCAGGATCACGACTCAATATTTGGTATATGCTTCAGGAATACAAAGCAATTGCACACATGATTAAGGCTTCTTTGCACTCATAGTATTAAGCATTCACGGATATCCAAGAGTGCAGCAATTAATGGTTCTCTGCTCCTGAGTACGATAATTAGAGAAAATTCCTTTGTCAAAAATAAATAATAAATGACCAAGAGAAGCCACATGGAAAATATTGATAACTGCATATCATGCTGCTTATAACTAAAACAAAAATTATAGGTCAAAACCTTCTCAATCATTGGTTACTGGTTAGTACAAATAATTGACAAAGAATTCTAAAACAACTTCAACTATTTTAATTGACTCCCAAAGAAGTCAAGTTAAGAATGTTTCATATTCTTGCATTCAGACAAGGATAACACAAGCACACCTCAATCTGATGGTACTGTACTATAGTCCGAAAGAGCTCAAAATAGACAGATTTTATTTCCAAACTACAAACACAAACAAAGAGAAGTCAGATGCATATGCACACAAGACAATATAAGGAGGTTATCATAAAGTAAGACCACGGCAATTATCTTGGGAAATGCTAAAAGAAATTCCATAACATTGCAAACCACAGAAAATACAAAGAATAAAGATATATCATTCAGTTCCAGCGCATCTCAGACATTAAGTTTATTGATTATTGACTATCCGTCAACAGAACTTTTCCAAGTCCCCGCTTAGAATAAGATACACTAAGACCATTCTACTCTTACAAGTGGTCCTTAAAGACTAGCAGGAAATATTAAACAGCAAGGACAACTATGATAAAAGAGCAGTGTGCCTTGGGACTTAAATAGCTAATACTAATAGTGAGGTACAGAGGTAACTGATCATGCAGAAGTGTGCAGTGTCACCACAAACATCAACTTCTCAGGCACAGTGGATCATGTTCGTGTGTAAAAATAGCAAGTCAATTGTGAAGCATCAATGCGACAAGATGGAACATGTCAAGGAACCAGAAGAAACTGCAAGTATCCAGGAGTTCTTACACTTCATAAATATGAACTGGAAATTTATAGTCATGTTCTTCAATTAAAAGATTATCGACCGGTGTATTAGCAAATGTAGCAAGCTTACAACTATGCTTTAATCTATCTTCTCAAATTCACCATAACCATAAGATTCCATGTTTTCTATGAGTTCAGAAAGCAACTCTAGTTCTTGTACTTATTCAGTTCATAATAGTTTGGGTGGAGTCTCCACAACGAGCTTGAGCTATCATAATTAAATCCTATAATTATTTAAAAAAAAGAAGCTATATCTGCGACAAATAAACAGTTCCTTCCTACTTTCAAATGAAGGCTTCATTTGGAAACTGTTTCCAATAATTTCAAGTCCGAATTCACTTAAAATCTTTCATTGTTTGGAAGTAAAATTGCAGAGCAAGTGGAAAATAAAAAATCTAATTTATAGTTTAATAACAATCTGATGTTAGTTAACTTACATGTGGTATTTATATTACCAAGTTATACTCTAACCACGTTAGTTGAAAGACAATATAAAATTGCTCGTAAGGCTTAAATTTTAAACCCCCCAAAAAAACCCTCCGTCCCACCCAAGACAGCTCCTTTCTTTCCCCGGTTATTTAGGAGAATGGTATAAAGTGAAATAAAGTGATAAAAAGGTAGGTCCCACAACTTTTGAAGAGATAATTATTTCCTAAAATGGAAATGCCATCTTGCTCAAAAGGAAAGCGAGCCATCTTGGGTGGGACGGAGGGAGTAATAAATAAATGCAATGTAAAATAGGTGCAAACTGCAGAATCTGGGTTTGCAATCACACTATATTGTCAGATAAAGCACAAAGATTTTTTCAAGCAAGAGGAGGAAAACAAACTTCTATTACTAAGAATTAACACATCAGACAACAAATTTGGATTCAATTTCTCAGATTAGCATACCCACAAACTCGGCATAGTGTCAGGTATTTCAGACAAGGTATAACCCTCAAAGCAACTCATACTACCAGTATTACTGGTACCAGTTTGGAGGCTTCATAAATAGGAATGTACGAACATAGACCAATCTATTAATATAAAAGTTAAGAATGCAACTTCAGAGGTCAAATTGTGCTTCCATGAACAAATGATAAACGGCCAGTAGGGCCACCTTCACTGCATCAAACAAATACACAATATAACAATACTTAGGTACTGAAGTTTATAGTAAAGTTATATCCGTAGCATCAAATTGAGTTCAATTAAGCCAACTTAAAATAACACAAATTGTTCTTCCCAGCAACCTCTAGTAAAGGCACTTACTTCGTTGAAGCCCGAGGCCACACAGCACGTGACACCAACATAAACAAGAAAGAGCTGGCAATTCTTCATAGGATCCAATATGACATTGCAAATCATAGTGGAAGCTGTCAGATGTTTTGAAGTCCCATGACATCAAATCATTCAGATGGCATGCGTCTCCGTTTCCCATAATCAGCATCCCTAGATCGAGACCTGTGATCATCTGCAGGCACTGCACCAGATCTGCTGCGGGATCTTGAAGACTGTCCTTTTTCCCAGTCGTCATCATAACCTGACTCACGATCTTTGTGGCGATAGTCCCGATAACGATCCTTCTCTTCTCTGCGTCTAGAGTCCCTATCATATCTTTCCCCATCATGTTCCCTCTCCTCCCGGTGCCTCTTCTCTGGAACACTCGACCAGTCACGGTCAGAATTTCTCTCCTTCTCCCGGGAAGCAACACTAGACCTCACACCTTTGTCATGACTTGCCTCTCCATACCCATATTCTGATGCATTATCCTCTCCGCCATAACTAGACTCTCTGCCATGTTCTTCACCTCCCCATCCACCCATGTTTGTATCATTCCACATTCCTGAATGAGGTCCAACCATCCCTGCAGTCCCTATCATGCTCATTCCATTAGGATTCATTCCCCGACCAAAAAAAGCTGGGTTGACATGAGGAGCCACTCCAGGAAGCCCCATGGAATTAACAGCTTGAAATGGAGGAAGCATCCCTGGGAAACCAGGACCTGAGAAGCCTCCATAACCAGTTCCGCGGCCCATAAATGCTAGGTCAAAACCAGGACCCATCATGCCCTGAGGAGGCATCATACCAGGAGGCCCACCAAAACTAGGGCCAGTCATCCCTTGTCCATAAGCTCCTCCACCAGAAACTCCACCAGCACCAGGTGCACTTCCCATCATATTCTTGTTTACCATACCCCCTCTTCCTCTCATAGGTCCTGATCCAGGACCCCTGTTTGGTGCTTGGTTCCCTCGTGCCCAGCCACCTCGTCCAAAATTTCTCCCTGTGTCTCCGCTTGGATAATTGGTGCCATTACCTCTAGCTGCTGCATCATTAACAGGATTCCTTCCTTGTAGCTGAGATTGAGCCTGGCCCTGGGTCTTGTTCGTGTAAGAAGCACCCATTTGTTTTATGGTTTGTGGAGTGGCAAATGCCACCACACAAGCTCTCCCATTAAAATTGTGACCATTCATACCTTCCTTGCAAGCAGAGGCTGCAGCAGAATCATAAAATTCAACTTGGCAATAGCCTTTGGACTTACCACTCGCCCTTTCATCAAAAAACTTAATCTCCTTGACTTTTCCATACTGAATCAGCACACTTTCAATCTCAGAATCTGTTGTCCACCAATGTAATTCACCTACAAACAGCATTGTGTTTCCATTTTCGACAGATGGCCTAACTATGTATTCATCATCCATTGAGCGGTTTACATTATTAATATTTGCATTCGAGTTCATCTGATTAGGTGGAATCTGCGGGACACCTTTTGTGTTACCCATGTTAGGATACATCAATGGTGCAGGCTCACCAATTACTTTTTCTGAATTGCTCATCCGATCTGCAGCAGTCTTATGAGGCATACTTGCTGATCCTTGATATCCCAAATGCCCTGCTTGAGAATTATGTGCCATTTCGGGGAGCCTTCCCCTTTGAGAAGCATCCATGGCCTGTGTCGGGCCCACAGAGGCTGGCAAGCTACTCTTCTGTTCAGGAAATGGAACTGAAGTCACAGCAAAGTTTCCTTCATTAGCAACTCTTGCATTGTTCACCTCTTGCGAGACCCCCGCTTCCACTCGAGTTCCAGGAACACTGGCTTTCGAACTTTGAAATCCACTATTTGCCACCACAGAAGGCACTTGTGTCCCCGAACGCTGCATTTGAAGGAAACCCTCTCCAACATTAACATCGTTATAGAGGTCATCATATTCATCTTCCTCGCCAATCATTTCCTCTTCAGCAAGAGCAGGTATAGCTCCACCTTGATGATATTGCATCTTCTGATTTCCTGCATAGTCTTCATCTCCATAATCTAATTGCTCATCATTCACTGGATCCATTAAAGCAAGCGATTCTTACCAATAAGTCTCCCCGCCTGATTAGGAAAACAAGGCAGCATGAATTTATCTACCGTCAGTTATTGCTACAATATTTATCAATGGGTTCTTAAAGTTACCTAATAGGACAGAACTGCCTTAAGTAATTCAAGAAACTTTATTTATGTTAAAAAGGAAAGGATGTTTTTCTAGGCAGATCTGAAGCAAACAATACAAGAAAATACAGAAACAGAACTAAAATATCACAAGTCCATTTACATTAAGGTTCTGCTTCCCCCAGAAAAACAATTTAAACAAATAATATAATCAAAATTATGAAAAAATACAGTATTCCTGAACACCATCCCTATAAAATCACCAAATGTAAACTATATCCTAGATACACATCACAATTTCACTAAATTAAAAATACAATTACGCAAATGTAAGAATAAGCCGAAGGAAGAAAATGTAGCATTTCGGATCAACGACAGCAGACACAAACAATCCGATTAAAAAAACAAGTTAACAATAAATTAATCCTCATAAAAAAATCTACGGCTACAAAACAAGTTCGACTGGCGCAATTATAGCACGTATTTCACCATTGTAAATAAATTTAAGTACTCGAACAAAAATATAGACAGGTAGTGAAAATATGCCTCGAGTATGAAACGGCGGTGTAACGATCGGGGACGGCTGGTTTCAGGCGGGTGTGGTGAAGAATTGAAGAAGCTGAAAATCTCGACCCAATTGCTCTTAGATATTGTAGTTGCCCTATTATTTTCGCCTTATTCCTCTTTTTCCCTTTTGTTAAATTTTAAAATACAAATACTGAGTTGGAATTCCGAGTCAACCGGGGTTTATCACAAGTCTTTCCCTTCTTTTCTTTCTTTCCATATATAAATATTTCATTTGTCTCATTATTGTTGGCACGTTTTTTTTTTTTGACTATCCCATTAAGTTGGCTCGTTTCCAAAAAAAGAAACACTTTTTATACTAAAAAATATCTCGAATTTCATATCACTCACTACTTTAAACACAAAACATAATTCTCCTTAATCTACGTGTAAAAAAGAAAGGAGTCATCATTATTTGAACGGATGGAGTATAATTTTGCTTTCCTTCTTTTTTTTTTGGTTGATAACTCATTATCCTTGTCTCTCTCTTTAAAAAAAATTAATAACTTATATAAATTGTGTGTGTTTTATATTGACATAATTTACATGTCTACAAAAGATAATTCCACCTAAATATGTTACAATAGTAGTTTTTTTTCTTTTTCTTTTTTAATAGTTGATGTTTGAATTTTAAAATAATTATCCAAATCGAGTAATTTCACGTCAAATATGTCATCTATAGAAATATAAATAATTACATGTCTGTTAATAGTATAATATTTTAGTGGATTAGTAATGGCTTTGTTGTTTAAATAAAAATGTTGATAGACGTATATTTTAAACATCGCACTGATGAAATACTAGTTTTAAATAATATGAAATTTAACCAAAATTTTGAACGATTTCACATTTTTGTATATGCATCAAATGACAGATGCACATTCTATAAGTCTAAGAACTAGGAATCATTCCTGAGAAACAAATTCATTTAAAATTTGATACGTGTTTTAGAAGAATTTTTTGTTTCAGATATCGAATCAAAACTATAATCTTTGCTTGGAGAATGATTTTTGAGATTAAAATTGGAGTTTGTCATTGAATTGTTTGGTTTGGAGAAAACGTTTACGTAGAATTTAAACTCATGCATGGAGCTTGGGTTTCCTTTTAGGATAACAATTTTAGAGCTATAAAATAAGCAACAATTGAGAATAATTGCAATTGGGAATTTCTAAACTTAGCAATTAACTAGTGTAGCATTGATGGCTTTAGGACAACTCAACCTTTATTTTCAAGCATCTACACTTCATGATTGTTTTTCCTTGTTCAATAGTCTAATTGGTGATTTAGATATTCTCATGATTGAAATATCATGCATTTGGATATTACCAGTACTTTATAAGTTGGGCTATCCAATTGCACACATTTGAAAGGATAGGATATTACAACCTGTTTCATAAAGCCTTATAGATGACCTAATTACTGAAGTAACAAACTAACAATCACAAAGATCATAAATTATTGAGTTTTACCAAACACTTAATAGATCAAAATCACTTTCTCATAAGTCCATTTTGAGATATCCAAAATAGTCAGTGGACTTCTTGTGTATAACATACGAAACTTATTTCATCTCTACTAACTTAAGCTCAGTTGATTAAGAGATGATTGATTTGGGAAAAGAGAGAAGCCTATTCTTCAAACCCAGCATTCCATTTTCCCGAGAGAAAAAAACCATCATTCCATTAAAAACGGTTTCTTTTTCATAAGAAATGGATCGCCAATTAAACAAAATATCACATACCTATGTGAAACTATATGAAATATAATTATAGAATTAATTTAACCCAAAGTCAAAGTCAAATCAAAGTATATCTTTCGGCTTCTGCATTTGGTATAAAGATCCTCTTCACTGAAATATTAGAAATGTAAATATAAAATATGTTGCATCATGTCATGAAAATACAATAAACTACATGGTCTTTCAACATTCATCAACTAAGGCACATTATGTAATTGACCTCATTTGCAATAAACTTCATGAATATCAATTTTTGCAAAGGAAAAAAAATCATTTTTTTATCAATGGAGAATTGTAAAGTCTACAATTCCTCAATCTGAGCTGTCATGAATAAGGAGGATGAAATGTACAAGCGTAGCTAATACTGCGAATCAATTTTCTAACAAGGTATGCTGATTTAGTTACGCTTCCATCACCAAAACAATGTTGTAAGCCTACCTTAAGATAAACTTAACGACTAAAAAGCAAAAACCAATATCAGACCTACCTCAGTTAAACCATCATGGAAAGGACATTGAGCTATCCAGCCAATGCAACCAAGAAGTGTAGTCTTTTTCTGCGTGAAACAGAAGCAGGGCCACCACTAGCTTTCAAAATTTTGTTGCTTCCTATTGAAAGAATTTAAGAAACCTCCGTTTGTTACACTAGACTGAAAAGTATGGTACATTGCCTAAGGCAACCTATCATGTGTTCAAATAGAAATCACGTCCAGCTGCATTATGCCAACCCCAGAATATGCTGGCAATAAAAATCATCACTTGTCATTTTGGACATCATGAGATGACTACCTATCACTTTGATTGGTCCTCAAATTAAAACATCCCTTTGAATAATGGGTTCGTTCGACATATGCTTGCTCCATATTCCTCGTACTCAGCTTTTGTATGGCATGCCTAAATAGAAAAGAAAAATAAAAAAAAAAGAGACAAATGTATATTCAAGATCCATGTGATAAGAAGTTATATTTCTATACACAGTTACACATTCAGATGGAGGGACAGAAGGATTGATCAGATGAGCAATTCATGAAAATAGCTACGAACAAATAGTAATTTCTGAGCATCCAAATTGGTGCAGCTCTCAAGTGAAATTTATCACTCAGAATGTCCTGAACAATTCCATTTCACATTGATGGAAGGCATCTAGTTCAACTATGTTGGAGTACGCTCATTTGCAGATAGTAGTTGGACAATTTAACAAGTTAGCCACCGCCCTTACTTCCAACCTTACTATACAAAATTCCATAGAATTCTAAATCTATTCTTCTGGACCTATGAACTCTTAGCTCAGATCAGCCTCACTTTACCTTTCCCAAAGAGTAACTAAGACCAACTTAACTTTTCCTTGATACTTTCCAAATCTTATTATTCCTACAGTTGAATATTACAGTAAGCACATGACATCCAGTAGTGATACTATAATAAAGATTAGGATGCAGAAGTGTACGTACGCAGTCATAAGTCATAACTGCCCATAAAGATAATGGTGAATTGTCTACTACATATATCTTAGAAGTTTACTGATGTAAACCCAAGCAATAATCCTAGGTCTTTTAGGTAAGTCCACAAAAGGAAGACTACAGCCACTGAAACACTTGCACAGGATCTCAGGATTTCGAGCTGTAACTCAAGTGGCTGATTTCACCAGCCAAATAGTATCAATATAATAATTTTGACATGTAGATACAGCCAGGTACACAAACAAGACAGCATGCTGTGATGTACACATAACTTGTAGGAGTAGTTATTCATAGAATGCAGATTGTACATGAATTTGGTTTTATAGCCATCAGCAAAGCCTCAGCCTATGTAGTGCTGATAGTCTCTACATAACTTCATACTTGGACAAAATAAAGAAAAAAATACTAGTATAATAGAAAGAAAGAGCATTGAAAATATTTTACTTCATTAAATTTGAGAGATAAGTTAGTCCTGGCTGATACAGTTGTATCAAAGTTTTCCCAGTTTAGAAGATGAAGATGATTACACAGTGCCAAGTCCTTATAGATAACCTTGCAATGTTAATTATGGTATTGACAAAAATTCGGAAACCCGGCTAATTTTATATCTACAATGAAGAATTGAAGCATATATTAATATATTCATGTACTGATGCTGGCCAAAAGTCAATCACAACAAGTAGATAATACAGCTCTGGGACAAGCCAAAGTTAACAACATATACCATGTAAAACTCAGGTGTAGATGCAAGCACTGAGCCACCAAACCAAACTGCGTATCTCTGGATATGATAGCTAACTACATTTACTTCCAAGAGCTGGGCCTGGAGAAGGACATTGGCCAAAAGTCATGATTGGTAAAAGGCCACAATTGTCATCAAGAGTGTGAATACAGAAGTAGCCTAATAGCTGACCTGTACTTGTCCACCATGCTGATGATCTGATGCAAGGACTCGAGCATCAACTATTTTTTTTAGATCTCGTTGCAACCTTCTTTGGAAATCTTTGAACATGGTTGACCCTCCAGATAATACAATATTCTGTTATCCATCAGATGATTATACTCATTCGATTCCCATGAAAAATAAATCAGGAATGGAAGAGGCAATCATCAACAAAAACAGAATCACCTTGTACAAGGCTCTTCTTGTATCTATTGGGGAGGACTGGATACATTTGTCTATCACATCAGGTAACGGGGTTGTAAAATCACTACTATAAATTTCAGGGTTGAAGAAGACCTGTATAAGAAATCTAAGAACCTTCAGCAACATTTCTCATAATCAAAATAATATCAAGAGAATGAACTGTTTCTATGTATTTTTGTGCATCCATCCATTTCCTCACTTGACATGCAATCATTATTTTAAATTTAAATACACGTTAGATTTATGACAGAACTTTTCAAATGTCCCCCTTTTTTGTTTAATGAGACATAGAATCAAAACTTATTATCATTTGCTGGGAAGTGCATTAAACTCGTTCATGAGCAGATTTTGGAGAAAACAGTGGACCAACAAATTGTCCATATGGGTTCAGAAAAATAGTCATTTCTTTTCTCGCCAAGGTAAGCATGCAACATTGTGGCACTAGCGACACCTTATAATAACGAAATATGCTGCTTGGACAGCTAGCTTAAAGATGGTGAGCAAAGCAAACCTCTGGGCCAAGGAACCTTTCATAGCCAATATCACAAGAATATGGTGCCCCTGTTTTTGGCTTAGTACCAGTCCACTGCTTTACATATTTTGCAGGTTCCTTATCATGCTTATTGAACTCCTGCACGTGAAAAATAATATTAGCTAAATAAAATATTTGTGTCTAATCAAAGTACCATGGATCCAGAACCTGCATATTTTAAGAACATTCAAGTTGTATATATCATCCCATGCATGAAAAGGGAAACAAGCATATAAGATATTCTTCTTTGACAAATGAAAGTGCAAATCCTATTTTAGAGGATTAGAGGGGGGCGGAGGGTATGAAACCCCAGTTTTCAAGTCGACAGTTTATAAGCTGTACCTTGACGATGTCAGAACAAGTATAGCAATACATCTCCTTCACTTTCCGGGCTACTTCAAAGGAATCCTCAAGTGGAAGATTCTCTCCTCTTTCCTACATGGAACAATATCAGCAAAAACAAATGACAAAAACACAAGCCCCTCAGAAAAGTAAAAGCAAAATGAAACAATGGTTCAAGGATAACTACTAACCAGCTTTAGCACTTAAACATAGGGTGGAAATTTGGGCGGAAAATCGGTTAATATCCATACCAAACCGATTTTTTGTAATTTGTTATCCGAATAACCGAGTTTGATAAATTCGGTTCGGTATTCGGTCGTAAAATTTAAAATTTGGTTATCGGTATACCCGATAACCGAATGGGTATACCGATAACGAAATAATTGTATATATATATATATATATATATATATATATATATATATATATATATATTAATTTTATAATTATTTTAAAAGAAAAGTAGAAAACTAGCGAGAGAGGGCTCCTGGCTCGCATCGTGTGTGTGTTTGTTTCTTTTGACTTTTGGGGAAGGGGCGGTGGGAATTGGGAACCCTAGATTCACCAGCGCGCCGCCGCCGCCGACCGCCGCCGCCGCCGCCTTCTCGCCTTCCGCCCCGCCTTGCCTTCTCTGCACACACAACGTCGCCCAACTCCTCGTGCGTGCGCGCGCCACCGCCGCCGACCGCCGCGCCTGCACACCAACTCCCGGACCACCGTGCGCCCCCCCAACTTAATTACGATGTTACAAATTCTAGAAGGTGCGAGTAAATAGGGCTTAATTACGCTTGAAAAACTGTCATCTTGCTGAATGATTTGAAGCTAATGTAAAGCAGGTCAGAAGCTAATCTAAAGGAATAATTACCTTGCTGATGAGAAGGAAGGAGGCGAGCACGTGTATTAGATATCATTAACAGAAGAATTAGGGAAATAACTGCTGCTGCACGAGATACTTGCTTCATTGCTTCTGAATTTTGTGTTCCCAGTTTGATGAAAGAGAGAGAGAGCTGATATCTAAAAAAAAAAAAAATCGGTTTAACCAAATAACCGATAACCGAACCGATCGGTTATTCGGATAACCGAATAACCGATCGGCTCGGTTATCGGTTAGCATATATATGTGTTTTTCGGTTTCGGTTAACCGAATTTTCGGTTCGGTTAACCGAAACCGAACCGATTTCCACCCCTACTTAAACACTCGTAATAAAAATAACTATAAATTAAGGAAGATTAAGATCTCACACCGCGCATAACATAAGGGGTCCTCGTAGTCTGGATAGTTCATAAACCAGAAATTCATAAGCACTACAAGAACAAAGAGAAACAAATGCACTATGATTTAAGGAAAACTACTTCTCAGATCACCAATTAAAGGAGGAAAGAGGAGTATGCAGCAGGGGAGGGTTTGGGGTGGAGTGCCAGTTTAATCAGGTAATACTCTCTGGTTCTTAAGAACATAATCCCTATAATCCCAACCATACCAAAATAAGGAAGGAAGTCCCAGCAAGGTTCATAATAACAGGGCTCCCCAATTCTTTGGATATTTACTAGGAAGGCACCAAAATGAGGAGGTGAACAAATAAGAATAAAAGGATATATCTAACACTATTCTTGGTAAGAATTATTAAGTATTTGCCGGAGTCCTTAAGCTTATTGACATAATGACATCTAACAATCAACCTAGTCATTATTGACGTCATCATAAAACATCTTGAACATGAGATAAAAACTACTTTGCTACTAAATAGATAAAAAAGAAATACCTTCATGAGCTGCTGGACAAACACAGTCACATCCTCCCCTGTTATTGGAATTGACCTAATGCTGCCTCCAATAACATAACCATTAGCAACAGGCACAACATGAGTAGCCCCATCCCCAACATCCACAACGAGCCCTGTCATCTCACACTAAGAAGTGTTGGAAATACAAAAGAGAAAAATTAATCAACTATTGGCAACTATGAGAAGCTATGTGCAATTAAACAATGAAAAAGTTCATTTAAATGTCTTCAAATCAAATTTTCTATTGACATTAAGATTGGAATTAATGGTCTAAATCTCAAATCACAAACTAAAATATGCACGTCAAAAAGTGAATCCAGCCGAATAAAAGAAATTGGATGAAGAAGGCCATACAGCAGGCAAGATCGAGAGTGTATTGATATCTACAAATGCAGCATGTTGATCAGAATAGGGTTTCGAATCATATAGTCAAAGTCACATGGTGGAAGCAACAGAGAAACAGACAAACATACAGACAATATGCACATAATATGAAGCAAATAAAGAATGATACATATCCAAAATATCATCTCAAACAAAGAAGTGAACTGTTATCATCTTGAGAGCCATTGGTAGCAAGAATCAAATTTATAAGACATTGATGGAAGCTGCATTTGCAGCAAGTGTATCGTCAATTCTCAATTTGGTCCTCGAGCTCAAGGACTATCGTAGTGACAAGGGGTTATCCAGAATATCAACTCCAATAAAGAAGAAGTTAATCAAGGAGAAAACAACGAATTACCAAGTCAAAAAACAGGAAATAACGAGGGAAACTCTGTGAAATGGCATTTTCAAGTTATAAAGGGATAAGAAAAGTTGTGTAGTGGCCTAAAGCAATTTCCATTGGATATAGAATGTCTTTATATATACATGATGAACCACTCTTAGCAATTAAACATTCTGTTTGACTTGTGGTTGAATCATTTCTTGCTTTATCATCTAATTGTCGGATAGTACTAATAAAAATTCACATCTAAATTATATCCTAGCAGTCAGGCCCCAGGCAATATCTAAATTCTTCTCCTATTTTAGTGTTCATTCACAAAATATGTGTTACCCAGTTACCCTAATCTTCAAACAAAGTGAACCACAAAAGTTTAAAGCATCCTAAAAAAATTGTCAACTTCAACAACAAACATATTGTTCCAAATGAGGGTTACCACATGGAATTTTAAGAATACAGATGTCATAGACTAATAGGCAACAAAGAATTACAAACCTTTGCCTCATTGTAACCTGACCACAGTACATTCAATGGAATAAGTTCCTATCTTCACAGTGAAAGGAGACAACAGAATAGCTAATGGACATCAGAAAACTAAATGAAGAAAAAAGTCCTCCAAGTCCAGGCTTTTGCCGGACATGAAATTATATGAATGAAGCACAGATAAAAAGGCCATTAGAGTCGCGGTTATTATGCATTTCATTAGCAGAACCCTTTTAAGGGTTTTTTATGTCATAATATAAATGTAATGTAATTAAATATCCCTAAATTACGAACACTTAGATAATGGTGTGGTGTCATTTAATCTGCCATTCCCCAAATTTAACAAAGATTTTTTTTCCATGTTAGTACATGGCCATACCAAGATCTATTAATAAATTTTCCCAACAACAGGTAACCCCCTGCTTTTCTTAGAAAGTATACCAGCTACATTCAGCCAGTTAATGAGTGCATATCTTTTCACGTGGCCCAAAAAATGCAATTCATATGACACAACTGAAAGCTAGCTGATAAAAGCAGTGTACAATCTCTATCTATTTATAACAACTCATGCCTTTTCAAAAGCATTTTCAGAACAAAGCAAAGTGACAATTCAACTCCACAAACAGCTGGTGTTCAGAAGTCTCAGAACCCGAGCTTAGAAACTTAAGTTAGTAGCAAAACACTTGGTACTAATATGCAATACGTATACCAACCTTGGACGTCGTGTATCCAGCAGCCAAAGCAAGCACAGGCTGCACTGCTATATAAAGGCCGGGGACATTGAATGTTTCAAACATGATCTCACCAGTATACTCCCGATTCTCTGGCGCTGTCAACGGGCTCTCAGTCAACAAAAAGTAATGATCCTCTGGATCACAACGCAAATAATCAAATATACACTGCTGCCAGAACCTCTCCATTGCATCCCAATTTTCAACCTGGCCATGTCTAATCGGATTTTTCAAGTTATAAGAGCCACTAGTTCTAGCTTTAGAAAGCGCCTCTTCTCCAACATAAAAGTCCATATCGGCCATCACCCCCGCGCTATGTTGCACCATCCAATTGCCCTTGCCAGTACTAGTTCGGGCAGGATTGGTGATTGAATCATTTAGAGCTACTGTAGTCGGGATTACGAAACACGGTTCCGCATTCCCAGCAAAACCCATTTTCGTGAACCTAAGCATACAATAAAAGGAATTGCAAAATCATTGAGGAATTTAATAGAACAGTTTGATCAGAATAGCAAACATCGCGAGGAGGAATTACCCGGTGCCATTATCGATGACTACAGCTGGACGAGAGGTATAAGGGTCCATGAGCGAGAGTGAGAACAGCCGACAGCAGAGATTCGGAGGGTTTTAAGAAGAAAGGTGATCATGGTCGTTCAAATGCAGAAGACGGCCGCTGCTGGGCAATCAATGGCGGGCTGTTGCTGCCGCGGACAAGCGCATGGACGGCGGTGGAGAAGGGTCCGATTCCATCCATATCATCGTTAACTCGACGGAATCTTCATCGTCAAAAATCAAAAGTTGGGTGGAAGTGAGAATTGAGGACGGAGAATTTCAGGGGTTGGGGAATTTGTTTGCTTTCTCTTGCCTAAAAAGCATTCAAATCAACAAAACAAAGAGGAAAAAAGAGTGAGTGTTGGTGGGATTGCAGTTTTTAATTAATAAATAGTTGTGTTTGTGGGCAGAAAACAGAGTGGAGATGCTGAAGTGGGTTTGGTCGGGCAAGCCGGTAAGGGACGTGAGAGTTTGAGAATTGGGATTTGGATCTGATTTGTGGGGGGTGACCCAAAGTGTAATTGGGCTCTGTTTTCTCTCTCTCTCTCTTTTCTTAAAAAGCTTTATATTTCAACAAATAAAGAAAAGGACAAATACATTCAAATAATCTAAAATACTCATTTACACAAATATGATATGTTATTGGTGGTGTTATTTAAAAATAACTCAAAGTATTAATTTTATCGATTTCTTTTCTATTTCAAATGTTTTTGCTTTGACTGATATCTTCTTCTTTTTTATGGTTTTTCTTTTTTCTTATTTTGTTTCGATTTTTTGGTTTCTTTTTTCTCCATTGCTTTTAGATTTTTCCTGTTTCTTTCATTTTCTTTTTTATTTCAGTTTTTCAGAATACATTTTTAATAAAAAACACTACCTCAGTCCATAATAAGTGTATTATTTGTGGACGACACTAGTTTTAATAAAATTATTGGTGGGTGTTGTTGGAATGGAGAAATGGTTCCACCATGTGTTAGGTTGTGAGTGATCGAAATGATTTTTTGATAAATAATTAGTGATTGTAAGATTGAATAAGAAGGAATAATGCTTTTAAAATGAAAGTGATATACTTTTCGTGGACGCCGAATAAGGTAATTACGATAAACTTGTTGTGTGATGGATATAGTAATAATTATGGAAGTATTTGTTATCTATTATAAAATTAAATTACATATATTATCATACTACAATTAATAAAGTTTTAAAATATCATAAATAGATGTAATTTATGAAAAATATATATAAATGTGTAGTAGTATTGTGATATTAGGAATACTCTTTTAGTTCACCACTACATATATAAAAATATAAAAGTTAATGTGCTTTAGCTTTTGATGGGGGACTAATATGAAAATATACAAAGGTGTAAATAAACTGCAAGCCCCTCCCCCAAAAAAATCAGAAACGATTCCAAGAAAAATGAATCTTAACAGATTTCTTATTCTCTATTTGAAAACACTAAGGAAGTTGTTAGCATTTTGAATATTAATAATAATAAGATACAACATAAAGTATAATTCAAGTCATAGTTCTAAAATTTAAACTAAAATATTGCTAAAATAAGTTATTAATTGAGAACATAATAATAATAATAATAATAATAATAATAATAATTATTATTAATACAATACAAAATAGTTCTAAAAATCCAACTAAGATTTTTCTTAATATAAGTTATTTAATGAAGCACAATAATAATAATAATAATAATAATAATAATAATAAAATGTAAACTAAAGTTTGTATTTCGATAAAACAATAAAAAATAATAGGTCAAAAATTTTATATAACCTATATGTTAAGTTTGACATTCTTTTTATCCCATATATTAAGTAGCTACTCTTTTTAACCAATTCTACAATTTAACCTCCCAATGGCCACCACCCTCCCAACTGCCAACTCCCAATGCCAATCCTCCCACGCCAACCTCTCTCCATCTCCCTTTCTCCATCATCATTCCTTTTCCTTTGCACCAACCATCCTTCCTCTTTTGCTTGCCACCCTCTCTTCCCTCGGTTTTCGGCCAACGCCCCCATTTTCTTCGTCTTTTTTTTTTACAAATGAATGATATTTTTGTAATTTTACTTTAAATTGGGTAAAAAGAGTAGCAACTTAACATATGAGTTAATTTAAGTAGCAATGTTAACATTTGAGACAATTCTCTCCATTAACACAAAATAATAAATATATAACTAGTGTAAGAATCATGAGATTACGGAAAAAAGAATACATAAGATTTGTTGTGGAATAAGAATCCTGAAATGTTGAAGTATTTCCTTGTTTTTAGGATTATTTTTACTTTCTATATCCAGTAAAAATACAACTAAATACAAAAATTTAAAATTTTAGAATCAAATTACTTTCGTATGATATAATTTTTGTCAAACAAACAGGACGATAAAGGTTAGTATGACATTAGAGATATTTTAGTAAATATGAATATATTCTACATATTTTTATGAAAGTATGTATTTTTTCACATATAACTTATCAAAGTAGGCAGTTTTAATTTTCATGTAACTAATATTATGGGCATACGAATATCTAACTTCTTCACATTTTCTAAACTTCGTTCTGTTGCAATATTCTTTCTAACTTCATTCCTTACAAAATTTTAATGCAAACTAGGCACCAAGGTAATGCTACATCTCACACTTTTTGTAATTATTCGACTTATGTTTGTAAAACTGCGAGTTCTAAAATAGAATTTTTTGATCTGGAATTCTGGTTTGGAACTTTTTAGTAATTTAGGGTCGAATGAAGATGATAATAAACGTACGTCGTAGATGCGTGTGGCAGGTTTAGTATTTAATTAATCCCTAGATTGAATAAAATATCCAAAAGTAATAAACAAATCTCAATTATCATCTTAAGAACTCCGAGCATCCAAGACAAATTCTCACTCCAATTACGAGTTTCCCAAAACACCCCCAGTCAACATCCGAAGTCAACTTTCACGAAAACGAACACTGCCACCCATCAGCAAACCCATTTCTGTCATTTCCTGACCGCTGCATAATTACCAGACCGCTACACCCCCCAAGCCCCACCCACAACAAAATTCCAGTCCCTACGTTTGCAAATAGGAACACCACCGCGCACGTTAGCTGGCCCCCGCAATCATTACGCCTGCCCCAAACCCATGCATTTAAACCCCTCTGCTTAACCTACGCACCCCTCCACTGATACCACTCCCATTAATTGGATTCCACTGTAGCTATTCTTCCACCTATACATACACAATCCAATATATATCCGCCCCCGATCCGTCACTACCATTTCGTCATCCTCTCTCTCTACAAAGCTTCTGGAACTCATCATATGTCATATTATCGGAATCGTCGCCCGATCGATCTCCGGTTGGGTGCGGCGGAGCTCCGGCAATCCAAAAAGTTGCCATTCCGGGGATCGGAGCCGATTCTTGTGGTATCTGTGATCGAAGCATGAATCCTCTGTGCTGCATTGCACCGGTGTCGGTCGAAAAGGATCCAGCTGTGGTGAGGTCTCAAACCCTAAGTCAGGAGCTCGTGGTTGATGGCAACTGCTGCGACGAGAGTGTTAGCTTTAACAAGAGCAGCAATGTGATTTCGCGGCCGGTGAGTTTCAACTCGAGAAGAAGTTTGTCGACCAATGGCGGCGCTGGCGGAGGCGATCTGCAGGCTGAGAAGTGCGAAGAGAGTGATGAGATCAAGAGTGTGGCTGGCATTTTGTATAAATGGGTGAATTACGGGAAGGGATGGAGGGAGAGGTGGTTTGTGTTGGAGGATGGCGTGCTCTCGTATTATAAGGTGCACGGGCCAGATAAAATTGTCGTGGGTTCGGGCCGGGAGAAGGGGGTGCTAGTGATTGGGCAGGAAAGTTGGAGGTATATGAGGAAGGGTAGTAGTGGAAATGGGAGTGGAAGCGGCGGGAACTCTCTTAGGGCCAATGCGTTTGGGTCGGGGAAGCAGTGGAAGCCATTTGGGGAGATACATTTGAAGGTCGGTTTATTTCTTTTGTTAGTAATTGCAATGTTTTTAGTTTAATTGCTATTAAAACTTCTCATTGCATCATATGTTTGCCTCTTACAGTAAGAGGTAATGCCATTGGAACTAGTATGCGTTTTTTAGCAATGAATGAGGTTGAAGTATATGATATATCAAATGGGGGGTTTATAGCATTTGGGAACTATTTGTTGCTATTCTATAGGATTATAGATGGATATTGATTAATTGTTTAATTAAAACTATTGAGTAGTTGGTTGGTCAAGAAGAAGGAGAAGCTATCGAGTAAAATGTGGTCATTAAAGTAGTTCGACGATTCATGGTTAATGCAATGGATTCACTAATGCTAAGTAGGAAAATGAAGATTGTTATTAGATTCTGCAACCTTGCTCTTTTTGCTATAATAATTTGTGAAGTAACATATTGGGACAGATTAGTTCATTCTGGCTTTTGATGGAGGTTATTGGAAAATTTTAGGGCTGAAGAAGTGCTATTGGGCTGTGCCAAGGACATTGACAGCAGTAGAGCTGAATACCACTTTTCTTTGTTTTCAGAGTTGTTGCTTTCTAAGCTTATTCTGATGTGAACTTTTCAGATAAAGATATTTGAATCCTTTTGGGGGCATTGAGTTGTAATTTTCTAAAAAGCTTCCATAACATTGAACCTCACTTTTCTGACCATGAAGCACCAAAAAATACGTTGAACAGGTCTCTTCTGTTCGGGCCAGCAAGTCAGATGACAAAAGACTTTCTATATTCACAGGAACAAAAACTCTCCACTTGCGTTGTCAGTCCAAAGAGGACAGAGCTTCATGGATTGAGGCTTTCCTGGTTGCTAAAGATAAATTCCCCAGGCTATTGACAAGCAATGACTTGGCACCTTCTGAGGATTTTGTTGTTACGACGGAGAAGTTAAGATCACGGCTAGTTCAGGAGGGCATTAATGAGACTATAATAAAGGATTGTGAGTCTATAATGCTCGGTGAACTTACTGAGATGCAGCATCAATTGAAGAGTCTTCAACTTAAGCACATCTTGCTGCTCGAGACATTAAGAAGACTGGAGGTTTACCCTTCATCTTTGTCCTTCTGAAGGAATTCTGCTTATATTTGAGATTGAAATATTCTATGCTAGTCATTAGGTTCACCTCTAGTTTTCTGTAGATGACAACTATAATATTTTGTCAAAGGCACTCTATTGCGATGAAGTTTATGTGTTTCAAATCTGCAAAACACTAGAAGTAGGAATAGAAAGTACTATAGGGAAATTATTCCCCTAAACCAAGCAACCATGTTTTTGTTATCATCACCCAATCCCATCTCCAACACCATTCCACCAAGCATTTCTCTCATTTTCTTCCTCATTAGAGCCCTAGGTCATCTAAGGATTTTGACCAATTATTTTGTTGTGCAGACAGAGAAGATTGAACTGGAAACAACTGTAGTCGATGAAACAAAGGGGCGAGACTCTTGCTGTGGACAAGGGAATAGAAGATTCAGCGGTCAGTTTATTTTTCTAGTTTACATCGTTTAAGAAAAAGAAAATGAACATTATGCGCTCATTTTCAATGATAGTTTCACTGAATCTACTTAATCGTGTCTTTAAAACTCTTGCAGATTTCTATTCAGTTATGTCTGAGGGCAGTGCAAGTGACTCAGATGCAGATAATGAGAGTCGATACGGAGTAGATGTTGAAACAGATGATGATGATGGAATCTTTTTTGACACAAATGACTTTTTATCTGCTGAGTCTCTAAGGAGTGCTTCCTATCGTAGCAGAGATAATCCAATATACATTCACAGCCCCTGGGCTGAAAAAGAATCTTCCTTTTCTGGTCATTTAAGAGAAGCCGGTACCGGAGTCAAGGCAATTGAGTTTCCCTATGTCAAAAGAAGGGCTAGTTTACCAGAACCAAAGGAGAAAGAGAAGCCTGTTGGCCTATGGTCAATCATTAAGGATAACATTGGCAAGGATTTGTCTGGTGTTTGCCTTCCTGTGTACTTTAATGAGCCTCTGTCCTCGCTGCAGAAATGCTTTGAAGATTTGGAGTACTCATATCTTGTTGACCAAGCTCTGGAATGGGGGAAACAGGTCAGCTCTTTATATACCCTTACTTCTATTTGAAAAAGGTTTGGGGGGTGAGGTTGTTGTTTCAAACCTTTCTTAGAAGGATAACCTAGTTACTGTATCTTATTCACTTATTGATGTATTGGGACCAAAAAGTTCAGTTGCAGTCTAAATATTATCTCATATTGGGCAGCCCTTTTAAATTGCGTCATGGACTATCTTAGTAATTTCTGATCTTTAGATCTTTATGATTTGCAACCTTGCAAAAACTATTGTATTGATTTTCTTTCTCATGATATCCAGTCAAATGTTAACCAGACCATTAGACTAGAGCTGTCAATTCTAATGAGCCCATGCATCATAATCTATATCATCTGCTGGTATATTAATTGGCTCAGGGTGTATAACTACTGCAAGTTTTTTTTCTATTTTTTTCTTTCAAAGATGAGGATAAGAATATAGACATTCAATTGAAATTGAAATAAGAATGAAAACTCAGTCTAGCATCAGTTTACAGAATTCTATTTGGGGAAGTTGTCGAGGGCTGAGATTGGTTGCTCCCAAATTCAAAGAGATTCTCTTTCATGACCAGGTCAATTTGCTTATGAAATGGACTCCCAGCTGGTCATATCAGATTATTTGTGAATATGATGCTTGATCCCCTAAATAAATATCATAAAATGCACTTTTTTCTGAATAAAGTTTGTGGAATCAAGTCATTGGAAATTCTGTATTAAGGTTTGCAGAATGAAATCATTGCAAGTTCTGTAATATTTTCTCTAAATATCTGAATATTGAGGGGACAATCAAGAAGGAACACTATTTAACTTGTTACATCCATCCAAGTCAGTTGAATATCTTTATATTGTGATGATTAAATTTGCTGTTAAATGCTTCGCAAACTTGCTGAGTGATATATGAGGACCTCACATCTTATAGTCTGCACCCTTTTCTATTAACCTTTCCCATTATTGTTTGAGTTATCAAATGTCATTATGATCTAATTCCTATATTTGACTACACTAGACTTGATTTGTTTGACTTAGCATTCAATTTATCCAAAAGGTAGATGTCTTGAGTTAAATTAAAATTGCATTTTGCTTCTGCAGGACAATGATTTGATGAGGATTCTAAACGTAGCAGCTTTTGCAGTGTCTGGTTATGCATCAACAGAAGGTCGACAATGCAAACCCTTCAATCCTCTACTTGGGGAAACCTATGAAGCTGACTATCCAGATAAGGGTCTACGGTTCTTCTCTGAAAAGGTTACTCTTCTGTAGTCAACAAAACACCCTATAAATATTTTCTGTCTCTTGATTTTTCTAGATTTCTGCTATTTCGGATTAGCTTACAGGTTGGCTAAGTTGCATTTTCTAAGTTATCATCTATATAAACAATTAAGAGTCTTGTATTTGGAGTTTCAGGTTAGTCATCATCCAATGATTGTTGCCTGTCAATGTGAGGGCAGAGGGTGGAAATTTTGGGCAGATTCTAATCTCAAAGGCAAGTTCTGGGGTCGTTCCATCCAGCTTGACCCTCTGGGAGTTCTTACCCTTCAGTTTGAAGATGGAGAGACATTTCAGTGGAGCAAGGTCACTACTTCTATATATAACATCATAATTGGCAAAATATATTGTGATCACTATGGGACCATGCGGATAAAAGGCAGTGGTACTTACTCTTGCAAGCTCAAATTCAAGGAGCAGTCTATCATAGACAGGGACCCACATCAGGTGATTTTCTGATCTTCAAACCAATTAAGATAACCTTTGAAGCCAAACCATTGGTTCCCATCTCCATAAGCAGTTGCAATAGGAGATACAAAAGAATACTTAGATTCTAGATGGGTGAAGATCTGAATTTACCATATATTGGTTAAAATTGGTGTTAATATTATCTCAACCTTCTTGCATGACAATGCGACCAAATTCATTTCATCAGGTGTTGACCATCCACATCGTCCTATATGTTTTACCAAATTGTTATTTTTATCTCTGATTGCCTGTAAGCTGTCACATAAAAATACTATTTTGTCAAAATATAGGTTCATGGAATTGTGCAAGACAATAGGACTGGGGAGAAAGTTGCGGTTTTAATAGGGAAGTGGGATGAAGCAATGTATTATGTGATGGGAGATCCTAGTACAAAGCCAAAGGGATATGACCCTATGACAGAAGCTGTTTTGCTATGGGAAAGAGATAAATCTGTTACCAAGACAAGATATAATTTCACACCATTTGCAATATCTTTAAATGAATTGACACCTGGTTTACGGGACAAGCTGCCACCAACAGACTCGAGACTGAGACCCGACCAAAGGCATTTGGAGAATGGAGAATATGAGCTGGCAAATGCTGAGAAGCTGAGGCTTGAACAGCTGCAGAGACAGGTGCGTACAGTTTTGTTCTGGCATTATTGGACATGTACCTGCACCGTCATTTTCATTGAAGAACTGTGGCAAATAATTGTACTTTCTGGTGACACATGTTTGGCAAATTGATTCTCTTATACATTATTTATTTGAATAGGTAGGTCTGCCTTGCTGAATCCATGATTTGTTTGTCTCTTTTCCTGTTTGAGATCCAATTCAAGTAACTCTTGTATAGTTCCACTCACCGACATGAATGGATGCATTTACAGAACTTTTGATAGACAAGGGGTCGGGGAGCTTGCCTTTCTGTCAAATTAATCTGTTTGCGTGGTGAAGTCATCCCACGATTACGGTTACATACAAGCTTTTGTCGATCTGATGTAAGAAACACCTTGTTTTTGGTGCAGGCAAGGAGGTTGCAGGATAGAGGGTGGCAACCAAGATGGTTCGGGAAGGATGAGGATGGTTGTTATCGTTACATGGGAGGATACTGGGAAGCTAGGGAGAAAAAAGAGTGGGACGGAATCCCTGATATATTTGGGCAGCCTTGTGATTTATCAGCCGAGGAGTTAGCTGCTTCTCAGCCGTAGCTCAACCATAAATTTTGAATTTCAATCAAGGCATAGGTAGGAATCGGTTTATCCTAGCAGCAGCCCATTCATTTCTGTAAATGGGAAATAGTGTATATGTACGTAATACAATGTTTGTACCCCACCGCATAGTGAAATTAACAATGCCAATTGTTATGAACTGTCAGTGCAATCATCAAATTATTGACTTTAATTGGGTATATTTCAGAATTAGCTAGGCATCACTAGACAATTCACTTTATATCAAATTCATTTTTTACTATATTCCAACCTAGTCCTGTTGATTAGTCTTAACCATAAGAGTTTAGTGGTTATTTCAGAACTGGTTAGGCGTTGCTAAGGCAATAATACACTCATTTTTTTCCTCTCCAAAATTCGATACTATTTTTGGGGATATATATATATATATATATATATATATATATATATATATATATATATATATAGGGGTTGGTTATTGAGAAATTCGAAAATAAGAATAAGAAGACATCTTTCATATGAGACAAAACTATATTAGCATACGTTAGTTTAGCACATATTTCATCCATTCGTATACATATGTTAAATACATTAGTTTAGACATCTTTCATTCGCAGTAGAAGACAAGAAGAGTTATAGTGTTGCACAACTCAGAAGACATCCGAAAATTAAATCTCAACCATTGATATAGCAAATCAAAGGCTCAGATTCATTCCTATTTTCTACCAAATTATTCATTCCTACCGATCCATCTCCTATATATATATATATATATATATATGGGCTTGACATGAGAACTCATCTTTTATGAAAACTTGAGAACTATGAACAAACGTATAAAGTTGATGAATAAAGCCTATAAAGTTGTACATAACGAAAACATTCTGAAATTGTTGTACAACAAAATAATTTTAGAAAGTTTTCGTTATGCACAACTTTATACCGTTTTGTGCATCATCTTCAACGTCTTATGCATGGTTCGCAGAGTTCGCAAAAAAGATATGGTTCTCATTTGATCCATCCCCTATAGCACACAATTATCCGTATAGCACACAAAACATAAAACTGTAGCACACTCGAAAATTAAATCTCAACCATTGATATAGCAAATCAAAGGCCCAGATTCATTCCTATTTCTTACCAAATTATCCATTCATACCTGATCCATCTCATATATATATATATATATATATATATATATATATATATATATACCCATAACGTGTAAAGCATTATTGATATAGTGGGTTAAGTGGATAGGTGTAACGTGTAAAATAGAAAGCATTATTGATATAGTGGGTTAAGTGGATAGGTGTACTAGTCTTGCTTTTTAGGTTTTAGGTCTCCTTAAGAATAGTAATAGCACGAAGATTTGTTGGTAATATTTTGCCTATAAATAGGCAATTCCTCATTTGTAAAAATCCATCCGAGAACTCTTCCAAGCAATAAATATTTGAGCTTTCTGAAAACAAAACATGTGTTGTTAAGTTTTCGTTTTTCTTACTCTTCTATCGATCATAAATTCTATACCATCCTTATAGCTACATCATATATCCCATTCCATAAAAAAAAAAAAATCTTCAATTCCGCTGAACATATTGTGTGGAAACGAAGGCTCGTCCATATTTCTTCATCATAAGAGTTATGTGTGAGCTCTATTGGTATTATTTCTATTTCCTTTCTTTTTTGTGGTTTAATGTGTAACCCGAAAAAACACATTTTTATTTTTTTTTATGGAATGGGATATATTATGTAGCTCTAAGGATTGCTATAGAATTTATAATCGGTAGAAGAGTAAGAAAGCTGAAAACTTAACAACACATGTTTTGTTTTCAGAAAGCTCAAATGTTTATTGCTTGGAAGAGTTCTCGGATGAGCTCTATAGTATTATTTCTATTTCCGTTCTTTTTTGTGGTTTAATGTGTAACTCGAAAAAACACCCTACCCCCATTCCAAATGGGGGTAGGGTGTTTTTCTGTTACACATTAAACCACAAAAAAAACGAAATAGAAATAATACCTATAGAGCTCACACGAACTCTTATGATGAAGAAACAGGACTGAGCCTTCGTTTCCGACAATATGTTCAATGAATTGAAGGATTTTTTATTTTTTTTATGGAATGTGATATATTATGTAGCTCTAAGGATTGGTATAGAATTTATGATCGGTAGAAGAGTAAGAAAGCTGAAAACTTAACAACACATGTTTTGTTTTCAGAAAGCTCAAATATTTATTGCTTGGAAGAGTTCTCGGATGAATTTTTACAAATGAGGAATTATATTACCAACAAATCTTCGTGCTATTACTATTCTTAAGGAGACCTAAAACCTAAAAAGCAAGACTAGTACACCTATCCACTTAACCCACTATATCAATAATGTTTTCTATTTTACACGTTACACCTATCCACTTAACCCACTATATGAATAATGTTTTACACGTTATGGGTATGATACACCATCCATCCTATCGTGTAAAAAAAAAAAGAAAAAGAAGAAAATTAAAAAAAAGCGATTACAAACTAATAATTGAAACAAATATGTCTAATCTTTCAAAAATCTCGATGAGTCTCTGGAATCGTGTCGCAGCTTTGAGAATCATCAATGTCTTCTTCTTCTTTATCTGTATTGATGATAGCAATTTCTTCATCTGCAAGACTATCACCTTCTCCGCTGAAAGGAAGGAACATATTCCAATTTGGTGTAACTCATATTTGTAAATAATGTCCTTCAGCTGCAAGTTTATACTTCATCCATAATTCAAGTTTAGGGATGTTTTCAGACTTCTGAAATATATTAATTTGTTTTTCAGAATACTGAAATGTAAAATGATCCGTTCCTCTTTTACATCTAGTCGAAGATATCGCCCGTAATATTCAATGTCATCAAATAAATTCTTTTTCTAGTTGGGCGATAACTGTGAGATGTAACTTCCGGAAGAGAAGCTAGAACTTTGCAGGAGACCTTTGTCACGACCCGACTACCTAATCAGGTAATTAGGCCGTGACTCGGGTTAAGAAGAAAATTTAACGACAACAGCTCAAACACGTGTCAAGAGAAAAGATGACAACAACTTTCTTTATGAATGTATCTAACATTTATAGTTCAAGAAGGTAAAGCATAAAGTAGGTTTCTAAGAATGTTTTGTCAACAAGAAGGATTTATCAACAATTTAAAACATAGATTGACAATGATTCAATCGAATAATATTGAATCCAACGAAACCATTCGAGCATTCGAGAAATCCTTGTTCACCGAACATTGGACATTATCAATTTATCATATCGAACACATAAACAAGTAAGGTCAAAGCTCGCAACGAAAACATGGTCGAGAATTATGTATGAAGACATGACTCTGGCAAACAAACATATCAATAACAATAGAACAAACTTAATATGAAGCAACATTTAGGAAGCTCCTTCACAAAGATTCGATTCCAAAGATTCTCTCCATTTCAACCGCATATTTAGAAATATATGCGGCGTGAGTACAAAATGCACTCAAGTGGGTATACGCCAAAACATAAAGATAAACTTTGCCCTTAGGGCTATAAACTTGATTTGCCATAACATATGCTTTCATAAAAATCTTACTTGCTCATAACATCATGACATATTCATATGCATGTTTCATGTCTGCATGCAACTTTCTTCTCTCCTTCCCATATCCACGGATTCTTAATGCGTGTTGAGAAGTATGCTTCCTTCTCAAACACCTTATCATCACATACCCGAGTTGGACCCGAAGGTTCTCAACTACGGTCATACCCGACGTCGGTAAATTCTTTCTTTCTTTCTTTCTCGTGGATAGGTAGTGCATCATGCTTATGTTCATATTCATGCTCAACTTTGGCAAGTCAATCCACTTTTCAAATAAATGCAATTAAATGCATATCATAAATTCTCATATTCTTTTTCATGCATAAGCATATCATATCATTTGAAAACATTTAAAAGCATAAGCATAATTTTATAGAAAATACTTATACCACTGGATGTTCCTTAGAGCTAAGGAACTAATTCCCATTCATTTCTTTCTTTATCCATATCTTATCCTCATAGATCGGCATAAAAGCCTATCAAGAGCCAAACAAGAACATTACTCATCTTTGTCGTCGACACGACCATATCTTCTCGATATCAAATCTAAGACATTATGGTCTATCAAAACTCGGGTCATTGATCCTCTAATATCTTATTAACGAACAAATTTATCTAAATTTCGGAACAGAATGTTTATAAACGCATCGCCAAATCAATACCAAACCATCCAAACATAGCCCAAACTCCATCAATCCATCAACATATGTCTCAATGAGTATATAAAACTAAACAACAAGCTTCAAACATCTCATCTTAGCCATAAATTCAACGGCCCTTAAGACGTCACTTTAGGTCAACGTCAAAATTCATGTGAGACGTCATCTAACACCAACGAACCTATATACATGCTCAATTATCATTAAAGATCATCATTTTATCAACAAAACATAAAGATCAAAGCTTTGGCTTTGAAAACTAATTTTCGCCGACAAACTAAAATTTTACCGTTTTTGAATACGTCGGCGGAAAAATCCGAATAAATCATTTTAGGCTTTATTTATATCATAGAATCCAAATACGAAGTCAAAATGATTAAATAAAATCAAAAATCCAACAATACATGGACTATAGTTTTCGGCCATTTTAGGGTTTTTCGTATAATTTCGATTTCAAACGTTTTTCTTGTTCCAAAAACGTTTATATCAATCCAATAACATATATATGAAGTCAATTCAATCATAACAACATCATAAATTCAAGATTCAAGCATGCCCTTTTCGAAAATTTCATGAACTTCAAAACAATAAACATATGCTTTACAAATTCAACATTAAACAATACGTGAGCATTTAATCTATCATGATATCCATAAATATTCAACAAAACATAATCAATCATAAACATTCCCAAATGACCGAAAATCTGAATTGTACATAGAAGCATGTTTTTAAAAATTTCAAACCGTAGATGTGTTCTCGGTACGAGATTATACCTCTATTCGAAGACCGATCGAAAATTCAACGTCCGGATCTTCCAAAATTTGGCATGCAAATTTAGAAATTGTGTGTGTGTGTGAGTGTGTGTTTTTGACGTGAATTGAGGGAGAATGAAGGTTGAATAGTATTATTTCATGCTTCTAGATATATAAGCTTATGTAATATTTTAATTAAATTTTGATTTTCTTAATATAAGTGATTATTCATCACTTATCTAGAACCTTTTTCTTTTCCTTTCTTTTTCTTATTTTATTTAATACATAAATCATAGCTTTTCATGAGAAATGAAATATAATTATTATAAAATAATGCACAACGCTTTTATAGCGAAATCGACACTAATTATCCAATAAAACAACCTCTTTTGAATCTTTCCTTTAAAACTCAATAATTACTCATAAACATCAAAATATACTTATTAAAATTATTTTTGACTTTAAAAACCATTTTAAATATTTTGCTCTTCATCCGAGCTTAATCGGCAAACGCCAAGTCACAAAACGTAAATTTTGAAATTCTCAATTTTCAAATCAAGACCTCTTTGAGCATGTATCTATCATCTCAAGACTATTAAAATCTAGGTCTTATCATGTTCAGCTAGATTTAAAGATCTTATCTCAGATTCTATCCCAAATCTGCCAAAATTCTATCGTCTCAACTCGAAGCTTAACGCAAATGCTTCTAACTTAACCAACTCTTCCTTAAGGATGCAATGCCCTTCTTAATAAGCTCTTAATCACGAGCTAATCTCTACTACAGAAATACGGGGTATTACATTCTCACCCCCTTACAAAAATTTCGTCCTCGAAATTTTGCACGTCAGCAAAAGCTCAGAGCACTTCTTTATCATTTGATCTTTAACTTCCATGTCGTTTCTTCTAAATCACCATGACTCCATGTTGATTTAAAGATGCATTCTGACTTCTTTTCGTAACTTAAATCTTGTTCGCGAACATTTGTTCTTTTGAGATATAATGTGTTTTGGATTAAACACATATCTTCGTATCTGTGGCATATGAAACACTTCACGAATATTGTCGAAACTCGGAGAAAATACTAATCTGTAGGCGACTAGCCAATCTTTCTTGAATCTCGTACAGTTCGATACATCTCGATAACTTCTTCGATCGTGTTTTAATAAACCGACGATCTAGACTGTCCGTCGTAGAAAACTTCGTAGAACGCCATATAAATCTTGATTAACGATTCATTCTTCTAACGTCTGGATGGTCCATTTAAATTGATCATCTATTGTGGATAAAAACTGTACTGAAACTCGATCTCATATCCATCTTTATTGCAAACTCGTCTAAAACGAGATGTAAACTTGGAGTCTTATTCGAGATAATTGAGACGAGCAATCCATGTAAACGTACTATCTCTCGACGTACACTTGAGCTAACTTGTTAGCTTCATACGTGATAGAAATCAGAATAACATAAGCGTATTTCGTGAGTCGATCGATTATCCTCCACGCTTCGATTGGTAATTAACGCGTATGTCTTCTTATCTTTTCAACTTTATAAAGAGCATCATGAATAAATTTTCAGAATTCACACCCATATACAGCGACAATCTTCTTTCTTTGCTTCATGCTCAGAACTAAACCTTGTTCGCTTGCGAATTCCAAGGTAACTTTTCATACGATCCTTCCTTGAATTGCCTTCACGTGAAAATTCCTTGATAGCCCGGAAGAAAGAACTTTCCGATGTAATCTTTACCAGTAACTGCTGATTCTTCACATCACGATATATGCAGGAGATTTTCTTGATCGAGGCTCGCCAACATTTGGGAACTCGCTCAATGAAAAGAACTCGTCCTTTTTCATCAGATGGGTTATCCACTCATAAAGATAAAACATTTGTGACCATTAAACAATTGGTTTAAGGGGGAGAAAGTACAAGTAAATCTTGAAAAGAATTGCACTTTCTTATTCTTTTCAGATCGGGATTTCTTCTTCCGAGTGACATATCGCATTGTAAAGAAATATCAAAATGCAAGCATCTTTGGCTTATCAATAACAGGATAAAGGTTTTCAATCAACAAACAAACTCAGATCTCAAAGGTCTTCAAAATTGCTTATCACAAAGTTGTGATGTAAAATAAAACAGTTGGATAGCAAAATGATTGTAGAGATATCAAGGAAAGAAGTTTGTATCTTTGAGGACTTTACAAAACAAGGGAAAACTTTGTCATCTGGTTTTGGTATATAAATGCTTTAACGCCTCGGCAAAACACATCTGATACGATCCATGACTATCAGCTTCCATTCTGTCCCCAAAAGGTTGTCTTCGAAAAGTACTTGGCCAATATCCAGGGTTATGGCTGTGCTGTGCCAACAATTGGTACCACTCGAGTTCATACTCAAAAATTTTGAGATACTTGGGTCTCGATGAATTAGCATGAATCTTTTCTCAAATCTCGAAAGGAGAAGTCTTGGAAACATAAGTAAATAGAATGAACTGAATCGATGTAGGAATTTCAAGAGATGCGAAAAGCTGATCGCATTATTCTAAATCATTAAGAACAATTTCAATATTGATTTAAGAGTAATCAAATTGTACAAGATCTATATCAGATTCAAACATAACTAGCTGAGCATTTGATAAGGAAGACACTATTTTAGAATAAGGTGCTAGTATCATGCTCAGGCGTAAAAGAGTCAACATCTATGGTTTTAAGATTTTCACCATCATCATTCTCAAATGGAGAAGGAAAAATTTTCAATCAACCGAAGCTGATGAACAACTGAGATAGATTTAGAAATAGGGAAAAAATGAATCAAAAGAGGGGGCTCGCGTGTACAAAATATTGAAATTTGATGGTAACTAGGAGTCTGGAGAATCAATTTACTCAAAACAATAAAGCCAGACTCAACATAATCAATGCAACAGCAACAACCCAATCTTGTCACTCTTTAGGCAATAAAAAGATCAACTAAAATCTTTCCATCAAATCTTGATACGCCTTGATCAAACATCTCTTTCCGTAATCGATAGAATCAAACGAAAAATTCGTCCAATATGAGCTACTCGTCCGACGCATGTAGATAGAAATTCTCTTTGATCTTTATTGACGAAACTAAACGAAACGACGATAACGTCATGACGACAAACAAGTCGTTCTTTTCCGAATTATCAGGACGATCCTCGCCATCGTAGATAAAATAATACTCGAACTCTTGTGGAAAACATATTCCTATTGTTCTGCCATCTTTTCTCAAGATTTCTCTTCCACATTAGCTCGATGAGTAAAATCTCATTTAATTCATACATTCTCATGTGGCAATTCATTCATTAAGGCATTTACCCAAATATCATTTGAAATAACCATAATCATCATACTCATAAACATAATCATAAGCATAAACTTTTACCTGTTGAGCTAGAGATGACGGAATCGAATGCTGAGCTTCTTTCAAGAACAATTATCTCTTTGACTCATTTTCTCAAAATGAAGTCCAACAAATGACTCCATAACTCATATTCTCAAGCAGAGTCAACCCAAAAGATTTACATACTCAAGGTGCATAAATTGCACAAATCTCACAATGATTCTTGAATTTAGGATTCAAGACAACACAAAAACTGCACAAGGATTCACAAGGATTTATATGATCAGATTTCAAGACTATATTCAACTGTGAAAAAGTTCACAAGGATTCCCAAGTTCAGTATTCAAACTGTGCACAAACTGTACAAAATTCACAAGAATTTATAGGTTTCAAGTTTCAAAACTGTGCACAGACTACACAAATTTACCAAGGTTCACAGGTTCAGAATTCTAAAATGCTCTGATACCATTCTGTCACGACCCGACTACCTAATCAGGTAATTAGGCCGTGACTCGGGGTTAAGAAGAAAATTTAACGACAACAGGCTCAAACATGTGTCAAGAGAAAAGATGACAACAACTTTCTTTATGAATGTATCTAACATTTATAGTTCAAGAAGGTAAAGCATAAAGTAGGTTTCTAAGAATGTTTTGTCAACAAGAAGGATTTATCAACAATTTAAAACATAGATTGACAATGATTCAATCGAATAATATTGAATCCAACGAAAACCATTCTGAGCATTCGAGAAATCCTTGTTCACCGAACATTGGACATTATCAATTTATCATATCAGAACACATAAACAAGTAAGGTCAAAGCTCGGCAACGAAAACATGGCTGAGAATTATGTATGAAGACATGACTCTCTGGGCAAACAAACATATCAATAACAATAGAACAAACTTAATATGAAGCAACATTTAGGAAGCTCCTTCAGCAAAGATTCGATTCCAAAGATTCTCTCAACTCAACTCGCATATTTAGAAATATATGCAGGGCGTGAGTACAAAATGCACTCAGTGGGTATACGCCAAAAACATAAAGATAAACTTTGCCCTTAGGGCTATAAACTGATTTGCCATAACATATGCTTTCATAAAATCTTACTTGCTCATAACATCATGACATATTCATATGCATGTTTCATGTCCGCATGCAACTTTCTTCTCTCCTTCCCATATCCACGGATTCTTAATGCGTGTTGAGAAGTATCTTCCTTCTCAAACACCTTATCATCACATACCCGAGTTGGACCCGAAGGTTCTCAACTACTATCATACCCGACGTCGGTAAATTCTTTCTTTCTTTCTTTCTCGTGGATAGGTAGTGCATCATGCTTATGTTCATATTCATGCTCAACTTTGGCAAGTCAATCCACTTTTCAAATAAATGCAATTAAATGCATATCATAAATTCTCATATTCTTTTCATGCATAAGCATATCATATCATTTGAAAACATTTAAAAGCATAAGCATAATTTTATAGAAAATACTTATACCCACTGGATGTTCCTTAGAGCTAAGGAACTAATTCCCAATTCATTTCTTTCTTTATCCATATCTTATCCTCATAGATCGGCATAAAAGCTATCAAGAGCCAAACAAGAACATTACTCATCTTTGTCGTCGACACGACCATATCTTCTCGATATCAAATCTAAGACATTATGGTCTATCAAAACTCGGTCATTGCATCCTCTAATATCTTATTAACGAACAAATTTATCTAAATTTCTAACGTAATGTTTATAAACGCATCGCCAAATCAATACCAAACCATCCAAACATAGCCCAAACTCCATCAATCCATCACCATATGTCTCAATGAGTATATAAAACTAAACAACAAGCTTCAAACATCTCATCTTAGCCATAAATTCATGCCCTTAAGACGTCACTTTAGGTCAACGTCAAAATTCATGAGACGTCATCTAACACCAACGAACCTATATACATGCTCAATTATCATTAAAGATCATCATTTTATCAACAAACATAAAGATCAAAGCTTTGGCTTTGAAAACTAATTTCACCGACAAACTAAAATTTTACCGTTTTGAATACGTCGTGGAAAAATCGAATAAATCATTTTAGGCTTTATTTATATCATAGAATCCAAATCTGAAGTCAAAATGATTAAATAAAATCAAAATCCAACAATACATGGACTATAGTTTTCGCCATTTTAGGTTTTTCAGATAATTTCGATTTCAAACGTTTTCTTGTTCCAAAACGTTTATATCAATCCAATAACATATATATGAAGTCAATTCAATCATAACAACATCATAAATTCAAGATTCAAGCATGCCCTTTTCGAAAATTTCATGAACTTCAAAACAATAAACATATGCTTTACAAATTCAACATTAAACAATACGTGATTTATTTAATCTATCATGATATCCATAAATATTCAACAAAACATAATCAATCATAAACATTCCCAAATGACCGAAAATCTGAATTGTACATAGAAGCATGTTTTTAAAATTTCATACCGTAGATGTGTTCTCGATGCGAGATTATACCTCTATTCAAGACCGATCGAAAATTCAACGGCGGATCTTCCAAAATTTGGCATGCAAATTTCAAATTGTGTGTGTGTGAGTGTGTGTTTTGACGTGAATTGAGGAGAATGAAGGTTGAATAGTATTATTTCATGCTTCTAGATATATAAGCTTATGTAATATTTTAATTAAATTTTGATTTTCTTAATATAAGTGATTATTCATCACTTATCTAGAACCCTTTCTTTCCTTTCTTTTCTTATTTTATTTAATACATAAATCATAGCTTTTCATGAGAAATGAAATATAATTATTATAAAATAATGCACAACGCTTTTATAGCGAGAAATCGACACTAATTATCCAATAAAACAACCTCTTTGAATCTTTCCTTTAAAACTCAATAATTACTCATAAACATCAAAATATACTTATTAAAATTATTTTTGACTTTAAAACCATTTTAAATATTTTGCTCTTCATCCGAGCTTAATCGGCAAACGCCGACGCCACAAAACGTAAATTTTGAAATTCTCAATTTTCTGAAATCAAGACCTCTTTGAGCATGTATCTATCATCTCAAGACTATTAAAATCTAGGTCTTATCATGTTCAACTAGATTTAAAGATCTTATCTCAGATTCTATCCCAAATCTGCCGAAATTCAATCGTCTCAACTCGAAGCTTAACGCAAAAGCTTCTAAGTTAACCAACTCTTCCTTAAGGATGCAATGCCCTTCTTAATAAGCTCTTAATCACGAGCTAATCTCTACTACAGAAATACGGGGTATTACACCTTTGATTTGGAAGATAATGATGAAATATTGCCAGCTGTCAATAGAAACTTTTCTCCCAATTTATTCATTAGGTCTTCTGTTTTTTCTGTCTAACTGAATTCCATGAAATCAATCATACCATTGTTGTAAAAATTGATTATCATTTCATCTGGCATGTCAGTCTTGTTTAAATCAATCTGTAGAAGCAGAAGGCCAGGAATTCTGATCTGTTCATTAGTTAATATTTCTTCTTTCTGTATAAATTTATAAACATCAGGCATTTGTATAATTTTTACGCCCTTGAATTTTGACTCATTGAAATAAATTTCAACAATTTTCTTTTGTAGATCAACAAGGTTTTGAGGAAATCCTTGTAAAATTTTTGTAGAAATAATTTCCTCAAGGTCAGGAACAATTTCGGATCGGTTCCATTGTTTCTCCAAGGAATATCAAGAATTCTAGTTTTAAAATTTTCAAAACTTCTTGGAGGTGGAACATACTGGGTTTTTGTTTTCAAAAAATCAATTTTTTGATTTAACTTTGTAATGGTTGATTCCATGACTGAGATCGTCTGATCTTTGAAATTACAATCATTTTGTAAACTTTTCAATTGATTGTTTAGATCGAAATTTTCTTTTCAAAATCCACAAGTTGTGATTCATAATTTTTAGCAAAGAAGCGATGTTGAATCACATTACTGGGTTTTCTTGTCTATTTGAGCAAAACTTTTGACTTCCTCCGGTTCAATAAAAATTCTCGTATACCAAAGGATTCTCTAGCATTTGATAATTCTTCCAAAAATGTAATAACCTTTCCAAAGAGGTTTAGGACAATTAATATATTTTGAACAAGATTAAAGTTATGAAAACTCCAATTTTGTTCCTCTGAAAATAACATAATGTGTAAACTTCTTTTGGAGTTGCTCTGGTTTTTGATTTTGTTCAGAAAAATAAAATGCCAGAGCATTTAAAACTTGGACTTTAAAAGCTGTAGCTTTTGGCAATGTTTGAATATGCCATAGATTATCAAGGATAACCTGTTGTCTTTGTGTAACCTTTGTAATTGCTCTGAACTGCGTAGCAGGATTTGAGCATTTTTGTAAAGTTACTGTTCCAAATTGAATTTCATCTTTGTAATCTTTGGATTCTCTTAGTCTGGAGAACTGTGTAACACTTTTAGTTTCATCGTCTGAAGAGATATCCATTGGATAATGCCTCGTAACTCGAATCAGATAATTTTTCTTCTCTTCTGGTCTTAGAGACTTCGGGTTGTATAATTTTCTCTTTTCCTTTTGAAGGCTTTATAATTTTTCTATCTATTTCCTGCATAAAAAAGACGATTTATCTTTCTAGATAAGAGGTCAACAATATTATTATCTTTGCTTTTATATGTTCAAATTTTACTCTATAATTATTTCCTTGAATTATTTGTTGTAAATTTATCCATATTGTCTTATTAACTTTTTACTATTAGCATTATTAATAAATTTTACAATAGCTTCACAACTGTTCTAACAAAGTTGAATTCATTTTTAACTATATTTTAAATTTTTCTAAGGAATTTATTAATGCTTGTATTTCATAATCTAAAGATGTCCAATTTAAACCTGTTTTATTAAAGTTTCCACTAGCATAAGTGTTTATTCTTTCTTCATTTTTGGATCGAATTTATGGGGTTTGCAAATTAATCTGCCCCATCCTTCTTTACATCCATCACATGAATAATTATATAACTATCACTTGTAGGTAATTCTAAAGTTTTAATATTTTTATTTCATTTTTAATTTTTTGAATAAGTTTTTCATCTTCTATATTAAAATGTCGTTGACCATTTTTATTAGTTTTACTATATAATGGACCCACTAATTTACTAAGATTTGGAACAAATTTTCTAGCATAATTTACTAATCCTAAAAATGATTGTATTTGTTTTAAATTTGTTAATTTATTTGGAAATTCTAAAATTTTAGTAGCAATATGAGGTTGTAATTCTATTTTTGCATTTCCAATTTCTAATCCTAAAAATGAAAATTTTCTTTTAAATAATTCCATTTTCCTTTTACTAATTACTATACCATTCTTTTCAATTTCCTTAAATATAATGTTTAAATGTTCTTCATGTTCTTTTAAATTATTGCTTGCTACAAGAATATCATCAATATATACTAGACAAAATTTATATTTTAAAAATATATTATCCATAAATCTTTAAAAGATAGCAGACGCATTTTTTAACCCAAAACTTAATACATTCCATTCAAATTGTCCTTTTGGAGAAGTAAAAGCAGTCCATGGTTTAAACCATTCTTCTAATCTTAACTGATTATATCCACTTTTTAAATCAAATTTACTAAATATCTTTTTATTTTGTATAAGTGCTATTAAAGTTTCTTTATTTGGTATGTTATAACCATCATCTTCACAATTATCATTTAATCTTTTATAATTGTATACTATCCTAGGTTTTCCTCTTTTTATTTCTGAATGATTTCTTACTATAAAAAGCTATAGATCTATGAGGACTTTCTGAATGTCTAATTAATTTCTGTTTTAACATTTCATTAATCTGTTTTCTAAATTCTTCTACATCTTCATCACTATACTCTCCATTTTTTGTTCTAATTGTAATTTCAGGTAACTTTATTTTTATTTTACAAACATAATTTACTTTTACTTTTGTAATATCATCTCCTATTAATCCTAGTTTTTCTAATCTTAATATTATAGGATAATTTTTACTTTTTGTAATATCAGGCTCTTTTTCTAATTCTTGTTAAATAAATTGTGAGAATAATTTTATAGCTTCATTTTCAATGAAATTATTTTGTTTGTTTTGTACTTGTTTTAAAAAATCTAATTCTCTTAGTCCATCACGCTTTCGGACAAACTCTGATGTATGTGTATATCTATGTGTTGGAAAACTATAAACTTGATTACTTAGTGTAATAAATTTTTTAGCAATTGTTAAATTACCATTTAAACTAGTAATAAAATTTAAACCTAATAAGAAATCTTTAGAATTAGTTTCTTTTGGGTTTATTATTACCTGAGGTAAATCATATTTTAAACTATAATTACCAGCAAAATTTAAAAATTGTATTCCAGTTGGTTCTAAATAGTGTGTAATTTTCATAATTCTATTTTCAACTGTTCTGGTTTCCATTTTATAATTTAATAATTTATGAAACTTAGGATCTACTAAACTATATCCTATTAAACTTTTAGTACTTCCAGTATCTAATATAGCATTTAAATCAACATGATTTTCATTATCTATCCATAATCTACATTGAATATTTATTAGAGTTGATGTAGCTGGATTTTTTGTATTATTACTATTATTTATTAATATTTTTTCTTCTTCCTCTATTTGTTCTGGCATTTGATTTAGTTCAATATTTTCAAATTTTTTATAATCATTCAATGTATATTCTATAACTTCTATTCTTTTTTGGAGTTCATTGTATTTATTTTCTAATTTTAAATATTTATGATTATATAGTTCAAACATTATTTCATGTTTTTCCAATTTTCTTTATAAATATCAGTATTTTTATTTTCTTCAATTTTAGCCTTTCCTTTTAATTCAGTTTTTATTCCAAATAATTTTTCTAAACATAAGAAGCATATTTCTTCAAAACATTTATTACATTGATATCTTCTTGTAATTTCAGGATATAATTTACAATTAATACATTGAATATGATTATTTCCTTTTTCTTTAATCCAATAATGTAAATAATTATTTAATGTATTCATATATGTATATGTTACTACTGTAGGATCTATTTCTTTTTCATTTTCATATTCTGTATAAATACTATAGATTGATTCGTTATCAGAGTCTTCTGAGTTTATAACTTCTATATTATATTCTCCTATTTCTTCTATTAAATTTGTTCTTTCATAATTTTTATTTTTATTAGGACATTTATTAGCTAAGTTTTTTTCTGAATCACATATAAAACATCTACACTTTCTTTTGTAAGGTTTCTTAACATATCTATTTCTATCTTTATTCTTATTATGTTTATAAGTAGTACTTTTCCTAATACCTTTTTATATGGTTTTTGTAATATCCATGCTTGAGGTGTATAAATAGCAGTTTACAAAATGCCCATGCTTGTCTTTTATTTGTTCTTTTATTACTGTATCTTTACATCTATCTTCTAAATATTTAAATGTAAAAGTTATTCTTGGTCCTATTCCTAAATTCGGAGTAGTCACTTCCCAAACTTCATGTATTTGTTTTCCTAAATCTCCTGGAAGTTTTATAAAATATTTATTACATAATTCATCGTCCATTGCTCTTCCAGTTTGTGATAATAATCTAACAAAGTCATTTGTAAATTCTCTTATATATTTAAAATCTGAAATACTTAATTGTTCTAAATTTCTTATTGTTGTATCTTGCAAAAATGTATTATCTTTTGTTGGATCAACACCTATTATTAATAGTCTTATTGCACTTGTAAAGTTATAAGGATTATCTCCTAATACTTTTAATTGATTTATTTCATCGAGAGCTTGAGATTTTTACTTTGCCATAATCCCAAGGTCATTGGACCTAAGGTTGTTTCTAAATAAGAAAACATATCCATATCTCATCTTTTTCTTTTCCCAATTTCTTACTACCGTTTGTTCCCAAACTAAAACTTCATCTCCCCATAATTGCGGGCTTTGTTCTTCTATATATAATATATTTCCACTATATAATTTTCCTATTGGAGCTCTTTTTCCTTTTCCAATTATTCGAGATTCTCCTTCGTATTGGGCTTGGTGGTATCCAATTTTGTCTACCTTGTCCTGTTGTACTACCCTCTCCTTGTTGTATAAATTCTGGTTTAGGTCTTTTATTACTAGGAGTCATAGAAACATCCATAAAATTAGTTTCTCTATTATTATTTTTATAGAAATCGATAATCATGATTTTTCCTTATTCAATTTCTGAAACCGATGGTAGATTAAAAATTTTCTAATTCTTTATAAGCTTGATTAGAATCCATTCCTAATTCGTAATACATTCTATTAACATATCATCAACTTGATCTTGTAAATTTATTTCAAGAATTTTTATTAATTATTTCATCTATAGTTGTTTTGTTTCTTCAAACTTAAACCTGTTTCAAATTCTATATTACCTTCTAAATTGTTGTCATAATCTTCGTTATTAAATTGACAATATCCTATCATTTCTGTTTGATTAATTCTAATGTATCTATTTCTTGAATCAGATCATAAATTGGTTACGTATCATAATATTCATTCATTAAGCTATAGTTTACTTCCATATCATCATCATCTTCACTTTCCTCATTTTATTATTTCTTTTATAAAATTTGTAAATCTTAAATTGGCTTGTCCATTATTATCATAAATAATACTTTTTGTGGAACTAAAACTTCATTAGATTTCTTTTTTAAATCTTCTAAATTCCATTCTAATCCTGCTAATTCAGTAGGGTCAATTTTTTGTGGTTCTATCATTTTAATTCCTTTTGAAGCAATAACTTTTATCATTTTTAAAAGCAATAACTTTTAAAATTTCATACTTGAAGATGTACTCATTTTTCCTAATACTCCAATACTTATTACTAAATTATTTCCTTCATAATTTGTATATCTTTTAGTTTGTATTGCAATTTTTATTTTACTTATATCTCTAGTATCCTTTAAAATATTAGGAGCACAATAAAATAATGCTGAATTTTTGTTTAAATCTACTTCCATTCCTGATATAATAGCTCTTTTAACATCTTATTGCCATGATTGATCTGTAATTAACACTAAAGCTTTTGTTCCTACCTCTTGTCTTCCAAATGCTTTTATCCCTATTATTATTAATCCTATATGTGAAAATAATTTATTACTTTTAATTAATTTCTTTATAGTTTCTGGTGATAGTAAATCTATAAATTCTGTTGTACCATCAACCACTCTAGTACTTACTTCTCTACTTCCTCTAATAAAACTTGTATTTATATTTATTATTCCTGCTTGATATAAAACCCTTGGTTGTAAAATTTCAAAACTCTTATTATTGTAAATTTCTAAATTTCTATCAACATCTATTTCTTCTTCTAATTGTATAGTTTGTTGAGAACTATTGCTTCCAGATCCTCTTCTAGAACTTAAAATCCTATGTAAAAATGTATCTGAAGTAATAATTTCATTTATATTACTTATAGAATTTCTATTTTGCTGTATAGTTTGTGAATGTCCAGAAAATGGTCTAAAATTACTCATTTTTTAGGCTTCCAATAATTATATATTGTAGGAGTTAATTTTCTAGGTCTTTCTTGTGAACCTAAGCTTAAATTATTGATGGCTTGTGTAATGTTATCTATATCTTGATCTATTGGTTTATTATTTATTTTTGTTTCTAATTTATTAAAAGTTTCACTGATTTGTAATTCAATTTCTCCTAATAGTTTTTTAGTTTCTAATTCAACTTTCTTTGGTTTTAAATTTTCTATTAAGTAACTTAACTGATTAATATCAGATTTACTAGGCAAATTTTTATTTAATTGTTTAATTTCTGAGATTATTTGATTATTTTGTTCTTTAATATAATCAAAGTTTTCACTGACCTGTTTAATTAATTTATTCTTTTCTTGATTACTTTGTATTATTTCTCTAAGTAGATTATTACTATCCTTTTTATTCTTTTCAAAATTACGACTTAAATTTATAATTAAATCTATAATACAGTTTAAAAGACTATTTTTTGAATGTAATATATGTTTAAATTTTCGACAAAATTGACAAATAAAATTATAATTATCGTAAGATATTTTATGCTTATCTCTAAGATTCTCAAGATCTGAAAAATCAGATTGAACAAACGAGTTTTGATCAATGATTAAAAATTTCTTACTCTAATACTTCTCATAAATTCAAATACAATCCTTATTCTTATGATTAAACATATCCCAGTTTTTTATTTAACAACATAATATACATATAAATGGTTTAAGAGTTTCTCAAAAATCAACTCTACACGCCAATATAATATCATTACTAAAAAACATCTTAATCCTGCACCTAGGTGGGTTCTTAACAACAAAAAGGACTTACAACATCATGTTTGCCTAACACGTTAAGGGCGTGTTTGGTACCCTAGTCATGTTATGAACCGTTAGGATAAAATAATCATACACAAAGAAGATATAAGAGTTAAGGATTTTAAAATCTTTGTTTGGTGGCCAAGTGACAAAAGTAAGACTTTTTAAGTAGTCGTTTGGTATGGTGTTTTATTTCTAACTTGACTTGTTGAATTTACCACCTTGTCCTCCATAAATATTTTATATCCCCTTTTTAACCTTATCTATTTCTAAAATAATCGAGCCCATTTCCCTCTCATTTTCTCAGTTTTCCTCTCATTTATGTAGCTGCCCCAGATCAAAGTTTTTCCCATCTCTATCCCAAACGATGCCATAGCCACATCAACGAACGAAGCTTTTGCGTTTGACGGAGATGAACGACCTGAATAGCGCACAATAGCTAGCCACTCGAGCACCCAGGTTTGTATAAACACTCCAAATAGGGGTTACCAATTTCGTCAATTTTCGGACTTTAATAAAACTCGAAGATGATGAACGTAGATGAACTGTTCTTGTAAATTTTATTAACGACGTATTTTTTTCTGTATCGCAGAAACAACAACGCACAAGGGTAGGAGAGTCTCAACCGACCAAACAATTCATCTTTTCCCGGACAGATATCGAGAACGAAAATGAGCTCTCGGGAAGGTAAAAATTTGTGTTTCCTTTTATTGATGTTTCAGATCTTATGTATATTTACCTCATTGTAGTTTGTTGTTTTTACATATATTCTTTTCCAAAAATTTGTTACTACACAAATAAAGGGCCAGGGTTTGATCTAAAGAACTTGTCTTTAGACTATAGAGAGTTGGGTAATAAGATTATACACATTGCTTTGGTAGAAATCCGACTCATTACAAATTATGGAAGAAATATATGGACATCAAAATCTGTTGTTAATCATGGTAAATATTGCAATTCAACATCTGTTAGATAACTGCTTTTATTTATCTACTAGATATAAAATGAGTGGGTAACATGAACGACTGATATATACAGGAAACGACAGTGGGAGTAGCGCAAGAAGCCAACGGGTGAAAAAAACTGATAGAGGTCGAAGAAGCTGGTCCCTTAAGGAAGAATCAACACTTGTTGATGCACTGAAAGATCTAATCGCCCAAGGATGGAAGTCGGACAATGGCTTCAAGACTGGGTACTTGACTAAGCTGGAAGAAGCATTGAGGAAGGTGTTCCCCACTACTGACTTGAAGGGAAGTCCACATGTTAACTCGAAGATAAACTCTTGGAAGAAAAACTACAATTCTCTCACACAAATTCGGTTCAGAGTGGCGCTGGATTCAACAAGGATGGGCGTCATCTCATCGAATGTGAGGAGGATATGTGGGATCAAATTGTGAAGGTAATAAGAGAGTTTGGAATCCCTCATCATTTTGAATTATAAACTACACTTTTGTTATTTTTATTATGCTTCTAGTAATTATGAGTATATTCTCTGCTAACTAATTTAATTATGTGCCTACTCAATATTAGGAAGAAAGACTATATGTGCATTTCACATTTTTATATTTGAATCCAATATGTTGCATATTTGCCTCTCTACCTATATTTTCTTGAATTAATACGGTAAAATTCTCGTAATAGTGAACTAATTTTATCTCAACGTCTTATAGATTGATAGCAACGCAAGACTGATGCGTTACAAATCATGGCCTTACTACGAAGACTGGAAAGAAATCTTCGGCAAGGATCGAGCTAATGGTGATGCAGCCGAAGATATTATGGACGCCTGGAATGACATCAACCTTGGCAAGAATGCTGAAGAAGATGGCACAAATGGACATGCTGAGATGAGTATGGATAATCTATTTGCACATGAGGGCACGCCAGACACAGTTTCCCATACTCATGTCCTTGGGCAACCTGACAAGCTAAATGGAAAGAAACGAAAAGCTGGTGAGGAGATGCAAGGTGTGTGCCAGGTCTGAGAGATCGGGTGAAAACGGATGCAAGGCTTGGCGTCGACTAAGCGCATTGGGTATGATTTTGATGTGAGCCGCAAAAGAAAAGAGGCATTTGATCTTCTCATCGATATTCGTGGTCGTCCCTGAAGACAGTGTTCGATATTTGTGATCATCTCGCAAAAGAGGTCGAAAAGTCGGATGTCTTCATGGGGCTACCTCAAGATGCAAGGTCACCCTATGTTATGCGCATCCTCAAGAATCAAGAAGTAGCACGTCAAGGTCGTTAGTTTTGCGCTGCAGATTTGAACATCATTGGGCAAGCACAAATACTTTTGTATGGATAATGAACTTGGGTTACACCGCCCAACGCCGCTTTTTTTTTTTTTTTTGTTCAGGCTTCTTTGTGAATCGTATTCTCACTGACTCTGATCAACTCATGTTGAACATCTGTAGTAGTTTTTGTAGGACTTGAATGTGGTTTTTAACTTGCAAATTTGACATTGTGTTTTGGCTTTTGTTGCATATGTTATAGGCATTATGCATGTGAATCCAAGTTCAATTTGTTATATTCAATTTATGTGATGAGTTATTACTTGTTGTGATATAGAATTAGACTCATTTGGACCTATGGCAGGAACAATTTGTCCATTTTGTCAGGGTATTTCATTCTCGAGAATCAAGTTTTCTAAAACAAACTGATGTGCATTTTTCAAATTCAAATAAGCTTTTGACAACGTTAGAATATTTTGTGCCTTTAAAAATCAGTATTAATAGTAGTTTATGTGATATGAGCAAGAATCCTCATTATTATAAAATATATTCATAAAGTCAAAAGAATTAGGCAAAATGTGAGATTTTCATTGATTTTCTTGCATAAAAATAGACACTTTCAGGTAACCATCCTTATAAAATAATTGAAGCGAAATAAAGGAAGAGCTCGGTCTCCATAGTCGTCCTCGTGACTTGAGCACAGTTCTAATTATAGAAAAAAACACAATCTTTGGCACTTTATAATACATGAATATATCAAACAAACTCAACAAATCAGACGGGGGAGGTTACTAATTAAAAACACACGTTAAAATAGTCATTGGATAACATTATAATGCAAAAGGATAGGCATTAGAAATTAAAACACACATGAATAACAACATATTATCGAATAAGGCAACATAGTCACGATATTGAGCAAAATTCATCGACACCTAACCCACCCAACACTTCTAGCTAAATGGGGTCAAAGCAGAATGTTCAAAGAAAGTGAAGAATTCATTTTCTTTTTGAAAAAGGGTTTGTCCATTTCAGGCCTGGTGATGATGATGCACACGAACTGGAGCCAGTTTCATCGGATTTGTTCGACTTCTTTGCAGAAAACCCTGGTGGGATCACATTTGTGCCCGGGAAACGCCTACCAATGGTTGTAGAAGCCAAGTCCGACGTCTCACTCACGCCGGTAAAAAGTTTACGACGCGTAGTCTTCAAGATGGGCGATGTCACCTCGTCTTCATCATCATCGGCCGGGGGGTGAAGGTCAGGTGCCCACGATCAGGAGTCTCCTCACTACTTACGATGATAATGTCTCTCTTTTCGCGCTTCACTGCGTCATGCCCGAACAAGTTGCAAAGCCTTAGGAATTCGGGTTCTGCCTTGTAGTAGTAAGCTTTCGCAAAGAAATCTTCCTGCAAGTATTCAGTATTTACATAACGCAATTGATAGACGACTCGATAGTAAAAAATGACGAGAAGTTAGTGCTTCGCAAACCTCGAACAACTTCATCCAAATATGCTCCTCGGCAGTGACAATCTTCTCCTCTCGATTCCAGTGAGTTTCATTCAAGTCGGCAATCTTCTTGAAGGTGTTGTACCGTTGGTGAAGGAATGCAATACGTTGCTTAATTTGTCGGATCGTCACCTGTGACCCAACATACTCGTTTATGTCGAGAAGTAATTCCTCAATGGCGGGGTATGGTACATCTGTACCAACAAAATGATGTCGTTCCTTATATTGAAGGAGAGTCTCAATAATGCGACTATCGAGATCGGCATTCCACCAATCTTCATATAGCCAAACGGATTGTGGATGGATATATCCGAAAGTCATGTTTGATGAAAGGTTTTCTTAAATGGGAGGAAGATGAAGATTGAGCAAAGCTAAAATGTGAAATGTGCATGTGCTAGTGTTGTGATCATAAAGCAGCGTTTTCAACGAGATTTATGGAAGTGAGTTTGAATGATTGATCAACTCTTTGGACAATTGATGTAACCAGACGTTCACAAGTTTTTAGTAGCGAAAAATACAAAATAACAGTCTTGAGATTTGAAACTTGCTTGAATACTCATGAGCTAGAAGAAAAATATATTTTATCTCTACTTTTGAGAGAGGTAGGCACCACATGCCCATTGCTTTTCATGCGGATTCTATGTATCTACAAATAGTCGTAGAAATGTATTGTTACACAGAAAAAAAGCTGCTACAATAAGCCAATTTCTGAAGTGAATTGATAGAGAAATAAGGCTGCTATAATAAGCCAAAATATACAATATTAAATTGCAATATGCTCTCTTACCATCTCCAATGGATATCTTCAACATAAACTATTTCCATCTATATTATCAAATGGGTTTGAAAGAGAATATGAATAATCATTAAACTATCCAATTTTAATACTCTGTAGTTCGTAGTAAAATTCCTAACCCACGTTTGTTATATATAAAAAAAAAAATCTCCAAATTGGACAGCTTCACAAACACAAGCACTCACCTAAAGTTGACTGCAAGCCATTTAATTCTGCCACATGTTCAAAGCTAAATCATCCCGAAATTGGTTCCACAAAGCAGTGTTTTCAACGACATCTACATAGTCATCCACGAGATCATCGTCTTCATTTGCAAATACCTCTCCAAGTTCATCAATAAGATCCTCTATCGGGTCATGGATCATCTCTTTACGAATAAAATTGTGAATCATAAAGCATGCCATGATTAGCCTATTTTGCACCTTCACCATGATTAGCCTATTTTGCACCTTCACCGGATGGTAGGATGGGCTCCTTAGAATTCCCCAACGCATCTTCATGATCCCGAATGCTAGTTCGATAACATTCCGGGCTTTAGTATTCCTCATGTTGAACATCTCTTCAGGGTTTTGAGGTAGCGTGCAATTTGGACCCACTCCTTTAGATGATATCTAACTCCTTTGTACGGGGTTAGAAATCCTTCACTATTTGCATAGCCGTTATCACACAAATAATATGTGCTGCAAATTTAGTTGATGACATTGGAGAAAATATCATGCAAGTATATTCATTATGTTTAACAAGTTCATTCATGATATTCTATTAAAAGAATCAATCCTCATTAATTACCTCTTGAACCTTCAAGCCGCTTACACGATTCACCGCATCCTCAAGACCCTTCCATCACCGAACCTCCCACCAGCAACACGTACACAAAACATAGGTTTCTATCGCAAACAGCTAGGGTGTTTGTGGATATTTGACCTTCCCGGTTCGGTACCTAGGCTTGTCAATGTTTTGGACCGCACATTAATGTACGTGCCATCTAATGCACTCTAGCATCCTGCGATGAGACAAAATGAAGCCGCAAAATTACATTGTGATATTTTCGTCAAACATCCCGAGATTAGTGCATTGAACAAGCATTAGAATAATATACACTATCATACCTTAAACCATTTTCACCTAGGATCAACACAATCTTCAAGGATGCGAGTTGGCTTTACCAAGAATGATCTATGACAATTTATAATTGCCGATAAAATTACATGGACATAATATGAAATCAGATAGCGACCTCAAGAAATCGAAAGCTACAATGGCGTTTTCTTGTGGTGGGAAAGAATCCCTAAGAATATTGCTAATTGTTCTTCTACACTCACGTATTTTCCATCGCCACACCACCTACTTCCCTCAAGAATCTACACAATCGCCAAAGGTGTTCCTATCCATTCTAAGATTTTGATGCAATCGGTATCACTTACATGAACCATCCTATTTAGGTGTTGAACTTGAGTAGGATCCTCTCAATCATGCCATAGGCGGTGAGGTCTCAATCGCTTCCTTTCCTAATAGCTCTCCTATTTACGGCATCAATTATGACACCAATCGACTATATAATGAACCAATAATCTCATCGCACAACCTGTAAATTTCGCATCCGAATCTCGATGTTGTGGCATGTCTCTTATCAATGGTCGCAATATGAAAAGTGGATTTTAATTCCCATACTAATCACCTTATCTATGCAAATCATAGCAAATCAACATAGTTAAACTCAATCATAATATAAACACATCACACCAATCCACATTCATGGAAATAAATAGCATTTAACTGAATGAGATAGAGGATTCAACACTCGAATAAATGGAGTACAGAATCTTGAATTGCAACAACAATCCAAGAAGAATAATAACAATGGTATGATTAGAAAGTGAAAGACAACCAATAATATAGACAACAACTTTGTGATTCGCAACCAAAACCTCACATAAACTTGTGAAGCAGATTCTATCAAGGTTTGGCACATATCACATTTTTTATAAATTAAACCTCACATCTATTGCGAAATTGAATTTCATTACGGAAATTTCGATTCATACCTGACCAGATTATCTCGTTTTGATCTCTGCTCACAATTGAAGGTATTATTTCCGGATATAGAATTCCTTGGCCTAGGTAAGGCCGAAAATATCACATTATACAAAAAAAAATTGAAACTTGCAGCCTATGTAATGTAACGACTCAATCCACAAAAATTGAAACTTGCAGCCTATGCTAATTATATATAGGGAGTTTATAAATCGATTTTTCAGAAAACTTGTGTTTTTTTTCCGACTGATTCCCAAAATAATTTCAAATCTTGCTCTAAAGTTAGTCTCAATAATGTACGACCCCATTAATGTTTGATATCTTGAGAGAAAGAGCATTGTGAGTAATCATAATATCATTTCCAATAATGAATTAACCAAAGTAGATGTGGGGGTTTTTTGTATACCTGATTCAACACAAAAAAAATTTCGGAGTAATCACATCAGGATTCACTTACCAGTGTATATGGGTAAAGTTCTAGATCCGCTCGCGTATTCTGCAACTAGGGCTCGTAGGGGTTGTTGGGGTTGTAGAAGATGACAATCCTTCACAGCTTGAATCTATTCCGGGCTCACGGATTTCGCCGACCTTTGCCGGATTTCTTCATCGAGGCCAGTCCCTAAAACCGATTCATATCACGAGCACATCAAACCTTGGCGCAAATGGGTCGAGCTTCAGATTTACCGTCCTCATCGTCGTCTCTATGGTGCAAAGTCGATTTTGAAATTGGAAAAAAAGAATGAATGGGGAGAAGAGGGGTATTCTTGGGTTTGAGAATTTCAATAATGACACTGTTGAATTTTTTTTTTATTAACTAGGGTCATGCGCCCGTCCTAGCAAATGACTGAAACAGTGGTTTTGGAGCGGGCCACACATATAACTTGGGCCCTTAAGTTAATGCAGAAAACTACCAAACGACTAGACAAGCCCAGCTAATTTAGTATTACTTTGCATAACTAGGGTACCAAACACGCCATAAGTCTGTCCTAGTCTTTTAGGCCTAAGAAGTTTTGTAGCTCTGATACCAAATGAGGGGTAGGGTGTGTTTTTTCGGGTTACACATTATATATATATATATATATATATATATATATTTATTTATTTGTGTCGTCTCTGGGCATTGCCTAACGTTTCTCCAGTTTAAAATTGTTTGTAGTATGGAATGACACATTTCTTACAATGCAGTTTCAATTTTATATACACATTTGACAATTTCTTCAACCAAGTTAGAAGGATTAATATCATTGCACTTATGATCATTATTCTCAATCCAAATATTTAACTTTGTATTAGATATAAAAAAGTGTCATTTAATATCAACTTACATAGAGGAATGATATGTCACTCACCTTTTTTGAGCACTTTTCATGAACACAGACCCTATTTAGGCTAAGTTAGCATTTTTTTTATCTATTTATTTATATTCTAATACTTCAAAAATTATTATTGCCGTCATTAATTTCACAACTACATAAAAAATCAAAGCTTGATTTGCTCATTTTATTCATTTATTAGATATTAGAGAAAAATAACAAATTGAACTTGATTTTTATATAATTTGTGAAATTAATGATGGTAATGATAAGTTTTGAAGTATAGAATATAAATAAATAGATAAAACAAAAAAAAGAATAATGTTAGTGGTGCTTAAGTATTAGAATATAAATAAATAAATAAAAAAGAATAATGGTGACCAAAATGAGAACAATGTTTACAAAAGTGCTCATGGAAAACTTACATAATACTTAATATGTAACTATGTGGTAAAGATTGGACTTTAAATTCATGTTTGAAATTTTTTCATTAATGTTTGAGGAAATCAAAACACATTTCACCAACATTGAAATCTCATTGTCAAATTCAAAAGCAAAATAATAATGTTTGACAATAAAGTAACAATAAAATTTTGGGTTAATTAGGCCAATTCTTTCGATTTTCGGATCAATCATATCGGGCTCAGACTATTTTCATTCGAATTAACAAAATTTTTATCATAGTCATTCTTAATGCCGAGAATGTGAGTCATTTTCATATAAATGAGTAAAATTTGAATTATTAGAAACTACTTGCCTTTAAAATTTATCTTTTCAAATAAACCTAGAACTCGTTGAAACTGTTGGGATTAAGAAACAGCATCGTTTCTTCATAAGTTCAAATATCCACAAGACAGTTTGTCATCTTCATGTTACTGTAAAAAATCGTTCTTTCCCGAATAACTACCAGGTCTTTCTCTTAGTCCCCTTTCTTGATCACATATCTGCTTTTCTTGTTAGAATGTTAATGTAATTTCTATGAAACATGATTCAATTTTATCGAAATGTGATATGTGGTTGGTGATTTATATCTCCTTTAATAGAGAATTAGAGAGAAAAACCACTATGACATCTGAAACCTTTTCTTTATGTTTGAGACGTTCTTGAGCAATTTGTGTTCCTTGTGAAACTTGGTTACCAGGTTACAGATCCCTCATAAAAACTGAAATAACTCAATAATGTCTGTGTGTGTGAGAGATAGAGAGGGAGAGGATAAGTGAAAAGAGCACCAATTGAGCAGCAAGATTCAAGCTTTGAATGCTCAATCCCATGCCGTCAGCCATTTTTAAGCTTTGAATGCGTGGAAATGTGTGTGGATTCGTTTTTGTCACCTAATCTTTATCACTATCGACTTCATCTTTTCAAGGTGTTTTGAAGCATTATCTGGTATATGATGAATCAGTGTCGAGACTCGAACCTATTTGACAGAAGCTGGGCCTTGAGCAGCCCCGATGCCAAAATCAACCAGATAATGATTTCAAACCGAAAGGGAGGCGGTTCAATGTGTTTTCCATTTCAAAATATCACCCTACCATGCCTTGGTGAAGGCATGACCGGAGAGAAGAATACTTTTTCATCATTCTATGTGGTCAGGGATGACTTGCTGCATCCTCTGGTAAATGGTAATAAATCAAGAAAATTAGACGCACTGCTTCCTGTTATTGGAGACAATGCCGTGACTGGAGTGGTGAGCTTGTCAGCACTCTGTTTCACCGTGTCAAACTTGGTTTAGATCAGTTTGGGTCCTAGATGATAACATTCACCGTCAAATTTAACGGTCTCATTGTAAGCTCCTAGTTCTTGTGTTTTCCTTCCATTGCCTGTCCAATTTGCTCTTGGAACTTATGTGAAATGATCAGTGTACAATAACTGAGAGTTTACGTGTAAACATAAGCTGGAGCCACGCTGAAAATTTCCTATCTATGCATACCTGTAATACATTGGGACGTTTATAGGTTACCTGCGGAGGCTGCGAAACTGCACATGCTGCTGCAGTTGGTACGTTTCTAAAGAAAAGTTGTTCCGTTTTCTACAGAAATATCCTTCTAAAGTAGTTCTATGTGCAGTTCTAACCATTTATTCCCTTGTAACGCAGCCATGTCTTGTGCAGAGAGAAAATTGAAGGCACACATACTTCTTTGAGGTGAAGAGCCCGAAACTCTAACTGGTTACAATCTTGTTTCTAAGCTGTATGGGCATGTGGTTTATGTTCCAAGATCTGTATAGGCCAAAAGAGAAGAAATGCTTGCAAAGCATGCAGAGTCTATGTGGCCTAATGATGTTATGGAGGCTTCTTTCAAACATCATGAATCAAGGTTACAGAACTTTCCAGAAGCAGATTGTGTTAACTGTCGCGAAAAACCTAAGAAAGTTGCTATTAAAATGAAGGTGCAGGAGATGCAGTAGCCTTGCTAGGTATGGAAATGTCTGCAGTTGACATTGTGATTCCTTACTTTTTTAGAACAGAATTGAAAATTACAAAAGCCACTTTTTTCTTATCAATTAGAAATCTTTTATGCTAATGTTCCTGTCAACAATGTGTTGCATAGAGGAAGCATGTGATATTTTTGTTTATTCAAGGCTAATATAGGAGTGATCTCAATACATTTGGTGATGCCGAAATATGATCCTTTTCTGTTCTTTTCTTTTGATATTTTGTAGTTTACCATATTTTGTTTGAAGTTTCCTATTATGAAATCCTATACTGCATCGATGATCAGGAAGGATTTCACTGTCTTTAAACTGTATAGATAGTCCTTGCAGTCAGAAATTAGCAGGGGTATACTAGAAAACTTTGTCAAGATATCATGCCCCTACATGTCGTTTTGGTTGGCTTGTTTGCTTGACATCCTATTTCTACATTATTGTTTCCATTTCTTCCTTCGACTTCTATCTTTGAAATATGTAAAGAATAGTTACAAATTCACATCCCCAGTTTTGCCAGCATTTTAGAAGATCCATCAATACTTTCTTATGCATATCAGGTGCTTTACTGAGAAGTGATCAACCTTTTCTTCGTGACAGGTGTTATGCTATTGATAAAATACTTATTCCAGAACCCTTTGTTTGGCAAACAGCAAGCCATGAAAGTCGTTGTAGATGCTGGCACCGGGACTACAGCTGTTGGTTTGGCTCTCTGGGCTCTATCTTTAGGGTGATATCTGTTTGTGTTTCTGATGAGCTTCATCATGATCTGATGTCTATACGTGCAGTTTCTTTTTTGACCTAATCAAAGCACTTATCTATCTCTCTCTCTTGATTCAACTTGTAAAATCAGGCTTCCATGGGAGGTGACTGCCGTGATGGTGGTTGACAAAATCGAGGGCTACAAAAGAATGGAACAGAATTTGATATCTGAGTTTCTCACAAGTTATACACCATCTCCTCAAGAGAGAGCTCCATGTGAAGGAAATGGCGGAATCGTGCTATGGGTAGAGTGCCATGCACCTAGAAAGTAAATGATAAGTTGATGATTCAATCATATACTCCTAGCATTGACATGTAACATAGTATAGTGTCATTAAGGTTTTGTCGTTGCTCTCTTGTCTTGATATATATTCCAGAATCTGAATACATTACTTGTTTGGTTTAATTTTTTTTATGGCTCCTATCATCCTATGTATTTTTTTTGAACAACTTCGGTCATGTAGCTTTATCCGAGTAATTTGGTTATGTATTCTTCAAAGAAGGGATCTCTGGTGCGAAAGAGCCCACCATGCGGCTAGATAATTTAATCTTAATTAGATCTTATTGTAAATTAATATGTCTTAATTATAAATTAATAAAATCTAATTTTTATTGTGCGGACTCCCGACAAGTTTCGTCTTCTTCAAATAAGCTTAGATGTGGTTATATTTTATGTAGCCAACTTTGATGATTTGCCTTCGAATTTCAAGAGTGGTCTTAATAATAGTTATAGTATAAAAACGAAACCATCGAAACTTGCAGGTTTACGAGTCAGGACCAACATTTTGCCTTCGCATAAATCTTAGTTCGACCATACACATAAATATATGATTTTGCAATCACCTAAATTGGTTAGCCCCAAAACGACACAAACATTAAAGCTGAATTGTTTAATAATCTTGGAAGTAAGAAAAGTAGGCATGACCGCATCGGGTTTACCCCTCGAAAGAAAAATTAATTAAAATTATATGCATGAACAATCTTGGCCACGGTGAAGTTGTAAAAAATTATAAGAAAACAACATTTTTTAAAAAAAAACAGCCTTGAATCCTCAAAAGTATACTGAAAAATACAAGCATGTCCTTCTCCACACACACACATGTTCCACTTTGCGTACACGATTCGCCCCGATAAGACACGACATGAGTCCCGAGATTCAGTTGACCAAACCCTAGCTCAGTGGAGTCTAGGCGTGGTGGTGGTGGCAGCAGCATCCATTTCCACCGGAAGTGCGACGGTTAGTGGCCAGTGGGCGGTGGTAGTGGTGGCGGCAGCATCCCCGGTAACAAGGGAGGCAAACAAGGATGGTTGTTTTGGTTTTTTATTTATCTTTTTTCATTGGGTTTTGTTGCTAATGCATTAATTAGTTTGAGTTGTGGGGCAAAATGGGACTACTGTCGTTGTTCTTTTTAAAAGAAGAGATGATTGTGGGCTCCTTAAATTTGACACTACTACTTAATTAACTGAGATAAGTTTATAGGATTCTTTTTAAGTACTCTTCTAACAGATGGTAAAACAAACTAAATATTTATCGCTAGTAGTTTAACTAAACTAATGTTTTCCGTCAAAAAAACCAAACAAAGTATGCCCGAGGCCAAAGGTCTCGGGTTCGAGTCCACCATGACGCAATCTTTAAAATTTCTGTATTAAAAAAAAAAAAAAAAAAAAAACAAACTAAACTTACGTTTGCACGCGAGAATATTGCATTGTTAGGTATTCAACAATATATCTTTTGTTTGAAATATAATATTGTTGGTGTGAAGATCAGAGACACTCCATTTTCATGTGATTTATTTCTTACCCGAAACTCTTCGTTCTCTAGAGTTGAGGGTACTGAAGGAATGGGTTCATTTTTTGTAGGCCAAATATTCAAATAAATTCTAAATTATCAATCATTTTTTTAATTATATCATTAACTAAAGATTTTGACCAATTAATACTCAAATTATAAAAACCTATACAAATCTATGGTTGAATAAAAAATTTCGATATCTGAAAGTTGAATAGATTCATTGCAAATTAATTTGAAGTGGAAATACATATGTACAATTTTATTTTTCTAATGATAGCTAAGCTCAAATTTTCAACTATTTTTAAAGTTTTCAGCCAAAAAAACAACTTTTTTGAACTTGTGTGGCATTAGAAAGAAATAACTTTCGCATGTATTTTCAAGTCGAACCAAGTTAAATTTGGGACAATCCATTCAACTTTCGGTTACCAAAATATTTGTTCAGAAATAAGTTTGCATGTCTCTTATGATTAGGATATTAATTGGTCAAAATCGATAGTTCGAATAAAAGTTAAAAATAGTGATTATTCAAAATGTAGTATGACCATTAAACATACTCCTTTTTAAATTAATAAAATATTATTATGTGAAAGAGGATGTAGTACACATATATGTTCTATGAAAATTCTCGGATTAAATATACTATCTGATGCATGGCACATGTTTCTCTCACTAAAACTTTTGGTATGATTTTCAAGACTGATCACAAAGATGTAGTCCTATTCAAGGAAGAAGTCACACTAATTTTGGTAACGTGTATGACAATGATTTTCGTCATTAATTCAGAACTGAAACACAAATCTATGAATGCTGCAAAAACCGAAAAAAAGAAAGGAACAAAATATATAATTTACTGATTTCATTTCATTGAGGGTGAATACTTGTCTCATAAAAGGGAAAGTTTTCCTCATAGAACCTCTATACCACAATCTCATAAGAATATGAGATGATAAATCACGATAACTTAACAATTAAGAAGTTAGAAATATCTTTATATGATGTTCAAAAGAATCCACATTCAGAGTGAATGCTTGATAAGAATAGTCCCATGTAAAACCTCATTTTAAGACTGACCATGGAAGTGTGATTAGCGTCATTTTAGCATTTTTTGAGTACTAGCTTGTCATTGCATAAACAAGTGCTCAAATAGGCGCTCATGTCTAGTGAATTGGGTAACATTCTTTTTTTTCAATGAACAAAGAAATTTAAAAATCGTGCCAAAGTGGATGCGAATTTGAGATTTTTAGCTTTAAATATTAACTACTTTACCATTAAGCCAATACGTGAATAAAAGTAACATTCTTTTTTGATATTCTTTTTAGGACTCCTATATATTAAGCTTAGCAAAATTTTATTTGGAAATACGAGAACATTGGATTCTTTATTTCAAAATTGTATCTGTTTTCAATTCTACTTTTTTAATTATCGTCACGTATATTTTAGAACTTGCATAACTGCACAGTAAACATAATAAAGAAAAAGTATAAATTCCTCGAAATACACATGACATGGACAACAACCCAATAGTTGTGATAAGAGATAAATCATGTACATTTTGGATATTCAAGTTGTGAACTTATTATTTGAACTTACAAATATCAATATTCACATTCATGCATTTACATAATCATTTTTATTTTCATAAGAAACATATTATGACCTTGTAATCGGCATTAACGTGACAACTGAAAATGGAAGTCGAAGATGAGACTAGTCGAGCTAAAACTTCAAAATAATCAATTAGTATTATTCGCAGCTAATATCAAAATATTCACATTTCTTTTTGTTTATGACATAAATGTACAAATATCTTACCAATATATAATACTATGACCTTAGCATTTTCTGTAATTACAACATTAATTCGAAATTGGAGAGTTTGAAACCTAACATAGAACTCAGAGTCGGATTGCCGACGAGAACATCTTCAAATGACATGTGGATTGAAGTTTTCCGGTGGCATGAATAAGCGGGTGTTTGGCTAAGCTTATGTTGGAGAGTTTATAAGCTCCAAGAGCTTATAAGATGTTTCAAGAGCTTATAAGATGTAATGTCTCAAATACTTATAAGTTGTTAAAGTGTCTGTATAATTGATCTTATAAGCTAGAGAAAGAATCGTGAGTTAGAGAGAGAAAATTACAGTTAGAGAGATAAAATTAACGATATGTGAAGTTGATAGTGTATGTGTAGGAAATAACGAACTATAATAAAGTTATTTTGGTAAATTCATGATTGCTTATAAGTTTATGAAAAAATAAGTTAGGGTTTACCAACTTATTTTTAGGGGAGCTTATAAGTTGTTGGAGCTTATTTTCACAATTATAAGCTATATTTAGGAGCTTATTTTACCAAACACTTTGCAACAGCTTATAAGCTCATAAACAGCTTATAAGCTCCGCCAAACACCTCTAAGTGGAGTCGACAATATGATAATATTGTAGTAACCCGAAAATCTTATAGTAATTATTAAAGCTTAATTAAGTATTATTAAAGGCTTAAAAGCTATTTAAGCCTTAAGAATTCGTAAAATTCAATATAGTGAAATATTAATCGGTATGAATCCGATTAATGTAAGATTTAATTATATGGAATCGAAAAATGTAGAAAATTATTAGAAATGAGTTTAATTGTGATAAAATGTGAATTATGTGTTTATTTATAATTGTTTGCATGAAAAATGCTATTACTTGGAAATTATGTTATGAATTACATTAATTATTTTTTTATGTTATTTTTCTTATAAATGAGATAAAATATTATTCAAGATATTAAAGTCTTGAATAAATTTGTTTTATTAATAACTAATGATTAAAGAACTTATTTATGTAATTTTTGAAATTTAAGAAGTATTATAATAATGAATTGAATTTTATTAAATAAAGTGATTTAAATTATGTTATATGAATCTAAAATAAATTATGAATATAAGTTGTATTAGACTTTATAATTTAAATGAAATATGATAGTATTAATGAAATTATATTAAAGTGGGAATTAGTAAAATTTGAGGTGCATTTATAATATTTTTGAAATTAGTGTTTAATTACTTTGAAATTTTAAATAAATGTACATTAAATGTAAATTCAACATCTAGAAATATCATACATGGATTTGATCATCCCCAACCCATTTTTCTTCTCCCTATTTCGACACCCACACACTAACACACACAAGATTTAATTTTCCACTTTTAATCTATTATCAACTTTGAAATTAAGGGCAAGTTATCCCAATTAAGGTAATTCCTTGATCTAGGCTAAGATTATGTAATTTAAAGTTATGAAAAACATGTTTTATAGTTCTATAATTTTCGAAAATTATAGATTGTTGAATATGGATGATTTGTTTCAATTTTATTATGTTTATTGATTTAATTATGATTATGGAGCTTGATTAACATATGTTATGGAATTAAATGCCCTAAATTTATGAAATTCTAAAATTAAAGTTTGATCATGAAACCCTAATTTGTGAATATGATTTCTATGTTATGATTTGTTTGATTTAAGCTTGAATATATGTTTAGGGATGATTATAAACATTATATAAATGAAGAAATTAAAAATTAAATCATGTATTCAAATTGTATGAAATTTTCGAAAATCTCATGTGATGGGAACTTGATGATTTTGATTTTATTGATGAATTTGATATGATATTTATGCTTAGGGATATGAATAATGTATAAAATGAATTTATAGAATTTAATTTAACCATATAATAATATTCCTAAATTTTCGAAAATGAAGGGTATATGTTGAACTATGATTTCTTGATTTTATTTGATGGATTTGAATTGATATTTGAGATCTATGATAAAAATAAGGCTTAAGTAGAATTTATGGGAATTTTTGAACATAGGTATCAAAAGTTACAAAAATTAAAGTTTAGGTTAAAGTTATGTTCATATGTGATATAATGGATCTATAATTGAATGGATCAGGAATTAATGATCAATGATGTTAATTTAACATAATTATGTGATATTTGATAATTAATAGGTTGTAGATGTTCAAAATGTCGAAATGTATATATATATATATCGAGTTAAATCGCCTTAGGCGATTAACGTTGAATTAGATGATATTACTCATGTATAAGGTTCCTAAATGTATGTTTGATGATATGATGATGATATTGAGGAGTTTGGAATAAGATTGGTGTAGTTTGGTGTATTTGGGCTATACATATTACAGATGTTACTCTGCCGAAATTTCGGTAGAATTAGACGTTAGTAAAACAAGTTATATGTTAATTGATAGTTGTTAACAAATATCTAAATTATAAAGGAAGATTACTAAAGATTTATCATAATCTTTATGTTTAAGGATCCAAAGAAGGAAACCGAGAAGAAAGAACGAAGAACCAAACTTGTTGGATTGAACGTCACGAGGTGGGTAATGCATTACGAACTTTATTTTGAAGTTAAACCCATGATATGTTATGAGCTTGATTTCTTGTGAAAGCATTTGATCACCACATGATAATTATGCTAAATGTTTTACCACATTGTGGGTATGACGGCAATTACCTATATGCGGTAGGAAGATGTTAATTACTGTGCACAGGTAGATGGCTGTGAGCTTGCAAATGTAGGCCGGCCATGGTATTGGGGAGGAGGCCTACTTCCCTTTACCGAATGACGTAGATAGGGTATGACCGTGGTTGTGATCCTTCGGGACCAACTCGGGTATGTTATGCCGGTATGTTTCAAAATAAAGTGTGGTGACATGATATTATGTGAAATTTTCTTACGAATCACTAATTCAATCGTCTTATGAACTGCTATTTGAAAGAAAGGCTTTTCTTGAACAAAATGTTTAATTTTGAAAGATAGATTGGCATTATCCACTGAGTACTTTCTGGTACTCATGCCCTCCAAACTGTTTTTATTATGCAGGTTGAGTATGAAGGAGGTGTGGCTGGAAAACCGAGCTGAGATATCATTTTGATCTTTTATTTTGATTGGTTATGTCTGAATATCATGTCTTCATACATGATATTCATTAATCTTCTGCTGCTAGAACCTTGAAACTTTGAAACCGTACTTTTGATAAACCATGTAAATATTTTGAAACCTTTTATATAAATGGTGGTTTGTGTCCTCATTTTGATAATTGCCGTAGTTGGATATTTTTCGAGTGCGGGTTGGCTTATTTCATTTTCAAATGTTATGCTGTCCGCTTTTTTTTTTTTCAAAATCTATTCCTAACATTTATTGTTAATAAGAGATTATCGATTATTAAACCAGTCATGACCTGATTATTTGGTTAATTAAGTAATTAAATAGTCAGGTCGTGACAAATATTCAGTGTTGTAAATTTATAATCATAAAAGAAAAATATTAAGATCATAGTTAGTAATACATTTTAAATTATTATCGAAATTCAACGACGACGTAAAAATCATGATATTAGGATACTTACCCATAAAATAAATGATAAATGCCTAGCCCACACCATCATGGAAGGAAATGCACCTCCACCTAGAAACAGTTCGTACCATTTTTTAAGTTAATTGAAAATCAAATCTCAATCTTTAAGTGTTTTTATAAATTAAATTCAATTTTTAAATATTATAATAATGCAATCACCTTTAGATATTTCTAAATTATTACACGAGTTTGAAGCTAAGATTTAGACATCTAAATCCAAAACTCAAAATGAATTGAAGACTTATGAAGCCAGTTGTGTTGGTGGTCCTATTATGTTGTAATTTTTGTCTTTGGACACCGAAGATTGAGTAATTGAATTTGAAGTTGAACCAAAACACAAGTTGACCATACTACTTTACATATAAAATATTATTTTTTAAATAATGTTGTCAAAAAGAAATGAAGAAAATTAAATTAGACGGTGGAAGTAATATTTAAGCCCAAATTTCGTCATGTCTAGTTGTACTAGTAGAAACGACCAATTGGTAGAAAACACCTTATTTTTGAGCTCAAAATAGTAATAGTACAACAAACATTGTTGGTACATAGTGGAATATTGAGTAGATTATGGTGCACATCACATATAGATATAGATATAGATATAGAGAATATGGTGATTGTGAAAAAGGGTATGTGTTACTGAGTAGGCATATCATATCAGCAAGGAATGTTGATTTTTTGTTGTGTGCTTTAAACCTAACATTGTAACCAGATTAAAAGAGGGGGTGTAAGAATAGAGCAGACATCCCTTTCACTTACTTTTTCAACTCGTCGGAATATATAAATACTATTTCTTTACTTCTTTTAAATATTTGCCCCATTATTACTTGTGATTCAAACGGGGAACATTAACCTATGGACCTACATTAAATATTGTTACCATTTAAGACAAATAACATACCACCACTAGATTGCCAATAATCAAAACAGAGAGAGAGAGTGCTGATTTATTTTTATTTTTTGTATTATATATAAATTGGTCACCTTATAATGAGATAGGGATAATTGCCAAATAAATTGTGATTTCTGACTGATTTTGTAAATTCGACATGATCTTTTAAATATTCCTGTAGCTAATTTAACATTTCTGTAAGCCCGTCGAATGTTTCACGTTACCGGCAGTCCACGTGTAAAGAAACATATGATTATTTCCTAATAACTTAGATAGGAAATCTCCAAATTTTAATAGAATTATTGAAAGTTCAATTTTCATCAACCGCCTTCAATTTCAGTCAAACACGAGCCGTACTCTTCATTTTTATCAAAAAATTAACATATTGTAATTGCAAAATTGTTAAACATTGTGTTGTATTAATTGAAACAATTACAAAGTAATATTATAATCACAAAATGATCTGACATTGATATTGTTAGGAAATTAACCATAAATATTACCATTACTTGTATTTGTTTGAATAGCGTCAATTATAATAGGAAGAAAAATTAAATTTTGGAATTTCTACAATTTATTTTAAAGTTTGCGCACCATGCATAAACCAAAATAGTATGTGAATGCAATTGCGAGAAAATATTTTGAATTCGATGCCCGCCAATTTTTTTTTTTCTTTTTCTTGGGGGATGCTATAGTTTAAGGTGTTGTTTACTTTGCATGATTATGTTACATAGATAAAATTAATCCAACCTAATCAAGTGTTTACTTTTTATGATTAGTATTTTGAAGGATTGTGTATTTGATGAATTAAATATATGATAAGATAATTTCTATCTATCAATCATTTGTTTACTACAAATGATTAGTAGAGGATTGAATTTGGGATAAATAACTCTCCCTTTATTTGAAGAATTATTTCAATCCTACTTATATTGGTTAGATTAAAATTAATAAAGAACAATTTAAAGGATTAAAATAATCATGAACTTTGGGATATCCTCAAATTTCAATCCTTAAAAGTAAACACTTGATTAGGTTGGATTAATTTTATCTATCCAATCTAATCATGTGAAGTAAACACCTCCTTATGACCATGATGTTCAATGCTTAGGCGGAAAACCTTACTTCATAAAAATTGACCGAAAATCCATGCATGACTTTGGCATGAGATATATATTTACGATCTCGAATTTTGGTCTATTGCCATATTTGACGCTTCGTTCGAAGGTATATATGTATAAAATTAGGTTTAAATGAGAACTATTTTTATCTTAAAAATTAAGAATCAAAATGAATTAGTTATGAAAGTTGATAAATTCGTCGGGAAAGTTATTGAATCAAAAAAATCAAAAAAAATCACCCGGATTCGAATCCTATGAGAGATGAAAATTTTATTTTTTTGAATTCAGTAATTTTCCTGATAGATTCATCAACTCAACCCAAAATCATACCATAAAATACAATTTATATCTCTCTATATAACAATATGCAAAGATGAATATAACATCTGAGTTACAATATTAAAAGCAATAAAATAAAACATTGATTATACGTGATATTTCAAAAATCATGGGAATTAGGAGATGGTACATTACAATTTTGCGAGATCATGCGCTTCGTGAGTGCTTTTAGATTGGACCCTTCTCTTCGTTTATATTTCCCCATAAAAAGTAATTAAAATAGTAGCTTTGAAAACAATTAAAAAAATTCATTGTTAGTAGTTGGCCATACCACCGTACAAATTTGTATGTCCTCATTTATTAAAAAATGATATGAATAGAATATCATTAAAATAGACAAATGGGTATGTGGCCTCTAATATCATATTCACCAATACATGTGGAATGGCAAAGTCATGGTCTAAGTTATTGAATTCATGTCGTTGAAAATATTGAATAAAATTTGAAAAAGTACAAATTCCTCATTTAAATTGTTGAAAGTAATAATACATTTTTTTTTTCAAGATTTCCGGACTATTAAGTGTTGTTCTGTTAGCCTCTCAAACATTTATATGTTGAATTAAGCTCCCATAATTTAATTTTTGTTGCCTTTTTTGTAATACAACATAAATAGAAGTACATAACTCAATGTAAATAGAAGTACATAACTCAATGTAATACAATAAAAATTAAAGAGCTCAATAGAACATAACCTGATAATTTAGGGCCTCAAATATGAAATTTTTTCATTAAAAGTGTACCATTATGAAATAAGATCGTAACTTTTTATATCTATTTTTTATTAGAAAAAAAGAAGGCAATGAGGTATGTGCGTTACAAGGGAAGGACATATGTTGGACGACAGGAGCATGCAAAGCAACAAAGACAAACTTGGAATTTGGTTTTAATTAAATATAATAATTAATTAGATTACGCATATGCATCGGAAACCTCGTGTTTTGTTCTCTTTGGTCAATATAATCTCCGGTGCACGTGCACCACTATTTAATTACTACAATTGTTTATTAGTTTAACACAATTCAATTAATCGACTAATCTAATTTTCTGCCAGTTTTGTCAGAGTGGTCAGTATGACTATTTTATTTTCTCAATTGAATTAAAGTGTGCTTTAATTATGTTCTGATTCAATATATTTTTGGGGGGAAATCTTTAAAAAGTAACCTTGCCCGAAAGGGGATTCACGTTGAAAACAAACCACTTTTGGAAATGTGACAAAGTGTCATGAACTATTTATGGCATCAAAAATCGACTTTACATATTATTAGATGCAAGATGTGTTAGGTTATCGAGTCAAGGGAATTTTTTTGTTAACACATTAGAAAACTTTTTGAAATATAATTTTACGTATGTTTCTTGTTGATTTCTTTGAGTTACAAAGAAATAATAATATTGTTTCAATAAGAGACAAGTGTCATTAACAACAATATAATTACTTCCATCCATCGAAAAATATTAAATTTCGAATGTTTATCCACACAACGCTAATTTATAAACCATTTTACTAGTTTTAGTCAATGCTTAAATATGACATGATATGTTTAGAATACATTTAAGAAGTGCAAAAGTAAATTTAGAATAACAAATAAGAAAGTAAAAAATCTTATTTGAATTTTTACAAAACCAAATTCCTCGAAATTAATAGTAAATTATGTTTTACATATATTCCCTCTTGTGATAATTTTTATAGAAATTTTTTGTGATTTTCTCTCAAATAGAACAACAAGTTTGGTCAATTTAATATAGAAATTTAAAGGCTGCGTTACGGTGGATTCAAACACGAGACCTTTGACATCGGGTATTAATCACTCTATCACACGCACACAAGCAACTGCACATTTTTTGAAACTGTCTAAACCACATCCGCTTATTTTTCTCTAAAATAATTCTAACAATTTCGCTAATATATCCTTTGCTATATTTATATAAAAAAACAACTGAAACAGAAGGAAATAAACAAAAAAGGTCAATTGTATTTGATGTATTGTCCCGTCACTTAATGCTGGCACATCTGGCCCATTTTGTATGTGGGAAATATGCTGTAAATTCTCTCTCTCTCTCTCACACACTTTCTTTAAATGATCAGTTGTAGGATTGACAAATGAGAAGACAAAAAGCCATAAAAAGAATACTGCTTCAATTTGTATCTTGGACTTGAGGCGCCAGAAAAATAACATCAAATTATCATAGTTGGTTCTCATTAATGTTGTCAAAGAATTCTGAACATTGCTATGTACAAGTTCATAGTTTTTCGAATTTAAATAGAATCCTTAGGGGTGTTTACTTGCCATGATTAGCATTTTGAAGGATTGATTATTTGATGGATTAAATATATGATAAGATAATTTTTATCTATCAATCCTTTGTTTACTACAAATGATTAGTGAAGGATTAAAATTGGGATAAGTAATTCTCCATTTATTTGTAGGATTATTTCAATCCTACCTATATTGGTTGGATTATAATTAATAGAGATCAATTCAACGCATTAAAATAATCCCGGGCTTTGGGATATCCTCAAATGTTAATCCTTAAATGTAAACACTTGATTAGGTTGGATTAATTTTATCTATCCAACCTAATCATGGCAAGTAAACACCCCCTTAGTGTTCTACGTGAAAAGTAAATACATATAATCAAACAATGTCGTATGCGATGCTTACCTATGATATAAATAGCAATTTAGCTGTCTTGTTTTGTTTTCTAAAGCTTCGTTGAAAAGGGTGATGTGGTATTTATTCTTTTGACTGGCCGCATCTCATATTGTTGTTATGCAAATGGAGAGGGGGTGAATATTTTGGAGTTCAAACCGTTGAATCGAACCACATCCAAAAATTAAATTCGATCTAGATTTTTTGGATTTTCGGATCATATCAAATTTTTTTATCTCCAAAATTCAGACTTCCAATTTGGATCAAATTGGAACTTTTAATTCGAGAAAATTCCAAAATTTTGAATTATATATAATAATATAAATATTTTTCAAATATTTCTAACCATAAAACTTTAGATTTTCCGATTTATATTTAATTTTAAATATTTCTAACCATAATTTAAATATATGTAATAATTAAAAAGATTTAGTTATTTTTGGATTCAGATTTTTAGACAATTTGGTTCGTTCGGATTATGCAAAAATCCAAATTGAAAACCGAACGTTCACCCGTAACTAAAGTGTAAGGATGTGACTAGAGATGGTAATTAGGTCAACCCACTTTATTTCGGGAGCTATTTTCGATTTGGTCATAATTTTAAATCTTTGGTTTTAGAATTAGCTCATCAGGTTAGAAAGTTCTACAAAAACAAAATTACCATGTATAAATTTCCTTAATACCATATTTTTGTAATAAAGATAAGTAACAATCGAGACACCTGATCTCGTATTTTATGTAAAAATAATTGTCATTTAATCTCAATTTTCAAATGACTAATGAGGAGAGATAGAGATTTGATTTGGACCTACATTTTTCTAAATGATTATCTGTTTTAATTTTCACATAAAAAAATTCATTAAACGTTTGAATAAAAGATAAAGAAGCTAAATTACAAATACGACTTTCATATATAAAACCCAAAAACATTGTACAAACATTTTGAACAAAATCTTATATTGAATCCAAAAACAAAGCAATGAGTTTTAAAATCAAATAAAGAGGAATATGTTAATGTGGCAATCCAACTTAGTTTTCGTCTAATCTAGCTATCCGACTAACGCTATTATTGGTTCAGGCCAATCAGAATGTTAGTTTATTAATTTGAATTCTATTGAACCTAACCTTTTTATTATTATTTTTCCATGTATTAGGGACAACCTCGTAAGTTATGGAAATGATTGATATCCTTAGACGTGATGAAGAGAACAATTTCTTTCTTCCTAAGAGCATATCCACTCTACAACTGTAAACTTTAAAGTATTGTAGAGTAATTTCATATTCGTATTCAAACAATCAATTATATATTTCACTCTACAACGAAATATTCTATTTTTATAATTAATTATATTAAATTAGTCTTTTATGTAATTATTTGTAATACCCCGATAGTCTAAATCTAGTTTATGACCAATTTAATAGTAAAATTAGGATTTTGCATAACAAATAAATAATAATAAACATCAAATATATATAATAAATAAATAAAAAAGGAAAAAAATGTGAATTGGATACTAACCCCAAAATTACAAACAATATTTAAAAATAGTATACATGTATTATGATGTGTTTATGTAGTAAAAAAATATAAAATAATTAAAAACACAAGGAGGAAAAAAACGTAACGTGGGATTATATATATATAGAGAGAGAGTTTGGTTCAAATAAGAACCATTTTTAACGTGAGAACTAAGAACCACAAAATTTCACAATGAACAAAATGAATTCGCTATGAAAGCTGATGCATCACTTGGAAAAGTTGTTGAATCCAAAAATTCGATATTTTTCACCGAGTTCGAATCCTATGAGGACGAAAATTCTATTTTTTTGGATTTTTTTTAGATTCATTAATTTTTCCAACGGATTCATTAACTTTCACAGCGAATTCATCATTTTTTGGTTCTCACGTTCTCATGATAAAAATGGTTCTCACGTTAACCCTCCCATATATATATATATATATATGGGTAAAATGTGTATTATGTGCATGTGTACATGTAAGGGTGCATGTTGTCTTGAGACCATGTGTATTAAGAGTATTTTGTGTGCGTGTATTTTTGTTAATAACAAAGAAAAGGGGTAAGACGTTAAAGGATCAAATCTGATCCAAGTATTTCACTTTCCATTTTTTCTTCTTTTCATGAGGTAGAGGTACAATGAAGAAAAAAAAGGTTTTAGCTTCAAAAATTTCTCATTCGATTTCTCGACTTTTTGTCGATCCCTCGATAAATTTAAACCGATATGATGGTTAGTCTCATCATTAACTACATTCTTATGGTTTCAAATTTAAATTTGGAGCATATTTTGTATTTGCGTATTTCTTTTGGAATTTATTAAAATTTGGGAAATGACTTTGATTGCTAAAAGTCGAGAATTAATATTGTTCATATAATCAGTATATGTTAGGATTATAAATATGATTAAAAGTTATTAAAGTTAGGTTTTGCTCATTTTTTAAATCGAGCTATGTTCGATTTTTTATTTTTATTGAAGAAAATGACTTCATATTTATACTCTATGATCACATACGACTATACGAGCATATAGAATTAAAGTGGAAATTTTTGTGCTCATTAGGGCAAGAAATCCATTTGACTGAAAATTTAAAGTTCCACGTTTGGATTATTCGATTTTTGTTAGTCAAATGTTATGACATATATATGTTATGGGATATATCTAGTACGATATATAAATGTACTATTATTTTTTGGACATGTTAGGTATTTTTCTAAAAATTTATCTGTACCTGAAGTCGGTCGTTTGAGAATACTGTAAATATGTATATGAAATGTAATGTAATGATTGAGTTAGAAAATATATAATAAGTTAACGATTGAAGTTTGGAAGAAATTGGTCGATGTTTGTCTATTTTGGTATGAGAAACCAAGAATCGTTTGTTATTAATATTTAAGTATGCACGTGTATAGAGTTATATCCCACATAGTTATGATTTACGCCTAGTTAAATGTAGATTTCTCGAATAGTTGAAATTTGACATGAGATAGGAGAAATAAAATGTAATTTTTGACATGAGGATTTAGAATTTTAATATGATTTGTCATAGATAAAAGACCTTATTGAATGAGCTTTTCTCCAAGCTCAAGTATAAATACGAAGTTTGAGACGAAGATAATAAGAAACAAAAACATAATTCGAGATATTTTTTTGTATCTCTTATAATGTAATGATGATGCAAAATCATAGAATGTTGAAAATTGTCTAGTTCGAGGATAACAGAATAAGAGAAATGATAAGTTATGTCGTGTTGCCGTAAAGTAACATATGCTTTATTTACAATTCATTTTCGGTGGGATTTTTCCTTAAGGATAAAATGAAAGTGACAAATGCTTTATTTACAATTCTTTTTTAATGATGATAAAATATTTATTATTAATTGTCTGTCCAAAATGTTTAGGATTTATGTATGCATCCTATGTCTGTTGGTTCGCCAACTTGATGTTAATCGAATTCGGATCCTATGCTAGATGGAGAGTTCATAACAATGATTAATGTGTACACTGAGGGTTACTATGTGTTGAAATGTTTGTTCAGCCAATTACAGTGAGTGTGTGTTGAAAGGTTTTCTTGGGCGGTCATGGCGTACATGAAAGGTGGCCACCTTCTACGGCGCGTAATGTTGCAGATACGGATCATACGGACAAAAAATGGTCCGACCAGAAAATATTATGAAAATGACAGAAAATATTTATTAAATACGAGTCTTTAAGATAAAACCTCGTGTGTTACTGTTCAGGCAGTACAATTCAAATGATAAAATGTTTGGCATGTGACCACTTAGTATTTTTGTATTCAACCATGCATATTCGTTTTTGATATGCACGTTGAACAAGTGATAGAATAGAAGTGATGAACAGAGATCCCTTGAGTCGCTGATATAGTATAGAACATTGAGTGCACATCTTTACATATGTACCTCACACGTCTTTCCGCTGCAGATGTTAAGTACAATATTAGGTTTCTTTAAATGCACGTGACTACAACACAATGGCCATTTCTTCCCCGCTTCGTAATTCCCATTCTGACTCATATTGCGGCTAAGCCGTCCTTAAAGATAACGGGCTATGACATTATTATATATCTTATACATTTTGGTAGGGTGGGGTTAATATGAGAATAAAAAAAATTATGAATTCGCTGTAAAAGTTGATTAATCCGTTGTTAAAGTTACTGAATAAAAAAAATAGATTTTTCGATCATCGTTGGATTTGAATTTGGGTGAATGTTTCAAATGTTTTGATTTAGTAACTTTTCAAACGGTTGCAGTAACTTTCATAGTAAATTCATTTTGTTCATAGCGAATTTTCGTGGTTCTTATTTCTTATGTTAAAAATTTCTTATGATAAAAATAATTTTTATTTGAATATCACTCATGTATAGGTATATTTACATTACCCTTAATATTTAATACTGTTTAGTCATAACTAAATATAATAATTAACTGTCTAATAACCTTAATTAACACATGAATATGTTCAAATGCCCGTGACTTTTGCTTATATAAGTTGAAGTAGTGATATAATGTGCATGTTATGCGTAACAAAAAATGAACATGGAAAATGGAAGGAAAAACATAATAAATGGGCAATTAGTTACACATCTCAAAAGTCGTCCTTCCTCAATAGATAAACAAATAAATTATAAATAGAGTCTAGTGAAGATCACAACCCTTCATATTATCGGACTCCTAAATATCTCATGTAATGTGTTAATATCCTCAATGAATAGCTGTGGCAGATCTGGATCTGTAAATAGGTGAGCAGATTTTTCACACTAAAAGCTAATGCATTAAAAGCCCTACTTAGATAAAAATGGGATATCATTTGGAATCCCAACAGAAATATTTTTTTTGAGAGTACTCTATACATACATATACAAATGTGTGTGTCTGTGATGCCAAGACAGATTTTCACAATCTGGTGAGATTTGCACAATTCACTTACATCAAATTAAAACTTCATACTTGTAACTTTTGTCATTTGCAATAAATATTTACATACAGACAAACGCTATTTGCAGTTACAGCACAACTCCTCTGCATATATATCTATATCTATATATATAGACATATGCATGTAAAGGATTTTGAGTTTTGGAGGGAGAAGAAAAAAAGGAAGAAGACAGTGGCAAGAGGTCGAACATGTACAAAAAAATAAAGCTGAGGAATGGTCAAAATACCCAACCCACATGAAAAAGAGCAGTACTACTCAGCTCAGCTGCAATTATTATTTTCGACAAAACTAATATAAACTGAAATTTAATTCAGATATATATCTGGCATTTGAGATATTGTACCGTCACAGTATCTCAACACGTGGACGGCCAGGGTTTGACTGCCCCTGCTCACGAAGTTGGTCAATTAATAATAGATAGGATAAAAAGGCAGGCATTAATTAGTATTAGATAATGCTTTGCAACTCAAAACTATATCTTTTCTCATTAATAACCTAATTTGCTGTATATAGAGAAATACAATTTCTTTTGTGTGTGTGTTGAGTAACTTCAATTGGAAGTTCAAAATCATTTCAAAATTCACATATTTGCCAACTTTGTTATTTTTTCCCCTTTTGATGACTATTATCCACATCAACATTCTAATATTTTACTCATGTTAACAAGCGGGTGCAATTCACATAAAGCAAGTACTTTCGTGTTATTTAATGATAAAAATCGTTGAGAATGTTGATATGGTTGAATATAATTGTTAATATAAAATAATATATTGCATTTTATCGTAATTTTTCATAGCATATTTTGTCGAGCATTTTTGTTAAAAATTGCAAAAATAGATATTTGTAGTTCAATCAATACTATATTATATCAATAAGAAGTTGTAATTCAAAATACTCGATTGATTCTTGTGCTACAATCATACTTTAGCGATCAAGGAAAGGAGCCGAAGGCGAAAGGGACTAATGAATTAATCCACTAAAACTCAGAATGACTGAGCTCAAATTAGACTGTAGAGTTGAGGAGATCTCCTAATTGATTGATAATAACTCAGGAAGTACGGAACTTGAGAAGTCAATGTAAGATGCATAATGTAATAAAAAGTTAATGTTATTACTTAAAACTGCAACAAACTTATCCGAGTAGTTTTATAGCTAGCCAATATCAGCCTTAAATTTATTAGAATATCTCCAATAATCATTCTACAATAGAATAATTATTGTAGAATATTTTATTCACTAATAATACATTTCATTATATTCTATATTAGAAAAATAAATAGTACTTCCTCCGTCTCATTATGGTTGACATGTTTTCCTTTTTGGACTGTCCCATTAAATTGACATGTTTCCAAAAAAGAAAACATTTTTTACACTAAAAAATATCTCGAATTTCATTTCACGCATTATTTTACACACAAAACACAATTCTTCTTAATCTACGTGCAAAAAAGAAAGGAGCCATGAATATTGAGACAGAGGGAGTATCATTTTATTTCTACTTATCCTTTTAATTTTTTTATTCAATAATATAAAATATAAAATTAAAATATTTTAAATATAAATTTAACTATTAAAGATGAATTTATGATTGTTCTATAAGGGCTTGTTTGGTACAAAAGATAAACCCTTGATTGCTTACGTATCTTGGCTTAGTAGCTTGTTTGGTACAATAGATAAGTATCTTGGGAGCCCGTGTTTATTCCATGGCCCGTTGGTAAATCACTATTTCGCTCACCTTACCAATCTCTCGCCTGAAGCCAGATATCTTATCTATCTGAACCTTAGCTTCCTTCAATGACCATACTACCCTCCACTGTATTTCTATAAGCTTTTTCTGATCTTTTTCTCTATCTCCATTTCTTATTCCCAATGAAGTCCCCCTCAACCATCGTCTCTGCACCGCCACTATCGCCGCCAATCGCGTCCTCTGCGCACCGTCAGCGCCTCCTTTGCGCTCCGTCGGCTCCTCCTCTGCGCGACTTTGCGTCGTCCTCTGCGCACTGCCGACTCCTCCTCTGCGCGCCTTTGCGTCGTCCTCTGCGCACCGCCGATGCCTCCTCTGCGCACTGCTGTCTCCTTCGCGCGCCGCCGCCTTCTCTGCGCACCACCCTCTCCTCTGCGCACCGCCGATGCCTTCTCGTCTTCTCCTTCACCAGATCTTGAATTTATTTAATTTTTGTAAATTTTAGGAGCCGTTGTAATTTCTGTAAGATCCGTAGCTTGTGTAATGTTGATTTTGGGTTGAATTGAATTGAAATTTTTGTATTGTTGGATAATTTGGGATGGCATGAATGGTTTTTTTTGTTGATTGTTCGGTAATTTTTACAAATAAATTGACGTTTTTCATTGAATATTTGGAAATCTTTTGGTATATTTCGAATTAATATTTGGTAATTTTTAGGAAATAAATATTCTGAGAGTGTAGAGTCTACTGTTAATTATGTTCTTCACATACATTTTTCAAATGTTTCAATTCATTCGGCATTGTTTGATCTAATTTTGATGGTTTATATGTTCACATTTCTTTGCTAAATGTCATCTTGTTGCTTCTCAGTGCTTGACGTTGCTGGAAAATAGCATCAAAAGGGAGTTTTTGTCAATAAATTTCGAGACCTCCTCTGAGATATTGAGTTCCCCAAAGTCATAGGATGTTCATCCAGACCTGGAGTCATTTGTCGTTAAGGATATAATTGTAATCTTTTACTTAATCTTGCTTTTTAACTAGTATACCAAACAAACAAGTTTACTATCTATATTTTTATATCTTATCTACCAAACAATAAGATACGATACCAATCTAACATTATCTACGATACATATCCTATTCTTATCTATCTTGACATATCTAAATATATCTATCAAACGAGTCCTAATAATATAGAATTAATTCTATTACTGAGTAAAGCGTTCAAGATGGTCTTTTAGACCTTAAATTTGTCAAACTATCAAGAAGTAATAGCAACAGCTATAGCATTTCGGAAACTTATCTGTGTGAAAGAAGAAAATCGCGTTAGAGGCAACATCTTTTGTTATTTATATTAGTATGCTCTCTACTGTCTACCTCTGCCATTCTCCTCTCTATCTCTCTCTCTCACACACACAACACGCAGACACACTAGTCCTCTACTATACCTAGGCCGAAGATTCAAGTAGAGCCTAGAGAGAGAAACAGATAGAGATTTTGTGCTCGTACAGTACAGCCATAGAATGAAAGAAAGTCTAGAGAGAGAAAGGAAGAAGAAAGGGATATGTACTGAAACGAAATATAACAAGATCACGAACCGTCCATCACTATTTTAAGGACAAACAAAAACTCCCATCGGCGATCCATCGGTTTTCCCCATTTTCCGACGATGAACGAACCCGGTTTTCCTTTTATACCGGTTCACCACCTCGACCCCGCCGCCCAGGAATTCTTCCCGACCGCCGCCAATCTTCCCTCTCCCCCACCCCAAATTTACTACACCTACCCCCCTCCGCTGCCGGTCTACGACAGCATGGTGTACCCGCGGCCGCCGCAGTTCCCTCCGTTAGAGCCGCCGGCCCCGCTGCCGGTCTCCGCCCCCCCGCCCTCGACGGCGCCCTCCCGGACGCTGCTTCTCAGCATGGTCCCGGCCTCCGTGAGCGAGTCGACAGTCCGCCGCGAATTGGAGGTCTTCGGCGACGTGCGGTCTGTGCAGATGGAGCGGCGCCGTGAGGGTTTGGTGACAGTGCACTTCTACGACGTACGGGCGTCGCAGGCGGCGCTCGTGGCGATCCAGGACCAGCACATGCAGCAACAGTTCCGCCTCGGCCGCCACTACGAGGCCGTCCTCAGCAGCGCCGCGCCGATGATGGTGGCTGCGCCGCCGCTCCCGCCGCAGACCGCGCTCGGCCTCATCAACGGGCGAGTCGTGTGGGCCCAGTTCGTTACTCCGGTCACCTCCGGCCTCCCCGATGGGAACAATCAAGGAACCCTAGTTATTTTCAATTTGGGCCCCGGCGTTTCAGCTTCTTCCCTCAAAGAAATTTTCGAAGAATTCGGTATGCTCATGATTATTAACTCTCTCTCTCTCTCTCTCTCTCACACACACACACACACGCACACATAGAAAGGTTGCCACGTGAGTGGAGGTGGTCCGGCGCACACATAGAAAGGTTGCCACGTGAGTGGAGGTGGTCCGGCGAGACACAATTTTGTCTGTCTGTAATCTTCCTTGTATGCGCAGATAGATGTGTGTTCCAGGGTGCAATAATGAAGGTTCATGAGATCTAGTGAGATTTTGTGGGGGGCAAGAGCCTTGTGCTAAATCGATGGGTCGCTTTCTTGACCATATTTATGTGAAAAGAAACACTTGTCTTTTGTAACTCATATTCTTGGTGGTTGGTTTTAAATGCGTTTTTTCCGTTGAATTTGCAAAAGGTCCCGTGAAGGAATTGAGGGAGACACCACACAAAAGTTTCCAAAGATTCGTGGAGTTCTATGATGTCCGAGATTCCGCAAAGGCCATGGCCGCCTTGAATGGAAAACAAATCTTTGGCAAAAACGCCGTCATCGAATTCAGCCGCCCCGGCGGCCAATGCAGGAAATTCTGGAAATCCCCTCCAAAGGGATCTACTTCGAGAAATAATCTCAATCTGATCACTGCTTATTCAGCAAGAAACGCCTCCAGATGTTTGCCGCAGCCTCGGTCTCCGCTGGTGCCGGTGGGGCCGAAGTTCTCAATCCGGCCACGGGAGCGGGCTGGATGGAGAGGAAACCCTAGTGGGAGTGATGGGAGCAAGAGCTCAAGCAGCGGATCGTCGCTTCATGGATCGGTCTCGAATCTCTGCATTAGTGGATTTGAGGAATGCTCTGATAACAATAGGCGCATTAGAAAGACTGGTTCGAGGAACGGCAACGGCGCGGCGTCGAGTAGTGGTGGGAGTTCGAAGCAGGTCAGCCATGGAGGCGGCGGCAGGCCTTGGAAAGGAGGAGGAGCAAGTCGGCGGGGAAAGGAGCATGATCCGCGGTTTCTGATAAATGAAGATACGATTGTGGAATCGGATTGCAGGGATTTGAGAACCACTGTCATGATCAAGAACATACCTAATAAGTATAGGTATTGCTTCCTTCTTCACCCAAAATATTCTCGTCTAAATTCACACTCCAAAGTCCAAATATTCTGCCTTAATTCAAAATGTAATTGAAGAGAGAAAACAGTTTCTTTTTGTTTATCTGAAAAAGCAAGTTTGTTTTTTTAACCCTTTGTGGGTATGGTCTTCTGTATTCATCTTTGGTGATTTGACTTTGCTATATTTGGTTTTTGAAAAATAATAATGTGAAAGTATTATGCAGTCAGAAGCTGCTGCTAAACATGCTGGACAACCACTGCATCCACTGCAACGAGCAGATGACCGGCGGCGATGACCAGCCCTTGTCCTCTTACGACTTCGTCTACCTCCCCATTGATTTCATGTGCCTCTCTCATCCCTCTTTAATTAAGTTTCGTGTGTTGGTTTATTTAATCAGTAATATTGAGAAAACCCATATATTAGCGGTTACAATTTGATTAGTTGGGGTAAGTGTGCTGATTCTTTAATTTTGTTTATAATGTGATTAGCAACAAGTGCAATGTGGGGTATGGGTTCGTGAACATGACTTCTCCAGAGGCAACATTGAGACTCTACAAAGCCTTTCACCACCAAAGCTGGGAAGTTTTTAACTCCAGAAAGATCTGCCAAGTCACTTATGCAAGATTGCAGGTATATATCTATGGATATTATTTATTGTTTTTTCATATATCATGTTTGTAATAATTACGTTTTGTAAAAATGGACGAAAGGGACTAGAAGCGTTGAGAGAGCACTTCAAGAACTCCAAGTTCCCGAGCGAAGCCGAGGAATACATGCCGGTGGTGTTCTCCCCGCCTCGAGATGGACGGACACTGACCGACCCCGTCCCGATCACTGGCTGCGCCGTGGAGAGCCCATCGCCGTCTTCAGCAGCAAGCTCCAAGGGAAATCAGTCGGAGCCGCATAGTGATGAAGGACTGAACGGCCACCACACCGGCAACGCCATTTATGACGAGGAGGGCGGCCAAGGTGGAGGAGGTTGCAGTTATGATGAAACTGATGTGTGAAGAAGAATCGGTTCAATATCGATTCTCCTCTCTCTACAGCTACTACTACTAATACTACTGGCGGCGAGTAGCCAATGGGCAATGTTATTGAGCCTCGAGCCCGTCTAGATCTGCCACCCCACATTCATGGCCATGCATAATGTGTGTGTGTGTGTGTTCTTAACACCCAGCGCAGGTACTTATACAAGTGGAGTGTGAGCCTAAGGCGTGTCTTTTGTATCATAAATTTACTACAAGTTTAGCCAAATACGGTTAGGGCGTATAGCTTCTTTGCTTCTGCTTTTTGTGTTTCTTCATTTGCGTCTTTTGCTTCAGTTGAGACAGAATTGCGTGCTGGTTTCAATTTATATTTATTTTTCTGTTTCCAAGGGTGGGTGAGTCAATTTGTATGTTTTCTTTCTTTCTTTCTAGTATTTGGTTTGTTTTTACAGCGTCATTTAGCATTTGGAAATTACTAAAAACTTGTGGTTACGTTGGAAACTACGAACCATCTTCATATGCACTTTGAAGGTTCGATTTTCAATGTTTAATTACTCGTTTTGATTTGTTCTATACTTCTCTAACCGCAATAAATTGATTGTTTTCATAATTATAAGACTGTTTCGAATGTTATTAATTATCTAACAGTAAAATGACCCGGTTATTTTTGCGGCATTGCATGCTAATGTAGCGAGCTGAAATCTAATGGAATTTGTTACAGCATGCATCCCAACTCAACGAGAGGATGTTTTATTAATTTCTTCTTTATTAAGGCTACTTGTCATAATTATTATTCCCTAATCTATTAAAAATTTGCATTTAATTATTTTTTGAGACATCCATCGGTGTTTTTCATTTTTAGAAACATCAATTATCATCAAGTTATCATTTATTTATACAAAATCACACATGATTCATTTTTTTTACTTTCATTATCCATTAATATATTTATTTATTATCTTTATCCGCTCTATATTCATTATAATTTATTAAAATTTTGTCACCAAAAGTAATGCACGTTTTGGTGGATGAATGGAGTAGTATTTAACATGTCAATAGTCGAGTGTATGCACCGTGTTAATAACATTACATGCTAATCTAGCATGCCGAGTTTTCGCATCAAATTTATCTTGTAGAGAAGAAGAGGAAATTATATGCCAACCCGTCAAAATGATGTCGATTTTGTTTCTTCTATACTAGGATAATTAAAGGCGTTTAATTTCATGAGAAAATGGATTGATAAATGTCCCTGGGACGGTACGATAGTTAAGGTGGGTTCGCGTGGCAGAGAGGTCGCGGGTTGAACCCCACCAAATACCTCTATGGGTTTGGCTGTCACACACCGATTTTCCAAGTGTGGTTTACTGTCATGTGTGGTTTGCGTGCTATTGCAGACAGTGGGGTTTACCCAGTGCGCACCTAAGGTAGCGGTTGCGGGTTCCCCATGATACCAAAAAAATAAAAAAAATAAAAAATGGATTGATAAAATAATCAAAGCTAATCCATTATTTACTTTGATGGATAGCTTAATTTTGAACTTATTTGACAATCATATTATTCAAATAGTCAATCATATATATATTTTATCAATCTTATCATGAAAAGTTAGCGTCCTTAGGATATTAATAATAGTCTATTCAATCAGGTAAGTAAGTGTTTAACTGGGTTGATATATGAAATTGAAAATACATGTAATTAAGTATTTAAATATTATATGATAAAACAACCTAAAATTAATCACTGCATTAAATATATTATAGATTATTATCTAATTGGCTCTGCTCGAATAGAAAGAATGTAAGCGTGTCAATCTTTTGTTTGTAAAATGTTAGATCAGAATTTCCATTTCAGCTTATTATTATTATTATTATTATTATTATTATTATTATTATTATTATTATTATTATTATTATTATTATTATTCGGGGAAGGGAATAGGTGATTTTTGGATCCTACACCTCTTTATTTATATAATTTGTATTCAGTATTTGGATATTCCTGAAGGAGGTAAGCTTATTATAATCAAATAGAGTATAAACTCGAAGAAAGATCAAGTAGAATTAGCTGCCCATGGCACTTTATTTTTTGCTTATAAATACTAGCTAAGGTCGTGTGCCAGAACAACAATCTTTACTTCATTTTTATTATGCATCTTTGTTTTTTTCAATTTTATATTTTCGAAAAATTAGGTTTATTTAGTTTTCCATTTGAATCTGAAATTGGATCCAACACTACTTTATTTCCGTAAGCATTGATGACATGAATGTTTTCTTATATTTTTTTCTTCGTTATAACGATTGCATTTATTAGCTAGAAGTATTTATCGAGGTTGAAAAAAAATGAAAAGCACTAACGCGATATAGCTAATATTGTATATGTGCACAGTGCAAATCTAAATTAATTTCCAATTCGATTATGTATTTAGGATTCTAGCAATTATATGTGGTCAAATGATTAGAAATAAGTCATGAGTTGCCGTTGATTTAATTATACTTGTGGAGAAATTGGAGTCCGTCAAGGGGTGTTGAGTCTATAACCAATCAGTCATAATAAAGTGGACGATTCAATATATCCATGCATGATCGAGTTCACGGAGTTAGGAGTATATTTTTAGGGGCAATTAATCTTAATTTTAAAAAGTAGTAAGTATAATTTTAAAATATATTAAAAACTAATAATCATTTTAATAATAGCATTGTATATATTATTTAAATTATATGATATCGATAAATCTAGTGTATGCTAATATACGAGATTTAAGAAAAGCGATAAGAACACAAGAGTTTTCGTGGTTCGATCGGGAATGAGATCTACGTCACGGAGGGATGGTCCTCAATACTTTCACTATAATGGATTACAATGAGTGTATCTAAAAGCTCTCGTATTCAATAAGTTGCTAACCCTTTTACCGTCGATTTAACCTCTATTTATACATGTTTGTGGATCTCTAAAGATGTACTGGATCCCTTGATTTGTGGGATCAAGATCTCCTTCCATAACTGATCACGATCTCCTTCCATAACTGGATCCCTCAATTCGCCTTTGACTTGGTCTTGAATAGGGTTTGGATCTTTGGGCTTTAGCTTAACCGCGTAGGGCGATCCATTAGGTCGAGCCCACTCGTTTGGGCTCGCCGGTGGGCCTGCCGGTGGGCTCGAGTGGTTGGGTCATATCCCATCATAGCCCCCCCAAAATAGTCGAGTAACAACTATGCCGAGGTAGGGTGAATAGCGTATTTTGTCGAGGCTGGTTGTTGCTCGGCTGAGGTTGTTGTCGAAGGTTTTCAATCTTTTCGATGTCGGGTTTGATTCGATTCTTTGGGTCCGAGTTAAGCGATCCGCCTTCCGGCTGGAATAGTTTGTCGAGGACTGGACTGAGTTGCCTGACGTTGGGTAGAGATATCCGTCAGAAGGATGCCGAGGTCGATCTGGACGGTGATATCCATTAGTAGGGTGTCGAGGTCCGACCTGGACATAGATGTCTGTTGTGAGGATGCCGAGGTCTGACCTGGACAGAGGTGTCCGTGAGGCCCTGATCGGCGACATCTGTCAGGAGGACGCCGATATCCGACCTGGACGGCGTATATGTCAGGAGGATGCCGATGTCCAACCTGAGTCGTCTGACGTTGGATGGCGATGTCTGTTGGAAGGACGATGCCGAGGTCCGGAGTCAGAACTATGATTGCGCGACTAGACCGGCGTGTCAGTGCGTCTTAGGGCACGTCATACGCGCCAGACGGTTGGTGGGCGCTCGAAACGCGTGCGCGCGTCTACTTCACATCAAATCGCGATTAGCCACGTGGGAAGTTGAAACGACAAGTTTGGGCGCCTCTTTGTACTATAAATAATCCCGAATGAGGAAACTGTTCACTTTCTTATCCCACATTCGTTCCAGAGAGATCATATCCAGAGCTTTCAGAATTTTCTTCCTGACTTCATCGAAGATCAAAAATCCATTACTAAAAAGTAAGTATGACTTCGACTTCTTCATTTATGTCTGGTTCTGCCCGTTCTTCTTCTTCCCCTGATAGCGAGGTAGAGATTAGGGATTACATGTGTCATAACCTTGCGGGTAGATCCTTGAGCATTAGCGCTAGGGTTCCGTCGATTTCTTCTGTTTGGGATGAGTATAAGGTTAGGGACGTTAAATCGTCTCTGATCGTCGACGATGTGCTTAGAATAGGGGGGGAATGCCACATTCCGGCGGATGCCTGGTGGTGTATTCCGCAACCTGGTGACAGAGCTTTGGCCCCTCCGGAGGGGTTTGTAACGGTGTGCGTAGACGCCATGAAGGCCGGTCTTAGGTTCCCGTTAGCCCCCATTTTTTTGAACATTCAGGAATATTTTCAAATTCCTATCTGCCAGTTTACCCCGAATTCAATTAGGTCGGTGGTCGGGATGGGGCTCGCCTGTAATGGCATTGCTGAGAAGTTCTCCTTCGAGGTTTTGATGCGATTTTTTAGCATCAAGAGTACGGGAGATGTGTACTATTTTTCACCTCGGCAGCCGTTTAGGGTGGCTGCCCCCTCAAAGGTGCCGCAGTGGCAAAATAAATTTTTCTTTTTGAGGGCTGATGGGCACCCGAGCTACGAGTGGGGGCTGGGTAGAATGAAGGATGTGAAGGTGAAGCCCCTGGGTTTCGTAGAGGATCAACTCAACACACTTGGTGAAATTTCCGTCAATTTCACCGAAGCCGATCTGAACGATGCCGGACTGAGCATATATGGGTCGAAGCCGGGGTTGGATCTGGGTGAGGGCACCCTCTTACTCCTTATTGCTTATATGTCTGATGTCGTTGTGCTAACAAAATTTTCTTCCGTTGTGCAGTGAAGCTAGAGCTGCGAAAGAAGGCCTCATCATCGCCGAGCAAGGCCCAGAAGAAGAAGGCGAAGGATCGAGCCCCGACCCGTGGTGGTTGACGATCTTAGTCAATCGATGACGGCGCCTCCGCCGGGTCGAGTCCGGCCTTGGAGGAATATACTCGTGCCCGTATCGCGTATGAGGTGCCGGCTTCCAGCTCGGCCGTATCCCTCCCCAAGGTATAGATCTCTTCCATATTTGTTTTTATCTGCTATTTGATGCGTACTAACTTGTTTTGTTCTTCAGGAAGTGAGCTCGGTGATGGGGGAGCTGCAACACATTGCCGGGTACATTACCGAGAGCTTCTCTCAGGGCGAGGCATTGGAGCGGAAGCCGAGCGGGCCATCGCGAGGCGCTGGCTTGCTCTGAGCGGCGAGCCGATGCCGCTGAGGTTCTTGTAGAGGTTGCCAAGAAGAAAGCTTGGGCGTTGGAGGTCGCCAGGGAGCTCGGAGGCGCGCGCGATGAGGCGGCGGGGGCAGCGAGCTCGCCGACGGAGGAGTGCCATCGTTGGCGGTCGGGCCAATCTTGAGGGCCTCGCCCAAGAAGCTCGCCGAGTCGGAGAGCCTCTCGCTTCATCTCCGACCGGCCGCCGTGCTCGGACGCGGATGGTGTCGCACCATCCGGAGGAGCTGGCGGCCGCCATGCTCGGCCGACAAGGTCAAGCATGGGCGGGTCGAGGTCGCTCCCCGCAATGCAGATGAGCACGCCTCGGGTGATCTCCAGGTCGGATCCTTCCCGTCTTTGGAGGATTTGGCGGCCTCCACCTCCTTCTCGACTACCGAGGCCGTTGCTCAGTGCAAGGAGGATGAAGATCCTGAGCTTCAGGAACTTCTCGCCGAGGTGCGGGCCGAAGCCGGGGAGGCGGAGCCGAGCTCAGAGCTCCCTTCTGAAGGGGGTCAACAGCAGCAGCAGCAGGGTCAGCAGGGGGGCGGTGAGTCCGGCAAAGAGCCTGAGGTCAGTGGACCTACTGTAATAGGTTGATTTGCCGGGGTCTATAGGATCCTGAGTCTTGTAAAATTTCCCACTGTTGTGAATAATAAATACAACTTTTTGAAATGTGTGTTGTCCCTTTATTTTTAGCACTCCACTTCTCAATACCTCGGGCTCGATCATGATTTGTTGACCAAACTAAAAGAGGTCCGAGGTGCCTTGGCCGAGAAGGATGAAGAGGTCTTGTTTGGAGAGCCGATCCGCCGGTGACCTGCACTTTGGTCAAGATGGATTTCAACTTCTTGGGGTAGCAACTCTGAGTCATCTGCCGGGTCAAGAAGAAACTGCAAGAGGTCGAATCGCAGTGGCGCCTTCCGGGCCGAGAATGAGACCTTAAAGCTAAGGATCATACATCTCAAGTCCAGGCGGATTTATCTCGCCGACGTTATTCAGGGACGCTTAATGCAAAGTGAGGAGCAGCTCGAGCTGACGACGGAGAAGCTGGCTCGGATCTCGGAGGAGCACGCGGAATATGAAGAGGTGATCCACCGATCTGGTGGAGTTACCATATCAGAGGCCGATGACCGAGTGCAGAGCTTGCTCGCTGAAGGTATGGTGCTAAAGGACGAGGAGGGGCCTAATAGCAAAAATTTCAAAGATTGCCTCGACTCCCTTGTCAAATATCTCCAGATCTACGAGCTCGTCCGCAAGCGACGTATGCCCCAGCCCTGCAGTGAGACTCCAGCCGACCCTGCCGACGTGAGAGTTGAACAAGTCGGGGCGGGCGGCGGTTATAAGGACCACGCCGAGGTGCTTCGACTGATGGGCTATGATGGGATGTCGTCTCGCAGTCGAGCCACCCCGTCAAGAGCTGGACGGGCGAGGGCCCCAGGTCGGCAAAGAAGGACTGCGGGTCGGGGGCGAGGTCGTAATCCTGGCCAGGCGGCTAGAACGAGGGGAGGAAGTTCGACCTCGGTTCCGGGAGTGCCCCCTCCAAGTCGGGGCCCCTCTGCGCTGCTCAAAGTGCGGCTGGAGTAGGCCGTGGTGGTGCCGACCTCATCGACTGGGTGGAAGGCACCGAGTTCATCCCGGGTGTTCATCACCCACTGTGGGATTTTATCTCGAATCGGTGTAGCTTGGTGAGACTTGGCGAGGTGGAGCTCGGAAGCCCGAGTGATCAGATATAGCTTAGACTTGGTGTATAGTCATGAATGTATTTAGGCTTTGTATCAAGTGTATATTTTCCCCCAGAGGTACAAACATAGCTTAGGACTTGGTTTTAGCCGTAAATGTATTCGCATCTGCATCAAGTGTATATCTTCCCAAATAAAGGGGTATAAATTGACGAGATCCGACCTGGACGTCGTTTGCATGTAGATGTTCAATTTAATGAGTTATCTGTATGCCTTGCATGTAGATGTTCAAATTAATGAGTAATCCGTATGCCTTGCACGTAGACGTTCAAGTTAATGAGTTATCTGTATGTGCCATCTTCGCAAGGGCGTCCCCTTTTGAAGGTTAATTGTGTTTTATCCGAATGGATGTTCACATAAATATAAGATGAGACGAAGTGAAATAATCATTAGAAAAACAAATGTTTTATTGATAAGTAAATGACATCGCACTTCGGAAAAGCAAAAAGAGGGCTAAACATGATGCCGATCTGAAATCAAAGCTATGTAAAGTACCTCTTCAAATGAGTGATATGCCAGGTTCGGGGTATAAGTGCACCGGATAGGTGAGCAAGCTTACAGGCCCCTTTGTCGAGGTCCTCGTGAACGCGGTATGGGCCTTCCCATGTCGGATCTAACTTGTTAAGACGCTCGGCTTTACTGGCTTCATTGTTTCGCGGGACGAGGTCGCATACTTGGAGTGTAGAGGCCTTTACCCTCTGTTATAGTACCTGCGACCGGCACTTGTACTTGCTTCATTGATGAAGGCGAGCTCACGCTTTTCCTCTAGGCGCCAAGGTTGACCCGTCAGGTTCTCCTCGTTATCGAGCTGGTCAAGTGAAGAGTATGTGGGCTCGGTGCACCGATCTCGGTGGTATGATGCCTCGGCACCGTAGACTAGGTGAAGGGTGTTTCTCCGCAAAGTCCGAGGTGTCGCTCTATGGGACCTGAGGACTTGAGGGAGATTCTCAACCCAATCACCTTTAGCTCGGTCTAACCTCTTTTCAACTTCGACGATCGTGCGGTTTGTCACTTTGGCCCGACCATTCACTGTGGGTGTGCAACCGAGGTGAATCGTTGTTTGATCGGAGCTCTTCACACCATTCCTCAAGTTTCGCCGACGAACCGGGTGCCGTTGTCCGAGATCAAGACATGTGGTATGCCGGCGGCAACTATGTTTTTCCACACGAATGTCTCGAATCCTTCGCCGTGAGGTTTGAAAGAGGCTTCCTTCGACCCATTTTGTGAAGTAGTCTATGGCTACGACCAAGTATCGAGCCGACCGGTGCTCGGTCGAAGGGCCAACAATGTCGATTCCCATTGCATGAAAGGCGAGGACTCAAGGCTACCGAGGTCGGTCTCGGTAGCTTGACTCGTGGCGCAGTCGACACCGGGCACTTTTGACGAGCTCGGCCAATCTTGGACGAGGTGGGCCAAGAATACCCGACCTCGGCTTCTTTGAGAGAGCTCGTGATCCGATGTGGCTTCCACAAGATCCCATGTGAATCTCGTTTAGCACGAGTCCGCCTCTTCCGCCCAAGGCATCTTAGAGTGGTTGAAAGTAGGATTTCAGAGAGTGCTTTCATGCACGAGGTACTGGGACTTGACCATCATCTTTTAGCTTGAGCTGATCTTGGGGTAGTACACCTTCTTCCGGATATACCTTTATGGGAGACATCCAGTTCGGTTCAATCTCAGTGATGATGCCGATGTGGGGTTCCGTAATGCTTCTCGAATGAACCTCCTCCACTGGTGGATTTGTTGATGATGAAGCCAATTTACTGAGGATGTCATTTCGGCTGTTTTTCCTCGTGGATACGGTGAATAGTGTAATACATGAATGAGGTCAAGATCTCTTAGCTTTCTCAAGGTATTGCTTCATTCGATCCTCTTTGGCCTCAGATTTGCCTAAGACCGGTTTACCACGACTTCGGAATTCCAAAGATTTGGATCTTTCCACTTTCAATTCCTTTGCGAGATAGAGTCCGAGATAAGGGCTTCATATTCCACCTCGTTATTTGTGGTCCGGAAGGTAAACCAAGTGCATAGGTCACCTTCGATTTTCCGGGCCGAGGAGCAAGATGCCCGCTCCGCTACCCGCTTTGCACCAAGCTCCATCCACGACATCCGCCAATGCCCTCGTGTAGGTCAAGGATAGATCCTCCATTGGGAGAGTGGGGTCGGAGTGATCTCTTTGGCGGGGTTGACCTCGGTAAACCTCACCTCGACCAGGAAATCAGCTAGAGCTTGCCCCTTTATGGCCGGTCTGGGTGAGTATAAGATGTCATGCTCGCCGAGCTCCAGTGCCCACTTGGTTATACGCCCTGATGATTCTGGTTTTGACAAGACTTGTCTCAAGGGTAAGTCGGTCCAAGACCGAATCAATAGGCTGGAAGTAAGGTCGGAGACGCCGCCATGCTCACCAAAGGCCAACGCTAATTTTTCAAGTTGGGTATACCTAGTCTCCGGTCCTTTGAGAGCTCGGTGATGAAGTAGATAGGAGCCGCCGACCGATCTCATCTCGCACCAAGATCAAGATGATTGCCTCGCTCGAGCGGCCGGTATAAAGAGAGGAGCTCGATTCTTTCGGGCGGACAGTGTGGGCATGTCGGCGAGGTATTCTTTCAGTTGGGTGAAGGCGACATGGTGTTCTTCCTTCTAAGCGAAGTCCGGGGCTCTTCTCAAGATTTTGAAGAAGAGAAGTTGCTTTTGGAAGCTTGGGATAAGAATCATTGTATGCCAAGCATCCGGTGAGTTTATGGATCTCACGGATTATCTTCAAGATTGCATGTCAAGTATCGTCTTCACCTTGGTGGGATTGGCCTTCAAGCCTTCTTGGGAAACCCAACATCCCAAGAATTTTCCGCCTTTACCATGAACGCACTTTGAGGTTGAGCTTAAGGTTGGCCGACACGAGGAGTTGGAGGATAGTCTTGAGGTCGTCGGCGCAACTTTCTACGTTTTTTGGCTCTTGACCACGATGTCGTCGACGTAGACCTCGACGATCTTCCCGATATGATCTTTGAATATTGCGTCCACCATCCGTTGATAGGTAGCTCCGGTATTTTTCAGGCCGAAGGACATTTTTCGGTACGCGAAGACACCGAAGTCAGTGATGAACGCCGTTTTTGGAGCATCCTCCTTACTCATCAGGACTTGGTGTTACCCTTTGTACAGATCCAGGAAGCTGAAGATTTCGTGGCCCACCAGTGCCTCCACTTTCTTGTCAATATCGGGGAGGGTAACAATCCTTTGGGTAGTGTTTGTTGAGGTCGGTATAGTCAACACACACGCGCCATCCTCCCGCTTCGTACCACGCATGGATTAGCCATCCGTGTCGGTGCTTGACCTCTAACAGATTTTGGCCTCTTGAGTTGGGTCACCTCGCCTCTTATGACCGGCAGCTCGCCGCAAACCCTCTTTTCTTCGCCGAGGCCGGTTTGGTTGTCGCCTCGATGTTGAGCCGGTGAGTGATGAGCTCGGGTGACACTCCAGTCATGTCGAGTGGGGACCATGCGAACACGCCCCTGTATTCCCTCGGTTGCACGACGAGTGCCGAATACGAGTGGACCACAGGTGCCGACCTTGATGACCTGGAAGGGTCGTCATCGATAATTGGAGGTCATTAGTTAGATCGTCTCGGGTTGACAGCCTCGAGGTTTCGAGTTGCTAGGCCCGAGGTAAGGCCACATCCCGGTTTGAGACTCGTGAGGCATTCATTTTTGCCGCTTGGTCACCCCGATGCTTAAAGACTCCCACCGGGGTGAGTATCTTGATGGTGAGGTGGTAGACCGAGCGCAGACGCTTTGGTGGCGTAGAGCCGCCTCTCCCGTGATGATGTTGTATGGAGGGGCTCGGACCAAGAAGACTGGATGGCCTTGGTGACCGACTTGGGAGCCGCGTCCACCGTGACCGGAAGGGTAATAACGCCTACGGTTGGACCGTCTCTGAGTGAAGCTCCGGAGTTGGATGGTGCGGGATGTATTCGATCCTCCGACCTCAAGTTTGTCCAGCGACCGGAAGATAATCCGACAGAGGCTCCGATGTCAATGTAGACTACTGTGGACGTTCTTGTTGCTCACCACGGCTTGTATAGTAATGGCGTCTTGACGGGCATGATCTTTGCACTGGTCGTCATTGGAGAACACGATGTTCTCACCGTCCCGAGTCGCTTATTTTTTGCTCCTCGGGGTCGGTCTCGAGCTTCATTTTTCAACGACGACCTCGTCGTTCTTAGGGGCAGTCCCGTAATGGCGTAGACTTGCTCCATGGCGTTGGGACCATCGTCCTCGTCATCTTCGTGTTGGGTCGTCGTCGAGGTCGGCCCGCAGCTTGTTACCACCTCCATTCTTTCCTCTCCGCCTTATTCCCCGCCTGGGTCGGCCGAGGTACTTCTTGGCCCTCCTTTGACGAGCTCGTCGATCTGCGAGCTCAAGTTTCACGCAATCTTGGTATGTGACCATACCCTTGGTGATAATCACAATACTTCTCCGCCGACCTCTTCTTGGATCCTCCTTTCATGAGAGGGGTTTGGGAAGAGCTCGCGTGAGCTCAAATATTTCGCCCTCGATTTGAGCGGATGGGCGCATTGCCACTGTGGTTTGGCCGAGGTCCCACCGATTCCATCGGGCCTTTCTTGATCCTGTCGAAGGCACTTCGACGATCGTCGCCTCTTCCTCGATCGTCGGCCTTTTCGCTTCGACCTACCTCATCCTGTGTCTCCTCTTCGCGATCCGACTCGTCCCCTCGACATAGTTGTCGACCGAGTCCGAGGCGACTCGCCGCCTTGGCTTTTCTCCGGTGATCTCTTTATTCGGCGCCGGTCGGATCCGTTCTTGAACGCATTGATGATGTAAAGATCGTTACTTTCATCAATTTTGAGGACTCTGATAAACCACGAGACGAAATTAGACATCGCCTCGTCCCGCCCCTGGCGGATAGTGAGCGGGTCGGACGACGGTTCTTGATGTGGCATCTTACGGTAGAAGCGCCATTTGAATCGATCCATAAGATCCTCAAGCATGTATCTTTGTTCGGCGGGCGGGTGAACCAACGTCGGGCGTTGGAGATCAGCACCTCGGGGAAGATTTTGCACATATGAAAATCTTCCATTCCTTGATTCGCCATGTTGGTGGTGTAGGCGAAAAGGAAGTCGGAGGGGTCCCCGAGGCCATCGTAAGCAGCGATGTTGGGTGCCCTATATCGTTGGGGTAGGGGCGTATCCAGGATTTCCCTGGAGAAAGGAGATATGATCCTCCCGTACCGGTCGAACCCCGGAAGCTCGTTGCCATCTCTCTCTAGAGGGGTGGGAGACCGGTAGCGGCGTCTATCGTCTCTTCGAGGGGGAGTTCGGCTTTGCCTCTCCTCTCTTCTCTCGGCTCCGCCCTGCGATCGCGCGCTTGGTGGCGGCGACTCCGGGCGGCGTGGGGACGAATGGTTGCGGTCGTCCCGGCGAGGTGATTGACTTCTGACGACGGGGTGATGTACGCGTTCTCGGCTATTGCGCCGAGGTGAGCGTTGATCACTACGGAGTGGCGAACGACCTCGGGTGCCCGTGACCGCCAGTCTGGGCGCTCTTGAGGTGTCCGCTCCGTTTGTCCTCTGGTTGAGGAAACTCTGGAATTGGCCGAGATTGGCGTTGAGGAATTCGGACACGGCTTGCCAAGGACCTCATGAGATCGGTGAACCATCCGCTCACCCAGATTGAGGTCGGCATCTTCATCTTCGTTAGGGCGGCGATCCCGAGGTGTATGGGAATGTTCTCCATGTAACCCTCGTGTGTGTTCTTAGTTGGTGACGTCCGCAATCCTTTCCGCGGCCGCGTGACTACTTGATCATCCCAAATGCGGTTGTTGCCGACTCGCTTGGTAGTACTAACGTTGCACGAGTTCTTGCCATTGAGTTGTAGAAAACGAAGCTTTTTGTTGAATTTTTCCCACAACGGCGCCAATGATAAATCTAGTGTATGCTAATATACGAGATTTAAGAAAAGCAAGAAAGAACACAAGAGTTTTTACGTGGTTCGATAAGGAATGAGATCTATGTCCACAGAGGGGATGGTCCTCAATACTTTCACTATAATGGATTATAATGAGTGTACCTAAAAGCTCTCGTATTCAATAAGTTGCTAAACCTTTACCGTCGACTTAACCTCTATTTATACATGTTTGTGGATCTCTAAAGATGTCTGGATCCTCGATTTGTGGGATCACGATCTCCTTCCATAACCGATCACGATCTCCTTCCATAACTTGGATCCCTCAATTCCGCTTTGACTTGGTCTTGAATAGGGTTTGGATCTTTGGGCTTTAGGCTTAACCGCTGCAGGGCAGTCCATTAGGTCGGGCCCACTCGTTTGGGCTGCCGGTGGGCTCGAGTGGTTGGGCCATATCCCATCAATATCCTTACGTAAAAAACATGAATACCTCATAATTAATGAAATCACCGCAACATGAAATATTTTCATATATAAGAGAAAGATTAAAATATAATTAAGTATCCCATCCATTCTATTTATATATTGCGGTTGAAATTTTCACAGGATCAAGAAAATCATTGGAAAAAAAATTATACAAGTAAACTTCCTATATGCCCATATTTATTCTTTGACTATTAATTATTATATATGAGTCAATCAAAAAGTTAATGAGGGCATATTAGTAAATTAGCCAAAAAATATCATATTTTATGGAAACAAGCCTATATATTTGGACCTTAGAAAAATGAAAACAAACCTATATAATTAAGACGGAGAAAGTAATAAAAAATATCTAGTTCTGATTACAAATATTTTACCAGAATCTCTCTATAGCATTACAAATTTCTATAAACATAAATGATTGTTGATAACTAATTTTTTCCTTATATACCTTAATGTTCATATATCTTAAAAATAAAATAATGTAAAAAATTTACTTATAAATAATAGTTTCAAAAATTAGAACAGTCCAACATAATAAATAAACCATATAATTTAAATATTATATTACCTTTATACCATTATTCTTTTTTTTTTTTTGAAAAGAAGAAAGATCTTATTAGCATGAGCATGGAAAATGAAGAAGACCCTCCACAAACGATGGAGGTTCCTCCCAGACATGCAGAGTAACAAAATCGATAGCCTTCCTAGCTATCCTATGAGCTAAAATATTTGAAATCCTACTGATATTCCTCACACAAAAATCCTCATTAGTCATCAAGACCTCACGACACATAGACGCTAAACAACCTAATTCGGAGATATTTACACTTCTAGAGTTAATAGTGTTGCAAGCAATTTGACTGTCGCTTTCGATGATGCATTTGTTGATGTTGAGGCTTTTGATCCAAGACAAAGCTTCCTGAATACCAATAATCTCGCCTTCCTCCACTCTCACTAATCCCGACTTCCTGATGGACTTCGCCGCAATGAAGGCTCCCATATGGTCGCGTATACAGATGCCGATGCCGAAGGATTTTGATTCCTTGAAGAAGGCTGCGTCTACATTGCATTTCTTCCACCCCTCGTTTAAAACATGCCAGCCTCTACACGTCACCCGACTCGCATGCCGTACCATTCCGTTCAGATGACCCCTTCCGTTCTGGGCCGCCAGCCACTCCTCGTACCACACCATGGCCACCGCGCATGATCTCTGGGGGGTGGGGAAAAGCCCCTTCCACACTGCTTTATTCCTTTCTTTCCAAATCTGCCAAATTATCAGTCCAAATCTAACGCTAACTTCCTTATCCTCGTTGTTAAGAACAAGGAATACAGATTCTTGAAGCTCACCGTCTCCTCTCTGCGTTGCTAATATTCCTTCCAATCCAACTTCCTTCCAAGATGCTTTCGCGAAATGACACGAGATAAAGGCATGCCATACCGCCTCTACATCCCGTCTGCAAATACCACAGCCCTCCGCATTCACTCCTCTACTCCAAAGCTTGGCTTTCGTGGGAGATAGTCCCGGCAGCTCTCCACAAGAAGATCTTAACCTTGAGGGGCGAAGGTTCGAATAAGTCCAACTTCCTCCGACGCCAACTCAAGATTGATGGTTAGGGAGCAAGCAAGCGGTAAGGGCCTTAATCGAATACAAGCCATTTTTCGAGAAATGCCAAATAAGGGTATCATAAATCGCAGCTGGAGGGATCGGAGTATTAATGATCGTGTCTGCTTCACTTGCATCGAAGACCTCTTCCACACACTCTACATCCCAGCATTGGGTTCCCGGAATCATCAGATCCCTCACTTTCATATCCCCAAAGACCTCCCGGTGGATCGAAGACGAGAAGAAGTTAGAGTCTCGTCGGATCCAAGGATCGACCAGTGCTCTAATTCTTTCCCCATTTCCAACCCTCCATCTTGCCCCCCTTCTCACAAGGTCTTGCGAAGCACAGATAGATCTCCACGTAAAGCTTGGACCGTGGCCCACCTTTGCCGAAAGAAAATCACCACTGGGGAAATACTTTGCTTTCAATACCCGGCAAACTAAGGCGTCTGGATCAGTCTGAAGTCTCCAACCCATCTTGCCCAACATGGCTAGATTGAGTAACTGTAAGCTCCGAAAGCCCAGGCCCCCCTTATCCTTGGCCACGCAGAGCCGATCCCACCTCGTCCAACAAATACCACCCCTCGACTCACATTTCTTTCCCCACCAGAAGCTATTCATCATTCTCTCGAGTTCGTCCGTAACACCCTTAGGGATGAGGAAAGTCGTCATGCAAGAGGTGGGACGGCTTGCAACTCCTCGAGTAAGACTTCCTTTCCCGCTCTCGACATCTTTTTACCTTGCCAGCTTTGAATACGATTCCATAGCCTGTCGTGGAGATACCCAAAAATTTCCTTCTTTTTACGTCCAATAAGGGAAGGGAGACCGAGATACCGTCCCGTGTTTAGAGGTTGTGAGACTCCCAGAAAGTTCGAAAGGTTAAGAATGGCCGCTGCCTCGACATTCCTACTGAAGAAAATACCAGATTTTTGGTAGTTGATGGCCTGTCCCGATGCCGATTCATAGTTATCTAACAGCAACCGAAGCTTCGAGCATTCCCCAGAGGACACTCTACAAAAGAACATGCAATCATCTGCAAACATAAGGTGCGATATCGGGAGGCCAGATCGCCCAATTCTGATCCCATGAAGGTTACCCCTCCCAACCTCCTGGTTCATAGCCGCAGAGAGACCTTCAGTACAAAGAATAAACAAGTAGGGCGATAAAGGGTCGCCTTGTCTAAGACCCGCCGGAAAAATCGGCCCAACCAAATCCCCATTAACCAAAGACATTATACTTAGTCGAACACGACGCATACTCATCCATCTTCTCCATTTATTACAGAATCCCATCCGAGCTAGAACCGCATCCAAGTAAGACCAGCTCACCCTATCATAGGCTTTGCTAATGTCCACCTTAAGCGCGATGTCACCGTTCTTGCCCCTCGTTTTACGCTTCATAGAATGAATAGCCTCAAACGCAATCAGAACGTTGTCTTGGATTGATCTTCCTTCCACGAAAGAAGATTGTTCCGACCCGATCAGAGCCGGCAAAAACTTCTTAAGTCTGTTACAAAGCATCTTCGACACAATCTTATAGAGGACATTGCAAAGAGAAATCGGACGAAGGTCTTTCATACTAGTAGGGCGCTCAACTTTTGGAATAAGAACAATAGTTGTGTCATTAAGCCCCTCCTGAAGTCTGTCTTCTTCCAGCCATTTGCAGCACTGCCCATAGATGTCATGTTTCATAAGCTCCCAAAAATGTTGGAAAAATTTCGGATTGAAACCATCCGGCCCCGGCGATTTGTCAGGATGCATTTGGAAGAGCGCTTCTTTAACCTCCTCAATCCGGACAGGCCCAGTAAGCTCTGAGTTATCGGCCTCGGTCATGACAGGATGCATACTGCCTAAAATAAGATCGTGACGATGCTCGTTATCAGGCGCTCCAAAAGATTGAAAAGTAGCTCAACACTCACCCTTGATCTCAAGAAATGTGGACGTCCCACCACCATCCGATTTTGAAGATTATGAATTTTGTTAGATCTTTCCTCGATGACGCCATCGCGTGAAAAATTTAGTGTTACGGTCCCGTCCTTCAACCAAACTGTTTAGCCCTCCGCTTCAATGCTCATCCTCTTCTAGTAACGTGAGTTGGAGTTCCTTTCTAGCCCCATCGAGCAACTCCCGATCTCATATCCGTGCGCTTTGCGGTACCTAATTTAGAGTGAAGTAGCCTCTTCCTAGCACGGTCCTTGGACTTTTCTTCCTCGCCCACACGCTAGATAGGATGAAGTGGCGAAGCCTCTCAACGATTCTAAGACCCTCGACTACGCCAAGAATCCCTCACAAGAACTGGGAGCTCCGGTCCGTATAACCATTTATTCTCGAATCAAGATCTTTGAATTATTATTCTTCGTATCCCCTCCGTATAGAGGACGATGGGATGGTGATCGAGATTGACGCCATCGCCGTCTCGTAGTCCGCAATTAGGAAACTTTCTAACCATTCCCCATTGGCCATACCTCTATCAAGTCTTTCTTCGACCGCAAACGCCGACCCTAATCTTCTAGCCCACGTGGTGGTGCCCACACAGTGGCACATCCGATGCACCATCGCATCGAGAATAGCCGATCCGAAACCAAAGAAGAAGCCATTGGGATGAGCAATCCTCCTCTCTTATCAAGACTTGCTCGTAAGGTCATTGAAATAACCCATGATAAGCCAAGGCAGGTTGTTCACTCTGCTGAGATTACGAAGGAGATTCCAAGAGTCCCGTCGTTTGCTCCTCTCGGGGAAACCATAGAACCCCGTCAGCCGCCAATCCCCGAGTTGGTCCGCAACCCTAATGTCGATGTGATTATTAGAAAAACCAAAAATACTACATGCTGACTCCTCCCTCCAAAGCATACATAATCCCCCACTCCTGCCCACACAATCAACCACAAAGCAACCTTCAAACTTCATTCTAATCCGTATGTCTTCCAATCTTTGTTTATGAGCGAGAATTTCGCAAAGGAAGACTATATTAGGCCTGTGAACTCTAACGAGCTCACACAACGTCGGAATTGCAAGGGGATGACCCAGCCCCCTGCAATTCCAGCTCAAAACATTCATTGGAGTCGGCTGGCCCCGACCCCGGGACCTGTCGCTAAAAAAAGAACCTCCCTACTGTCATCCTCTGCGTTATTAAGAAGAAGAACATCAGGCTTGAAAAAATTTGCTTTGTTGGAATTATCCTCATCGTTCGCGCTCACGCCTTCCTCCCTGGGGTAGTATTGTAATTATTGTCGTGCATGAGGGTTAAACTTCTAGAATCATTCCCACATACGTGGGCCTGATTTGGTGGCGTGGCAGTTGCGTGAAGATCTCCGTGAATATTTCTAGCATTAAACGTATGATTTCCACCCATAATATCCACTCCCCCCGAATCCACACTCCCCGAACCTGCATGCGGATCCCACGGTGTTTCCTTTCTGTTATCAAACTGACTTGGAAAGTATTGCTGCTTATCCGGGCAAATCCCGTCCTTCTCGCACTGGAAGACGCCTTTTCCGCGATGTTTGTTACGGTCATGCCCCGGCGTTGGTGGAAAATTGCTCCCCTCTCGTCCGTCCTGTCCGCCGCCTGCACGTAACCATTTAGCATTTTCCGATGAAACTATCTTTCTGTCCGCAGCCTTGATCCAAGTCCCCCATTCCCTTTTGATCTCCGAACTTTCCATGTCGAAAAGCTTCTCACAGAAACTCTCAGTATGCCCTAGACGACCACAGATGAAGCAAAGACATGCGTTTTCATACTTGAAATTAACCGTGAAGCTCGCTCCATTCACATCTTAATTTTTTGCTTCTTTTCGAGAGAATCATCTTCACCCCTACTCTAATACGCATATATCGCCTCCACACTCCTACTGTAGTTTGATCCGTCGTACTCCAAAAGACCCCGATGAAATTTCCGGCGCTTTGCAATACTCTCCGCTAGATAACCCTCGGCGGTCGTGGACTTGGACCCAAGCGGCGGCATATCCGATGGCACAAGAAGAGGAAATTCTCCCTTCTCGCCTATGGAGAATGAGCGGGATAATCCCGAAAGACCACGGCCCCCATCCAAAATCCTCTCAATGTCCTTGCATGGAAGAATTGAAAATATATCGTCCTTGTCCTATGTCCTTCACAAAACTCCTTTACTGGTCTCCATAACCCCGCCATTCGGATCTCATAAGGTTAAAATTAACGGTTGATCGGTGAGGAATCTACCTACTAGGCAGATCCACTTCTATGTTAGAAGCTTCGGGATCGAGTCGTCGAGGACAAGTTCCTCCTCTTCTTTGTTAATGTTTAAGTACGCCATATGATTTTCCATTGAGCACGAAACACTCGGAGGGGAAAGAACGATCAAACACAGAAGAAACGAAAAACAAAGGTTCTCAACTAGGAGAAAAAAGTATAAATGCCGTGTTGTAGAGTAAAGAAAGGTAAAGTGAAAAAAAAGTACGTTTGTGATTTTTCCCCCGTAAAATGATAATAGCTTTTATCATTATTCTTTTTAAAAATTCGAATTATTTAATACTAACTATCTTATATCCATGATACACTATTTGGATCCCCCAAAATAAAAGGGGAAAAGAATTAAAAATTTATTATAGTAAAAAACAACTTAATTACAAAAGGATGTAAAAGTTATATTCAAGCACCCGACCAGTTGCCCTACAATTGAAAAACATAAGTACTTAATGGTTCTTTCATAGTTGCATTCAGTTAAATCCTAGTTTATCTTGATCAAAACTAGAATAAATTAAAAGTCCTCGTATTAATTTAGGACGAAACCTTAAAAATGAAGGGCTATAGGCTTATAACTACCTACATCTGTGTAATGCCTTTTTATATAAGGTGGGTTCCTGTGGTCGAGATGTCACATATTCGAACCCCACCAAACGCCTCTATGAGTTTGAGCTTATCACACCTGATTTTTCAAGTGTGGTTTACATATCCTGTGTGGTTTGCAGGCTATTGCATAGGAACGTGAGGTTTACCCAGTGCGTACCTAAGATAGCGACTAGCGACTGCGGGTTCTCCATGATACAAAAAAAAAAAAGAAAAAAGAAAATGGGATACATTTAAGAATATATCAATTGCAACTACTGCTACGGATTTACTCTTCATAGTGTAACGGTTAAATGCAAGATTCAAGTATTCACGAATAGTTCAATTTGAATCCTCGAGTTCTCGTTCTCGTTCTCGTATGATGCATCCAAATAACAGCTCATTTTTGTATTACTCCGAGAATGCATAAAGCATTCAACGATTCGAGCATTGTGTGCTTAAGCGGAACGAGGATTGGCTTAATTAATGCATTATATACATTATCATCATAATATACAGTTAGTTACACATAGCCAATATCATATCACAAAATAAAACAATTTATTTTTGGTAAAAAGTAATTGCAAATCAATATACAACAACATTAATATGATAGGATAAATATCACATTAAACCTTAAATTATGTTCACTTTATAAAAGATGTTTCGAACTGTTAGAAATATTTATAGACTTTAATCACCAACTATCAATATTGTATCGAAAATAAGCATCTATTTTCGACCCTTGAAATATTGATGTTGTTCACCGAATGCTACATGGAAATGCCATGTGGCATCCATGTTATTTTGTTTTGTCTTTTCTTTGTGGTATCGGCGAGTCATGTCAAAATTTCAGGGATTGAAAGATGGATGTAGGCATGTAGTATATTTTGGATCCAAAGTTGATATTGATAATTTTAAATAAATATTTCTAAAAATTTGGAATTTTTTTTTATAAAATTAATATAATTTGACGTTTAAAATATTATTTATTTGATTATTTAGAAAAACCTCGTCGTCTTCAACTCATGTCCACCCATGGGGAGAAGAGCCAAGATTCTCTCGGACTCCTTTTTCTTGTTCTTGTGCTTCTACATGCATGGATTAATTAAATCTTGACCGAATCCACTCAATTTTGTTGATCATTACATAATTTTGTTTTAAATATATTTGTATTTGACATCACGCCCTCCACTTTGGGTTTTGCTACAAAACTACTTTAATATTTTTGAAATCAATTGTTTTAATATAGTAATACAAAGCCTGAATCCAACAAATCAATTTAGTTCATTTGAACTTCAATTATTGCGTAAATACTCACTCAGTTTGCACGGATTTCTGAATTATGTATAGATTTAAATTTGGAAATAAATTTGTGTATATTTTTTTTTCTGTAATTAACTCTATCATCCTCACAAAGTCGTCGTATTAATATCATTCTACAGAAAGATAAATTGCAAAATAAATATCAAATATATTCAAGTGAGGTATTTGAGTTTGAATAAATAACAATATGCTCTCATTTTCACCATTTATTTTAATTCAAAAATGTAGTATTTTTTAATTAATGGCGTGCATACAATCAAACAACACATCCATTAATTAGATATAATAGTTCATTGGGAAAGAAAAAGAAGATTTAATGTGGTGGATACATAAATACTACATAGAAGATGGTCATGGCGAAATCTGATCTTTTTCGTGTGATACAAGTAGCTCCTGTTTTCTTGTCTGTGGCTGTCACAAGCCATGCCTCCACCATCACCATGCATCAAATAATTTAATATATTATATTGGAAAACATCGTGTGTGTAATTGATTGTGATCAGCCGCCAAAATGGAGAAGAAAATTAATTTGTGTAGTAAAGATGGCGGAGTGGCAGAGAAAGGCTATTATCAGATTTACTGACTTTTCTTTCCCTTGTTAAATAGTGATGATAATCGTCACATTACTTCGTCACGTTGCTCTCTCTCTCTCTCTCTCTCTCTCTCTCTCTCTCTCTCTCTCTCTCTCTCTCTCTCTCTCTCTCTCTCTGTGTGTGTGACTGTTGGGTGTTTTATTATATTGTGTTCCTACTTCCTATCTAATGTAGGTATAATATATCTGGATGGATAAGATATTCATTTCTTTTTCTTTTCGAATAGGGATATGGTACTCATTAATTAATGTCTGCGTGCACCATACTAGTTTATAAATATGTGTCAGTCCAATGATCAAGGTGGGTTCTCGTAGTCGAGAGATCATATATTTGAATCACACCAAACGCCTCTATAGGTTTGAGTCTGTCACACCTAGAGGTGTAATCGAACCGAGCCGAGCCGAACACCATCATGCTCAAGCTTGATTTGTTTAGTATGGAATCGAGTCTCGAGTTTTATTTATCGAATATTTCGAGCTCACGAGCTTATTCGAGCTTTAATCGAACCCAAACAGACTTTCTAAATTTAGATATGTGTTTAGAATATTAATTATTTTATTTTAAAAATAAATTATTTTATCTATAGTAACACAATATATTTATTGATTTCTTATAACAAATAAAAGTAGTTAGAGATTTAACACAATAATTACTAATTATAGAAAGAAAATAATTGTATCTAGTTAATAATTTTATATTTTTAAGCTAAATCAGTTAACGAACTTGTTCACGAGCTAACGAGCCGAATGCTGTCATATTCAAGCTTGGTTTGTTTAGCTAACGAACTTCACTAAACAAACTCGAACGAACTTTTATCGAGCCGAACTCCGAATAGCTCACGAATAGTTTGGTTCATTTACAATCCTAATCACACCTGGTTTTCCAAGTATGATTTATCTGTCTTGTGTGGTTTGTAGGCTATTGCACATGAACGTGGAGTTTATCAAGTGTACACTATAGGTAGTGACTGCAGGTTCCATATGATACCAAAAAAACAAAAATACTTCTTCCGTTCACCAAATATATTCATTAAATTCAATTTTGATCTGTCCATACTTTCCAGACGGATATAGTAGAGTTTTTGTGTTAAACTAATACTCATACGTTTGCGTGAATTTTAATTTTAATTTAAACTTTTTGGTAGGAAAATCGACGGCTACTACTCGAGAGTGTGTGTGACTCGAGAGTGTGTGTGTCTACTCATATGCAAGGCATATAAAAGAGAGAAATTGAGAATATTTGACCAACTCCTGTGTTTTTGAATTGTTTCGGGCCATGGGCCAACTCAATCTTGGGCTCGGGCTTAAATTATTGTTTGTAAGAACGGTGCGAGTTCTAGTTTGTAGTGGCTTCTAGTTGGGCTTCATATAGAACCACCCACGCACTAGTGTTTAGTTGTAGAATGCAGCAGCTTTTTGTATATTCCAAGATTACATTCATCACAATTATTTTCCTTCACATTCAACTTTGTTGGTAGTTTTAGTTTACGGGTGAAAATGTAAAAGTAGTACTCCTCCGTCCCAAGCCAATTAGCACACGCCAAAATGGAAAAATTAAATCCTTAATCTACTCTTTTCTCTCTCCGTATCTCCATATTCTACCTCTTTCTCTCTCCAATTCTATTTTTCTCCTACTTTATTAACATTAAATCTTGTGGGACCAACACCATTAAACCCTTAACCCATTTTTTCTTAATATTTGTGCAAAAAGTGTTGTGCCAATTGAGCCGGGACGGAGGGAGTACTTTCGAATAAAAATATCAAATTTATAACCCATATCATATATTTAATATAATTAAATAAATTTTATATTATATCTTGTTGCATCATGTTTAGTATAATGTTAATTAGATTGTATTTTTTGGTATAATATCTAAAAATATACTTTGAATCTTTTAATATACGTATAATGGAATGTTTTGCGTACATTGTTGGATGGGAAACTCCTCTAGTCATAATCTGCGTGTGTGACAGAGAGAGGGAGAGGGCTACACCTACATATATATTAATTCTTATATGTTATAATTCCTTTAGAATTTCTTAATATTTATTATTAATTAGATGACGCATGGTCTTCCACTCAGCCGGCAGCTGAATACTAGTTCTCAACAAAATTATTAGGCATACACTTTCAACAGAAGCGACGACAACAAATAAGAAACTTTCAATGAACTAATTGGAATATCTTCCTTCCATGCCTTTCATCTAAGAGAGAAAAGCAATCCACAAAATCCAACCCCTCTCTACTGATTTTTTATTTCTTCTAACTACGATTACATTGCTGCAGAAAATGATTAATATTTCATTAAGTTAAACTCTACAAACATTTATATATTAAGTTCAACTCAACAAAAAATAGGAACTAAGAATCATGAATTTAGATTAAATGAACTGACGAGAGAAGACAATGTCTTCATGCTCGATTTGACGTTAATACTTCCGATCAGATCAACAAGAAGTGGTGACAAGTACAACAAGACAAATTTAATATGCTTTAAAATTTGTTGTCTTTTGTAATTTGTTGGGTTTTAGTAATTATGTCGTTGGTGTAATTTTATGTTTTAACATTTTGTAAATGTCATTTTTGTAATCTTCATGATTTATTATTATTAAACGACACGTCATCGCCATAGCTCAATCTACCGTGCTACAACATTGTAGATTACAGAATGAGCATCCTTGCTCCATTTTGGCATTGGTGGATGTTCTCCAGCAGGCGCTGAAGATGCCCCTATCATCTTCACAGCTCAAGACAAAAAGCTGATAGTCTATCACCATACAAGAAACTTGAATTTGTTACGTCACAAAGATCCCACCCTTTTAATAAACAATCTGATATATGTCGCTATTTCGTGCACCACATACCAAAAAACACTAAAGAAAGCAACAAAGATGCAAAATGGGACTCTTTGAAGCTGTCGAAAAAGCCATCGAATGTGGCCGCATTCTTGAAATGAAGACGCCGGCCAAGCAGTGAAATTGCATTTCGAGTTGTGTTGGGAATAAATAGTGCATAGATAACCTTGTGCTAAATAATTGGTCATAACTTAGACAGCATGAATTCTTTGGTATAGAAAAAAGAGCATTTTGAGTATATCTAGTAACTGAAATGGGCAAAAAAGGCGGGCTTTTCAGGTACGCTGATGGCGTCGACAAGTTGCTCATGCTGATCGGAACCTTGGGAAGCATCGGAGACGGTCTAATGTCTCCGCTCAACATGTTCGTTCTGAGCGGTGTCATAGACGATTACGCCACTGCTAACCACACCATCACAAATGACATCGTCGACAAGGTCTGGATTTCACTTGCAACATTGTATCACAAGAGAATTCTCAATCTTCTATCACTACAAATCTTGTGCTTACAAAGCTCTTTGCTTTGATCATTTTGTGCAGTATTCCTTGAGGCTGCTCTACGTCGCTCTTGGAGTCGGAGTCTCTGCATTTCTCGGTATGATCACGTTCTTTAAATTCACCTATCATCTGGGGCAGGGGGTGGGCTCAAGCACCCATTACCAATTTCATTTTGGATTTCTGTTTTAACCTTATAAACTTGTTCTGGCTCTGCCACTGCCTATGATATGCCCCCTTGATTGCTCTTGCAGAGGGAGTTTGTTGGACAAGAACTGCAGAGAGACAGACATCGCGGATGAGGATGGAGTATCTGAGATCGGTGCTAAGGCAAGAAGTTGGCTTCTTCGACAACCAAGGTGCCTCATCCATGACCTTCAAAGTGGTCTCAAGCATCTCAGCAGACGCACATTCAATCCAAGATGCCATAGCTGAGAAGGTTTGATTTATCTTCACTTGAATTAATTCTTCCATAACTTTCCACTTTCATTTTTTCCTTAGTAAAAAACTCCTACTTGCCTCTGCTGATTCAGATACCAAATTGTCTGGTTGAAATCTCTGCATTCATATTCGGCCTCCTCGTGGCCTTCATTCTTTCGTGGCGCCTCGCATTGGCCTCTCTCCCGTGTGCAATATGCTTTATCGTCCCAGGAGTAGGATTCGGGAAGCTGATGGTGGACCTCGGAGCCAAGAGTAAAGATGCATACGACGTAGCAGGTGGAATAATCGAACAAAGCGTGTCATCAATCCGAACCGTCTACTCTTACGTAGGTGAATCCCAGACGATGGAGAGATTCAGCCGCGCCCTTCAAGAAAGTACGAAGCTCGGCATCAAGCAAGGCCTCGCCAAGGGGCTGATGATCGGAAGCATGGGGACGGTCTTCGCAACTTGGGCATTTGAGTCTTGGGCCGGGAGCATTCTTGTAGTCGAGAGAGGCGAGAGTGGTGGTCGCGTCTTCATAGCAGCCGTCTGCGTCGTCCTTGGAGGATTGTGAGCCCCCTTTTCTTTATCTTCCAACTCATTACAATCAAAACTATGACATACTTTGCACTTGCAGATCATGTATGAGCGCGCTTCCTAATCTCTCCTTCATCTTGGAGGCTTCATCCGCTGCTACGCGAATCTTCGAGTTGATCGACCGCGTTTCTGTAATAGATTCACAAGATGAGAAAGGTAAGGTATTAGCGTATGTACATGGAGAGATCGAATTCAAGGAGGTCTACTTCAGCTATCCATCGAGAATGGACACACCAATTCTTCAAGGATTCAATCTCAAAGTGAAACCTGGCAACACCGTTGGCCTCGTGGGAGGAAGCGGTTCGGGAAAATCCACCGTCGTTTCTTTGCTCGAAAGGTTTTATGATCCTATCAAAGGAGACATACTACTCGACGGATATAGAATCAAGAAACTCAAGCTCAAATGGCTAAGATCACAGATGGGGCTGGTGAATCAGGAGCCGATACTTTTCGCCACATCCATCAAGGAAAACATCTTGTTCGGGAAGGAGGATGCTTCAATTGAACAGATCATGAGCGCTGCTAAGGCCGCCAATGCACACGACTTCATCATCAAGCTACCGGGAGGATACGAAGCTCAGGTTCGTACTGTAGGGAAATCTGATTTAACCCTCTCCCGAGGATCTATCTTGGATGTTTAATTCACCATACATTGATTATATTCCTAGCATGCACCTATATAATTAATTGCAACACGTAGGGGTTTTCTCGTGTTTACCTTTGAATCTGTCGAGGATGAACAGATCGAGACTCGTGCTTTGATCTTCTGAACTGTATCCCGGTTGCCAATCTCCAATATCGAGTGAGGATAATCTATGGAGAATGCTACAGAAAATCACCCTAATCCTCTCCCCAATTTTCGAGAATCACTCTCCCAAACACTATGGAGACTCACGAAAATATGCTAGGTTAAAAGTGAGGATTAACATTGATCTTATCTCTTACCTTATATTTATAATGCATTACCATAATCCCATAAGGAAAGGATCCATGCATATCCAATAAGTATAATAATATCCTTATGGATAAAGAGAATCAAATCATATCCATAGAGAGAGAGGGGGCGCCGATTTTCCTACTAGCTTCGGGCTGGATGGGTCAGCCCATGGATCAAATGCAAGGAATAAAGATGGGTCTCAAATAAATTAATTATCTTATGTTCATTTTAACATAAATTAATTTATAAACATTCATTCATGCCACTAGAGAATAAATGCCGACTTACCCTTTATTACCGAAATTGAGTCGGGCTTGCATTTAGACATTACAAATCCCCGTATTTAAGATATCGACGTCTGGCACGTCCATTAATTATTTAGAGCATTACATCGCTAAAATAATTAATATCTTTAATTCCTTAAGTAGTACCACTCAACCTTATTATTGTACTTGAGCTAACTCAACTGCGCAGGTTTAGTACAATAAACCTTCGAGCTCCTTAATGGGACGTCATCATCCTAAACGGATATGGTGATTCGATACAGATAACTAGCATGACATACAAGCACTGTTACCATCTAAGATGCGGAGAATATTGAGTTAGAACATATAACCCTCATTCATAACAAGTCAAAGTGATGGTCAACAACTCATACTCACCTAATACCTTATCGAGGTTTAGATCATCGTAAGTCACCGAGATCTAGGTTCTTCACGACGGTCAGATAAAAGAACTCATCTCACCGTGATCCTATCAATACGCCGGGACGTACCAAGCATGACAAGCAACCAAGTCAAGTCACTTCTTATCTACACGCAAAGATATACCGACAACTCGTCCTCAAGTTGTCTCACCGTGATTCTTTTATATTTCATCAAGTTTCGACCAATCATACGGACTTCGTGATCTTCACACATCGTATGATCTAACTTATATATGAGATAATGGGACACGATATATGCAATCAAGTAATTAATTCAGATAGGAGATTGTAATAGTGGTAACAGGAAACATTGTATACAAGCTCAACCAAAACTGCTTTCAGTATACAAATCTAACACGTACGTGCAACATCTATACATATTTCAGAGTAATGTTGTTGAGCAGGGGGATCTAGCTTATAGAAATCTCAAACTTGAAACTTATAAAATTCAGCCCCCATCAATAAATTTTTTAGATCTGCCCCTACTGTTGAGGTCTGTGTTTCTGAGGTTTAAATTTTGTTATGGATGCATCAGGTAGGGCAGTTTGGATTCCAGCTATCGGGCGGGCAGAAGCAGAGGATCGCGATAGCAAGAGCGCTACTCAAGGAGCCGAGGATTCTGTTGCTCGATGAAGCTACGAGCGCTCTCGACACACAGTCGGAGAAAGTCGTGCAGGACGCCATCGACCAGGCTTCACGAGGGAGAACCACCATCGTCATAGCTCACCGTCTCACCACGGTCCGTGCTTCTGATACGATCGTAGTGATGGAGTCAGGGAGGGTCGTTGAATCGGGCTCACACGAGACACTAATGCAGGCAAAAAAAGGAGCATACTCTAAGATGGTGGGAATGCAGCAATCAGCACCACAGAATGAGGCCTCATCTCGTCCTCATCAATATAAGAATACGACATACGGGATGAGCAATCTGAGGTCGCCTTACAACATCATGTCAAGCCCTGGTTCGCCATTCAGCCCAACTTTAGCCTTGAGCATGGTGCCCTCGATCAACATGGTCTCATACGAAGGCAGTGATGACGAGACGATAGATGCTTCTACTGACTCTACTCCGAAGCTCTCGCAGTGGCGGCTGATTCGGATGAACGCGCCGGAATGGAAGAGAGCATTGCTCGGGTGTGTTGGAGCTTGTGCCTTTGGAGCAGTGCAGCCGCTAAATGCCTACTGCTTGGGATCCGTCGTCTCCGTGTTCTTCAACAATGACATATCGAAGATAAAATCAGAAGCTTCCTTTTACTGTATCATCTTCGTAAGCATAGCTGTTGTGAGTTTCTTCGCCAATCTGCTACAGCATTATAATTTCTCCGTGATGGGAGAGAGGCTAACCAAGAGGATTAGAGAGAAGGTTCTCGAAAGCATACTGACCTTGGAGGTAGGGTGGTTCGATCGGGAAGAAAACACAAGCGCCGCAGTCTGCGCAAGGCTCGCGACGGAAGCCAATGTGGTGCGATGCCTGGTTGGAGACCGAGCGTCATTGCTGGTGCAGGTCTTCACGAGCGCTTCCGTCGCTTTCGTTCTGGCTTTAGTTCTGACATGGAAAGTCTCCATAGTAGTGATATCCATACAGCCTTTGATCATCGCCAGCTTTTACTCGAAAAGCATCATGATGAAACGAATGTCTGTGATGGCCCAAAAGGCGCAGAATGAAGGAAGCCAGCTAGCAAGTGAAGCAGTGGTGAACCACAGGACTATCACTGCGTTCTCCTCTCAGACTAAGATCCTCAGCCTCTTTGAAGCGACGCTGAAGAATCCACGCAAAGAGAGCATAAAGCAGTCGTGGCTATCAGGAGTGGGCTTGTTCGTTTCACAGTTTCTAACCACGGGTGCTATAGCTTTGACATATTGGTATGGAGGACGGCTGATGAACAAGGGGCAAGTGAGCTCGAAGCATCTGTTTCAAGTCTTTTTCATCTTGATGAGCACCGGCAAGAACATTGCGGACGCTGGGAGCATGTCGTCTGATTTGGCTAAAGGCAGCAATGCTGTCAAATCTGTTTTCACGATTTTAGACAGAAAGAGTGAGATAGAGCCAAATAACCCGGACGGTTTTAAAGCGAAGAATGGCTTAAAAGGTCAGATTGAACTGAATCGCGTCTACTTCTCCTATCCGTCTAGACCGGAGCAGATGATCTTCCAGGGCCTTAATCTCAAGATTGATGCTGGAAAAACAATGGCTATAGTCGGACAAAGTGGTTCGGGCAAATCAACCATCATCGGATTGATAGAGAGATTCTACGATCCAATAAAAGGAATACTTCTTATAGACGACAAAGATATCAAGAGCTACAACTTGAGAAACCTGAGATCGCACATCGCACTAGTGAGTCAGGAGCCAACGCTTTTCGCAGGAACGATACATGAAAACATAGTGTACGGAAACAATGATGCAACAGAATCTGAGATCAGGAAAGCTGCAATGACTGCTAATGCTCATGAATTCATAAGGTATGCTACAACCTATTGTTGTCATTCAGAAACATTTTAACTGATTTATCTTAGACAAAATGTAATGTTATGCAGTTCACTGAAAAACGGATACCAGACTTATTGTGGAGAGAGAGGAGCCCAACTATCCGGAGGGCAGAAGCAGCGGATTGCCCTTGCTCGTGCGATTCTCAAGAATCCGTCCATCCTTCTCCTGGACGAGGCAACGAGCGCCCTGGACAGTGTGTCGGAGAATCTAGTCCAGGAAGCGTTGGATAGAATGATGGTTGGGAGGACCTGTGTGGTTGTAGCTCATCGCTTATCAACTATACAGAAGGCGGATTGCATCGCGGTGATCATGAATGGGAAGGTTGTGGAGAAAGGATCACATACTCAACTTCTCGAATACGGCCCACGGGGTTCCTACTATTCGCTCATCAAGTTACAACATGGACATTCTTCTTAGGAACACAACTCATGTAATATTAGGGGAATCAATATCAACTCACCAGTCTAATGTTATAAATATCTACTTTTTTCCTCATCTTCATTGCCCCATTAATTTCAAGAAGACTGATATGATTAATAATAAATTAATATTAGAGCTATAAAAATTATGATGAAACGAGTGATAATGTTAATAAGAATGGCATCTAATACTTATGATGAACTTTAATTACGATAAAGTATGATCATTAAACAGATGAACTAATGAAGCATCAACTCATGATAATACGTAATTATCTCCTTATTTGAAGATTAGCAACTTGTGTTTTTCATCTACATTGGTGACAAGGATGGGAGCAAAGGAACAAAACATAGTTCTTAAGGAAAAGATAAAGATTTGTCATGGGATAACCAAATTTATCATAACTTAATTATAAGAAAAAGAAGTCAACAAAAGGAGTTTTAATCTCTTGATAAAATCTAAACAATTTTTTGTAATTATTATAACTAAATTTATTATAACTCACGAGAAATAAAAAATTTATTAATCATATAAGCATATATCAATTTTGAGTTTGATCCCCTTAGATCTATGGATAATAAAAAGAAAGTTACAAATGAAAACAAATGCATAAATATGCCCTCACGCAGGATCGAACTACGGACCTTCAGTTTACAAGACTGACGCTCTACCACTGAGCTATAAGGGCTAGCGATATTTTGAAAACACCAAACTGAGGATGTATCACTAAGTTATAAGGGCTAGTTATATACAGAACATATATATTTATTGATGTATAGGAAAGTAGTATTACACACAACACAACACTGTAAGCGAGCGATGGAAAAACTAAAACAGACACTGACACAAGTTTATTTCGTCCAACACACTCACTATAAACAACAGTTAGAGTCGGTCGCATCATTAGTCGGTGCAACAGCGGTACATCACATACTTATCCATGGTCCGCCCGCACTCGGAGCACACGACGTGATCGGGCACGTAGCCGGCGTGGCCGGGCAGGATGAGGCGGTTGCAGTGGTGCTCCGGGTGCGTCCGTCTTATCTCCTCGTCCAACACCGCCACGAACTTATCCGGGTGGTCCACCTTGTTCGCCCAGCCCGCGTACCCCTCCATCACCGGCAGCACCACGTCGCCTTTCCCCTTGGTGATCTCGTGGTTCCCCCGGCTGAAGATCGCCCAGCCTTCCTCGCTGCTATCGAAGGTGAGGATGTCCATGATCTGCTGCATGATGTGGTCTGTCTCCACGGTCATCCCCACCTGCTTCTTCGAGTTCCACATGCTCCACAGCCGTACCCAGAAGTACCACACGTAGTCGTAGTACTCCGTCGGGTGGAACACGTGGCTCAGCTTCTCCCGGTTGATTACCTCGTGGCACCGCCGCACCCGCTCCCGAGGGTTCCGCCTCCCCACATACAACATCTCCAGCGGCACATGCAGCGACGTCGCCGCCGCCCGCGTCGCCAGGGTAAACTTCCGGATCCACTCGATGTCTTCGCCGCCGTACAGGCACACAACCCTATTGCCCCTCATCTGTTGCCATAACATGATCAAATTGTTTAGTACGTAAAATTTAGTAGAATTTAGGGATGAGGAATTTTTTTTGAAAATCGAAAAAGTTAAATTCGATTCGCTTAGTTTAGTTAATTTGGTTAATTCGTTTTTTTTTTCAAAAAGAAATTTCAATTCTCAGTTTTCGGTATGTTTGATTTTTTTTTCAATCAAATCGAAATAAAATAATCGAATTTATATATTTATAGTTTCTAAATATTGTTTATTTCAAATTAAATTTGATAATTTTCTAAATATTATTATTTTTGTTGCGTTTATCGATCGTTCAATTTGGACATGTTGCATGCATATCATTATTTTATTAATTATATGCTATAGTTATTAGTAGGTTTTGAAAACGACATTTTTTTTACTAAAAGAATAAAAGATAACAAGAAAATAAAAAAAAAACGAATTAATTGAATTAGATACGGTACGTTGGATTTTTCTGTTTCAAAAATTCAGTGAATTTAATTTGATTATTTTTAGGTCAAAATGGAAAGGAAGAACAATGTTAGTAGGAATTTAGTTACCCATTCTTGAATGCGTGGATCGATGGAGTAAGCCAAGAGCTCCATGTTCCACGTCTTATCCCTCCAGAGAGCCCATTCCTGGTCCTTTGTGAAGGGGAAGGCTTCGGTGCCCCAAATCCACATCATGGGCAGAGCATCGGCTTTGGAGGGCTTTCCATGGGGATCGAGGACGATAAGCATAGGCATGTGCACGAACTTGAGCTCCTCGCGGATGTACCTCACCGCCACCGGCTCGATCAGCGACGGGTGATCCACGGAGTACCACGGCATGCTGTTGTTGCGCAGGTCGTAGAACACCGTGTTCTCCACTCCCGTCATGGGCGTCGTCGGGTCCACAATCGGGAGCCAAAGAACCTCGTACTCGTGCCTCCTCGCCTGCTGGTTGTAGATCATGTGGAGCACGTTCAGCTCTTCGTGGGGGATGTCGAGGTCCGAGATCAGCAGCAGCACGTACTTGTTCCTCAACACCTCCAGTCGTTCCTGTCATTTTATTTTGGAGATGATTTTATTACATAAATGGTTGTACTAACAAAATCACATACAAAATGCACTCACGTTGATCCTCTTGGAGCCATCGTAGAGTGGCCTTTGATCGTCTCTGGCGCGGATCATTGCCCTTAAAATTTTCATATTTTCGATGTGGGTTGTTTCCATCAGCCTCTTGAACGCAATGTATGCATCTTCAGCCTTCTTTCTCTCTGTCAAGTTTCAGTACATTAGCAATTTTTTAGGATTACTTAATTGGAGAAATTTCGAAATACACTAAAAGCTTAAGTATTTACTCACCTACTAAGCCCTTGCAAATTGCTAGCTGGTCTCGGAGATGGTCCAGTATGACCGAGAGCTTATGAGCCAGGCTCAATATCTCCCACGATTCAGCAGTTGAAGTAATGTACCTACAACAAAAATTAATTTAAATAACATGTTTCTTTGAAGAATAATTAAGAGGGGAATCGGGCGGAATAGATAGATTAAATAATAAATACTCGTGGCCGCTTCCAATAAGGTTGAGGAGCGTGGATGCGCAAGCAAGCAGGCTCCTTATGATCCAGTACACAGCGGTCGGGATATGAGCGGTGGCAGCCACGACCTCTGGCGCATCATGGCTGATGTAAACGGATGGGAGCTCCTTGAACTCGATGAGGCAGTGGACGACGTTCATCACGCCGTTTAATAGGTCGAGAACTGCTTCGAACTTCTTCTCCAACTTCCCCGCGTGCTCCATCACGTTGGGAAGATCCTTGAGGGTCGCGATGTGCTTAGCGAGCATGTTCTTGGTGTGGTTCTGCTCGACAAGCCAGAACTCACCGTAGTTTATGGCGAAGGCCGCGAAGGTGATCACCACCTTGGCGTCCCATGGGTAGTTGGACAGTGATTTGAGGAGGTCCATGGTGACCGAGTGCGCCTCCCCACCAGCAGAGCATTTGCAAGTGATCTGTTCCACATGCAATGTGAGTTGTACATTCACAATTGAATGATATAGAAACAAGAATCTAGGAAAATGTACCTCACAAGAGATTTTGCTGATGGGAAACGCCAACAGTCTAACAATCTCCGACTCGTTGTCGTGATTGTAGAGGACTTTGGCATCTTGGTGGGGTGAACTCTGTATCGCCTTGCTGCTGCTATCCAATGTGTCCAAATGTGGTTGAACTTGATTCACCTTTATCCGTTGAAAATCATGAGTTATTAAAAAAGTGTAAATCCAAGAGTAGTTGAATTGTAGTACACAAATTTAATAGTACAAGAGAGGTATGATCAGTTGAGGAAGGTTTAGCAAGGCGCAGGATATCCTCAACGATGGAGAGAAGTGGCTTGACGTTGAGGTCTTCGATATCCGGAGCGTGAGTGGCAAGGATCTGCTTGGTGAGGGCAACATCGTCGGAGGAGAAGAAGCCGCGGTCGCGTTCTCCTCTCAGCAGACGGCCCCTGCCGCCCAGAGATGGCGGGGGAAGGGGATGGCCGCCCAGCCTTGAATCGGTGTGGTCCGGTTCATGACTCGGCCTTAAACTGTGGTATTCTCTGAAGTCGTGCACGCCTGTAATCGGAGATTTAGTCTTGCCGTTGCTCGATGCGAGGCCTCTGGTTGAAGGCACCACGTCCCGGCTTGCCATTGCAGGATGCAGGATGAAAGGGTGTTGAGAGGAGATGTGTTGCGTGTGCATCTTCTTCTCAACTTCCTACGCCTTATATAGATAGATATATGGCTTCCATTCGACAAAATAAAGATGAGAGATGAAATGGAATAAAGTTGAACTGAATCATGTTCTTTACTTATTACCAAGTCTAAAGTGAGGAGGAGGTTTGGAATTCGTTTCTAGTTTGCCACAAATCCTTTTTTAGTTAAATAAAAAAAAATTAAAGGTCGCGTCATGGTGACTCAAACCCAAGATCTTTAAACGGTGATTAACCAATCTACCACTAAGCCAACATAGGCACACACAAATCCTTTTCTTTACGGTGAAAAGATTACCATTTTGCTTCTTGTTCTTGGCTCCCTGTTGAATATGCCCAAAATATGAATTTACATGGAAGTAATAACTCAACTATGTAAATTGCACTACACATATTTGTCAGATCAATCTACTTGATTTCGAGCCAAGTCTATCGGGTTTGGGCCAATCGTACTAGAAAAAAATTCGAGTTATAAAATTTCTGACCCTAACTCTCATCGGTCAATTCAGGTCGACTAGTCGGTTTCTAACCGTATTGCCAACTTCATATTCTTAATGAAATTTACGAACAATATTTGGAATTAATTTGCTTATGACTCATCATAACTTGCATATTATATTGATACATATGTAGCAACAACCTACACATGAAATTGACTATAAATCTGTCCATTTCCACCGCAAATAATAAATAAACGTTAAAGATATATAATTGTAAATAAGCTATATTCATATATAAAATAAGTTTTAAACTGCTTATAATTTTTTCTGCTATTCAAAACTACGAGAATCATGTGAAACTTTAAGCTTTTCCAATGTACGGATGAAGACAAACCATAGTAAAGCAATTATAAGAAGAATATCAACCAAAGAAGAAAGGGAGTTTGTCTGTACGAAGTCAGATCACCTTGCTTTTATATTTTCATTACTAATGAGACAACAAATCTTTAGTATAACCTCCATTCAAGTTATGCTTAAGAGTGTTCCATTTATATGAGCATGGTCTACTGTATACTACAGCAAAAAGGTTAGAGTGTTCATGATTCGCTAAGGTTGGTTTAGATCATTTTCCTTTTCTGGTCTGAATAGAAATTATGTTTTTTTATACTTTAAACCTTGCCAAAACCAAGTAATTAATATTACAAATTGTTGGTTGTAAGGGAAATAGGAGAAGGATCAAATAGAAATCATTCGAAACTGGAAATACAAATTAATAGATGATGTGCTAACATTGAATTTTTTCAAATAAGGTATGCTTTCTCTATAGTTATCTTTTATAACGTATAAAATAATGATTTCATTATTATATTTTTTACGTATAAAATAAGGCTTTTTGAATTATGATTGATTTACAATTTATAGAATGAGGAGAGTTTTTGCCAAATTTCAACCCAAGGGAAATATGTATAGGATATTAGATGGAGGATGAATCAATTTAAATTTATGTGTACAGAATGTGAATTTGGTTAGCCTTCTTTTATGAGTGGGCATTAAAGATTAGGCAAGTCATGAAAGGGGAGCCAATTTTACTTGCAGACATCACTTTTTTTTCCAATTCTTCACCACACTCTGTAGCAAATGTATATATATATATAGTTTGCTAAAGCCGGTTGTTTACATAAATCGGCTTGTTCTATGATTAGGAATTGTTAATCTAGACAAGTCCATATTCAAAATTTTGGACTGCGGCTGTCTGCACGGAATTTAAATTTCGGCTGCAATTAATTCAATTATTATTTAATAGATAGTCAGTGATTAATTAGAATTAATTATCCCCAACTAAGATTTAATAAAACCTCTAATATTTTAATTGGAATTTATTAATATTCAATTAAAGTTTCATAATTAGTTTAGTTAAAGATTATTAAATTTAATTAAATTATTTAAAATAAAATATATAAAAAGGAATAGGCCGGCCGCATAAGGGACCATCTCCTAAATTTTTCCTTCCCTAGTCAATTCTCCATCCTTCTTTCTCCTATATAGGTTCCTCTCACTGCTTTCCTTTATAATTTTAAGTATTTCTTTGACAAATTAAATATCTTCATTTTAATTAAAAGATCAAGTTTACTTCAACATTTCCTCCTTAAGCTTGATTTGTCATTTCAAGCAAAATATCTAAACTTGACAAAGTAGTACTCCAACTTGAGTGGTTTGATGATGATGGGATATGCCCAACCAATCCGCCCACTACATGCCCAAGCGAGTGGCCTGCGTTAATGCAGCCCACGCTGTCGGCCCCAATCATCGCCCAAAACGCTAGCCCCGAACCGCCACCTCCGCCAATGGAAAAGATGAACCAGGTCGCGCCACCTCCACGTGGCGCGCAGAAGGCGAGAGGTCCCCGCCCGCCAATGGAGGCACGCCAGAGGAAGAGTCACGCAACGACCAATGGAGAGGTCGGGCGCTGTGACGAGTCAAGTCAGAGTAAATAGAAGGAAAGGCGATGTTAGAAGGGTTAGCAATTTCATCAATACAAAGCGCAGAACCAATACTGCACATAAAAGCTCTAGTAAAAGTATTGAGGAACCATTCCTCCGCGGACGAGATCTCATTAACGATCGAACCACGTAAAAGCCCGGTGTTCTTTATTGCTTTCTATACATCTCGCACATTCACATAGCTAGATTCATCATTGGCGCCGTCGTGGGAACCTCGAACAAGAAAGCTTCGCTTTCTACAACTAAATGGCAAGAACACGCACAACCGCCGCCCACCGGCAACAACCGGCCGAGGACAACCAGTGGTCACCGTCATGAAAGGAGATCGCGGACGCCACGAGCGCCCACACCCGAGGGCAACATGGTAAACTCTTCCATACACCCTCGGGACCCGGCCCCAACGTGGGGAAGATGTCGACCTCAACGAGGACGAGCAACAGCTCATTCGTCCCACGAGGTCCTCGGCCGAGCCGTGAGCGAGTTCCTCCACGCCAATCTCGCCAATTCCAAAGCTTCTCAACCAGAGGACCAAAGGCGGGTCCTCTAGGCCCCCGGATCGAACACCACGGCGGCCCCGGGCCGCCTCCCCGCCCTAAGCAACAATACCACCGGCGTGATAGCCGAGAACGCGCGATCGCGCCCGACGCGGAGCCGCCACCGCGGCCGAGCCGCCGACCATTCAAGGCAGCCGCCTCTCTGGGAGCCGCCACCATCGGCCGCCTCGCCATTCGGCACCGCCTCCACTCGCCATGCCGACCTGAGAGTCGAGCTAAACAGAAGGAAGAAAGGCGAGTCGAACTCCCTCGGAGGGACGACAGGCGTCGCTATCGATCCCCACCCTCCGTAGTGGATGGCAACGATCTCCGGGTTCGGCCTGCACGGAGAATCATCTCCCTTTCTCCGTGGAGATCCTAGACACGCCCGCCCCCGGATGCACGGGCACCCAATATAGCGGCTCACGATGGCCTCGGAGACCCCTCCGACTTCCTTTTCGCCACACCACCAACATGGCGAATCAAGGAATGGAAGATTTTCACATGTAAAATCTTCCCGAGAAAGCCGATCTCCAACGCACGGCGTTGGTTCACCGCCCGCCGTAACAAAGATACATCGCTTCCGTGACCTCATGGATCGGTTCAGTGGCGCTCTATCGAAGATGCCCCCCAGACCTTCCTCCGACCTACTCACAATCCGCCATATGGACGAGACGATGTCAAACTCGCCTCGAGGTTCATCAAAGAGTCGCCAAAATCGACGACAAAGAACGATCTCTACATCATCAACGCTGTTCAAAACGGGATCCGCCCGCTACCGAATAAAGAAATCACCGAGGAGAAACCAAAGACGGCGAGTAAGCTGGAACTCGGTGGATAACTTCGTCAAGGAGACGAGTCGGATCGGAAGAAGCGGGAGATCCGGGACGAGCGAAGTCCGAGAGAAAAAGCGGACGACCAAGTCGAGGTGCAGAACGCAGAGGCTTCGGCAGAATCAAAGAGGCGGCTGAGTCCGGACTCGGACCTCGCCCAACCCGCGTGAGCGCCCCGCCAAATCAAGGCGGAAATATTCGAGCCCACGCCGAGCTCTTCCAAGCTGCCCACATGAAGGGGATCCGAAGAGGTCCACAGACGAGTATTGCGACTACCACCAAGGGTATGGTCACGATACCGAGGACTGCAGAAACCTGGGCTCACAGATCGACGAGCTCGTCAAAGGTGGAGCCCTCAAAAAATACCTCGGACGAGCTGGTCCGAAGAACAGGAAGCGCAGAAGGAATGGAGGCGGCAACAACTGCGGGCCGACCCCAGCGGCGACCCAACCCGAAGACGACGAGGACGAAGGTCCCAACGCCATGGAGCAGGTCTATGTTGTTACCGGACTGCCCCACGGGACGACGAGGTCGTCCCTGAAGAACGATGCCCGGAGGCCGGCCCCTGAAGAGCCGAAGAACAAGCGACTCCGGGATGGCGAGAACATAACGTTCTCGAGGAGGACCCGTGCCCAAGATCATGCCGCACTGGACGCCATCACCATACAGTGCGGTGGGCAACAAAACGCCCACCGGTATATAGACATTGGAGCCTCCGTCAAGATTATCTTCCGTAGCCGTCTCGATAAGCTTGAGGTCGGAGGCATTGGTGCTTCCCGCCCTCCCGCCCACGGAGCTTCACTCAAGTTAGCCCACCCGGGGTCATTACCCTTCCGGCCACCGTAGGCGGGCTCCTGTGTCGGTAACTGTGGCCATCCGATTCTTCCGGTCGGGCCCTCTCCGCATAACATTATCCCTGGAGAGATTGGTCAGACGCCACCAAGGCCGTCTGTTCGGTCTACCACCTCACCGTCAAGATTCCCACCCCGGTGGGAGTGCTCAGCATCCAGGGAGACCAAACGGTAGCAAAAGAATGCCTCCGACTCTCAACTCAAGATGCGGCCTCGCCCCAGGCATAGCAATTACCGAGCCCTCGGAGACCGACGCCCCGGGATGACCTGACCGAGGGCCTCCAACTATACGACGACGATCCTTCGAAGGTCATCCAGGTCGGCACCCAGGGCCCAGCGGACGTCCGACAGCACGTCATACGACTTCTGAGAGAATATAGGGACGTGTTTGCTTGGTCCCCGCCGATATGACCGAGGTCGCCCGAGCTCATAACTCACCGCCAACATCGACCGGCCACCAAGCCATCCGTGAGAAGAAAAGGATATTCGCATGAGCGCGGCCAGTCATTAGGACGAGGTGACTCAACTTCAAGGCCAAGATCTTGTTCGAGGTCAAATACCCGACCGGATGGCTAATCCAATCGTGGTCCGAAGTCTTCTATGCGGAGGGTGGCGCGTGTCGCCGATTATACCGACCTCAACAAGACCGCCTAAAAGATTGCTACCCCTCCCCGATATTGACAAGAAGGTGGAGGCTTTGGTGGGCCATGAGATATTCGCCTCGGATCTATACAAGGGTACCACCAAATCGATGAGCAGGAGGATGCACCCAAGATCTGCGTTCATCACCGACTTTGCGTCTTTGCTTACGAAAGATGCCCTTCGCCTCAAGAACGCCGGGCTACTTACCAGAGGATGGTGGATGCAACATTCAAAGACCACATCGGAAGATCGTCGAGGTCTACGTCGGCGACATAGTGGTTAAAAGTCGAAACGGAGAGTCGCGCCGACGACCTCCGGCACCATCCTCCAACTCCTCGTGTCGGCCAACCTCAAACTTAACCCCAAAATGCACGCTCATGGTTAAAACGGGAAATTCTTGGGTGTTGGGTTTCCAAGAGGCTTGAGGCGAACCCCACCAAGGTAAAGACGGTGCTCGAAATGCAAGTGCCGAAACCATTCGCGAGGTCCACAAACTTACGGGTGCCCGCCGCCTCAAGAGGTTCCTCTCCCGGCCGCAGAAGCTAGCCCCATTCTTTAAAATCTTGAGGAGGGCCCGGACTTCGCATGGCGGAAGAGCATCACCGCCTTCACACACCTCATGAGTACCTCGCCGACCGCCCACCTTGACCGCCCCAAAAGAGGCGAACTCCTCTCCTTGTACTGGGACCTCGGACGAGGCAATCGGTCAAGATCTTGGTGCGGGACGAGGTCGGACGGCACTTCCTATTTACTTCATCACCGAGCACTCAAAGGGCCGAGACAAGGTACGCCTCAAAAGGTAGCACTGCACCGTGAATGCTAAGCGACGGCCCGACCCTACTTTCAAAGCTCACTCCATCCAGTATCGACCGACCGCCTCGAGGCAAGTCTTATCAAAACCCGAGTCATCGGGACGACAGCAGTGGGCCTCTGGAGCTTGGCGAGCACGATATCTCGCACTCCCCTGCACCGCCATAAAAGGGCAAGCTCGGCGATTTCTCGGTAGAAGCCAAGTTTATCGAGCTCGGTCGGACCGCTAAGATTAGCTCCTAACGCCTCCACTCGGTCATCCCCCAAGACGGCGGAACCGGACCCTCATCCACCGATGGTTGTTGGCGGATGTGCGTGGGCGGAGCTCGTGCAAACGGGCAATGGAGGGCATCCTTCTCCTCGGCCCGATATGCGGAAGTCACCCACGCACCGGTTTACCTTCCCACCACCAACAACGAGGTGGAGTATGAGGCCCTAATCTCCGGACTAGCCTCGCTAAGGAGTGGGGCGGGGAGATCCAAATTTTCGGCGATTCCGTGTCGTCGTGAACCGGTGTTAGGCAAATACGAGGCCAAGGAGGACCGAATGAAACAATACCGACAAGGCAAAGAGATGTTGACCTCGCTCGGATACTTCAAGATCCACCGAATCCCCAGAAACAATACCGGCCGACGCCGACAAGCTAGGCTGCGTCATCAACAAGTCCACCGGTGGAGAGATCCGTTCTGAAGCATAGCGGAGTCCCACGTCGGCATCATCACCGAGATAGAGCCGGTGGATGTCTCCCAAGGCCTACCGGAACACGGCGACTACCTTCGGATCGGCTCGAAGCCAAAAGATGATGGCAAAGTCCCTAAGTATCTCATGCATGAGGCGTTTCTCTGAAGTCTTACCTTCAACCCTCCCGAGATGCCTCGGGCGGAAGAAGCCGACTATGTGCTCAACGAATACACCGAGGGTCTTGTGGAAGCCACATCGGGTCGCGAGCACTTTCAAAGAAGACGCCGAGGTCGGGATACCACCGCCCACCGTGAAAGATTCGCCGAGCTCGTCCAAGTGCCCAAAGTGCCGATCCACTCCACGGTCAAAAGTCGCCTCGACGGATTTGAGCGACCGCAGAGTCCGTGGCCTTTCATGCGGTGGGGATCGACATTGTTGGCCCTGCTCGACCGAGCACCGTGTCACTCCGATATTTAGTAGTGGCCATAGACTACTTCACAAAATGGGTCGAGGCCGAGCCACTTTCGAGCATCACGAGCGTATGATTCAAGCCTTTGTGTGGAGAAATATAGTCCGCCGCTTCAAGATACCGCACATCCCGGTCTCGACAACGGCACTCAATTCGTCGACAAAACTTCAGGGGAGTGCGAAGAGCTTCACATCGATCAACGCTCACCGGTCGCACACCCGCAAGCAAATGGTCGACCGAGGTGACGAACCGCACGATCGCACAAGGATTGAAGAAGAGGCCGGATCAAGCTAAGGCGATCGGGCTGAAAATCTCCTCAAGTCCTCTCGGGTCCCACAGACCACACCTCGGACGGCGACGGAGACCCTTTAGCCCGGTCACTGATCGAGGCCATCATACCGGCCGAGATCGGGCGCCAAGCCCTCGCGCTCTCCACTTCAACCGTGCCGGAACGAGGAAGACTGCGGGCCAACCTTGACGCCTCGAGGAGAGAAGCGAGTCGCCTTCATAAACGAAGCTAAGCACAAGAGCCGTCGTCGCCACTACAACAAAAGAGTAAAGGCCTCCACACTCCGGTGGGCGACCTCGTCCCGCGGAATAATGAAGCAAGCCGAGCCGAGCGTCTTAACAAGCTTGATCCGACATGGAAGGACCTACCGCTCACGAGGACCTCGGCAAAGGGGCCTACAAGTCGCCCACTTGTCCGGGCACTTATTCCCCGTACCTGGCACATAACTCATCTAAGGAGGTATTTTACATAGCTTTGATTTTAGATCGGCGACATGTTAGCCTTCCTATTGTTTTGACTGATGTGCGATGCTGTTTACTTGTTTAATGAAACATCTGCTTTTTCTAATGAGTATTTCACTGTTACGTCTTACATTTATGTGAACATCCATTCGGATATACCACATCTAAACCTTCACAAGGGACGCCCACGAAGATGAAAATCCCACTAAGTAGGGTACGACACGGACTACCCATTGTTGGACGCCTACATGCAAAGCATCTGACACCCATTAAGTTGGACGTCTACATGCAAAGCATACTGATTACCCATTAAGTTGGACGCCTACATGCAAGCGACATCCAAACCGATCTCGCCACCTCATACCCCTTTATTTGGGAAGATATGCACTCGGCACAAAGTCTAAAATGCATCAACGACTACAAACAAAGTACCAAGCCATATACAAGACAACCGTGCTTCGAGCTCGCTTATACCCCTTTATTTGGGAAAATACGTTGTATACAAGTATGAATACATTTATGACCAAAACGAAGTCCTAAGCTATGTTTGTACCTCTCAAAGGGAAAACGACACTTCAAACGAGTCTAAATACATTTATACCTACATACAAGGTCCTATACTATACATGGCCTCATTCCGCCTCCGGCTCCGCCAGACCGCCGGCTGCACCAATTCTACAAAATCCCCAGCCGACGATGTATGCTCGAACGAACTCGGTGCCTTCGACCCGCCGACGAGGCCGAATCACCACGGCCCGCTCCCGAAGCGCTCGGGCTGAGCTCGAGGCGCCCGGACGGAAGCATCGACCTGTGATCACCTTCACCCGCCCAGGACACCGCGTGGCGGCGCAGCACAGGCATCCGGGGGGGGACGACCCGAGGTCACACCCCGACCCCTCGACCGGACACCGGCCGTGTGTGCGACCTCGGCCCCGCCCAAGCTCTCCCGCCGACCGAGGACCTCGGTCGTCGCCCGTCCCGCAGGATCCTCGATAATCCGCCCGCCGACCCATCAACCTCAAAGACTACGGCGTGATCGGAGTATCCGCCTCCTCCCGGGTTCTTCTATGATCGGGTCGGCAGAGCCCGCCGTTGCCTCGCCACCGCCGGGCATGCGACGTTTCGGACGATGTCGTACATCTCCATAAACTTCACCACTGAGTCGACGCAGCTTTGAACTCTTGCTGTTGGGCCCTTCCTCATCCTCAAAGACCATGCCCTCCGCCAAGAAGCTCGACTCGTCGTCGGCCGGATATGGTAGTCCCACCACGGTGCGGACCGCCCTCAGACTGCATGCTCCTCGACAACCGAGCGAGCCTCTCCGCGGTCGGCCTGTTGTTTCTCGACCGCATCAAACGTCCGTGGATTGCATCGGCAGATATGTCCGCCTCGACTCGCGCCCGCGACCTTCAACTTCGGCGCCTCGTTCTCGGCAGAGGCGGGCCACCTCCCGATCAGCCTCGGTCAACTTCTTCTTCGATTCGAAGAAGACACCGAGCTCGCATCCATGGCGGCCAAAACTGGGTCACCGGAGCGACTCCTCCAAATTGCACCTCCTCGTCCTTCTCGGCCGTGGCACCCTGACCTCTTTCACCAGCCCGGCAATTCATGGTCGAGTCCCAAGTATCGAGATGCGGAATGCTATAAATAAAAAGACAACACAAGTCTCGAAAGTGATAAACATTCTTTATCAGACACGAAAGAATTTTATTACAAGGGCTCAGGTCCTATCGACCCCGCGGTTCAACCTATTACAATTGGCCCACTAACCTCGGCCTCTCTCCGACTCGCTGCCCCCGCCTCCCTGCCGCTCCTCCTACTGCCCACTCGCCGGTCATGGTCGACTGAACCGCCGAGCTCGGCCTTCTCCCCTCCTCCTCCTCTTGGCCCGGCCCGCACTCGCCAAGCTCCCAAGCTCTAGATCTTCATCCACCCAAGATCGGGACACGGCCTCTACCGTCGTGAGCGACGTCGAGGAGGCTAAGGCCTCCACCACGGGGAAGCTGCCGATCGGCAAGCACCCGGCATACTCCAAGTTGACCGCCTCCGATCAATCTCCCACCATGCTTCACTTTGTCAAAATCGCATCGTGGCCGCCAACCCTCCAGTGGGTAGATATCACCGCGGCCTCATCACGGCGGCGTGTCTGGAGATAAAAGCGAGAAGGACTCCGACTGATAAGTTTCTTTGGGCCTTCAAGATGGGCCCTCGCTCGCCAGCAGAGCACTCGTCCGATCTGCCGCCTCTTCTCCGCCTGCCACCTCCTCCCGAAAGACTCCACCTCGGCGCGGCCTCCCGACAAAGACGGCCCTTCCTCAGGGCGGCCTCAGCCGCCGGCAACCTCCACCTCCTCCTCGCGCCAGCCACGAGGACTCTCACGTGCCAGCCTTTCTCCACTCGTGCTTTAACGCAACAACGTCGGCCATGCGGCGATCTCGCTCGCGATCAAGGGCAGTCCCGCAAATCAAACGATTAGTAGCGCAAAAAAAAAAAAAAAAAAAAAAACATGACTGACAGGCGGCGTAAGATCGCAGGAGATCGGTACCTCGTGCGCACCATGGGCACGAGCCTCCACCTCGAGGCCCGAGCTTGAGATCGGCTGCGGACCCTTCAGCAGATCGCTGAGGTGTTCCACCACCACGGGCTGCGAGGTGGGCCTGCACACCTTCGCCTCTTTTAGAAGGCTCTCGCCGCCGGTGGCGCAGTCGAGACGAGGCCGGCTGCTTCACCTCCTTCGTGTGCTTAAGCTTCACTGCATTACAGAAGAAAATCGCGTTAGTCAAACAGAGGTCGAACCTATAAGAAGGAAAAGAGAGGTGCCTCACCCACTCGGACCCGTCCCGAGCTCGCGACTGTGCACACTCACCGGCATCATTAAGGTTGTCTCGGTGAATTCTATAGAAACTTCACCGAGCGTGTTGAGCTGTTCCTCTACCCAGCCGAGGGGCTTAAGCTTTATATCCGTCACCTTACCCATCCCCCATCCGTAGATCGGATGCCCATCGGCCCTCAAAAAGAAAAACTTTTGCCACCCGACACCTTCGAGGGTTGACTCACCCTAAGCGGCCGCCGAGGCGAAGATAGTACAACCTCTCGAGTACTTGACGCTAAAGAATCGCATCAAGAGCTCAAAGGAGAACTCCTCACCACATGATATGTGGTAACCCCATCTCAACTACCGACCTAATGGAGTTCGGGTAAATTGGCGAGATGGGGATTCGAAATACTCCCGAGGCTCAAAAGATGGGGCTAACGGAACCTAAGGCCGGCCCTAAAGGCGTCTATATACATAGTTATAAATCCTCGGGAGGCTAACGCTTCTATCGACGGGTGCGAACACACCAAAGGCCGGCCGAATGCGACATTCCTTTCCTACTCTTATTACATCGTCAAAATCACAGACGATCCGACGTCCCTCACATTAACCCCATCCCACGCAGATGATATTGTTGAACCCTAGCGCTAATCTTCCTACACATACCCGACAAGGTATAGCAGAATAATCCCTAACCTCGATTTCACTATCGTGAGGGAGGATGGCGGTTCGAATCCGAAACTCCGCTGGAGATGATCGGGCGACCCGAAACAGGGCTAGGGCGCATCGTAAACGTAGGAAGAAGACATACTTACTTTTTAGGCGAGTAAACGGCTACTTCAGCGAAAATCGGGCTCAGAAAATCTCTCACAAATTCTCTCTCAGAATTGTTAAGCGTCGAAGAAGAAGAAAGTGAACAGTCGCCTCTTTTTCGCCTATTTATAAGACAAGGGGCGCCTGCAAATTGCCGTTTCAAATTCAACACGTGCCTACACGTGATTGGATGTGCGTTACACGCGCGCACGCTATTCGAGCGCCCAACTACCGCCTGGCGCGTCTGACGTACGCCAGGATAGGACGGGCCGCCAGTCTGACTTAGCAATCATCATACGGACCCCGGCGTCCTCTAGATGGCGGCGCCTCAGGTCGCACACCGTCCTCCCCACAAATGTCGAGGAAATCCAGATCGGACCTCGTCCAACCAGATCGGACCGCGCCCACCGGACGGACCTCGTCCAATCGATCGGACCGCTGCCCACCGGATCGGACCTCGCCAACCAGATCGGGCCTCGCCAACTAGATCGGACCTCCGCCAACCAGCCGCAGAGTCTCGCGCGCCCGAGACACACCACGGCATCCCGAAAAGGCGGTCGCCGGGTCGAACACCGGAGCCACCACAGAGTAATACCACTACGCACCGCACTCGGCATAACCAACGCAGCGCGTTATCCGTGTCGTGCCGACTTCCATCGTGCCACATCTTTCTCCAAGCGCGGACAATAAACAACCCAACTCGGATCGGCACCGAAGACCCCACATCCAAGAAACAACGCCGCCCAAGCCACACCTCACCTCGGCGGTCACTGCCTTCACTCCACCGCCTCGCCGTGCCTCGGCTATTCGGGGCTATGATGGGATATGGCCCAACCAACGGGCCCACTATCAGCCCAAGCGAGCCGGGCCTAACGCTGGTAGGTGCCCACGCGGTCGAGCCCCAATCATTGCCCAAAACGCTAGCCCCGTAACCGCCACCTCCGCCAATGGAAAAGATGAACCAAGGTCGCGCCACCCTCCACGTGGCGCGCAGAAGCGCGAGAGGTCCTCGCCCGCCAATGGAGGCACGCCCGGAAGAGTCACGCAACGACCAATGGAGAGGTCGGGCGCTTCAGGACGTAGTCAAGTCGTATAAATAGAAGGAAAAGCGATGTTAGAAGGGTTAGCAATTTCATCGAATACAAAGGCTTGTAACCAATACTCTGCATTTAAAAGCTCTAGTAAAAGTATTGAGGAACCATTCTCCGTGGACGTAGATCTCATTAACGATCGAACCACGTAAAAGCCCGGTGTTCTTTATTGCTTTCTATACATCTCGCACATTCACATAGCTAGATTCATCAGATGATGATGTCGACAACTTGAATTTGGAATTTCACACTCTATTTAAATCTCGCTTTTTCTTATATACGCTATATCGATTGTAATATAAGCATGCATTATAGTTGGTGTAGAAAAGTAACTTGAATAAATTAGATTCATGAATTCATCTCATTCATGCGTCTATCTATTCATATATACTTCAAATTGCTACAATCGCAACTTGTGAGATTTAGTATTTTAAAAAATATGCTTAAATAAAGTTTTAGGAAAAATATGTAGCGACTAACTATAAAAATCTTGGTTACTACGTAAGCATGTCATAAATTATTGAAGAAAGTGTGACTCTCACAATTACATGAAGTACTCTTCTTAAAGGAAATGCAAATGAAATAAGTACAAATAATTTTATTTTTCTCACGTAGGTAACCCAGTAGGACAACTGTCACGCTTAAGCGGCGGAAGGCGGCAAGGAGTTCCATTCGCAAGAATTGGAAATCGAAACCCAACCACTTGGTTAAGTGACTATGATGAACCACTATGCCAACCCAATTGTTTGAGTACAAATAATATAGTAACTAACAAATTATCGGTAAACTCGTAGTCGAGGACTATCGATAAAGGTGGGTGTCAGTGTAGGTTTGAAGATGATTGGAAGAGGTATTTAGGATGTGTGGCGAGCCCATATTCTTCCTCTGTCGGTATATCTTGAGGCTTCATGCCTCACTCAATTTCACCTCAAACCCATGCAATAAATTAGCCAACGTTGTTCGAACAACCTTTATTCCAAAATTGTACCCACACATTTCCTCCCGCCGAGCCAAATGGCAAGAAACCGAAAGTACTTCCACTCATATCGATCTCTTTTCCTATAAATCTCTCGAGAATGAACTCTTCCTGGCATCCCACAAGTTGGGGTCCTTTGTATGCTCCACGATTGATCGTAACCGTAGTCCCTTTCGTATGTGGTAGCCTACAATTATAATAATCATTAATATTTTTATGTTAATTAAATCTCATATTTCGGATCGATATATAGAATATGCCGCACTCTACGTTGCAGTCCGAATTGTGTAACGGGAGCTAATAATGTCCCAAGTGGACGAATCGCAGCGTTCCATGATGATAGCATCTATGTATGGCAAGTGAGTGAAGTCACTATCTTCCACCCATCTGCTTCTTCCAATCACCCCGCCGAGCTCGCTTTGGCCTTGTCGATTACGTGGGGTGTTGGAGAAGTTCCAAGATGGCCCATTCTAATACTAAAGCGGATGTATCGGTGCCACCAATAAGCGATTTCAGTAATAACCATGGAACAAAGATTAGAAGAATCCACGAGAAATGAATATTAAATTTAGATAAGAGAATAGCATACCGTTATCAATGCCTTGATAGAATCCGTGGTGATTTTCACTTGAGCGTTAGAATCATCAACCATGCGCAGCAACATGTCCGAAAATCTTCGTGGTCACGTGCAGCCTTGTGACCAAGTGATTGCGAATGACACGCTCATAAAAGCATCCATTTTGCGCGGAGAGCCTTCATTCGCTTCACGTAGCCCCGCAGATCAAGGAAGCCCAACCACGGTATATAGTCACCGATATTCACCGCTCCACTCAGAAGCCACTCATTCACCATCTCCACTAGTTCATTCCCCACACCGATCTCTCGCCTTCACAATCACCAAATATCTCTTTCGAGCGATCCTAGATATCGTTGACAGAGTGTAACGCATCGGTGGTCTCGAGCACCACCGCCTCCCCGACATGGAGCGCAGACGGAGAGGAAGCGCGCCTCCGCTGTGAATCTGGTCGAAGAGTCGACTTTCTTGGCACTCAACAGCTCCGTCATGAGCAGTTTGCGCGTCTCTCGCCAAGAGGGGCCGCCGGGCGAAGGACGCGTCGGATGAATTGTAGGCGATGTGTTTACCACGAGAGTGCGGGCCTTGAGGCGAACACTGCGTCGTGAACCTCAAGACCTGCTCCGCCATCTTTGGTGATGATACGATCACCACTGGGATCTTCCGAACTTTAAAGATTAGTTCGCCATATTTTTGGGAGAGATGGGCGAGGGAGCGATGTGGGAGGAACCAAGGAGGTTGAGGTTGCCAATTATAGGCCATGGTTTGGGACCGTGGGAGTTTCGTGCCACCCTCGACGACGGCCGTACATTTTTGGCGATGAGGGCTATGGCATTGATATACTAAGCCTACTAGTAACCATGTGTAATTCTCCATGGTTAATTTGTGAGTGAGTGACTTTGTTGCACAAAACTAGCTATTTGTTTGTCGAAGATAATCGGATTCAGATCCTTTTATAAGCAAATTTATGCGAACATTCAAAGATTGTAGGCAGTACGTTACGTAGGTAGAGAGAGAGAGATGAGCGCATGCACATGGAATTTCATAATATTAATGTGAAGTAGTAAGAGAGAATTTGGATTGGTTAGGTGAGAATTTTGGCTCGTGGTAAAAGATGGAGATAACTGTTGTTCGCATCACAACAGCCATCGTCCTTGTGGCCTGATTCAGTCCTCTTCGGTGACCGGGCTACCTATGGAAAGACTTATTAATCTATAACATTTTGGATCATGTTTTGCAACGAGTGGTTACTAAGTCGACATAATTTAGGTGAGACGGATGGTGCCACAATGTACGCTTGTAAATATTGAGGACCGATTTTGATCAACTCTGGTGGTCTTGGCTGCCACGACCACTCAAAACGATAGACTTGACGTAACATTTCTAACGGTATTTCAATTGCAAGATTCATGGACAAATTGAAGATTAATTCGATAAATTTCAGCCAATATTTAATTTCATGGTGGCTAGAAATGAGATCTGAGTTCCAATTGTAAAAAATATATAAATCAAGTATTTAATTGCTAATTTTCAAAAATCATATCAAAATATCAAAATGGAGTTTAGTTGGTGATTTAATATGCAATTTTTGCTTTTATTACTCTCCCTTTTGATTAGAAGTGATGGAATCAACCATTTCACTACATAAAAAATGAACCCTTGTTAAGGTTGTGAGAAATCAAATGTCACAATATGTTTTTCACATATATCAAAGTGATGGCCTTTCGGTAAAAAGAAGAATATCTCCACCTCTTTTCGAAAAAAATCATGTAATAAATAAACTTTACAATCCTTGGGTTTATACCAACAACCAGATAAGGAAAAAAAAATATTAACAATGAATTTAAAAATTGAATTAAAACTCTAGACAAAGAAGATATTTCTTTGAGTCTCACCAGATACAATAATTCGATTCAGTAATGACGATTCTAGTTGGCATTTTTTTTTTCATTTATTATTAGCGCATAAAATTCAATGAGGGGCCAAGGAAAACCATAAAGTATCCATCTACTACAATAATTTTAACGTGCAAGTTAGACGTGTGGAATTTTCAAATGAATAAAAAAAAAAATCAACGGTGAAAATGTTGCAATTCATCTGGAGTATATGTTGTTGTGGTTAATTGTCAACTTAGACTCTAATCTTTTTCAGTTTTCTACCTTGTTGTGGTTAATGTCAAATTAGACTCTTAATCTTTTTTCAGTTTTCTACCTTATCTTAATTGGGTAACATGCACAGGCATGCCTACTAGTAAGAGACTGAAATATATGATTATATGAGAAAGAATTCTACCACGAATGAAACTCTTAAATCGAAGCTGTTTAATTTGGACTGGTACGTAACATATTGATATAATATTAATAATGTATCAATAATATATTTTGGCAGGTCAAACCAACAAATTTGACTAATTTATCAATCATACAACTTTTTTAGTTGGATATAAAAAATGAATTGGCGGCTGCAATGGTTTGGCTGGATCAAATTTTATAATCTTGAATAAAATTTCTGATTGTGTTTTTTGAGATACAAAATACATATTAGATAATAAACTGATCATGTTATGAAGATTTTTTTGACCAATATCAAAACTGTTACAAATTAAATCATATCCAAATAAAAGTAGTACAAACTTGACCAAATCCAAATAAACTAATAAATTAAATCATATCCAAATAAAATAGTACAAACTTGACCAAATCCAAATAAACTAATCTACATTTAGATGAGACTTGAACTAAAGAAAATAATCATATATGTTTTTTTTTTTTTTGAATTCATGGAAAACCTATAACCGTTATCTTCATTACTCATTAGGTAAAACCTAGGATAAGCATGCATATTTAAACTATATTTATAGTTGTATCTCATATTTTTTACAATGTTTAATTAGTATATTAATTCACTCATCCTATAGTATTTGTATTTCATTGTGTATGAATAACACATTTTAATTAATAGGGTTAAGGAAACGGTTTTTGATTATCTGTTAATACCAAATCGAACCGAAACGCACCCTATTTGGTTAACTGAACGATGCATGTTGGGTTTGTGGTTCGGTTAGTGGTAAAATATTTTGATTTTTTCGATTTTCTATTAACCGATAACCGAACAGTTAATAACAGAAAAAGCAAAAAGTCTTTTTTTTTTTATAATTATGTTCTCATCATACAAAATTAATAAATAAAAGTCGAGTCTTTAAATTCAATAGAATTACCAAAAGAATAAAAGAACAAAATAATAGGTTTGTGTATAGTGAGTGTGGCTAGAAAATTTGTAATTAGTCGTAGGATATCAAAACTTTAAAATATGTGCGTGATAGATTGAGTAATTAATTAATATATGCAAGTAATCAAATAAATTATTTGAAGCCAACCGTATAAAACTAAAAATAAAGCAACAATTACTTTATCATAATTTAATTTAATAGTAACTATATAAGATTTATACTATTTAATGTAGTGGTGTAATTAAAATAAAAAAGTTATAGGTTCTTTTTCGGTTAATCGAAAACCGAACCGCAATAACCGATACAATTTTTGGTTAACCGAACTTAATAAACGGTTTGGTTTCGATATTGGATTTATGAAAATTTTGGTTCGGTTTAACCAAAAAAATTGGTACGATTAATCGAACCCGAATCATTTCTCATCCCTACATCTTAATTCTGATGTATACATAATTAACATTTTGTCTTATTTTTGTATGTCATGATAATTAATATAAGTGAAGGACAATCTTTATCACATGTCTACCTTTTCTTAACTAATCAATTGACTTTCACAATCAACTTTACCTTGTTTTTTGTTTTTGTTTTTGTTTTTTTGATCCTATGAATAATCCGTTGTTGCTACCTACGGTACGTATTGGATAAACCTCACGTTTCTATACAATGGTCTGCAAACCACATAGGACAAGTAAACTACACTTGAAAAACTAGGTGTGACGGACTCACGCTTTATGTTGTTGTTTCTAGAATAAGGAGTCATAGTGATTTTAAAATCTTTATATAAACAAAGATAATAAAAGCAATTCATGTGACGACAAATGTGGTTTATAAGGTTTATAGGCTTACGAATTTGTGTTGATTTTATTTTGTGCCGAACATGTTAATTCTAATTGAATTTCTTACTCTTTTCTTTGTAACAACTATATTTTTCTTAAAGTATATAAAAGTTTAAGGAAAATGAATCTATATATTTATTTGCATTTATATAAATCTTATGAAAATAATTTAAAATTATATACTCTAATTAGTAACTTACAAGAATAGTGGATTAAATATATTATATTTGAAAATATATATATACATATTAAATCAATATCATCAAATTATATGTTCTTTAATTATTACAAGCTTCATAGATTATAAATCTATATTCTTTACTATATAATAAATTTTCTAAAAGATATAACTCAAGTTAGTGGTGTACTAGTTTGAATATAGCCCGAGTCAAATCAAGCTCGGTCCAATTTATCCGTGATGTATTGTGTTGTCTCAAGGAACCTCTTAGTGACGGACGGAGCCACGGAGGGAGGTGGGAGGTTTATGGGACCCCAGATTTAAACAAGAAAAAATATTAGGTATATATGTACAAATATTTTAAAGAAAAATAAATGCATGGATCACATAACAAAAACGAGTTTTAATGCACAATCCTTAATTTAAAAGGTGTATTTTTTTATTTTTCTTATTCCTTTATCATATTTGTTAGATCTTAGATGTTTTAAATTCCAAATATATATATTTTTTTGCTTTTTAAAAAAAAAAAATATTTTTTTCTCTGGTGGAATTTAGATTTAGAATTCATTATGAATTAATAATTTGGTTTAACAAATCATAACCTTTTATTAATTTGTAATTTATAACATCAAATATTAAGACATGTATTAATTGTTTTTTGAATAATTAATTATTAGTCATATTGAGTAAAACATTTACACCTTTGATATATTTTTCTAGTTTAAGTTATCGGTATATTTTTCATTATTTAATCTTAATTCCTTGTTTGCTTTTATATCACTAAATCTTATGCTATAGAGGTTTTAACTTCATCTGTTGATCTTTTTCACTTTTGTCATAATTAAAAAAATATTATGACTACATTAAAAATATTTTTAACATCTAACTTTATTTTAAAGTTTTCTTACTATTTTCTAACATTGTTAATGTTAATTGGCCCATCATATAATTTTTCCTGGCTCCATAACTAGTTACGTATACGAATCAAATAATTTTGGTTCGTTTCGATATTATAATTAGATTTTTGGTGATTCAAATATAAATACAAATATTTTTTTAATCAAGTAGTTAACAAATATAAATTAAATCATGATATTCGATTCGATATTCATAAATATTCGATTCGAATAAATATTTATAATATATATTATTGTTATTTTTAATACAAATTTATTATTTTATTATTAATATGGTATAGTTGGAGGAAAAATAATATGATTATGTTATTTCTAATACAAATAAAACTAATATCAAATAATAATTATGTCTTGGTGTATAGGGGAATACACCGTTAGACAAATTTAAAACTTTTCTTTTCACAAGACCGATTGCTACCATGGCGAAGAATCGGTCGGATAACCGATTCAATACTAATACATGTATCCGACGCTTAAGATAAATAGAGTCTTGTCTTGAGTGATATCGATTAGCAAATCTATTGATCACGAGATAGTGGTTAGTTTGTTGATAAGCGATGTGCGCATGAACGTGGTGGTTCTTGTATTTGGTAGGTTTGTGTATAGTGAGTGTGGCTTTTCATTTTAGTGGCTAGCAAAATTTGTAATTAGTCGTAGGATATCAAAACTTTAAAATATGTGCGTGATAGATTGAGTAATTAATTAATATATGCAAGTAATCAAATAAATTATTTGAAGCCAACCGTATAAATCAAAAGAAGAAAATAATAGGTTTGTGTATAGTGAGTGTGGCTTTTCATTTTAGTGGCTAGAAAATTTGTAATTAGTCGCATGATATCAAAACTTTAAAATATGTGCGTGATAGATTGAGTAATTAATTAATATATGCAAGTAATCAAATAAATTATTTGAAGCCAACCGTATAAAACTAAAAATAAAGCAACAATTACTTTATCATAATTTAATTTAATAGTAACTATATAAGATTTATACTATTTAATGTAGTGGTGTAATTAAAATAAAAAAGTTATAGGTTCTTTTTCGGTTAATCGAAAAACGAACAGCAATAACCGATACAGTTTTTGATTAACCGAACTTAATAAACGCTTTGGTTTCGATTTTGGAATTTATGAAAATTTTGGTTCGATTTAACCAAAAAAATTGTTACGATTAACGAACCCGAATCGTTTCTCACCCCTACATCTTAATTCTAATGTATACATAATTAACATTTTGTCTTATTTTTGTATGTCATGATAATTAAGATAAGTGAAGGACAATCTTTATCTCATGTCTTAAGTAATCAATTGACTTTCACAATCAACTTTACGTTTGTTTTTTTTTTGTTTTTGTTTTTATTTTTTTTATTTTTTTGTTTTTTTGATCTTATGAAGAACCCGTTCTTCGCTAACTACGGTAAATATTGGATAAATCTCACGCTTCTATACAATAGTCCGCAAACCACATAGGACAAAGAAACCACACTGAAAAACTAGGTGTGATGACTCACGCTTTATGTTGTTGTTTCTAGAATAAGGAGTCATAGTGATTTTAAAATCTTTATATGAAACAAAGATAATAATAGCAATTCATGTGACGATAAATGTGGTTTATAAGGTTTATAGGCTTACGAATTTGTTTTGATTTTATTTTGTGCCGAACATGTTAATTCTAATTGAATTTCTTACTCTTTTCTTTGTAATAACTATATTTTTTTAAAAGTATATAAAAGTTTAAGGAAAATGAATCTATTAATTTATTTGCATTTATATAAATCTTATGAAAATAATTTAAAATTATATACTCAATTTAGTAACTTACAAGAATAGTGGATTAAATATATTATATTTCAAAATATATATATACATATTAAATCAAAATCATCAAATTATATCTTTAATTATTACAAGCTTCATAGATTATAAAACTATATTCTTTACTATATAATAAATTTTCTAAAAAGATATAACTCAAGTTAGTTAGCTCCTGCATTCCACAAGTGGTGTACTAGTTTGAATCTAGCCCGAGACAAATCAAGCTCGGTCCAATTTATCCGTGATGTATTGTGTTGTCTTAAGAACCTCCTACTTAGTGACGGTGGGAGGTGGGAGGTTTATGGGACCCCAGATTTCAAAAAGAAAATATATTAGGTTTATATGTACAAATATTTTTAAGAAAAATAAATGCATGGATCACATAACAAAAACCAGTTTTAATCCACAATTCTTAATTTAAAACGTGTATTTTTGTATTTTTCTTATTCCTTTATCATATTTGTTAGATCTTAGATGTTTTAAATTCCAAATACATTTTTTTTTGCTTTTTTAAAAAAATTATATTTTTTTCTCTGGTGGAATATAGATTTAGAATACATTATGAATTAATAATTTGGTTTAACAAATCATAACCTTTTATTATTTTGTAATTTATCAAATATTAAGACATGTTAATTGTTTTTTGAATAATTAATTATTAGTCATATTGAGTAAAACATTTATACCTTTGGTATACTTTTCTAATTTAAGTTATCGGTATCTTTTTCATTATTTAATCTTAATTCCTTGTTTGCTTTTATATCATTTTTACTTTTTGACATAATTAAAAAAATATTATGACTACATTAAAAATATTTTCAACATCTAACTTTATTTTAAAGTTTTCTTACTATTTTCTAACATTGTTAATGTTAATTGGGCCCATCATTTAATTTTTCCTGGCTCCATAACTAGTTACGTATACGAATCAAATAATTTTGGTTCATTTCGATATTATAATTAGATTTTTGGTGATTCAAATATAAATACAAATATTTTTTTAATCAAGTAGTTAACGAATATAAATTCAAAATCATAATATTCGATTCGATATTCGAAATATTCGATTCGAATAAATATTTATAATATATATTATTGTTATTTTAATACAAATTTATTATTTTATTATGAATATGGTATAGTTGGAGGAAAAATAATATGATTTATTTCTAATACAAATAAAACTAATATCAAATAATAATTATGTCTTGGTGTATGGGAGAATACACCGTTAGACAAATTTAAAACTTTTCTTTTCAAAAGATGATTGCTACCATGGCGAGAATCGGTGGATAATCGATAGTTCAAGATTAATACATGTCTTCTTTGGACGATTAAGATAAATGGAGTCTTGTCTTGAGTGATATCGGTTAGCAAACCTATTAAGCTGTTGAGATATTTGGATAGTTGGACCGATAAGCGATGTGCGTGCGAACGTGGTGGTTCTTGTATTTGGCTTATTAAAACTTGAATCGGCTTAAAACACTTAGTTGAATATGACTTAGTCCGTTTTCGGTTTTATCTTACCGAAGACGATATCAAAGTTATCTCGATATAGTACTTCAAAATGATGTTGTCTTTGTTTGTATGTTGTTGATGACAATTCAATAATATGTAAAGTAAATACGATACTGAAAGTAAAGAACTTAAAGTAAATAACATTTGTTTTTTAACGTGGTTTGAAGATATTAGCTCCTACGACCACAGACTGATTGCTCAGTCAATCCACTAACTGGATTTGATCTTGTTTACAGGTACAAGATATAGACTTAGATAAATAATTAACCCTATTGTATCCCGTCAAACTAAGTATTGCTCCTATACTTGCGAGTGCTAGGAAACATCCATCGCTTACAGTGCGGTCGACCTAAACCTCTTGCTTACAGGTATAAGATAACCAAGCTTTCAGCAACTAAAACTTTGTTGCCTACCTATCCAAACTTCTACTTAAACATGAGTGTTTTTGTAGAGGAATTTCCAACTAAATTCTGAGATGTCACATGCGACATACTCAGTATGTTTAGGTTTAAGATATACAAAGAGTAATATCATAAACTTAAGGAAGTGTATACTGAAACCTTGAGCTGATAAGTTGGGCTCTTAAGGTTTGTTGATAGCACTGTAGACTTTCTTATTTGAAATCGTTGTGTAATAGTACTCGAGCTTAGAGCTTTTGAATGCTTTATACGAATGCGCAACGTTTCAGTTACCTTCAAAGGTTAGATTCTACATGTATTTATAGAGAAGACGATGAATAGTACCGTTGAAAAGAGCACCAATCACATCCTTCTATTTGTCATTTGAAAACTTCTTTTTCAATCCTAAATGCGTTCATCGTCGTGGTCTCTGCATCATCGTACATTGTAGCTCTACGACTTTGAAAATATCTTCTAGTATGTTAGTATCTTTTGCAGATATGCTACGACACATGGCTAGTCAAACACTTAAGGCTAAAATATATCCATGTTTTTTCGGTTGAGTTAACTCCGTGTTTTATTAGTACGTTGACTTCAAGTTGGGCGGTCGAGATTGCTCATCTTTTATCGCAGGTGAGTCCCGTCTTTTATCAGTATGGGAACCTAAGTCAGTATGACGCTTTCAGCTTTGAAGTAGAAATAGTCTGCCAACTTCGATATTTTATCACCAACTTTGATTACTTATCATCAACTTTGATTATTGATCAACAGCTTTAACTTTCAGTCGTCACTTTGACTTGGTAGTCATCTTTGACTTCAAGCAAGGCGAACAAGCTTCGGTATGACGCTTAGTCATATCTTGACTTTGCTTCCAAAGATCGTGAAGTCTTGATGTCATATCTTCGCCTTCAATCTTCGACGCCGTCTTCGCCTGACTTTACTCATGTAGCTCGTTCATCAGCATCACTATACTTCAGTCTTACGATATCAATTGGTCTGACTCCAGTCTTCAGTAAGCAATCCTTTATCTGAGCTTTTATCAATTGCACTAGTACTGATACTCATATCAGTATGGATGACTTCAGTACTGCTCGAACTCCTTCAGTCTTGGATCTTCCCAAATTGGTAGTTCTTCTACTAAAGCCTATAACAAAAACTTATAACTTCAGAACAAGTGAGCAACATTAGTTATAACAGTAGAGCAATTATCAAAGGTTTTGAGATCTAATTAAAACACATAGTTAAAATAGATTTATTCCCACCACTTAGGAATTTTCCCAACATGCTTCATATTTCTAAAATTAAAAAATTAAAATTATATTTTTTTTTTAAAATAAAATAAACTTTAGTTTTAAGATTAAAAGATGTATCATTCTCTTATCTTCTTGCATCTTGTTCTCGTATGGCCTAACTTGTCTCTCACTACGTTGTTGTCACGTCTCACCCCACGCCACCCCTAGTTGCCGCAACCACGCCGCAACCACCTATCGGCATCGTCACTCCACTCCTCTCACCGCGCGCCACTGCGCCGCTGCTTCACCGCATTCACCACCCTAAAGTCACCACGCTCCATGACACTAGGCTACCACTATGTTCAACGTCGTTGTGGGGATTGAACACTTGCCATTTGCAAATGGTTTACGTAAAATGTTATTTTGATGAACTTGATGTCAAACGTATTTTTATATATGCATTTGATCATTATTTTTTATGTCATGCACATGATTTGAGAGTTGAAACAATAAAGTCATCATATATATATATATATATATATATATATATATATATATATATATTATTGAGTTTTTATAGTTCCATATTATTTAAAATATGATTTGAAAAAATTTCTCCTTAAAAATTATAAATAGAATTGTCTAAAAATACACTTGAAAACAAAAAATTGAATCGAATATTCGATTCGATTCGAGAATTTGCAAATACTATATGAATGGAATGCATATCGAAAAAAATATTCGAAAGAGATTCAAACATCGATTCAATTACAGTGATATTCAGTTCGATTTGATTTGTTTATATTCATGTCCGTGAATTGTGATGATACTTTGAGGTAACACTTGTTGAGAGCCTTTTTTCCCCCCTCAAGAAACACTTATTGAGAGCCTAACAGGGCTAAGTTAATGTAAAATTTGGTCCTACACGAACAATGCATTTCTCTAAAAAACAATCTTATAATGTCAAAAGGAGGTAGAATTTGAGGGCAATTTCGGGACTTCCGTCGTGTACTTTGAATCCAAATCAGGTCGATACCCAAACCCGAAAGAGAAATCAACCGACCCGATACAACTGGCTCCCTTTCTTCTCTTTTCTTCTTCTCCAAGCTCACGTTTACTCTTTCACTCCTTTTCTGAATCTACATAATTCCTTGTTTATTTTCCTCTGAAAACCGTCTTAGTTTTTAACAATATCAAATTACGATGTCGAGATTCGAGGAATCGGCTCCTTCGAAGGGAGGATTTTCTTTCGATTTATGCAAGAGAAACGAGATGCTTGTGCAAAAGGGTTTGAAGCCATCCTCGTATCTGAAGACCGGAACTACGATTGTTGGGTTGGTTTTTCAGGTACATTTTGATTATGGAACGTCTTCATATTTCGATTCGGGGTATTTTTGTTGGTTTTAACTTAATTAATATCGTGCTTACCTCTTTTGGCTTATTTCATGATTTGTTTGTTGCCTTTTCCTTTTGATACGTGACTCACTTGGAAGACTGTGATTATGTATGACTTTGGCTCCAGTCGTTCTGTGATTGGAGGGCTTTGTAGTGAAGTGAGCAGAAAATGTGGTAATGTGATGTTTTATTGGAATAAGATGTAATAATGTTTCTGGGAGCTTTTTGGTAGTCTAGATGAGATTTTTTCCATTTTTTTTGCTAGTGTTGTTGAACACTTTTGAATTTTTATTTTTCTGATATTTTGGGTGAATTGAAGTTCGTTCCAAGTAACATTATTCCCAAAATTGTATCAGATTGCTAGAAGAGGAAATTAGCCTTATACATAATCATCACAGCCTTATTGGTTCAGGTAGATTTGAAGTTGTAATGCTTCAGCCGACTTGATTAAGTATGGACTCATGGAGCTGAGTTAGTTAAGTCAAGTATGGTACTTCTAAGATCACGTAGTGGTAATCCGTTTGTTTCCCTTAGACTCCTATTAAAATTTTGACTTGTTTATGAAAATGTGCAAGTCTTACCATATAACATAGCCCATGATATCTGGACTTTCGTTACACTAATCTACACTCTTCTCAGTAACCTCATTTACTTCCATGTATCAAATAGGAGTGTATATGTACTTACTACTTAGCTGGCCCTTGTTTGCAAGTAGGTTATGAAAGTTAAGGAATAAGTTTGTTATTTGCTTGAATATGTTTTCCTTGACAATATTTCTATGCTTTAGGACGGTGTCATTCTTGGAGCTGACACGCGAGCCACTGAAGGCCCCATTGTTGCTGATAAGAATTGCGAGAAGATCCATTATATGGCTCCCAATATTTACTGTTGTGGAGCTGGTACGGCTGCTGATACTGAAGCTGTCACAGGTATAAATTAGTTCACTCTCATTTTTCGTGGTTACTGAAGTATCTGAATCTATATAATGCTTTTAGTATATGACGACTTATTACTTTCCTTTTGCACTAGACATGGTTAGCTCTCAGCTAAAGCTGCACCGATTTCACACTGGCCGTGAATCCAGGGTTGTGACTGCTCTGACTCTTTTGAAGTCTCATCTTTTTAGGTGCCCTGTTATTCCAAGACTAGTTTATAGTGTCATTACTTCTTGTATATAAAGTATGTCATATAGGAAGTACGTTGATTTATTTCTAAATCAGTTATCAAGGACACGTATCAGCTGCCTTGGTGCTTGGTGGAGTGGATGTGACGGGTCCTCACTTGCATACTGTGAGTTACTTTGGCCTAGAAAATGTTGCTTTGTTTTTTCTGTTATTTCGGGGTTCTAACATGTAATGAGTCCATCTCAGATTTATCCACATGGTTCTACGGATACTCTACCATTTGCCACTATGGGTTCTGGATCCCTTGCTGCAATGGCTGTTTTTGAATCGAAATATCGTGAGGGGCTCACTGTAAGTTCTTTAGGTCTTTCATAGAGCATCCAAACAGTTAATATGTGGATTCCTTGAGTTGAGAATGCAAGGGGCTTTTGCAGAGGGATGAAGGAGTAAAATTAGTGGCTGAGGCAATTTGCTCTGGAATATTCAATGATCTGGGAAGTGGAAGCAATGTAGATGTCTGTGTCATAACGAAGGTTTGAGTTAAAATTCATGATAATCTCTTCCTATTTTCTCATAGATGTCATTAGTTGCTTGTGATAAACTGGTTTCATCTCACCTCTTCTGCATTTTCTTTTAGGGGAAGCGAGAGTACTTGAGAAATTATATGGTGCCGAACCCTCGCACGTATGTCAGTGAGAAGGGATACTCTTTTTCCAAAAAGACTGGTGAGTATTAGTTGGTGAATATTAGTTTTAACAACATAGAAATTACTTTACATGTTTCGAGCAAATATCTACAATATGGTTTACTTTACCTAAGTTCATTTCATTAGTTGCTTGCTTCAATTTTGTTTTAATTTCTATTCTCATCTTTTTCCAATATATTTGCAGAGGTATTGCTGACGAAGATCACACCATTGAGGGAGCTGGTGGAAGTGATTGAAGGGGGAGATGCTATGGAAGAATGAGTGTGTGATTGAAATGTACCATGGTTCTTGGAAACATTCTTGGTCTTCTCATTTACTAGTTTCCTTGTTGTCTAGCCCCAATGCCTTCAAATTTCATTTTGGTCAAAATTTTATCCATGTTGCAGTTTGTTGGAGATTATAATTTCTACAGTTTACAGTTATACCTTCTCTCCTTTCTGTCTCAATAAGCATATGATGGATAATATCATGATACCTTACTGGTATGCAAAGTGGTTGTTGCTTTGTTTCCGAATTACGAATCATTAATTAATTGCACTAACCCCCATATGGAATTTGGTGAATTTCGATTGTGTGCAAGATAAACATCCACAGTAGATGTATCAGTAAAATGTAGACAAAAAAATCAGGGTTGTGTATAATTGATAGGTGCTCTTGTGAAGCAGAAGTTATTTATGATTACAATCTTGCAATCATACTATAGTAAGATGTATGTGGTACGTGAATTCATTATTAGTGGCTGCTTGGGGCAAAGCATCCTCCTCTGTCAGTTTGCAATATCTATATCATGTCTGGATGTTTCACGGATGCGGTTTCCGTTTGTTTATGAGCTGAAACTAGCTAAAAGATTCTTTGATACGAGCTTCACAATCGAGCAGGGAAGCTATTATCAGCTCCACATCTTGTGCTGTCTACGATTTTGAACCATTGGCTCCCCGGGTCGCACTTGCTGTTTTTGTCCAAGCATTTGCAGTTATTTGTGACTACATTGTTGTACGAGTCTATGTCCAGGCAAACTTCAGTGCCATCTTTAAGTTTTGAAGATAGATGCGTCTTAGAATCTGAGTGGCTTCCCATTTTGAACTGGCATAACTGCATATTACCCTGAGTTTTGCAGGTTGCCCTAACTTGTCTGCTTGAAGGCAGAAATATGTTCCTCTTATTTTCAAGGTTTTCTGGGGCGTATAGGTCAATGCTTCGGCCTCGGAGCATGGACCTAAAACCAAGGGCTCCACCAACGACAGCCTCTTCACACACAACCCCGTCATCGGATGGAAAATTACTTTGTGTGGATGTGTTTCTGAATAACCCGGCCCTGCATTTTGTCAACACTGATGTTGTGATTGCTGGATTAAGCAGGTATGTGATGTTCTACTGACCCGTGGAACTAAGAATTTTAGAAATTTACAGGAAATTTGATGTTATCTTTAAAGGGATATTGGAGAGCAGATATCTTTTGAAGGATGGTTTTATTTCTTATATCACACCAATTCCAGTTGTAAACTCCATAGGTTTCATCAAATCCAACAACCCCTTCTCTGAGGTAGTAACTACCTGTGAGAACCCAGAGTGCTCATTCCACATCTAGTTAGGCTGCCCAACCCATAAAGCAGTTCAAGTACCTATTATCATTGACATTAGTGCCCCTCATGCGAGTTGTAGCCTTGGTCCAGAAGGAAACCGGCCTTCCTCATCGTCTCACCCACCACTTGTCGACATACTTGGTTCAGGTTGCCATTCTCCCACGCCTGCCCATCTGAAAAGCCATACCAGTGCAGCTCGAACACCAGCTTGTTTGAGAAACTCAGGCTGACCGGCTTCTTGAGAAGAAATGAGAGGTCTCTGTCGTAGTTCAGCCCGGATAGTATGACGAGGACATTAGGGTTTTCTGCGTGCACTGCTTCCGCTTCTTTCTGCATGTACCTGCTACACCATTGTAGCTTGATAACCGTAGAGAAAAGAGCAAGTATAAGTCTTATGAGATGTTGGAGTCGGATAGTTTTAGATTTACCTGTACCTGTACCAATCATCGAGGTTTTGTTGAGAGCCCCGGAGCTCGTTCCGTAAGCTCATGGCGACGACATTTCGGGTGACGTTGAAGATGGTGGCTACCCTGGTTAGGCCCTTGATCCAGAGGTCTGGGTTGAAATACACATCCCCAAAGAAGCCATTCCCATCAAAATTGCTGCAGCACCACCCAGGCTTACTTGTGTGGTTGTCTAATATGACCATCACATTTTTCTTAGCAAGACTAGCCACCACTGCCTGAAATAATGAATATATGCGATATTATTTATTAAAGAAATATTTATCCTCGGCCTTTTGAATTGGCCAGAGAGAAATTAAACCCTCAATTTCTTTTTTTTCTTTTTTTTTGGTAATTTAATACAGAAATTTTAAAGGGTGTGTCACGGTGGACTCGAACCAACCGGCACTGGCTACAGGCGTTAACCACTCTACCACTAAGTCAACACACACACACTTAAACCCTCAATTTCATTCAAAATTCATCATGAAAGGTTGATGATCATATTTAAACGAATAGTCATGTGGCAGACCATTTATGCGGCTAGAAATGATTTTGGACTCACTAGATTGTTTGCCACAAGTAGGGGTGAAGTTTTGACGGCTCAATCTTAAACCGAATGTAATCGAAAAATCGAACCGAATTGACTTTAAAAATTCAAATCGAACAAACCGAATTGCTTAGCCAAACCGAACCAAATCAAATCGAAAATTTTCGGTTCGGTTTGATTTGGTTTGGGTAAACCAAAAGTCGAAGAAAATCTAATAAGCTAATTGCAAATTTATAATTTATAATTTTAAACTAAACTAAACTATAATGATACTAATAACAATATCATAATTGAAAAAAAAAATATCATAATTGAAAATTCAAATCGAACAAACCGAATTGCTTAGCCAAACCGAACCAAATCAAATCGAAAATTTTCGGTTCGATTTGATTTGGTTTGGGTAAAACCGAAAAAGCCGAAGAAAATCTAATAAGCTAATTGCAAATTTATAATTTTAAACTAAACTAAACTATAATGATACTAATAACAATATCATAATTGAAAAAACTTAATCTAACTAGTATTTTCGATTAATGACTTATTTAGCAATATGTAGCTAATTGACGAGGTTTAAAAATCATGCAAGAGTTACAAAAGAAGAAGCTCTTCCCCCGCCCCCAGGAGTCCCTATATCCCACCCCCATGAGAATGTCAGGGGATAAATCATGGTGACTTAATGATTAAGAAGCTAGGAGGACTTCGCCTAGTATCTATGAGCCATCATAAAGAGGGTAAAACTCCCACATTACGGCTGCTAGGATTTGATCATTGGTCCTTGTTTTAAATCTACTAGCTCTTAACCAACTGAGCTAAACCCGTGGGAGCAAAAAATATAATTAGCTTTATTACTATAACGTGGTGATTTACTACCAATTAACTACATTGGTAATTAGTAAAAGGAAATGAGATACGTATGCTAACATAAGGTCTCGGGTCCGAGTCCACCGTGACGCGCTCTTTAAATTTTTATATTAAATTGACAAAAAAAATGTTTTTATATGGATTATGATGGCGATTTTTGTTATGTATAAGAGAAAATATATGCTTCTACCGAATAATTGTGCATTAATTATTATATTATTCCTCAATTGTCAAGATGCATTTCCAAATTTATTTAATTATCGAGAAAGCCTAATTTAAAGTGAAACCGAACTGAACCGAACCGATGTGATTTAAAAACCGAATTAAAACATCAATTTCGATGTGATTTGGTTCGGTTTGCGATTTAGATTTGGGTTTGCTCATCCCTAGACACAAGTTTAAAGCTTGTGTTACATGAATAGTAAATATAGCATACGAATGAAATGGCATTGTAACTTGAGTCTAATCTTTCGTTTTATCTGAAATATTAGAATAGACAACAAAGCAGTGTTGGAAGATTGTAATAAGCCGTAAAATAAAATTTTGTTAACGAAGAATTTAATCCAAATTATTATTAGATCTTTTCCTTTTATTTGTAAACGAGAAAATTTATCGGTTAATAATCAAATGATAGCGTAATATGATCGAATCCGATAAATCGAATCGTGAATGTATGCAATGACAATCGAGGTAACAATTCCTCGATATCCTAATCGTTATGGACGAGTCGCAATCATCGATCCTCGTTCAAACGAAACGAGTGATATGTCGTTATCGTAAATTATCTCAAAATACATAATTTCAAAAAGGGTCTACTTTGAGTATAACAACAACTCCACCAATCCCGCCTCTCTCACCCTCTGCAAACCGGATATCAAATCTGCACCCTACGCCACACAAGACAACAAAGTCTTCTTCTCACTTTAACTATTCCATTCTACTCATTCACATACGAGAACCCACTCTCAAAATTTCACTCTCAACCTCACAACACTCCGAGACAAAGAAATAGAGGAAGAGCAAAGAAGCTATTACAGGTCAACGATTGAAAGAAAAGAAGGAAGCATATACTTTAATCTCACCAAGGTTCCATCTTAGAACCCTACTCCATTTACAAATTCCTCATGTTTAGAATTTATAAGTTGTTCACCGATTCGAACCATACATGAGCACATAAGATATTTAACAAAACTACCAAATCAACATATTCGAATTAGAATTGATGGTACTTCTAGTAGATAATTACACGCATCGCATAATCATTGTAAGTAGAATTTTAGAAGCTACAAAACTTAGTAAATGTTTGAATGTATCGTTAAAACCAACCGAGCCATATACGGTTCGGCCGACAGCAGTCGGAGACGACGACACGGAGGCGGCCACGACGACGGCGTGGACATGCCAGCCAGACACGGCGGCGACGCCGCGCTTCTCCGACAGGCCTCCCCGGAGCCGGCGATGAGGAAACCTGGAATCAAAAACATAGGGTGAGAGGGGGAAGAGAGAGTTAAGTCGTGTGTGTGTGTGCGCGTGGGTATCGGTAAAAAAAAAGAGGGTCGCGGCAGCGACGGTGATGGCAGTAGTGTGTGTCTCGTATGTGCGTGTGCGTGTATGAGTGAGAAGAGAAGAAGGGATGGAAGCTGAAGCCAAGGTCTTGGCGACGACGACGACCGCACGGCTCGCCGACCGGCGCTGGCCGACCGGACATGAAGCGGCGACAATGTGGTGCCTCATGTGTGTGTTTGAGTGTGTGCACATAGACGAGAGAGAGACGTATGTGAATGGGGTGGGGCGGCTATGGTTTTAATTAGGTAGGTTAGTTCATTTTTTTGTTGGGCTTATGAAATGGGCCATAATTATTAATTGTGTTGGGCCTTGAGTTGGACCGAAAATATGTGGATTAGGTTGGGTTTGGTTTAATCCTTTGGCTGAAATTTTATAGTTTGGGCTATGTGATAGTGGGCGAGTTGGGCCGAAATAATAAGTTATAAATGGTGAAAATAATAGAATGGGCCATGGGTAAATAAAAAATATATGGGCTCTTGAATTAATTACTATGGGTTTTTTTTTTTATTAAATGAAAGATGGACTCATGAATTAAATTACAAATGGACTTAGACTTATTTTAAATATTGAGCTAAGTTATATATGGGATAATGGATTTGAATAATTTAATTCTATAATCCATTAAATTAAATTAAGGATTTAATTAATTTCATATTAATTAAATATGAGATTTATTTCTAAAATCAAATTTGGAGATTTATTTCTTAAGTAATTAAATAATAATTTAATTATGGATTATTTAGAGATAATTAATTAAATTCATTAGAGTGAATAAAGTCTAGTTTTAGAAATTGAATAACATAATTAATTAATTATGTTAAGGGTAATTGGAGAATTATTCTTTTAAGTGATTATCTATTTATATGAGAAATATTTCTTGATTGTAAAGTACAAGTATGAGTTTCTCATTAGAAAAAATATGGACGTGTGAGGTGAGAAACGGCGAGGAAATAATAATAATGAATGAATTATTGGAATTCGAAATCGTTGACGCGCGTTAACAAACGAAGAATATTATTTATGAACTTAGGATTCATAAATTATACGAAACGACGTGGAGAATTATCGATCGTGGAGAAGAATGCAACGACAAAAAGGGTCATCCATTGCTACAACGCGACGAATCGAATAAACGAAATATAATTGTTAATTGAGTCTTAACGATAACGAAAATCCTAAAACCAAAGACTTAAAGAATATCAAATAAGTTGAATATTAGCGATGCTTCTCGAAAGAAGTGAATGTCATACTAAATTATATTTTTACGTTGATAAGGTCCAGCGTGGACGTAAACAAAACGACTTTCTTAAACAAAATGTTATCGCATATATTTCAAAGCATGTTTTTATGTTATTTAAAGCTTTATGAAATATTTATGCTTTCGAACTACAATACTACATGCATGATTATTGACTGCCAAATGTTTACGTTTTGTTGTTGCCATATCTGAGGTTGATATTGATATTTGGTTGGTATATCCAACGTGGTACGATGTTGTTACGACAACTAAAAGATGCAGGTTTAGCGATGGCTACCCGGAATTGTGTACACAATTGGTGACCGTGTGTTAAGGTTAGCTACCTCGACCGGTCACGGCGTCTATGGTAGTGGCCACTCCATAGGTCGCATGGTACGATTATGATGTGGTCACGAGAACGAATCGTGAGGATTATTGTCAGATATGGAACAACGTGAAAGAAAATGGTCGGCCGACCTCTTTGGAAAAATGATAAATTATTTTGATATGCATGGGTCTTTACAATAAAACCCCTCATGTACTATTGTGGGCAGTTCAATAATTTATTAAAGAAAATATTTTCGTGAATGAGTCCACCGAGTACTTTTGTACTTAGCCCCGCATCTCGTTTTGATGTGCAGGTTGGAGAGATTGATGATGGATGCGAGGTGGTGCGAGATGTGATTGTTTTGTTGCTAATTTAGAAAGGATTTCTAGAACCTTGAGCATGCATCGTCATATGTATGTTCACATGTTTATTGCTGCCAAACTCTGATGTTTTGTTGGTATCTGTAGATTATGACTGTTTTCATATCATATTGAACTTGAGGTCGTACCTCGTTCCTTGAAATTACGCCCTGATTGGGTTAAGATTTGATCATTGAACATTTTGGTAAATCCTTCTTTGACTTGAGTTTGTATCGAACACAACTTATACCTTTCAGCCTATACAAATATTCGTAGTTGATTGGTTAATTGTATTGGTTATTTATATATTTATCCGCTGCTTTATCATATCAGTAACGATCCATATGATTAGTATTTCTTTAAAAAGTCGGGTCGTTACAAAGATAGAGCTGACTTTTGAGGGTTGCAATAATTATCAAAATCTTTTATTTTAATTAATCTGATGTTTCAAGACGTACAAACGCATCAACTTAATTTTTTTCCATCTCCAATCACCTACCAACATTTAGGTGAAAATTATAGGGGAGAACGATATATTTTCTACAATTAACAAGTTTAAGCACGTGTACACCATATGATGTAAAACGAAGTCATTTTATTTATATTGACGATAAATTATTGATAAAGTCTCTTGTGAGTGTATCTTTAAGTGATAATGTGTGAGGGTCATACCTAGTTAAGATATATTAATATTAATTAAATGTGTTTTCTACACGTCCTAATGTGAAGACATTCTCATAAGAGTACATATCGAAATTGTTTGGGCTATACACAATTGACATATAGAACATTAATATCTATTATGCTCCGATGAAATTTTCGCTAGTGGCGGTCGGTACAATCTAATTGTAAAGCAAATTAAAGTTTGCGTCTCTGTTTGCAACTTTGAAAAGTTGCAATACTAGATTTATAATATGAGCTAAACAATTATAATGGTATAAAGTGCAATTAAATATATATTAATATCTTAAATAATCACATATGATTGTCACTGAAAAAAACATTATAGTAATACATAAAAAGTATTATCGTGGAAAAAACATAATTCCATGTGAAAATATATCAATTGTCACCATTCATTTTGTCAAAATCTATGAACACTCCTCTCTAGTTAAGGTTGTTCCTATAATAAAGTCAATGGATGAAATCAAAAGCAAACCTTATTTTTCCAGTCAACATATATGAATTTATAAATATTTGCTTTGTACCTGGTAAGCCTTGATGAGAGAGAGATCAATGATGGAGGGATTGTTTATCTGGACACCTGCGATGGCTTCGAAGAGTCCGAGGTTCTTTTTTTCCAGTCAACATATATATGAATTTAAACCAAACAAATTGATAAATTAATTAGGAATTATTCCTTTTTTTTCCTTTTCCTTTGTTGATTCTTTTCTCTTTCCCCCGTTGAACCAAACGGCCCCTTGGGCTTGTTTAGAGATTAAGTCATTGTCGCAAGAGTTAATCATTTTTATGCACACTCTAATTATACCTTATCATCTAAAGACAATTCTTTTTCTAAAGATAACAATTTTTGCTCCAACATTCATCTTGGAACAACTAGTAGGTTTCTTGATCCAGATATTAGCATTTATCCATGGACGACCTTTTGTTTTCAAGCGAAATTGGACGTGTGAGTGTAATTAAATTTGACAATGACACCTTCGCCATTAAAGCATGAATAGAACTCTAGTCTAATGTATATATTTTCTTTCACGAATTAAAGAGCCCAGTTTTGAGATAGTCTCGTCATGATTGATGTTGGAAGCATGGCAAGAAACATAAAATCACAAAGTAATTAAAGAAGGAAATGGTCAAAAAATAGTAGATCACAATACTACTATATATCACTTGTGTTGTAAGGAAAATATTGCATATCTTTGAGTAATCATTACTCAATAATTATGTACATATAAACAAAGAAAATATACATACAAAGACAAAAGTAATTAAAATAAGAACAAAAGAAAGAAGCGAACTTCTTTGTTAAAAGTTGGTTTCTTGTTTCTAACTTTTAGCAACTTTTCCAATGATATAAAAGTTGGATTCCAATTTTTTAAATCCAAAAAGTTGAAAAAGTTACAATTGAGGTAACCTAAGGTATACTTAAAATCCTCTTTGCATATCATGTACTATCAATCTGAGCAATAAAACAATAAACATTTAAATGGAACAAGTATACAAAAACATATTTCATAGTTTTAGGTAGGTGAAAACCCACCTCAAGTTGGAAAATAAAAAATATGGTAGCTAGGTGGATTGAACAAAGACATACGATAAGAATAGCCCGAAATTATAGTATGTCTTATATATGGGTTTAGGGTAAGAAAATAAATAAAATTTGTTAGTGTCTGCCGAATTCTTATTTTTAAAGCCCATTGCTTTTATTTGATTAGAAAGCCCATCTCTTAAATTATACAAAGGTCCAAAAATCCAATCTAATATTTTAATTAATTAAAATTCAACTATGAATTTAATTAGTAGTCCATTATTTAATAAAATTACTGTTCCACTAACTATTTAGTTCAAAGCCTACAATTTAATTAATTTAGTAATCTATTTTTTAAAATTAATTCATAGCGTAAGAACTTGAAATAGTTTGATGTCTAATTATATATAATTTGAACACCCAAAACTCTTTTAATGGAAGCCCGATTGTTCGTTTAATAAGAGAACCATACTTCAAATAAACTGAGGCGGTGAGCCCTTTTAATAATCCATGCACATGTCTTAATTAGAGAATTTAGCTGATGAGAAATACTTATCAAGATTACAACTTAAATATTGAGTCCAATTAACACAAGGGGTGGTGGCGCAGTTGGCTAGCGCGTAGGTCTCATAGCTTATTGAGTGATCCTGAGGTCGAGAGTTCGAGCCTCTCTCACCCCATTTTTATTTTGTAATAATTTTCGAAACTTTTTCTTTTTCTAAAATTTTTCGATTCTTTTCTTTTTCTAAAATTTTTCGATTCTTTTCCTTTTCTAAATTTTTCGATTTTAACAACACATCAAAAGTAGCTTCATGCAATAATTATTTGGGACTTCTTTTATCTCTTACTATAGTAATTAGTACAGAATCCGTCAATTTCAGACGGAAATATTTTATGTTTTATTTATAATCATATTAAATAAAATAATTTTATATCGAGACGATACGTCTCGAATTTGATATATTAAATGAATAAATCTTTATATCGAATAATACGCCTAATGTGATATGTATAGGTTATATTTCGTCAATTTAATGAAAAATTACTTTATATTGTAATTTATGCATAGAAAATTAAATATTCTTAGACATGTTAATAATTCTTATTTAGAATGTATATACCCATGCTCGTCTTAAATTCGATTAATTATCTGAAATTATTTAAATTTATAAATATAATTTGTTATAATGATTGTTTACTCGTTTCGATAAAAATAAAAAACGTCGAAAGCAATCATTAATAATAAATAGTATAAATAACAAAGATAAAAAAAAATAGAGAAAATTTTACGATGCGTGTCGATTAATGTTAAAATTCCTTTAGAATTTATATCTTCAGTACATATCCCAAACCCGATTAAAAATATTTTTATTACTCGTTTTCATCTCAACCGTGTAGTTAATGTCCGCTAACTATCCAAATATGTTTAAATTTATACATAAAAGTTGTTACATTAATTGATTATATATTTCAATAATGACTTGAATATTATAGAATAAATATTAATAATAAATAATATAAATATCAAAAGATTAAAAAATAGAGAACATGTCTAGCATATACATACCCGCACTCATCCCAAATTTAATTAATTACCTGAAATTGATTAATTTTATAAATATACAATAATTAGTTATTCGTTTCAATAAGACTTGAACATTACAGAGTAATTATAAATAATAAATATTAGTAATTATTCACATAGATGTGTCGTTTAATGTATTGACTTGTTTAGAATTTATATGCATGTAGCTATCACAAATCGGATTAAAAATTGATTTTACTATATCTTCTCATTTAATTCTCGTATAGTAGTATCCATTAATTACATGCGTTTGTTTAAATTTATAAAATATCTAATTAATAAAATATATATTAATTCTCGTACCCACATAATATAGATAATATAAATTCGACGGGTGGAGTTTAAACTATTGTACCCAAATAATATAAATAGCAAAAGACTTAGAAATAGAGAAAATTATATTATCGTCAAATTTCACATAGTATGTGTTGTTTAATGTATTGACATGTTTAGAATTTATATACATATATAACTGTCACAAATCGGATTAAAATTGATTTTACTATATGTTCTAATCTTATTTTCATATAGTAGTATCCATTAATTACCTAAATTCATTTAAATTTACAAAAGATCTAATTAATAAAATATATATTTATTCCAATAAATGGTTATCCTCTCGATTTAAATTTGAATTTACTATTTATTTTATTTATTTTATTAATTGTGAAGGCTCACCAAAAAAATAATGTGAGCTTCAAAATTCCGCATAGATATATCGATAAATGTTTGTATCCGTCTAGAATGTATATTCTTGTACCAAATAATATAAATAGCAAAAGAATTCAAAATAGAGAAAATTATATTCTCGTCTTATTCTCGCGTAGTAATATCCGCTAATTACCAGAATTCATTTAAGTTTTAAAACATATAGTCAATAAAATATATATTATTCCAATATAATAAAATTGAGAAAATCCCATATAAACATATCGATCAATGACTGGACCAATTTAGAATCTATATACATGTAGATGCCACAAATTTGATTAAAAATTGATTTGACTATATATTTGTTATCGTCCCAAACCCATATAATAATTTATGTTGATATTTGAATTCGTTTAGATTTATAAAATCAATATAATGATTAACATAATCTCTCTCCACGTGGACTATTTATTTCAAATTTATTTTTATTAATTTGTGAAGGTTCTGGAAAATCGATATGAGTTTCAAACTTTATTTTAAAATTGTACAAAAAATTCTTTTATATAGATTTTTAATTTGTGAAGTTCATGAAAAATCGATGTATGATTCAAAATTTATTTAAAATCGTAAGAAATATATCTTTCAATTTATGTCATGAATTAGTAAAGTTTCATGAAAACTTTAAAAATAAAAATCGATGTATGATTCAAAATTTGTTTAAAAATCGTAAGAAGTATATCTTTCAATTTATGTCATGAATTAGTAAAGTTTCATGAAAACTTTAAAAATAATATTAATTAAATTAAATTAAATTTTTAATAAAAAGTAACTATTTATCTAGCCAAATAATTAATTGATGGGCCAAATAAAATTGGTGGAAGTAAAATAATTGTGTATTTGTAGGATAAAGAATTTACTCACAACTATTTATATAGGTTTAAATTAAGATGGAGTTTGATAAGAAATCAATGTGGGATAAGAGATGTAATTACTAAGAATAAAGGAGATTTGAGAAAAATAGAAATGGAGAGATTATATGATGTCATATAAGAGAGAGAATCACTAAATTCTTAATCCTATTATATATTGATTGATTATATACACGCCCATTTCTTTTTCTTTTTCATTTTCTACTAATTTTCGTTTTTTCATACCTCTTCTCTCACCCCATTTCTTTTTCTTTTGATAGTACAACACTCATTTTCTTTTTCGTAATACTTTTCGATTTTAAACAACACATCAAAAGTGGCTTCATGCGAAAAAGGAAATTGGAACTTCTTTTATCTCTTACTATAAAATAATTGATATTTGATAATTTTCGATTTTTCACACCTCCTCTCTCACCCATTTTTTTTTTGATCGTAAACGACTCATCAAAAAATGGCTTCATACAATATCTTTTTTGGACTTCTTTTTATTTCTTACTGTAGTAATAAGTGGCTTGATGCAATAATTTTGGGGACTTCTTTTATCTCTTGCTATGGCAATAATTGGCTTGATGCAATAAATTTTGGGAGTTTTTTATCTCTTGCTATAGTAATTGATATATATATATATATATATATATATATATATATATATATATATATAGAGAGAGAGAGAGAGAGAGAGAGAGAACTGCCTTTTAAATAAGAACTAATAATCAATAATCACCGTTAGATTGAATAAGATCAAACGATTTATGATTATTTAATGATAAAATAGTTAAATCCCTAAATTTTGCTATTTGAATATTTCATATTCAATTCTTCGTTGTCAGATAATTCATGTTGTTGTTGTGCATGTAATCGCAGTTATTGTGCATGCTATCACATTCCACTTAGTTGTTATGTTCATGAAATTATTGTTGTGCATGTAACCGCAGATTATTGTGCATATGAGAAACGATTACGTAAATGAATATATAAAATCCCTTAATTATAGGGTTAAACGGTTATTATTAAAATTTGAAGATAATAAAATATTTATAATTAATTATGATCATTAGATTATAAAAATGGATAGATCACATTATTTTTAGTTAAAAAAGTTAGAGTTCTCATTTGATTCATTCTCCTCTCTCTCTCTTCAAAATTTGAGAATGTGCATGCTATCACATTCTCAAAATCCTCTTTTCTTTTTCTTTTTATTGTAAACAACACATCAAAAGTGCCTTCATTTCGGGACCTCTCTTATCTCTTACCATAATAATTGATTATACATATAATTTTATGTTATTTTCTAAAATATTTTTTGAGCTTACGTAAGGAATCATGGAAGCAGCCGATTTGTCCATGATAATTATGGAATCATGGAAGCATATTGAACAGTCAATATGTTCACAACGAACGTTTCAAATTTCATTAGGGGAAAGAATATGAAAATATCACAATTTTACTCTTAAATTATCAATTATGACACACATTAAAAAACAAGAAAAAAATGATAATAAGACACATAAAAGAAAACGACGTAAGTAACTATTATTAATACTGGTTATCATTTTCTCGATTATCGATCATAATCGAAACCGATTGTTGGTTCCTATAATCGACAATTATGGGATACGATTTGGTGTCGGTTTACGAATAACCTACAAGTATACTCGAATAAACGAATTAATTATAATAATATTAATTTTTATTTATATTGTATTTTTATTTATAAATTTAGAATTCAATTAGGAATTAATTTTCTTTGAATTAGGGGCTCACATTTCATTCCTCCTTCTCTCTCGTCGAGTTCACTTTCTCTTCGCACTTTCTCGCCGACGCTCCTATTTTACTGATTTAGAATAGAGACATTGTAGGGAAAAGAGAGATTGTTATTCATTTTTTGTTATCCCTTCTCATTTCATCAGGTCTAGATATACTACAACTCTATATCTATACAAGGTATGATATCAATTGTAATATTCTATTTCTGGAAGATGTCTATCCTCCTTAATCTGCTCCATTTAATTGATTCATTTCCTTCCTTTAGCTAACACTCCCCCTCAAGTTAAGTAATGGGATTCCCAATGCTTAGCTTGCCCAATACTTCTCGAAATGTTTTAGCATTAACCGCCTTAGTCAAGTTATCTGCAAGTTGATCTTCCGACTTGACATATGGAAGTTCAACGATCTTTGCTTCAATCTTTTCTTTGATGAAATGCTATCAATTTCAACATGCTTGGTCCTATCATGTTGAGCAGATTCTCCGAGATACTAATGGCTACTTTATTGTCGCAAAACAACCGACATGTCTTTGATGTGAAAACACCGAGTCTGCCGTCATGAGTTTCCTTAGCCATAGTATTCCGTAAGGCCATTCTTGATTCCTCGAATTCGCTCGCACTTGATAGTGCGACAACCTTCGCTTTTACTTCTCCATGTAACTAGATTCCCTCCAACAAAGGTGAAATATCCAGTTGTTGATCTCATATCATTTGGACTCCCAGCCCAATCTACATCTGTGAAGCCACAAATGTCTAAGTGTCCATGCTTCTTAAAAGCAATCCATGCTCGATTCCTTCAAGACCGAACAATCCTTATTGCAGCGTTCCAATGATCTTCTTGTGGTGAGTGCATAAATTGACTTACTCTCCCTACAGCATATGCGATATCTGGTCTAGTGTGTGATAGGTAGATAAGTCTTCCTACTAGTCTCTGATATCTCCCCCTGTCAGTAAGTTTAGCTCCTTCAATAACTTGCAGCTTGTGATTTTGTATCATCGGGGTATCTGTAGGTTTACAATCTAACATCCCAGACTCTGCAAGTATATCAAGAATGTACTTCCTTTGGCTAATGAAGATCCCTTTCTTTGACCTCAACACCTCGATTCCTAAGAAGTACTTGAGAAGACCCAAGTCTTTCATCTGGAATTCACTAAACAAATTCTTTCTCAGATTGCTTATCTCCTCTATGTCATCTCCAGTGATGATCATGTCATCCACATAGATAATGAGACAAGTAATCTTCTCCCCATTTTTCTTGAGAAACAAAGTATGATCTGAGTTACTTTGTTTGTACCCATATTTCTTCATCGCCTCAGTGAATCTCCCAAACCAAGCTCTCGGGGACTGTTTCAACCCATATAAGGTTCTCTTGAGCTGACACACTTCTCCATCTTGAATCCTTCCGCAAATCTCGGTGGAGGCACATAAACACGGGTTTTGGAAGTTCTCCATGTAAGAAAGCATTCGTCACATCGAATTGGTGAGAGGCCAATCCTTGTTAGTTGCTATCGAAAAAAGAACTCTCAAAGTGTTGATTTTTGCCACATGTGAGAAAGTCTCAGCATAATCCACTCCATATGTCCGAGTATACCCTTTGCCACTAATCTTGCCTAGTACCTTTCAATCGATCCATCGGTTTACGTTTAATTGTAAACACCCATCTGCACTCAACCGCCTTTATCCCTTCTCGCAACTGCTTGACCCACATGTTATTTCTTCGTAATGCCTCCATTTCGATAATTCATTGCATCCTCCAATGTTCGGACTCCATGGCTTCTTTCACATTTCGGGAATCTCTTCTTCTTTGTAGAGTCTTTGCAAGGCTCGTGCCATCTTAGTCAAATTCCTTGTTACGAAATTGGCCATACCATATTTGCTCTTCGTATTGATTCTTTCTCGGAGAATATCGTTTTGGAGGACTCCTCGTGTCTTTCGGTGGGAGGATATATCGGCGCTGTCACCGCTCTATAGTGTTATCCTCTTCTCCCGACTGCGGTGTTAGTGGAGATCATATCCTCACTAATATTTGATTGAAGTTACCTTGGATATCGAGTCGATTTTCAATGGGAGAGGACTTTGGGGACTCGGTGGAGGGTGTGCTCGGCGATAGTGATTTGCGATGTCTCTTGTTGGTCTCACGCAAGAATCGTTCGATTTGTACACAAGCCAACTTAGGTGGTCTCCATGTCTATTTTCACTCTCCCTCGACCTCTAAGGTGGTTTGTGTAGAAGAACTCGGTTCAAGAAAATTACAGCTCATGGTGGTTACAATCTTCTTAGTTGTTGGATCAAACATCTATACCCCTTTGGTTAATTCCATATCCTACAAAGACACATTTTGTAGCACATGGTGCCAATTTGGTTCTTTCATGTTTGAGAATATGCACATAGACGAGACATCCAAAGACTTTTGGTGATAGACTCGAGGATTCCGGATTTGGGCTTGTTTGGATAACGATCAAGAGGGTTTTCTTGTTTAGAATTTTGTAGGAAGTCGATTGATCGAAAAACAGAGGTTGCTTGACCGAGCCGAGAAAGACAAAGACACAAGATTCAATCATTAGAGATCGGGTTATTTCTAAGATGATCCTATTTTTCCTTTCAGCTACCCCATTTTGTTCAGGTGTATAGGCACAAGAGGTTTGATGAATTAAACCATTATTGGCAAAAAAATCAGACATCGAGTGATTAACAAATTCCCTCCCATTATCAGATCGGAGCGTTTGGATAGTAGTGTGGAACTGGGTTTTGACCATCTTAAAGAACATAACAAACTTATCAAACACTTCAGATTTATGTTTCAAAAAATAAATCCATGTTACTCTAGTACAATCATCAATAAAGATCACAAAATACTTAATGTTATTCACCCCAATAACAGGTGTAGGACCCCACACATCAGCATGCACTAAAGAAAACATAGAATTAACTCTAGTATTGGAAGGTTTGAAAGATTGTCTATGGTTCTTAGCCAAAACACAGGTTTCACAAAAAAAATCTTTTGGAATTGAAATGTTTGGGAATAAAAGTTTAAAATAACCAGAAGAAGGATGTCCTAGTCTTTGGTGCCATAATCGAACTTCATCTTTCGTGGACCTTTGAGTTAGCATTGCACTACCATGCCGAGCTGCCCGTCCATAATAGAGCCCTTGTTCCTCGCCACGCCCAATGATCCTCTTCGTCCGAATATCCCGCAATACACAGGAGTTTGGGAACATTAGCAATGTCTGATTCGGTTCCGAGTCACACGACTCACGACATCAATCTTTGGGATAAGTTAGGAACAAACAAACATTTGACAAACAGAGATTTGGAGATATCTCTATAGTTCCGCCCCGCAACATGAATCAATTCCCCATTTGCCGTTTTGATAAAGGTTTTAGTAATCTTGGTGAAATTACTAAAATCTTTCACCTCCGGAGTCATTGTATCGGTGGCCCCACAATAAAAAATCCAACCATTTTTATGCAAATTAGAATCATTTTTCACATGAAAAACAACGTAAACATCTCGTAATGGTGCAAAACGGTTATATGTATCTAAAATCGAATTTGTGAGATTCTGGGGACCATTCAGTAAATTTTGGTTTTCAAAGAATAAATTGGGGTTAAAGGGTTGGATTTGACCCCAACCCTCATTTTACCTCCACCGCCTCCTCCTGTTCTCTCTCGACACGCGACCAAAGTTCCCGACGCCCACCACCGTTGCCGCCGCCTGACTTCTCCGGTGGATGCGTTCTCTCCTTTCGATCGTCTGCCTCGCTGGCAAAATTTGTAGAGGCTCTCTTCGCTTCTCCTCCCACCATTCGTATCTCGACTCTCAAGAAACACGTTTCACGTGTGCTTCGCTTTCCGCAGTGAGAGCACCAAAGCTTGCTTTTGTCCACCGGTCTGGAGTCGTCATGGCGGCGTTCTTGGTGGCGACGGTCGTGACGGTCTTGCCGCTACCTCCCGATTTCTCCGGGCCTGCGTGCTGCCGATCTCTCCCGATGATGAATATGCTATTTCAGGCGCTGCGTATTCCTCCGGTAGGTGTTGGGATGGTGGCATGATCCGCCTTCAGCCGCCTCCTTTTCACCATACCATAGGCCGCTCGACCGAGGAAGGGATCTTCCTCGAGGATATCTCGTCCGATTCCTTTGTATTTCGATCTAGTCCGCCAAGAATTTGAACAATCGTCGTGTTGGTGTGTTGTCGAATCGCTTCACGCCTTTGTCGCAAGACGAAATTGGTTGTTTTGACACCTATCGACATTAATCCATAACCCATGGATTTTCCGATAGTATGTTTCTAGATCCATATCTCATCGCTACTTGTATTTGCTTTTCTTCCGGTTCGTAGACGAGGTATGGATCGGCCTTGTTCTCATAGGTAATCGCAAGATTATCCCATATCGCTTTTTCGATTGATGGTGTGCGAAGTCGGCGATGATATCGTTTCGATATTGTCGACGATCCACGAGAAGACTACGAGATCCGTTTCTTCCCATTCCCGTATCCCTTATCCCTCGTTTAAGGGTTCGCCTCTCGATGTGAGACCGCCTCCGCTTCCAATCGCTATCTTCATAAGTCTCACCCACAATGGATAATTTTTTCCATTGAGGTTGAATGCCACGTGACATTCTTGCTTGTCTTTAACTTATGAAATTCTTGATTGGTTTATTTTCTTGATCTCGACATTCTTTGGATTTTTGGTGTAGGTTTGGTGAAGGAAGGGTTAAAATTTGTGCCTTTTCGCCGAGATTGGTATAAGGCGATGATGAATTTTTCGAGCCCAAACCCGCCTCGATACCATGTTTTCTTGATTTAGAATAGAGATTGTAGGAAAGAGAGATTGTTATTCATTTTTGTTATCCTTCTCATTTCATCAGTCTAGATATACTACAACTCTATATCTATATGGTATGATATCAATTGTAATATTCTATTTCGGAAGATGTCTATCCTCCTTAACTGCTCCATTTAATTGATTCATTTCTTCCTTTAGCTAACAGCTTCCTACGGCCAGCCACCGCTTAACCACGGCCGCCGTACTGTCTCAAGAAGACACCGATATCGCTGCTGTCTCATGGCAAGACTTTGGTTTGTTCTCATGCCCCATCGCGCCACCACAAAGATCGCCTCGCCTTTCTTCGACTCTCCGTGATGCTCAAGACCTCACACACACCACCCTCACTCTTGTTTTACCATAGTTCCTCCAGTGCTTTGATTTCTTTTTATATGTTTTAGAATTCTTCACTCGACCACCGATTTATGATGTGGCGTAAGGAAGTTGAATTTTGTGTCTAATTTGATGGGTTGAGGAATAGAGGTGAAAATAGTTGTTGTGTGTGTTTTTGCGATTGAGTTCTTGTATGTAACAGATCACTATGGGTTCACTGTGTGTGTGTTGTTCCTGTAATTTCTTTGTTTATATTTATTTGTGTTGTGGGAGAAAAGGGAACTCTGCTAGTGGGCATCAAACGCCTCTTTATCATTGTTTGTATTTTGTTAGTATCACTTAGTTGGAAAGAATTCCATGGCGTGAACTGAAAATTGGACATCTTTCTGTATTTTGCCTTTTTTCGGGATAAAACCAACCTCGATATGGACACAACAAAACATAAATATTTGGCACAATAATATTTCATAAAGCTTTTGTAAATCATGCTTGAGTTATGCATAATCATTTTGTTTCAAGAAAAGCCCACCTCCCAATTGTCCTTCTGAGACGTAGCTACGATCCTCCGTTTTTTGTTTAGCCCACTGGCTTATCAACGCAAGAAATATGATTTAGTATGTCATTTGCTTTTCGAGAAGTCATTAAGATTCGACAACCTCGATATTTTTTTTCGGGTTTTAGGATTTTCGCCTCGATATGACTTAATTTAGATTTTCCATCGATACGACTTAATTAACATTTATTTTTCGTTAATTCGATTGGTCTCGCCATAACGATAGATGACACTGACGTTGATTCTTTCCTCCAACGATGTTTCTCCGTCAGCTTGATAATTTATGAATCTTAAGTTCATAACTAATATTCGCGCTTGTTAACACGCATCAACGTTCGAGTTCTAAATCCTCATTCATTGCTAAAATTTCTTCGGCTCGTCCCCACACGCTCCGATATTCTATTATAGATACCTATATCTATAGTACACTATCAATAAAGGTTTCTTATAAATCAATCATCTTCTATCAATCGTCTATAATTTAGAGTTGATTAAATAATATTTCCTCAAGCATCTATTCGACATAATCAACTCATTACTTAATTAAAACTCCAATTTAATTAAGTAAATCCATAATTAAATATTAATTAAATGGATCAATTTAATAGTCCAATAATATTTGATTAATCAATCAAATTAATTTAATTCATCTTAGATATCCACTAATTAGTATTTATTTCTAATAACATCTTTGTAATAAATTACATAAGTCCATCTCGTTACATAAATACATCACTTAAAAAGAATAATTTCAATTATTCCTTAACATAATTAATTAATTATGTTATTCACTTTCTAAAATTAGATTTTATTAATCTAGATAATCGATATTTAGGTTATTATTTAATTAATTAAGAATAAATCCAAAATTTAATTACTAAAATTAAATCTCATATGTAATTAATATAGAATTTATTAAATCCTTAATTTAATTTTTAGGATCATTGATGAATAGTTCAAGTCCATTACAAATTAAATTCTTAGCCCAACATTTAAAAGCATAAGTCTATCTTCAAATTAATTGAAGCCCATATCAATTAAATTCCAAGGCCCAAGATAAAACTAAGTCCAAATCAATATTTTATAACCCATAACCCATCTCTTTTATCTTTCGCCCATTTAGCAAATTTAAGCCCATATAATTAAAAGTATGCAGTGCCCAACTGTTCGTTGTAATCAAAGCCCAATATTATTTTATTCTCGCCCAATGAAAATAAGGTCCAAACACACAACTAAATTAACTCGCCCATTATATCTTTTATTAAAAGGCCCAACACCTAAAATTTTCGCCCATGTCAAATAAAAATATAGCCCACCGAATTAAACAAAATCAAGCCCAACACTTATTTTAACCTAGCCCTAGTTAATACTACTAGCCACCTCCTCCCTCACATCTCTCTCCCCTGATCGACACACACTCACGCACACTGGATGCCGCTCCATGACCGTCGGCCATGTCGGCTTCGGCGAGGCGCGTCACCGCCACCACCCGCCTTCTCTTCACTCTCCTTCTCTTCTTCTTATCACTCTCGGCCTTCCTCACAAAGACACACACACGATGCGAACACACACGAGCGACACACACCACGCCGCCGACGCCGCCGCCATATTCGGCCGACCACGCCGCCGGCAGCATGCGGTCGCCGCCGCGAACCTCTTATCCTCCCTATCGACGATGCCGCCGCTCGGCCGCACACACCGCTGCCGCGACCACGGCTCATATCCCTCTCTCGGTGCAAAATCGACTCATACACACATAAAATCGCCGTGCTCTACCCCGCCAGATTTGAAGCCGTCGAGTTCTCCGCGAGATCCCGCGAGCACCGCCGTGACTCCTGATCCGCGCGCTCATCTCCCTCTCGATCTCTCCACCATGCTCACACGCATACGATCGATACACACGCACACGCGCACAACATATCTCTCTCTCGATCTCTCACTCGTATAGTGTTTTCAATCGATCGAATCTAAAATATATATATACATGTATATTTTCATATGCTCGCACTAGATAGTTGCAGAAATGAAATTTTGGAGATGGAATCGACGAATACCTTATGATTGTGGATCAATTTTCGTATGTTGTTGGTGTTAAATGTCGGATTTTGTAGGAAAACTCGATTTGTTCTTCAACCTTCCCTGCTCGGCGTAACGAGCTACTAGGAGAATGAATGGTGGGTAGCTCAATGAACTTAAGAGGAATAAAATGGTTCATCGATTCTTAAAGGATAATGATGAAATTTAAAAGAAAAGATTGTGCAAGGAAAAGTGGAATATTTTGAGGAATAAAATGAGTGGTTGACTAGATCATTTATCCGAATAAAAATATCTAACTCGGTTTATAATCGTATTCGTTCTCCGACATTCGATTTAAATTTTCTCGTCAAATAAAATCGAAACGCGTTATTAATAAATTTAATAATTGCCTAAACTCAAATCTCGATTTAACTAAAGAAAGTAATAATTCAAAGTCTTAAATTTTCTGCTATTACATACCATCCCTTAAAATAAATTTCATTCCAAATTTGTTAACCTTGTAAAAGATCCGGGTATTTCTAATTCATAATGATTCTAATTCTCAACTTACTTTTTTGTATATTGTGTCGCCATAGGACTTTTTCATCGGTATTTTCGTTTTTGTTTTTGATAGTCGGTCCAAAATTTCATAGATAATTCTACATAACTCATATTGTCATCGAGACAATATCTGTCGGTGATATTACATGACGGGTCATATATGTACTTTCTAAGTTGGAAACGGAACACATTGTACACGCTCCTAAAGCTCAAGTAATGTCACCGTAAGCTATTGGTACTATCATTTCCAATATTTCATAGGTTCTACAAACGTGGTTCAGCCTTCCTTTAATTCAATTTCACGATTTCTTTTAATGGGAAAATCTTCAAGAAAGCTTTATTTCTACATCAAGATATAATTCGCTGACGCTTGTGCGCATTTACTTCGTTCTGCCTTAAGCTTATTTAATTCTAGCGGATCTGTCTCACAATCATGATCACTCTCTCATGTAGTCGTCCTACTACTCTCTTTCTCCCACTTTATCCCGAAGGGGTGATCGATATTTCTTTCCATAAAGCGCCGCATGATGTCATTCCAATAGTTGCTTGATTAATCGTTGTATTGAATTCACAAGTGGTAACACTTGTTCCAAATTTTCTCATTTGTCCGACAACCCTCAATATATCTCAAGCGCCTGAGGTCCTCTCGATTATCTTCTGCTTTGTGGAACGCGATCGAATGCATTCGAGTTTCCAATTCCTTTTGTAAGTTCGCCGAATTTGATGTAATTTGAATCTCTATCACCATGATAGTCCTTGAACTCTATACAAATGTATGATTTAACGCATAATTGTGCTAATATACCGATCCATATGTTATCGATCAAGAAATGCGTGTGTCAAACGATCGATGATGACCAAATGACGTTTTATTTATTGGTAGCCCGAATAAAATCCATGGCTATATCCTCCCATTTCTCTCTCGTATGCTCAATGATGGTAGGTTCCATATGGTCGCGTGGAGTGTTTTTACTTGTCGACAATTCAAACACGTCTACTTAAGAAACTAAATCTCGCTCATCCCATCCACCAAAGTTTCTCTTTGAGATCTTGATACATTTTGGTGCTTCCGGTGTAGCGGAGAAGTCTCATAGCTCCTTTCAAGATCTTGCTTTTCCTCTTTATCTTCTAGAATACACACTCTCCCATCATACAACAAAATGTTATATGTCGCTTCTTTGAAATTCTTGTGGTTGTTGTCCCGACTGTATTTCTTCTAGCTTTTACTCTTCATCCGAGCTTTAAGATTCGGACTCTTAAGTCCGGGATTGCAATCAACGCTGCAATACGATCTTCTATCATTCGAGAGTGCCCATGACTCGATACTCAACTTTTAAATTCCTTTATAGTTGTCTCTTCACGACCGAGGAGACATCCCAAACTAGTGGAATTTTGACTCACAAAGATCGGCCACAACATTAGCCTTGCTTGAGTGGTAATCGATACCAATTATATCTTTTACCAATTTTTTAGCCATCTATGTTGCTTGTCATCATGTTATAGATAATGCGAAGCATATCTTCTTTGTGAATATCCTAGTCCATTCCGAGATTGTGTATTCCTTCATCGCTTCGGTAATGCGAGCATAGATGTTGTCGCCGCAGCCCTTCAAACTCGAAACTAGTCTCACACTCGCGGTCCTAGTGTACTTGATTCTTTTTCTCATCAATTGGGTCATGGTCGGCTATCGCTGAAAATCCTTCAATAAATATTCGATAGTAGCCAGAAACCCTAGAAACTCCGACTTTCATTCGGTTCTTTGGTGATTCTCATTCTCGAATCGACGATCTTCGTGGGTCCACTTTAATTTTCGACGGACATGATGTGACCTAAGAATGTCACATCATCTAACCGTAACTCACACTTGCTAAACTTCGAAGAGTTGCTTTCGCCTTAATGTTTACAAAGACATTTCTCAAGTGCTCTTTGTGTTCTGTTATTCTTGAGTATATTAGATATCGCCTATGAATACTAGGACAATTTGTTCTAAGTACGGTGAAATACCCTATTCATGATATCCATAGATACTGTTAGCATTTGTAAGTCCAAAGGCCATAATGATGAATTTGAAATGACCATACCTGCATGAAAGCGCTTTAGGTACATCTTCTGTCAAATCCTTAGTTGATGGTATCCCACTTTAAGTCTATCTTCAAAGACTCATGCTCCCTTGTCGATCAAAACAGATCCAATTCGGGCAAGGATACTTATTCTTTAGAGTTATCTTGTTTAACTCTCAATAGTCTATGCACATTCTGCAGTACTATCCTTTTCTTCACAAAAGGACACGTGCTCCCCATGGAGATACACCGGGTCTAATGAAACTTAACTCCAAGGGTTCTTGTAGTGGATCTTTAATTCCTCAAGTTCCTTGGTGTCATCCGGATGGGGCTTTCGACAGGCGTAACCCGGTTTGAGATCGATTATGGACTCCATCCGTCGAGCTGCGTAATCCGTAGTTCATCCGAAAATCATCGAATATTCTCTCACAATCGAAACGCTTTTTTTCCTTCTCTTATTCTCGTCTTCCTCCTCGAGATGCATAAGGTAGATGTGGTCATCCGTCTGCTCAAGAATGTTCTGCTTATAGCGCGATATGATTGAGACTCTTCTTCCCATGCCGATTCCGTGAAAGTTTATAGGTTTCTTTCCGAGATGTTGGAAAGAAATCTTACTTTCATTTCGTGGATAGTATCATTATATTCGTTAACCAATCCATTTCTAGGATTATGTCCACATCCGCCATGTATGACGTGAAGATTATCCTCACGATCGAAGTAAACCTAGTCCAAGTTCTAGTTCAAGATGTGGTTACCGTTTTATTCCTCACCGAGAAGAATTTCTCATGATTTGTTCAGCGTGTTTAGGATCAAATCCTAAGTTCTCAACGCATGCTTCAACAATAAAAGGAGCAGCGCCAAGATCAAACAAGAGGGTAACCGAAGTTTGAGAAGTATTCTCATACCGCCAAGTTTCCTGGTCCTCGCGGCGCCCTACGGAATTTCTTCCGGTTGAGGCGAGGTCCTAGTTTGCGGGTAGTTGTCGTTGTTGATGATGGTGTTGTCGTTGTTGCCGCCGCGTTGCCGCCGTTGTTGTTGTTGGCGGCATCTGTCGTTGTCGCCATTGTTGTGTTGTCTGCGTGGTCGATATGGTGCGATTTGGTCGAAGTACGGACCGGGTTTGTTGTCGAACGTTGAGCTTGATAGCGGATTTATTGGATTCGATTCGACATTGGGATGGCCATTTTCCTCATCGCGTATCCCGACGCCTCGAGTAGTGACCTCTTCCGACACATTTGAAACATTCATCATTGTGAACATGTAGACTACAGACTCCTATGGCATTTAGGGCATACGGGAGTTTCACGAATATTTAATTTCCGCCAGCGCGGTACTATGGACGCTCATTGTCTTATTCGTGCCTAGATGGTACATTACTCACTGTCATGGCCTCGTGTCACCGCCAACATTTGATCTTTGACCTTGTGGGTCCTTCCCACTTTCTTTCCACGATCTCCTTGGTGATTCGGTGGACGTACAACACAATCCTATCCTCGTGGCATCCTCAATGTCCAATGCTCTATTGGGCCTCACGATAGATCGATTTCCATGACGATTAGTGACACTGATCTCATGATAGAGTGATGCAACCTAAAGTTCGTTGATTCCCGACTTGATTCGGGTTCCCAGGAACCAATCACAAGAGCTCGAGCAAAGGTAAATTTTCAGCCTATATGAGGCTGTAAACTCACCTAAATATTAAGCTTTGATTTCAAATATATTAATGAGTTTTATTCTCTTCAAGAGCTCTTCGTTTTCACATTTGATTCTAGTTACGATTCGCCATTTCCAACCGATTGACGAGGATCGATCACTGAGTCTCTTCGTAACTTCTCGCCTCTTCTCGCTGTCAACAACCGAGGCGCATACCGCGATATCTCGCAGATGCACGATCGTAACCTATGACCGTGGTCTTCCTATAGTAAATTGTAGAACTCGTGTCCTTTCATCTACGGTAGCTCTTAGAATGTACTTCATACACTTCCTCCTTGAACTCTTCCTGTGTAAGCTTCTAGTTCCTATTCATATAAGGTCTTTCTTCGCTTCGCCGAAATCAGCCGCACCAATCATTTTCAAAGCAACGCATGACAAGCGCTTTTAAGAGGTGCAATAAAGGAATTTAAGGATTCGTTTAGCGCGTGAATCCATAGTTCCGTATCCACTAGATTCCCATCCCGTTGAAAATTGGCGGATTCTAACTAAGGATTAGCTCTTCAATCCTCTTATATATACCCAATCAAACATCTTCTTATACCATCCATCGATCTTAAATATCTCGCCATGATATGTATTTATAATCATACGCGTAAGTCTAGTACAATCGTCGACATCATGTAATACGACATCAAAGCTAATTGCTCTCGATGAGCTATCATCATATCAAGTCAAATGCCCTACAAGGATTTTCATCGCTCTCGAGATTTACTAAAAGAGGCTGCACGGAGTATGATGCTCCAAAACTAATATCGCATCCTCCACATACCTAATCACGATGCGCATAAATATTTAAATACCACCGAGGTCATCGAATAAGGGTTCAGACGTAATCGACTCATCGCTCTCGATGCATCACCAAATATGCAATCGATATAAACGTAACACTTTCTAGTCTTAAATAACTAGATCCATAATCGCCTGTGGTATAAATAGAGTTCATCGTGTTGGAGTCGAACCGAGAGTATGGGTACTATCAATTTCCTCCATCTCATTGCCGCAGACGTGTCCTCCTCGTGATCTTCTCTCGGTCCTATTCCTCTTGACTCGCCATTGAATGCGGGCTCACGGTTTCTAATTCAAATAATTCTAGCTTCTTCCATAGCAATTAGGTCGGTGGACCTCACCATGATCTCCTTACGGGCATCACTGTAATTGAGAAGCGGCAAGATGGTACAAGCTTTCTCACAACGCATACTGCTAGGCACGTGATTCAGTAAATCTCTACAAAGATCATGGTACATGGGTCCGGTTGGCGGACGGTTAAACTGGGAAACGCGGTAGGTAGAGGTGAGGCTTGGCATGGAATGATCGACAACGATGGTCAGGCAAGCAATGACGGGATGGAAACCTACCGGTGGTAGGACCTAAAAGGAGTTGTCGAGGACAGAAGATCCAAATCGAATATTTTCCCGTCACGGCCTGTAAGAACGCGAGATCCATCGATGCTAAACAAGGCATCTTCGGATGGTGCCACTCAGATTCTCATCACGCTAGGTATATTCCCGCCGTGGAGATACGGTCCACAAGATGTAGCTCCTTATACCATGAATACGTAATTGTGTAGTTGACGGAACGGTAAGTCTACCTCAAGATCGAAGCTCTCTCTGGCCGATAGATGAAATCGCCGATATCTCACGAGCATATCCTCGCCAATCGGATGGCGTCTCGCAACCAATCAAGTACCGTCAAGTAAGATGTACCACGTCCATGTATAACAACCTAGTGACGCACGAGCGAGCTAAGAACTCACCGCTCGCCTCCTCGATACATCTCAGAATATACAACCTCCTGGGAGGCTCTACAGATAAAGGACTTCTAGGGCTAAAAATCGCTCAACCCACAATCTTATATCCTATATTCCTAAGTTCTTATGAAAATATTTTTCATACTTTGGTCTTCGAAAAGAGGTCGATAATCTCTAGGATAGAACAAACATTCAATGTCTAGCCTTGGGTAAAGGCTAAGTGGTTACCATTTCTCATTGGGTTATGAATTATTTATTTCCATTCGAATCATAACATTCGATCATATGCGCTCTCAAATATTCAAAATTCTATCTTTCTTTTATACATACCCCTTAACATTATGCTTTGATTCGTCGTTATCGCCACGATAGAGATAAGACGATAGTGTTCAAAATTTCTTCACAGAGAGATTGAGACTAAATAAAGGCAAACCTCCGCTACAATCGCTCATCATCGTAGAGTTGTTGATTCTCATCCTCAAACCGCTCGGATTGAGATTCTTATAATTTCTATGTTCTCGCTCTTCCTTAGTATTCCGCTCAATCTGGGATACCTTATGTTCTCATACTAAGTTCGGAGCAAAGGGTCATGCGTCTTAAGAGTCTATGTTCTCATAGGAAACATACTCATTTACATTATGCCTCTAAAGATGCTTTGCATATAAGAGTAAACACAACTCATAACATATATTGTGATAAACATGTATTCTCATATCATTCTTTATCAATCTCCCAGAGTTCTCAACTCTTTTCAACCTAACAACCTGTTATTTTGAAAATAACTTTTCAATTTCAATCATTCATTTTTCGTAAATCCTTGGAAACAACAACTCCATTTGAAATTTTGAGACTTTTCTCCTTTCAAACATATTTCAACTTTCAATACCATGCGACTTTTTTTTTTTGTCCATTTCACATTTCATAAACTTCCATCATTTCAAAACAATTTTCAATCGAAATAGTTACCTTCTTCCTCGTAGAGCAGGACGATGATGGAGTGCAGTGCAGTGGTAGTCAAACACAAATAATTTCTATTCTCAACTTTCAATTTAAGATCCAAGGAAAGGCAATCAAATACCAAGAGTTTCAAGACTCAACTTTCAACTTAGGATTCAATGAAAGGGTTTCTAGGGTTCAGAGCGAACAAGTGCTCTGATACCACTTTGTGACGACCCGACTTCCAAAGAAAGTACGGATCACATGGATCGTCACTGGTATGATAAATGCAGCGGATATATATATTTTAAACCAATACGATTAACCAATCAATTGTGAATAAATGCGTAGACTAAAAGGGATACGCTGTATCGGTACAAACTCAAGTCACAGAAAGACTTGCCAAAAAGGTTCTATATTCAAGTCTAACCCAATCAGGGTGCACTTCAGGGAACGAGGTACGACCTCCAGTTCAATACGACATGATAGCAGTCATAATCAATAGATACCAACAAAACATCAGAGTTTGATAGCAAATAAACGTGTGAACATACATATGATGATGCATGCTCAAGGTTCTAGAAATTCCTTCAATTAAAGCAACAAAACCACTACCACTTTGCACCACCTCGCACCCATCATCAATCCTTGCTCAACCTGCACATCAAAAACGAATATGCAGGGCTAAGTACAAAAGTACTCAGTGAACTCGTTGCCGAAAACATTTTCTTCATAAAAGTTATTGAACTGCCCACAATAGCACATGAGGATTTTAGTTGAAAAGGCTCATGCCTATCAAATATTTTACTCCCTCCAAAAGTGTCCGGCCGGACTATTTCATCCACGTTGTTCCATATCTGGTAATTCATTCATCAATCATACGTTCGTTCATTCGCGTACTATGGGTGGCCACCTACACATAGTCGCCGTGACCGATCGAGGTAGCTAACCTTAACACACAACACATCGTGTACACAATCCGAAAGTTAGTCCTCAACTAAGTCGGATCCGATCGTTACTCTTTTTAACGCTGGTGGACCAACTCATTCACATACCACATTGGATATACCAATCAATTCTCGTCCCACATTTGGACAAACCAACCTCGATATGGACACAACAAAACATAAATATTTGGCGTACCAATAACAGCTCATGCAATAATATTTCATAAAGCTTTGTAAATCATGCTTTGAGTTATGCATAATCATTTTGTTTCAAGAAAAGCCCACCTCCCGAATTGTCCTTCGAGTACGTGCTAGCGATCCTCCGTTGTTTTTGTTTACGCCCACGTTGGACCTTATCAACGCAAGAAATATGATTTAGTATGTCATTCGCTTCTTTCGAGAAGATCATTAAGATTCGATAACTCGATATTTTTTTGTCTTTGGGTTTTGGATTTTCGCCATCGATATGACTTAATTAACATTTATTTTTCGTTAATTCGATTGGTCTCGTCATAACGATAGATGACACTTGACGTTGCATTCTTCCTCCAACGATGTTTCTCCGCGTCGTTTAGTATAATTTATGAATCTTAAGTTCATAACTAATATTAATCGCTTGTTAACGCTGTATCAATGTTTTCGAGTTCTAAATCCTCATTCATTGCTAAAATTTCTTCGCGTTTCTCGTCCCACACGCTCAAGATATTCTATTATAGATACCTATATCTATAGTACACTATCAATAAAGGTTTCTTATAAATCAATCATCTTCTATCAATCGTTCTATAATTTAGAGTTGATTAAATAATATTTCCTCAAGCATCTATTTGACATAATCAACTCATTACTTAATTAAAACTCCAATTTAATTAAGTAAATCCATAATTAAATATTAATTAAATGGATCAATTTAATAGTCCAATAATATTTGATTAATCAATCAAATTAATTTAATTCATCTTAGATATTCACTAATTAGTATTTATTTCTAATAACATCTTTGTAATAAATTACATAAGTCCATCTCGTTACATAAATACATCACTTAAAAAGAATAATTCTCAAATTATTCATTAACATAATTAATTAATTATGTTATTCACTTTCTAAAAATTAGATTTTATTCAATCTATTTAATTTAATTAATTCACTCTAGATAATTGATATTTAGGTTATTATTTAATTAATTAAGAATAAATCCCAAAATTTAATTACTAAAATTAAATCTCATATGTAATTAATATAGAATTTATTAAATCCTTAATTTAATTTTATGGATCATTGATGAATAGTTCAAGTCCATTACAAATTAAATTCTTAGCCCAACATTTAAAAAGCATAAGTCTATCTTCAAATTAATTGAAGCCCATATCAATTAAATTCCAAGGCCCAGCATAAAACTAAGTCCAAATCAATATTTTATAACCCATAACCCATCTCTTTTTATCTTTCGGCCCATTTAGCAAATTTAAGCCCATATAATTAAAAGTATGCAAGGCCCAACTGTTTGGCCTGTAATCAAAGCCCAATATTATTTTATTCTCGGCCCAATGAAAATAAGGTCCAAACACACAACTAAATTCAACTGGCCCATTATATCTTTTATTAAAAGGCCCAACACCTAAAATTTTCGGCCCATGTCAAATAAAAATATAGGCCCACTGAATTAAACAAAATCAAGCCCAACACTTATTTTAACCTAGCCCTAGTTAATACTACTAGCCACCTCCTCCTCACATCTCTCTCTCTCCCCCTCGGATCAGACACACACTCACGTACACACTCGGATGCCGCCGCCTCCATGACCGGCCGGCCATGTCGCCGGTCGGCGAGGTGCGTCGTCACCGCCGCGACCACCGCGCCCTTTTCTTCACTCTCCTTTCTCTTCTCTTCTTATCACTCTCGGTCTTCCCTCACAGCACACACACACAGAGACATGCGAACACACACACTCGAGCGGACACACACCCACGCTGCCGACGCCGCTGCCATATTCGGCCGACCACGTCGCCGGTCGGCGAGCTATGCGGTCGCCGCTATGCGGTCGCCGCCGCGAACCTCTTATCCTCTCCTCCCCTATCGACGATGCTGCCGTCTCTGGCCGGCACACACACCGTTGCCGTTGACCACGGCTTTATCTCCCTTCTCTCTCGGTGCAAAATCGACTCATACACACATACATAAAATCGTCGTGCTCTACCCTCGCCCAGATCTGTAGCTTCGCGTCGTAGTTCTCCGGCGAGATCCCGCGAGCACCGTCGTGACTCCAGATCTGGCGTCGTCTCATCTCCCTCTCTGATCTCTCCACTCATGCTCACACGCATACGACCGATACACACGCACACGCGCACAACATATCTCTCTCTCGATCTCTCACTCTCGTATAGTGTTTTCAATCGATCGAAGCTAAAAATATATATATACATGTATATTTTCATATGCTCTGCACTAGGATAGTTGCTTGTGAAATGAAATTTGCGGAGATGGAATCGAGATGAATACCTTGCGATTGTTGGATTGAATTTTCTGTATGTTGTTGGTGTTAAATGCTGTGGATTTTAGGAGGGAAAACTGATTTGTTCTTCAACCTTCACTGTTCGACAGAATGAGCTACTAGGGAGAATGAATGGTGGGTAGCTCAATGAACTTAAGAGGAATAAAAATGGTTCATTGGATTCTTAAAGGGATAATGATGAAATTTAAAAGAAAAGATTGTGTAAGGAAAAAGTGGAATATTTTGAGGAATAAAATGATGTGGTTTGACTAGATCATTTATCCGAATAAAAATATCTAACTCGGTTTATAACTGTATTCGTTCTCCGATATTCGATTTAAATTTTCTCGTTCGAAATAAAATCGAAACGTCGACGATTAATAAATTTAATAATTGCCTAAACTCAAATCTCGATTTAACTAAAGAAAGTAATAATTCAAAGTCTTAAATTTTTCGGGCTATTACACCAAGTAAAAGGCAATTGGGTGGAAAATTTACCGCAAGTCCTATGGTCATATCGTACTACACCTCGGACATCAAACGGAGAAACACCCTACAACTTGGTATATGGAACCGAAGCGGTGATCCTCGCGAGATCGGTATGCCAAGCCCCCGCACCATTCACTCTCCGCTGAAGCCAATGACGACAATCTCGATCTACTCTAGATCTACTCGAAGAAAAGAGACCTCGCCACATCGTAGAAGCTCGATATAAGCAACAAGTAGCTCGGTATTACAACGGCGTGTCATATACCGACATTTTCAAGTAGGCGACCTCGCTTCAAACAATGATATCGAAAAAGCCGCAAAGCTCGGCAAAGTGGAAGCCACATGGGAAGGACCATACGGGTTAAAGAAGTCCTCTGAAAAAGCTCGTATAAGCTCGCCCATATATCCAGGACAGCAAATACCAAAGACGGGCACATCATTCATCCGAAGAAATATTTTGCATAAGTGTCATAAGTTGAGTCTGTTCGGTCATGTTATCGAGTCTGTTCAATTGCGTATGTGAGTCTTGTTTTATTATTACGTCGGTCTCATCAATAAAATCTTTTTCTTGCATGTTTTGTTTGTCACTTATGCATACTATATCTTCTCCATTTTACTATACCCTCTTGGAGGACGAACTATACCCTCTTGGAATCTAACTATACCCCTCGACGGAGACGACTACCTTCGCTTAATACGAGGGCGAACTAAACGCGTGAGGACCACCCTAGCGATAAAACTTGCGAATAAGGAACCAATACCTCCGCTTATTTCGGGAAGAGGGACCACCCGAGCGATAAAACTTGCCAAAAAGAACCTATAGCTCGCTCATTTCGGGAAGAGGGACCACCCCGAGCAATACTTCTTGCAAAACAGAACCCTTACCTTACGAGGACGAAATACCTTCGCTTATTTTGAGGTACGAGACCTAAATACCTTCGCTTATTTCGAGGATGAATACCTTCGTACGAGGACGAACTACCTTCGAAGACGAACTACCTTCAAGGACGAATTACCTTCGTACGAGGATGAATACCTTCGTTTATTTCGAGGATGAATACATTCGTACGAGGACGAACTACCTTCGAGGATGAATTACCTTCGTACGAGGACGAATACCTTCGTTTATTTCGAGGATGAATACCTTCGTACGAGGATGAACTACCTTCGTACGAAGACGAACTACATTCGAAGACTATCTATTTCCGAACAAGGACAAAATCAAACACGAAGCAAATAAAGTTATTCTTATTCAGAAGTATACAAAAAAGTACATTACAAAGAGCGCCCAGGAGATCGGGAAAAATTGAGCCAGTCCCTAGAAAAATCGGGATTCAACAGCTCATCTATACTAACCCTGCCTCTTCCTCGTCCTCGGTCTACACTAGAACATCGGACAGTTCGACCTCTGCGACCTCGACTGCCTAATGAAGTGCGACCTCAGTCGCCCGATGATACACGACGACGACGGCTAACTGGGCCACGCCTATCTTGCAAATAGAAATCAAGAGAGGACGTAGCGGCAGACACCGGAAGAGTCGCAGCAGACGTTGAAGCCGCGAGAGAAGCGGTCAAGCCCATCAAGTCCCTCGTTGATCAAGCACCCGCTTGGAAGGGTGGCGAACCTCTAAAATTGTATAAAGAGCCCTCTCTTTAGCTCGGCATCTCGCTCTTGATATTGCCAAGAGTTAAAGCCGTAGTCATCCTTGTACTTGAATAACTGCCACGAGCTCATCAACTTTAGCTTCAGCTCTGAGATGGTCAAACCCCACTTCGGCGCAAGCACACCTCCTCAGATGAGCATGCTCCTCGGTGACCGCCTGGCCTTCTTCAACATCCTCGTGTTGGATTTGTATCTTGAAAGCGCTTTGGTTGAGCTTGTATACAATGTTTCCTGTTACCACTATTACAATCTCCTATCCGAATGAATACTTGATTGCATATATCGTGTCCCCTTATCTCATATATAAGTTAGATCATACAAATTGTGTAGAAGATCACGTAAGTCCGTATGATTGGTCAAGCTTAATGAGATATAAAAGTTTCACACCGAGACAACTTGAGGACGAGTTGTCGGTATGATAGCAAAGATAGATAGAGAAGTGACTTGACTTAGTTGCTTGTCTATGCCGGACGCGTCTCGACGTATGAAGGATCACGGTGAGATGTGTTCTTCTATCTCGACCGTAGTGAAGAACCAAGATCTCGGTGACTTACGATGATCTAAACCTCGATAAGGTATTAGGTGAGTATGAGTTCGACCATCACTTTGACTTGTTATGGGTGAGGTTATATGTTCTAACCCAAGATTCTCCGCATCTTGGGTGGTGGCGATCTTGTATGTCACGCTAGTTATCTCAGTCGAGTCACCGTATCCGTTTAGGATGATGACGCCCCTTAAGGAGCTCAAAGGTTTATTGTACTAAACCCTGCAGTTGAGTTAGCTCAAGTACAATAATAAGGTTGAGTGATACTACTTAGGAATTAAAGATATTAATTATTTTAAGCAAATGAATGCTATAAATAATTAATGGACGTTCGATATCTTAAATACGGGATTCGTAATGTCTAAGTGCAAGCCCGACTCAACTTGTAATAAAGGGTAAGTCAAGATTTATTCTCTAGTGGCATGAATGAATGTTTATAAATTAATTTATGTTAAATTGAACATAAGATAATTTATTTATTTGAGGCCCATCTTTATTCCTTGCATTTGATCCCCTGGCTGGCCCATCCAGCCCGTTGGCTCAAGAAAATCGGCGCCCATAGGTCTCTAAGGATAGATTTTATTCTCTTTTTAATCGGCGCCCATAGGTCTCTAAGGATAGATTTTATTCTCTTTATCCTATAAGGATATTATTATATTTATGGGATATGCATAAATCCTTTCCTTGTGGGATTATGGTAATGCATTATAAATATAAGGTAAGAGATAAAGTCAGGTTAATGCTCATTAATCCTACATCATTCTCGAAAATCACAAGCATAGTGTGAGGAATTTTCGAGAGCCTCGAGAGCATTGGGTGATTTTCCAAGCATTCTCCATAGATCGTCCTCACTCGACGTTGGAGATTGGGCAACCGGGATCTGATCCGTAAGATCAAAGCACGAGTCTCGATCCGTTCATCCCGCTCATCCACCTCGATGGATCCAAAGGTAAACACAAGAAAACCCTACGTGTTGCAATTAATTATATAGACGCATGCTAGGTATATAATCAATGTATGGTGAATTAAATATCCAAGATAGATCCTCGGGTGAGGGCTTAACATATGTTTTCCTACACCTCGAGCTTCTCCTCCAACTCCAGAAGGCGAGCCTGAAGCTCGTCACATCTCTCCTGAGAAGCCCTGAGCTTGACCGAGGCCTCCTCCCGTACATGATTTATTTTGCCATGCATATGGAGGGCCTCACCCTCCTTCAACTCTAGAGCCCGCGTTAAGGCCTCGATTTGGTCCAACCAAGGGGAAGCATCATGCATATCAGGGGAAGACTGAATACAAAAGACAAAGATATTGTTCGAATAAGCAACGGATTTTATTACGCCATTGAGGCAAAAGCAAGGACTTACATATACATTCAAAAAAAAAATAACAAGAAGGGATCAATCGACCCGCCCACGCCTCGATGCGAACCCCTCGGCCCACCCTAGCCGCCTCGGCCTCGACGATGCGCCCGCCGGCCTCGATGATCTCAGGCTCCTCCGGATCTCCAGCGACCGTGGACTCGACCTCCTTCTGAACTTCGGCAGCCTCGATAGACTCCAATGTCTCCGGCTCCTTAGTCAGTTCAGCCATTATAGCTTCAGAGAGGGGGTCTCGGTCCACCGAAAGGTGCACGGATCGACCAAAGGTCGGCCAGTGGAAGACGAGGCCGAGCTCAAGGACAAAAGCTCTTCAACCCGCTAGCAAGGATACCTACATAGGACCGGACCAAAGCATCTGTCTCCACCACCTCGTACTCCATACTTATATTTATCTAAGTCGGGTAATCATCATGACATCGCCCGAGCATCAAACACCACCCTCTTATTGAGCACCCCGCCATCTTGCTAGCCACCCGAAAACTACCGGACAAAAATAGCCTCTCGATGTAGGCACGAAGAAGCTCTCCCTGCGAGGCCGCGGCCTCGACCTCCCTAAGCAGCGCCGCCAATTCAAATGCCCACCACCCGGTCTTCACCACCTCGACTGAAGCCAGTTCAGCCTTCAATGAAGCGATCTCGGCCGACGCCTCCGCCCGTGCCGCCTCAATCCCCGCCCTCACCGTCCTCACCACGGCCAAGGCCGTAGCCTCCCTCTGCGCCGCATCCCGAGCTTTAGCCTCGGCTTCGGCTACGTCACCAACGAGAAGAGTCTTCTCCTCCTCCAGCTCTTGGGCATATCGAGCCAATTGCTCGAAGTGAGCCATGGCGTCGTTCAAATGTCCCACAACTAATTCGGACGCCGTCATCAGCTGGACCTTAACGACCTCGGTCCCCTGTATAAACGTTGGCAACGTCAAGCAAAGCCTAAATACAGTTCGGAAAGCGTGAGTAAGATGTTTTACCTGGGGAAAACGCGGACGCGGGGTCTGGGTGTCGAGGATCGTACAATCATCGTCGTCGGCGGAAGGATCATGGTGCTTCTCCTTCCCAGAACGGGAGATACGTGGAGGCGATCTCTTCGCCTCTTCGGTATGCAGAGGCCGAGGCGACCCCATCGCCTCTTCAGAATGCGTCGGCCGAGGAGACGTCGTCACATCTTCAGTCCTCTCTGAAGAGACCTCGGACCGTGTTTTCGCCGCCTTTTTAGACGACTCGATGTCAGACTTCGATCCTTTTCTCTTCCTTGAAGGGACAAAATCCACTGCAAAGGAAAACACACTTCGATCAATACAGAAAAGATGTAAACAATTAAACGACTAAAGCGAAGTGCAGGGCCTCACCCCTCGCCGACTCCACCGCGGCAGCAGGGTCATAGGGGCTCAGCCCCGCAGCAGCTAGCTCGGCCTCAGAGAAGACTTCGTCAACTAAGCCAACCCCGTCCAGATACGCCTCCACATCGCCAAAGCAATCCCCGACGGACACATCGGCCAACTTCTCGAGTTTCCAGGCGAACTCAAAAGACCCACGAAACCGACAGAAGAAGTACTTCTTCTGCCAGTTCGATATCTTCGACTTCGTCTTCATTTTAAATTTACGCCGGGGTGATAAATAATACCACCCCGCACTAAATTTAAGACGAAAAAATCTAAGGATTAGCCCTAGAGTCAAAGGGAAGTTATGCCGATACGCATATATCCCAAGACCGACAAGTGCCAAAAGGAGTTCAAGCGTTGGGCAAGGGATGGCAAACAATTGTTGCAACTCAACAAAAATGTAAGGATAAGGGAGACGAAGACCGCACTTGAGGTCGCCCTCGTGATACTGTTACAAACCGTCGGAGGAGAGCTAGCCCATCCTCCCGCCGGGGCTATTAACTCAAAGGATCTAGGAACAAAAAATTAGAGGCAATCTCTAGTATGGCGGGAGTTTTTAAAGGGAAGGAATCGACGAAACCTTACCACAATCATACATATACGGGAAACCTAATCTACATATGAAAGGTCGGACTGAATCGAGAGAAAAGACTTCTAAATCCACCGGAGAACCCAGTGGAGACACTGACACAATACGGCGCTCAGGGCCGTGGGATTCATCGGAGGAAGAAGAAGAAGAGGAAGCCATAACTTACTGGTTTAAAAATCGAGGAAGATGGCGTTGGACCTCGAGAAGACGACAATGGCGACAGTTGAGCTATTCAGCGACAAAAGTTTCAAGATTTGAATTTAGAAATGTGCAAAAGTGATAGTAAAAGGCGATCATGGAAGTTATCCCCAATATGCACTTTATCGGGAATCCAACCGCCGCTACATTAAATGCGCATTAAATGCTAATAAAGCATCTCACGTCGCATCGACATAACACCTCGTCGGTGAAGCCAATCAAGAGTTTCGGCATAACACCTCGTCAGTGAAGCTAATCGAAGAGCTCGGCATAACACTCGTCGGTGAAGCGGTCGAAGAGTTCGAATAACGCCTGTCAGCGGTTACCGAAAAACGGGTAAAATGCCCGTCTGAAGCCGTTGCCGAAGACCTCGAAAACGCCGTCAAGAGAAGCTAACTCGAAGACCTCGGCAAACGCCTCAAGAGAAGCAACCAAGACCTCGGCAAACGCCTCATCGGTGAAGCCAACCAAAGACCTCGCACAACGCCTCATCAAAGCGGCCGGCGACATACGAAGTCAAGATGAAGGATAACTACTAGATCGATCGCGCCCACTTCATCATGACGCATCCCTGTGAATTACAAACCCCAAACCCATTACGACCTCGCTTCGTCTTTTGGGGAGATATGATAGATACGGCCCAACTCGAGCCCAAGCATCGGTGCCCAATATAAATAAGCTCGACATGAAGCTCGCCCAAACGAGTCCGGCCAAGAAGGCTCTTAAACCGGTGGGAACGCAGAAGATTCGATCATATCTAAGAGAATCCTAATTAGAGAAGAGATATGATTCAAATCCTATCTTAGAATAAGATCTCTGATTCTAGATCTAGGTTATGATAATTGTGTATAAATAGAGGCTAGATTAAATGGAAAAGGATCGGTTATACTCTTTGTAATCGCCTCATATTATCAATATCAAATACTCTCTCTCTCCGTGATCGTAGATCTTATTCATAGATCAAACCACGTAAATCCTGAGTGTTCTTACGATTTAATTCCTTACGAAATTAGTGATCGATCACTCAAAGCAACTTGTGTTTTTCATCTACATTGGTGACAAGGATGGGAGCAAAGGAACAAAACATAGTTCTTAAGGAAAAGATAAAGATTTGTCATGGGATAACCAAATTTATCATAACTTATAAGAAAAGGAAGTCAACAAAAGGAGTTTTAATCTCTTGATAAAACCTAAACAATTTTGTGTAATTATTATAACTAAATTTATTATAACTCACGAGAAATCAAAAATTTATTAATCATATAATCATGATAAAACCTAAACAACTTTAAGATCTATGGATAATAAAAAGAAAGTTACAAATGAAAACAAATGCATAGATATGCCCTCACGCAGGATCGAACTACGGACCTTCAGTTTACAAGACTGACGCTCTACCACTGAGCTATAAGGGCTAGCGATATTTTGAAAACACCAAATTGAGTATCTATCACTGAGTTATAAGGGCTAGTTATATACAGAACATATATATTTATTGATGTATAGGAAAGTAGTATTATACACAACACAACACTGTAAGCGAGCGATGGAAAACTAAAACAGACACTGACACAAGTTTATTTCGTCCAACACACTCACTATAAACAACAGTTAGAGTCGGTCGCATCATTAGTCGTTGCAACAGCGGTACATCACATACTTATCCATGGTCCGCCCGCACTCGGAGCACACGACGTGATCGGGCACGTAGCCGGCGTGGCCGGGCAGGACGAGGCGGTTGCAGTGGTGCTCCGGGTGCGTCCGTCTTATCTCCTCGTCCAACACCGCCACGAACTTATCCGGGTGGTCCACCTTGTACGCCCAGCCCGCGTACCCCTCCATCACCGGCAGCACCACGTCGCCCTTCCCCTTGGTGATCTCGTGGTTCCCCCGGCTGAAGATCGCCCAGCCTTCCTCGCTGCTGTCGAAGGTGAGGATGTCCATGATCTGCTGCATGATGTGGTCTGTCTCCACGGTCATCCCCACCTGCTTCTTCGAGTTCCACATGCTCCAAAGCCGTACCCAGAAGTACCACACGTAGTCGTAGTACTCCGTCGGGTGGAACACGTGGCTCAGCTTCTCCCGGTTGATTACCTCGTGGCACCGCCGCACCCGCTCCCGAGGGTTCCGCTTCCCCACATACAACATCTCCAGCGGCACATGCAGCGACGTCGCCGCCGCCCGAGTCGCCAGGGTAAACTTCCGGATCCACTCGATGTCTTCGCCGCCGTACAGGCACACAACCCTATTGCCCCTCATCTGTTGCCATAACATGATCAAATTGTTTAGTACGTAAATTTAGTAGAATTTAGGGATGAGGAATTTTTTGAAAATCGAAAAGTTAAATTCGATTCGCTTAGTTTAGTTAATTTGGTTAATTCGTTTTTTTCAAAAGAAATTTCAATTCTCAGTTTTCTGTATGTTTGATTTTTTTTTTTCAATCAAATCGAAACAAAATAATCGAATTTATATATTTATAGTTTCTATATATTATTTATTTCAAATTAAATTTGATAATTTTCTAAATATTATTATCTTTGTTGTGTTTATCGATCGTTCAATTTGGACTTGTTGCATCTCATTATTTTATTAATTATATGCTATAGTTATTAGTAGATTTTGAAAACGACATTTTTTTTACTAAAAGAATAAAAGATAACAAGAAATTTAAAAAAAAAAACGAATTAATTGAATTAGATACGGTACGTTGGATTTTTCTGTTTCAAAAATTCAGAATTTAATTTGATTATTTTTAGGTCAAAATGGAAAGGAAGAACAATGTTAGTAGGAATTTAGTTACCCATTCTTGAATGCGTGGATCGATGGAGTAAGCCAAGAGCTCCATGTTCCACGTCTTATCCCTCAGAGAGCCCATTCCTGGTCCTTTGTGAAGGGGAAGGCTTCGGTGCCCCAAATCCACATCATGGGCAGAGCATCGGCTTTGGAGGGCTTTCCATGGGGATCGAGGACGATAAGCATAGGCATGTGCACGAACTTGAGCTCCTCGCGGATGTACCTCACCGCCACCGGCTCGATCAGCGACGGGTGATCCACGGAGTACCACGGCATGCTGTTGTTGCGCAGGTCGTAGAACACCGTGTTCTCCACTCCCGTCATGGGCGTCGTCGGGTCCACAATCGGGAGCCAAAGAACCTCGTACTCGTGCCTCCTCGCCTGCTGGTTGTAGATCATGTGGAGCACGTTCAGCTCTTCGTGGGGATGTCGAGGTCCGAGATCAGCAGCAGCACGTACTTGTTCCTCAACACCTCCAGTCGTTCCTGTCATTTTATTTTGGAGATGATTTTATTACATAAATGGTTGTACTAACAAAATCACATACAAAATGCACTCACGTTGATCCTCTTGGAGCCATCGTAGAGTGGCCTTTGATCGTCTCTGGCGCGGATCATTGCCCTTAAAATTTTCATATTTTCGATGTGGGTTGTTTCGATCAGCCTCTTGAACGCAATGTATGCATCTTCAGCCTTCTTTCTCTCTGTCAAGTTTCAGTACATTAGCAATTTTTTAGGATTACTTAATTGGAGAAATTTCGAAATACACTAAAAGCTTAAGTATTTACTCACCTACTAAGCCCTTGCAAATTGCTAGCTGGTCTCGGAGATGGTCCAGTATGACTGAGAGCTTATGAGCCAGGCTCAATATCTCCACGATTCAGCAGTTGAAGTAATGTACCTACAACAAAAATTAATTTAAATAACATGTTTCTTTGAAGAATAATTAAGAGGGAATCGGGCGGAATAGATAGATTAAATAATAAATACTCGTGGCCGCTTCCAATAAGGTTGAGGAGCGTGGATGCGCAAGCAAGCAGGCTCCTTATGATCCAGTACACAGCGGTCGGGATATGAGCGGTGGCAGCCACGACCTCTGGCGCATCATGGCTGATGTAAACGGATGGGAGCTCCTTGAACTCGATGAGGCAGTGGACGACGTTCATCACGCCGTTTAATAGGTCGAGAACTGCTTGAACTTCTTCTCCAACTTCCGCGTGCTCCATCACGCTGGGAAGATCCTTGAGGGTCGCGATGTGCTTAGCGAGCATGTTCTTGGTGTGGTTCTGCTCGACAAGCCAGAACTCACCGTAGTTTATGGCGAAGGCCGCAAGGTGATCACCACCTTGGCGTCCCATGGGTAGTTGGACAGTGATTTGAGGAGGTCCATGGTGACCGAGTGCGCCTCCCACCAGCAGAGCATTTGCAAGTGATCTGTTCCACATGCAATGTGAGTTGTACATTCACAATTGAATGATATAGAAACAAGAATCTAGGAAAATGTACCTCACAAGAGATTTTGCTGATGGAAACGCCAACAGTCTAACAATCTCCGACTCGTTGTCGTGATTGTAGAGGACTTTGGCATCTTGGTGGGTGAACTCTGTATCGCCTTGCTGCTGCTATCCAATGTGTCCAAATGTGGTTGAACTTGATTCACCTTTATCCGTTGAAAATCATGAGTTATTAAAAAGTGTAAATCCAAGAGTAGTTGAATTGTAGTACACAAATTTAATAGTACAAGAGAGGTATGATCAGTTGAGGAAGGTTTAGCAAGGCGCAGGATATCCTCAACGATGAGAGAAGTGGCTTGACGTTGAGGTCTTCGATATCCGGGCGTGAGTGGCAAGGATCTGCTTGGTGAGGGCAACATCGTCGGAGGAGAAGAAGCGCGGTCGCGTTCTCCTCTCAGCAGACGCCCCGCCGCCCAGAGATGGCGGGGAAGGGATGGCCGCCCAGCCTTGAATCGGCGTGGTCCGGTTCATGACTCGGCCTTAAACTGTGGTATTCTCTGAAGTCGCACGCCTGTAATCGGAGATTTAGTCTTGCCGTTGCTCGATGCGAGGCCTCTGGTTGAAGGCACCACGTCCCGGCTTGCCATTGCAGGATGCAGGATGAAAGGGTGTTGAGAGGGAGATGTGTTGCGTGTGCATCTTCTTCTCAACTTCCCTACGCCTTATATAGATAGATATATGGCTTCCATTCGACAAAATAAAGATGAGAGATGAAATGGAATAAAGTTGAACTGAATCATGTTCTTTACTTATTACCAAGTCTAAAGTGAGGAGGGAGGTTTGGAATTCGTTTCTAGTTTGCCACAAATCCTTTTTTTTAATTAAATAAAAAAAAAATTAAAGGTCGCATCATGGTGGACTCAAACCCAAGATCTTTAGCTTCAGGTATTAACCAATCTACCACTAAGCCAACATAGGTACACACAAATCCTTTTCTTTACGGTGAAAAGATTACCATTTTGCTTCTCGTTCTTGGCTCCCTGTTGAATATGCCCAAAATATGAATTTACATGGAAGTAATAACTCAACTATGTAAATTGCACTACACATATTTGTCGGATCAATCTACTTGATTTCGAGCCAAGTCTATCGGGTTTGGGCCAATCGTACTAAAAAAAAATCGAGTTATAAAATTTCTGACCCTAACTCTCATCGGTCAATTCAGGTCGTCTAGTCGGTTTCTAACCGTATTGCCAACTTCATATTCTTAATGAAATTTACGAACAATATTTGGAATTAATTTGCTTATGACTCATCATAACTTGCATATTATATTGATACATATGTAGCAACAACCTACACATGAAATTGACTATAAATCTGTCCATTTCCACCGCAAATAATAAATAAACGTTAAAGATATATAATTGTAAATAAGCTATATTCATATATAAAAATAAGTTTTAAACTGCTTATAATTTTTTCTGCTATTCAAAACTACGAGAATCATGTGAAACTTTAAGCTTTTCCAATGTACGGATGAAGACAAACCATAGTAAAGCAATTATAAGAAGAATATCAACCAAAGAAGAAAGGAGTTTGTCTGTACGAAGTCAGATCACCTTGCTTTTATATTTTCATTACTAATGAGACAACAAATCTTTAGTATAACCTCCATTCAAGTTATGCTTAAGAGTGTTCCATTTATATGAGCATGGTCTACTGTATACTACAGCAAAAAGGTTAGGGTGTTCATGATTCGCTAAGGTTGGTTTAGATCATTTTCCTTTTCTGGTCGGAATAGAAATTATGTTTTTTTATACTTTAAACCTTGCCAAAACCAAGTAATTAATATTACAAATTGTTGGTTGTAAGGAAATAGGAGAAGGATCAAATAGAAATCATTCGAAACTGGAAATACAAATTAATAGATGATGTGCTAACATTGAATTTTTCAAATAAGGTATGCTTTCTCTATAGTTATCTTTTATAACGTATAAAATAATGATTTCATTATTATATTTTTTACGTATAAAATAAGGCTTTTGAATTATGATTGATTTACAATTTACAGAATGATGAGAGTTTTGCCAAATTCAAATCCAAGGAAATATGTATGGGATATTAGATGGAGGATGAATCAATTTAAATTTATGTGTACAGAATGTGAATTTGGTTAGCCTTCTTTTATGAGTGGGCATTAAAGATTAGGCAAGTCATGAAAGGGAGCCAATTTTCTTGCAGACATCACTTTGTTTTCCAATTCTTCACCACACTCTGTAGCAAATGTATATATATATAGTTTGCTAAAGCCGGTTGTTTACATAAATCGGCTTGTTCTATGATTAGGAATTGTTAATCTAGACAAGTCCATATCCAAAATTTTGGAAAAATTCTGGTGCGGCTGTCTGAACGGAATTTAAATTTCGGCTGCAATTAATTTCAATTATTATTTAATAGATAATTAGTGATTAATTAGAATTAATTATCCCCAATTCAGATTTAATAAATCCTCTAATATTTTAATTAGAATTTATTAATATTCAATTAAAGTTTGACAATTAGTTTAGTTAAAGATTATTAAATTAAATTAAATTATTTAAAATAAAGTAAAAAAGGAAGAGGCCGGCCGCGGAAGGGACCATCTCCTAAATTTTTCCTTCCCCAGTCAATTTTCCATCCTTCTTTAGGTTCCTCTCACTGCTTTTCTTTTTAATTCCAAGTATTTCTTTAACAAATTAAATATCTTTATTTTTAATTAAAAGATCAAGTTTACTTCAACATTTCCTCCCTTAAGCTTGATTTGTCATTTCAAGCAAAATATCTAAACTTGACAAAGTATCCAACTTGAGTGGTTTGATGATGATGTTGACAACTTGAATTTGGAATTTCACACACTCTATTTAAATCTCGTTTTTTCTTATATACGCTATCTGATTGTAATATAAGCATGCATTATAGTTGGTGTAGAAAAGTAACTTGCAATAAATTAGATTCATGAATTCATCTCATTCATGCGTCTATCTATTCATATATACTTCAAATTGCTACAATCGCAACTTGTGAGATTTAGTATTTTAAAAAAATATGCTTAAATAAAGTTTTAGGAAAAATATGTAGCGACTAACTATAAAAAAATCTTGGTTACTACGTAAGCATGTCATAAATTATTGAAGAAAGTGTGAATCCTCACAATTACATGGAGTACTCTTAAAGGAAATGCAAAATGAAATAAGTACAAATAATTTTATTTTTCTCACGTAAGGTAACCCACAGCCGGACAACTGTCAGCGCACTAAGCGGCAGGAAGCTGGCCAAGGAGTTCCATTCGCAAGAATTGGAAATCGAAACCCCAACCACTTGGTTAAGTGACGAAGTGATGAACCACTATGCCAACCCACTTGTTTGAGTACAAATAATATAGTAACTAACAAATTACTGGTAAACTCGTAGTCGAGGAGTATCAGTAAAGGTGGGTGTCAAGTGTAGGTTTGAAGATGATTGGAAGAGGGTATTTAGGATGTGTGGCGAGCCCATATTCTTCCTCTGTCGGTATATCTTGAGGCTTCATGCCCTCACTCAATTTCACCTCAAACCCATGCAATAAATTAGCCAACGTTGTTCGAACAACCTTTATTCCAAAATTGTACCCCACACATTTCCTCCTGCCTGAGCCAAATGGCAAGAAACTGAAAGTACTTCCACTCATATCGATCTCTTTTCCTATAAATCTCTCAGGAATGAACTCTTCCGGTGCATCCCACAAGTTGGGGTCCCTTTGTATGCTCCACGCATTGATCAGAACCGTAGTCCCTTTTGGTATGTGGTAGCCTACAATTATAATAATCATTAATATTTTTATGTTAAATCTCATATTTCAGATACGATATATAGAATATGTCGTACCCTCTACGTTGCAGTCCTGAATTGTGTAACGGGGTGCTAATAATGTCCCAAGTGGACGTAACCGCAGCGTTTCCATGATGATAGCATCTATGTATGGCAAGTGAGTGAAGTCACTATCTTCCACCCATCTGTTTCTTCCAATCACCCTGTCGAGCTCTGCTTTGGCCTTGTCGATTACGTGGGGGCGTTGGAGAAGTTCCAGCATGGCCCATTCTAATACTAAAGCAGATGTATCGGTGCCACCAATAAGCAGATTCTGTAATAACCATGGAACAAAGATTAGAATAAGAATCCACGAGAAATGAATATTAAATTTAGATAAGAGAATAGTATACCGTTATCAATGCCTTGATAGAATCCGTGGTGATTTTCACTTGAGCGTTAGAATCATCAACCATGCGCAGCAACATGTCCAGAAAATCTTCGTGGTCGCGTGCAGCCCTTGTGACCAAGTGATTGCGAATGACGCGCTCATAAAAAGCATCCATTTTGCAGCGGAGAGCCTTCATTCGCTTCACGTAGCCCTGCAGATCAAGGAAGCCCAGCCACGGTATGTAGTCACCGATATTCACCGCTCCACTCAGCAGAAGCCACTCATTCACCATCTCCACTAGTTCATTCCCCACAGCCGATCTCTCGTCTTCACAATCACCGAAATATCTCTCTTTCAGAACGATCCTAGATATCGTTGACAGAGTGTAACGCATCAGGTGGTCTCTGAGCACCACCGCCTCCCCCGACATGGAGCGCAGCCGGGAGAGGAAGCGGCGCCTCTCCTCGCTGTGAATCTGGTCGAAGGAGTCGACTTTCTTGGCACTCAACAGCTCCGTCATGAACAGTTTGCGCGTCTCTCGCCAGTAGGGGCCCGCCGGGGCGAAGGAGACGTCGGATGAATTGTAGCTGATGTGTTTACCAGCAGAGAGTGCGGGCCTTGAGGCGAACACTGCGTCGTGAACCCTCAAGACCTGCTCCGCCATCTTTGGTGACGATACGATCACCACTGGGGATTTTCCGAACTTTAGCAGCATTATTTCGCCATATTTTTGGGAGAGATGGGCGAGGGAGCGATGTGGGAGGGAACCAAGGAGGTTGAGGTTGCCAATTATAGGCCATGGTTTGGGACCTGGTGGGAGTTTCTGTGCCAGCCCTCGACGACGGCCGTACATTTTGGCGATGAGGGCTATGGCAGCTGCATATACTAAGCCTACTAGTAACCATGTGTAATTCTCCATGCTTAATTTGTGAGTGAGTGACTTTGTTGCACAAAACTAGCTATTTGTTTGTCGAAGATAATCGGATTCAGATCCTTTTATAAGCAAATTTGTGCGAACATTCAAAGATCGTAGGCACGTAAGTAGGTAGAGAGAGAGAGATGAGCGCATGCACATGGAATATCATAATATTAGTAAAGGAATGTGAAGTAGTAAGAGAAAATTTGGATTGGTTAGGTGATAATTTTGGCTCGTAGTCAAAGCTTTTTTTTACTTGGATTGGTAATATTATACAATTAATTCGTGGAGATTAATTATTAAATGTACATAATTATAACTCATTATGGGAAATTGTATGTTAAATCACAAACTATACTCTATTTTGCAATTTTACTATTAACTTTTGGAAGTTGGCGACTAAATACTATTTATGCGACCACGAACTTTGGGGAGTGGGTTTTGCTGTCATCTGGCTTCTTGTTTTCACCAAGTCCTTAAGGGGAAATATATATCAAGTTTAATGATCGAATTGAAGGCTAAAAGCAACTCATGAAGGGAATTTAGACATGCAAGTTGAGTTCGACCTATAATCGCTTATTCTTGCCAAAATATAATGTTATTCGTACAATTAATTTATGGTCTTTAATATTTTTAAAAATATGACTTTTTGATGTATAGTTCGTCAATTTTGGTTGAGTCACGACGGAGAATTTCACTAGAAAAAATGGAGATAATTGTTGTTCTCATCACAACAACCATCGTCCTTGCCGAAGACCGGGTGGTGCACATGTAGGCACGTACGTAGGTAGAGAGAGAGAGAGAGAGAGATGAGCGCATGCACATGGAATTTCATAATATTAGTAAAGGAATGTGAAGTAGTTAGAGAGAATTTGGATTGGTTAGGTGAGAATTTTGGCTCGTGGTAAAAGATGGAGATAACTGTTGTTCGCATCACAATAGCCATCGTCCTTGTGGCGTGATTCAGTCCTCTTCGGTGACCGGGTGGTGATAGGAGACCTACCTATGGAAAGACTTATTAATCTATAACATTTTGGATCATGTTTTGCAACGAGTGGTTACTAAGTCGACATAATTTAGGTGAGACGGATGGTGCCACAATGTACGCTTGTAAATATTGAGTACCGATTATGATCAACTCTGGTGGTCTTGGCTGCCATGACCACTCAAAACGAAATACTTGACTAGGGGTGAGCAAAATGTCCAATAACCGAATAACCGAACCGAACCAAACCGAAATATTTAATTTGGTTCGGGTAAATCTGTTATTTCGGACAATTCGGTTATAACCGAAATATATTTCGTAGTATGATTTTCGGTCGGGTATGAGTTTTTTTACCCGAATATCCGATACCCGAAATTTATATTTATATACAATATATTAATATTATAAATAAAATATACTTAGGTTGCCCTAAAAAAACCCTACCTAAATGATTCTACATTCTACAGTCACGTCGCCCACAACCATTCCACAATACATTCTCTCAACTCTCAACTCTCAATTCTCACCACGCCGTCAACGCCACGCCGCGCCGTCGCCGACTCGCCATTGAACACTGCTCGTCCACGCTGCCACGCCACGCTGTCACACCACGCCGTCGCCGCTACAAACAAGAACAGAGCCTTCAAGGTTGAGGTGCAACATAAACATATACAAATATACAATAGTTGCTACTCTGTGTTTCCAGTCGAAAAGGTTAAACTCCCAAATACGTTCAATGCTTCTTTTTTATTTTTCTTTTTTTAATTCTTGCCGTTGTGTACAATGCCTTCAAGGATGAGGTGCACTTCTCAATCATTGGCTATATAAATGTATAATGGTAGTTAATTTATTCGTAAAGCATATAACTATATAAGTGTTAGGATGATCTAAAATGGTTATCTTACTAGAGTCTACAGAAATTATTATAAGTTAATTGCAAAATTAGATGATTTAGTTATAAGTCATTGAGTATCCTATTGAATATTATAGTAATTAATTTATAAAAGATATTTGAATATTTGTGGAGTATTAAAATAATTTTTGTACGTTTTTGTTTAGAATTCAGAATCAGGACAAAAATTTGGTTTTATCCAAAATATCCGAAATAATTTTCGGTAATTTTAATTTGGTAATCGAAATTATTTCGGTTTGGTTCGGATATCATTTCTAAAATTTTAGTTATTTTAATTTGGATATTTTTTTTTACCATACCCGACCAAATACCCGAATACTCACCCCAAGTCACTTGACGTAAGATTTCTAACGGTATTTCAATTGCAAGATTCATGGACAAATTGAAGATTAATTCGATAAATTTCAGCCAATATTTAATTTCATGGTGGCTAGAAATGAGATATGAGTTCCAATTGTAAAAAATATATAAATCAAGTATTTAATTGCTAATTTTCAAAAATCATATCAAAATATCAAAATGGAGTGTAGTTGGTGATTTAATATGCAATTTTTGCTTTTATAACTCTCCCTTTTGATTAGAAGTGATGGAATCAACCATTTCGCTCCATAAAAAATATCCCTTGTTAAGGTTGTGAGAAATCAAATGTCACAATATGTTTTTCACATATATCAAAGTGATGGCCTTTGGGTCAAAAGAAGAATATCTCCACCTCTTTTCGAAAAAAATTCATGTAATAAATTAACTTTACGGGTTTATACCAACAACCAGATAAGGAAAAAAATATTAACAACGAATTTAAAATTTGAATTAAAATTCTAGACAAAGAAGATATTTCTTTTGAGTCTCACCAGATACAATAATTCGATTCAGTAATGACGATTCTAGTTGACATTTTTTTTTTCATTTATTATTAGCGCATAAAATTCAATGAGGGGCCAAGGAAAACCATAAAGTATCCATCTACTACAATAATTTTAACGTGCAAGTTAGACGTGTGGAATTTTCAAATGAATAAAAAAAAAATCAACGGTGAAAATGTTGCAGTTCATCTGGAGTATATGTTGTTGTGGTTAATTGTCAACTTAGACTCTAATCTTTTTCAGTTTTCTACCTTGTTGTGGTTAATGTCAAATTAGACTCTTAATCTTTTTTCAGTTTTCTACCTTATCTTAATTGGGTAACATGCACAGGCATGCCTACTAGTAAGAGACTGGTACGTAACATATTGATATAATATTAATAATGTATCAATAATATATTTTGGCAGGTCAAACCAACAAATTTGACTAATTTATCAATCATACAACTTTTTTAGTTGGATATAAAAAATGAATTGGCGGCTGCAATGGTTTGGCTGGGTCAAATTTTATAATCTTGAATAAAATTTCTGATTGTGTTTTTTGAGATACAAAATACATATTAGATAATAAACTGATCATGTTATGAAGATTTTTTTGACCAATATCAAAACTGTTACAAATTAAATCATATCCAAATAAAAGTAGTACAAACTTGACCAAATCCAAATAAACTAATAAATTAAATCATATCCAAATAAAATAGTACAAACTTGACCAAATCCAAATAAACTAATCTACATTTAGATGAGACTTGAACTAAAGAAAATAATCATATATGTTTTTTTTTTTTTTGAATTCATGGAAAACCTATAACCGTTATCTTCATTACTCATTGGGTAAAACTAGGATAAGCATGCATATTTAAACTATATTTATAGCTGTATCTCATATTTTTACAATGTTTAATTAGTATATTAATTCACTCATCCTATAGTATTTGTACTTCATTGTGTATGAATAACACATTTTAATTAATAGGGTTAAGGAAACGATTTTTGATTATCTGTTAATATCAAATCGAACCGAAACGCACCCTATTTGGTTAACCGAACGATGCATATTGGGTTTGCGGTTCGGTTAGTGGTAAAATATTTTGATTTTTCGATTTTCGATTAACCGATAACAAATGATTAATAAATGAAAAAGCAAAAGTCTATTTTTTTATAATTATGTTCTCATCATACAAAATTAATAAATAAAAGTCAAGTCTTTAAATTCAATAGAATTACCAAAAGAACAAAATAATATGTTTGTGTATAGTGAGTGTGGCTAGAAAATTTGTAATTAGTCGAAGGATATCAAAACTTTAAAATATGTGCGTGATAGATTGAGTAATAAATTAATATATGCAAGTAATCAAATAAATTATTTGAAGCCAACCGTATAAAACTAAAAATAAAGCAACAATTACTTTATCATAATTTAATTTAATAGTAACTATATAAGATTTATACTATTTAATGTAGTGGTGTAATTAAAATAAAAAAGTTATAGGTTTTTTTCGGTTAATCAAAAACCGAACCGCAATAACCGATACAATTTTTGGTTAACCGAACTTAATAAACGGTTTGGTTTCGATTTTGGAATTTATGAAAATTTTGGTTCGGTTTAACCAAAAAAATTGGTACGATTAATCGAACCCAAATCGTTTCTCATCCCTACATCTTAATTCTGATGTATACATAATTAACATTTTGTCTTATTTTTGTATGTCATGATAATTAATATAAGTGAAGGACAATCTTTATCACATGTCTACCTTTTCTTAACTAATCAATTGACTTTCACAATCAACTTTACGTTGTTTTTTGTTTTTGTTTTTGTTTTTGTTTTAATTTTTTTGATCTTATGAATAATCCGTTGCTGCTACCTACGGTACGTATTGGGTAAACCTCACGTTTCTATACAATAGTCTGCAAACCATATAGGACAAGTAAACTACACTTGAAAAACTAGGTGTGACGAACTCACGCTTTATGTTGTTGTTTCTAGAATAAGGAGTCATAGAGATTTTAAAATCTTTATATAAACAAAGATAATAATAGCAATTCATGTGATGACAAATGTGGTTATAAGGTTTATAGGCTTACGAATTTGTGTTGATTTTATTTTGTGCCGAACATGTTAATTCTAATTGAATTTCTTACTCTTTTCTTTGTAACAACTATATTTTTCTAAAAGTATATAAAAGTTTAAGGAAAATGAATCTATATATTTATTTGCATTTATATAAATCTTAGGAAAATAATTTAAAATTATATACTCAAATTAGTAACTTACAAGAATAGTGGATTAAATATATTATATTTGAAAATATATATATACATATTAAATCAATATCATCAAATTATATGTTCTTTAATTATTACAAGCTTCATAGATTATAAAACTATATTCTTTACTATATAATAAATTTTCTAAAAAGATATAACTCAAGTTAGTGGTGTACTAGTTTGAATACAGCCCGAGACAAATCAAGCTCGGTCCAATTTATCCGTGATGAATTGTGTTGTCTCAAGGAACCTCCTACTTAGTGACGGACGGAGCCACGGAGGGAGGTGGGAGGTTTATGGGACCCCAGATTTAAACAAGAAAAAATATTAGGTATATATGTACAAATATTTTACAGAAAAATAAATGCATGGATCACATAACAAGAACGAGTTTTAATGCACAATCCTTAATTTAAAACGTGTATTTTTATTTTATTTTTCTTATTCCTTTATCATATTTGTTAGATCTTAGATGTTTTAAATTCCAAATATATATTTTTTTTTGCTTTTTTTTAAAAAAAATATTTTTTTCTCTGGTGGAATTTAGATTTAGAATTCATTATGAATTAACAATTTGGTTTAACAAATCATAACCTTTTATTAATTTGTAATTTATAACATCAAATATTAAGACATGTTAATTGTTTTTTGAATAATTAATTATTAGTCATATTGAGTAAAACATTTACACCTTTGATATATTTTTCTAGTTTAAGTTATCGGTATATTTTTCATTATTTAATCTTAATTACTTGTTTGCTTTTATATCAGTAAATCTTATGCTATAGAGGTTATAACTTCATCTGTTGATCTTTTTCACTTTTTTCATAATTAAAAAAAATTATGACTACATTAAAAATATTTTTAACATCTGACTTTATTTTAAAGTTTTCTTACTATTTTCTAACATTGTTAATGTTAATTGGCCCATCATATAATTTTTCCTGGCTCCATAACTAGTTACGTATACGAATCAAATATTTTGGTTCGTTTCGATATTATAATTAGATTTTTGGTGATTCAAATATAAATATAAATATTTTTTTTAATCAAGTAGTTAACAAATATAAATTCGAAATCATGATATTCGATTCGAATAAATATTTATAATATATATTATTGTTATTTTTAATACAAATTTATTATTTTATTATTAATATGGTATAGTTGGAGGAAAAAATAATATGATTATGTTATTTCTAATACAAATAAAACTAATATCAAATAATAATTATGTACTGGTGTATAGGGGAATACACCAGTTAGATAAATTTAAAACTTTTTCTTTTCACAAGACTGACTGCTACCATGGCAGTAACTGGTCGGATAACTGACAGTTCAATACTAATACATGTACTGCTGGACAGTTAAGATAAATAGAGTCTTGTACTGAGTGGTATCAGTTAGCAAATCTATTGACTGCTGAGATAGCTGGTTAGTTGGACTGATAAGTGATGTGCGTGCGGAACGTGGTGGTTACTGTATTTGGCTTATTAAAAACTTGTAATAGGTTTGTGTATAGTGAGTGTGGCTTTTCATTTTAGTGGCTAGCAAAATTTGTAATTGGATGTAGGATATCAAAACTTTAAAATATGTGCGTGATAGATTAAGTAATTAATTAATATATGCAAGTAATCAAATAAATTATTTGAAGCCAACCGTATAAATCAAAAGAACAAAATAATAGGTTTGTGTATAGTGAGTGTGGCTTTTCATTTTAGTGGCTAGAAAATTTGTAACTAGTCGTAGGATATCAAAACTTTAAAATATGTGCGTGAAAGATTGAGTAATTAATTAATATATGCAAGTAATCAAATAAATTATTTGAAGCCAACCGTATAAAACTAAAAATAAAGCAACAATTACTTTATCATAATTTAATTTAATAGTAACTATATAAGATTTATACTATTTAATGTAGTGGTGTAATTAAAATAAAAAAGTTATAGGTTCTTTTTCGGTTAATCGAAAAACGAACAGCAATAACCGATACAGTTTTTGGTTAACCGAACTTAATAAACGCTTTGGTTTCGATTTTGGAATTTATGAAAATTTTGGTTCGATTTAACCAAAAAAATTGGTACGATTAATCGAACCCGAATCGTTTCTCACCCCTACATCTTAATTCTAATGTATACATAATTAACATTTTGTCTTATTTTTGTATGTCGTGATAATTAATATAATCTTTATCACATGTCTTAAGTAATCAATTGACTTTCACAATCAACTTTACGTTTGTTTTTTTGTTTTTGTTTTTGTTTTTGTTTTTGTTTTTTTTTTTTGTTTTTTTGTTATCTTATGAAGAACCCGTTGCTGTTACCTACGGTAAATATTGGATAAATCTCACGTTTCTATACAATAGTCTGCAAACCACATAGGATAAGTAAACCACACTTGAAAAATTAGGTGTGACAGACTCACGCTTTATGTTGTTGTTTCTAGAATAAGGAGTCATAGTGATTTTAAAATCTTTATATGAAACAAAGATAATAATAGCAATTCATGTGACGACAAATGTGGTTATAAGGTTTATAGGCTTACGAATTTGTTTTGATTTTATTTTGTGCCGAACATGTTAATTCTAATTGAATTTCTTACTATTTTCTTTGTAATAACTATATTTTTTTAAAAGTATATAAAAGTTTAAGGAAAATGAATCTATTAATTTATTTGCATTTATATAAATCTTATGAAAATAATTTAAAATTATATACTCAAATTAGTAACTTACAAGAATAGAGGATTAAATATATTATATTTCAAAATAATATACATATTAAATCAATATCATCAAATTATATCTTTAATTATTACAAGCTTCATAGATTATAAAACTATATTCTTTACTATATAATAAATTTTCTAAAAAGATATAACTCAAGTTAGTTAGCTCCTGCATTCCACAAGTGGTGTACTAGTTTGCATCTAGCCCGAGACAAATCAAGCTCGGTCCAATTTATCCGTGATGTATTGTGTTAAGGAACCTCCTACTTAGTGACGGTGGGAGGTGGGAGGTTTATGGGACCCCAGATTTAAAAAAGAAAAAATATTAGGTTTATATGTACAAATATTTTTAAGAAAAATAAATGCATGGATCACATAACAAAAACAAGTTTTAATCCACAATTCTTAATTTAAAACGTGTATTTTTGTATTTTTCTTATTCCTTTATCATATTTGTTAGATCTTAGATGTTTTAAATTCCAAATATTTTTTTTTTTTGCTTTTTTAAAAAAATAATATTTTTTTCTCTGGTGGAATATAGATTTAGAATACATTATGAATTAATAATTTGGTTTAACAAATCATAACCTTTTATTATTTGTAATTTATAACATCAAATATTAAGACATGTTAATTGTTTTTTGAATAATTAATTATTAGTCATATTGAGTAAAACATTTATACCTTTGATATATTTTTCTAATTTAAGTTATCGGTATCTTTTTCATTATTTAATCTTAATTCCTTGTTTGCTTTTATATCATTTTTACTTTTTGACATAATTAAAAAAATATTATGACTACATTAAAAATATTTTGCAACATCTAACTTTATTTTAAAGTTTTCTTACTATTTTCTAACATTGTTAATGTTAATTGGGCCCATCATATAATTTTTCCTAGCTCCATAACTAGTTACGTATACGAATCAAATAATTTTGGTTCGTTTCGATATTATAATTAGATTTTTGGTGATTCAAATATAAATATAAATATTTTTTTAATCAAGTAGTTAACGAATATAAATTCAAAATCATAATATTCGATTCGATATTCGAAATATTCGATTCGAATAAATATTTATAATATATATTATTGTTATTTTTAATACAAATTTATTATTTTATTATGAATATGGTATAGTTGGAGGAAAAAATAATATGATTATGTTATTTCTAATACAAATAAAACTAATATCAAATAATAATTATGTACTGGTGTATGGGAGAATACACCAGTTAGACAAATTTAAAACTTTTTCTTTTCAAAAGACTAACTGCTACCATGGCAGTAACTGGTCGGATAACTGATAGTTCAGTACTAATACATATACTGCTGGACAATTAAGATAAATGGAGTCTTGTACTGAGTGATATCAGTTAGCAAACCTATTAACTGTTGAGATAACTGGATAGTTGGACTGATAACTGATGTGCGTGCAAAACGTGGTGGTTACTGTATTTGGCTTATTAAAAACTTGAACTGGCTTGAAAACACTTAGTTGAATATGACTTAGTCCGTTTTCAGTTTTATCTTACCAGTACCAGTATCAAAGTTATACTGATATAGTACTTCAAAATGATGTTGTGCTGTTTGTATGCTGTTGATGACAATTCAATAATATGTAAAGTAAATGGGATACTGAAAGTAAAGAACTTAAAGTAAATAACACTTGTTTTTTAATGTGGTTTGAAGATATTAGCTCCTACGACCACAGACTGATTGCTCAGTCAATCCACTAACTGGATTTGATCTTGTTTATAGGTACAAGATATAGACCTAGATAAATAATTAACCCTATTGTATCCCGTCAAACTAAGTATTCCTCCTATACTTGCGAGTGCTAGGAAACATCTGACTGTTTACGGGTGCAATCGACCTAAACCTCTTGCTTACAGGTACAAGATAACCAAGCTTTCAGCAACTAAAACTTTGTTGCCTACCTATCCAAACTTCTACTTAAACATGAGTGTTTTTGTAGAGGAATTTCCAACTAAATTCTGAGATGTCACATGCGACATACTCAGTATGTTTAGGTTTAAGATATACAAAGAGTAATATCATAAACTTAAGGAAGTGTATATTGAAACCTTGAGCTGATAAGTTGGGCTCTTAAGGTTTGTTGATAGCACTGTAGACTTTCTTATTTGAATCGTTGTGTAATAGTACTCGAGCTTTGAGCTTTTGAATGCTTTATACGAATGCGCAACGTTTCAATTACCTTCAAAGGTTAGATTCTACATGTATTTATAAAGAAGACGATGAATAGTATCGTTGAAAGGAGCACCAATCACATCCTTCTATTTGTCATTTGAAAACTTCTTTTTTGAATCCTCGTACGTTACTGTCAGGGTCTGCATCATCGTACATTGTAGCTCTACGACTTTGAAAATATCTTCTGGCATGTTAGGATCTTCTGCAGATATGCTACGACACGTGGCTAGTCAAACACTTAAGGCTAAAATATATCCATATTTTTTCAGTTGAGTTAACTCCGTGTTTTATTAGTAAGTTGACTTCAAGTTGGGCCAGTCGAGATTGCTCTGTCTTTTATCAGCAGGCTGGACTCCCGTCTTTTATCAGTATGGGAACCTAAGTCAGTATGACGTTTTCAGCTTTGAAGTAGAAATAGTCAGCCAACTTCGATATTTTATCACCAACTTTGATTACTTATCACCAACGTTTTCAGCTTTGAAGTAGAAAGAGTGTAGATTAGTGTAACGAAATAGTCATCTTTGACTTCTAAGCAAGGGCAGACAACTACTGGTATGACGCTTAGTCATATCTTGACTTCTTTGCTTCCAGCATCGTGAAGTCTTTAGTGTCATATCTTCAGTCTTCAATCTTCCGACGTCAGTCTTCAGTCTTCGACTTTACTCATGTAGCTCTGTTCATCAGCATCACTATACTTCAGTCTTACGATATCAATTGGTCTGACTTGATCTTGATGAAGCAATCCTTTATCGAGCTTTTATCAATTGCCTTTGATGCGATACTTATATCGGTATGGATGGCTTCGATCGCTCGAACTCCTTCAGTCTTGGATCTGCCCAAACTGGTAGTTCTTCTACTAAAGTCTATAACAAAAACTTATAACTTCAGAACAAGTGAGCAACATTAGTTATAACAGTAGAGCAATTATCAAAGGTTTTGAGATCTAATTAAAACAAATAGTTAAAATAGATTTATTCCCACCACTTAGGAATTTTCCCAACATGCTTCATATTTCTAAAATTTAAAAATTAAAATTATATATTTTTTTAAAAATAAAATAAACTTTAGTTTTAAGATTAAAAGATGTATCATTCTCTTATCTTCTTGCATCTCGTTCTCGTATGGCCTAACTTGTCTCTCACTACGTTGTTGTCACGTCTCACCCCACGCCACCCCTAGTTGCCTCAACCACGCCGCAACCACCTATCGGCATCGTCACTCCACTCCTCTCACCGCGTGCCACTGCACCGCTGCTTCACCGCATTCACCATCCTAAAGTCACCACGCTCCATGCCACCAGGCTACCACTATGTTCAACGTCGTGGTGAGGATTGAACACTTGCCATTTGCAAATGGTTTACGTAAAATGTTATTTTGATGAACTTGATGTCAAACGTTTTTTATATATGCATTTGGTCATTATTTTTATGTCATGCACATGATTTGAGAGTTGAAGCAATAAAGTCATCATATATATATATATATATATATATATATATATATATATATAAATATTATTGAGTTTTATAGTTCCATATTATTTAAAATATGATTTGAAAAATTTCTCCTTAAAAGTTATAAATAGAATTGTCTAAAATACACTTGAAAACAAAAATTGAATCGAATATTCGATTCGATTCGAAATTGCAAATACTATATGAATGGAATGCATATCGAAAAAATATTCGAAAGAGATTCAAACATCGATTCAATTACAGTGATATTCAGTTCGATTTGATTTGTTTTTATTCATGTCCGTGAATTGTGATGATACTTTGAGGTAACACTTGTTGAGAGCCTTTTTTACCCCTCAAGAAACACTTATTGAGAGCCTAACAGGGCTAAAAGTTAATGTAAAATTTGGTCCTACACGAACAATGCATTCCTCTAAAAAACAATCTTACAATGTCAAAAGGAGGTAGAATTTGAGGGCAATTTCGGGACTTCCGTCGTCTACTTTGAATCCAAATCAGGTCGATACCCAAACCCGAAAGAGAAATCAACCGACCCGATACAACTGGCTCCCTTTCTTCTCTTTTCTTCTTCTCCAAGCTCACGTATACTCTTTCACTCCTTTTCTGAATCTACATAATTCCTTGTTTATTTTCCTCTGAAAACCGTCTTAGTTTTTAACAATATCAAATTACGATGTCGAGATTCGAGGAATCGGCTCCTTCGAAGGGAGGATTTTCTTTCGATTTATGCAAGAGAAACGAGATGCTTGTGCAAAAGGGTTTGAAGCCATCCTCGTATCTGAAGACCGGAACTACGATTGTTGGGTTGGTTTTTCAGGTACATTTTGATTATGGACCGTCTTCATATTTCGATTCGGGGTATTTTTGTTGGTTTTAATTTAATTAATATCGTGCTTACCTCTTTTGGCTTATTTCATGATTTGTTTGTTGCCTTTTCCTTTTGATACGTGACTCACTTGGAAGACTGTGATTATGTATGACTTTGGCTCCAGTCGTTCTGTGATTGGATGGCTTTGTAGTGAAGTGAGCAGAAAATGTGGTAATGTGATGTTTTATTGGAATAAGATGTAATAATGTTTCTGGGAGCTTTTTGGTAGTCTAAATGAGATTTTTTCCATTTTTTTTGCTAGTGTTGTTGAACACTTTTGAATTTTATTTTCTGATATTTTGGGTGAATTGAAGTTCGTTCCAAGTAACATTATTCCCAAAATTGTATCAGATTGCTAGAAGAGGAAATTAGCCTTATACATAATCATCACAGCCTTATTGGTTCAGGTAGATTTGAAGTTGTAATGCTTCAGCACGACTTGATTAAGTATGGACTCATGGAGCTGAGTTAGTTAAGTCAAGTATGGTACTTCTAAGATCACGTAGTGGTAATCCGTTTGTTTCCTTAGACTCCTATTAAAATTTTGACTTGTTTATGAAAATGTGCAAGTCTTACCATATAACATAGCCCATGATATCTGGACTTCGTTACACTAATCTACACTCTTCTCAGTAACCTCATTTACTTCCATGTATCAAATAGGAGTGTATATGTACTTACTACTTAGCTGGCCCTTGTTTGCAAGTAGGTTATGAAAGTTAAGGAATAAGTTTGTTATTTGCTTGAATATGTTTTCCTTGACAATATTTCTATGCTTTAGGACGGTGTCATTCTTGGAGCTGACACGCGAGCCACTGAAGGCCCCATTGTTGCTGATAAGAATTGCGAGAAGATCCATTATATGGCTCCCAATATTTACTGTTGTGGAGCTGGTACGGCTGCTGATACTGAAGCTGTCACAGGTATAAATTAGTTCACTCTCATTTTGTCGTGGTTACTGAAGTATCTGAATCTATATAATGCTTTTAGTATATGACGACTTATTACTTTCCTTTTGCACTAGACATGGTTAGCTCTCAGCTAAAGCTGCACCGATTTCACACTGGCCGTGAATCCAGGGTTGTGACTGCTCTGACTCTTTTGAAGTCTCATCTTTTTAGGTGCCCTGTTATTCCAAGACTAGTTTATAGTGTCATTACTTCTTGTATATAAAGTATGTCATATAGGAAGTTCGTTGATTTATTTCTAAATCAGTTATCAAGGACACGTATCAGCTGCCTTGGTGCTTGGTGGAGTGGATGTGACGGGTCCTCACTTGCATACTGTGAGTTACGTTGGCCTAGAAAATGTTGCTTTGTTTTTCTGTTATTTCGGGTTCTAACATGTAATGAGTCCATCTCAGATTTATCCACATGGTTCTACGGATACTCTACCATTTGCCACTATGGGTTCTGGATCCCTTGCTGCAATGGCTGTTTTGAATCGAAATATCGTGAGGGGCTCACTGTAAGTTCTTTAGGTCTTTCATAGAGCATCCAAACAGTTAATATGTGGATTCCTTGAGTTGAGAATGCAAGGGGCTTTTGCAGAGGGATGAAGGAGTAAAATTAGTGGCTGAGGCAATTTGCTCTGGAATATTCAATGATCTGGGAAGTGGAAGCAATGTAGATGTCTGTGTCATAACGAAGGTTTGAGTTAAAATTCATGATAATCTCTTCCTATTTTCTCATAGATGTCATTAGTTGCTTGTGATAAACTGGTTTCATCTCACCTCTTCTGCATTTTCTTTTAGGGAAGCGAGTACTTGAGAAATTATATGGTGCCGAACCCTCGTCGTATGTCAGTGAGAAGGATACTCTTTTCCAAAAGACTGGTGAGTATTAGTTGGTGAATATTAGTTTTAACAACATAGAAATTACTTTACATGTTTCGTGCAAATATCTACAATATGGTTTACTTTACCTAAGTTCATTTCTTTAGTTGCTTGCTTCAATTTTGTTTTAATTTCTATTCTCATCTCTTTCCAATATATTTGCAGAGGTATTGCTGACGAAGATCACACCATTGAGGGAGCTGGTGGAAGTGATTGAAGGGGGAGATGCTATGGAAGAATGAGTGTGTGATTGAAATGTACCATGGTTCTTGGAAACATTCTTGGTCTTCTCATTTACTAGTTTCCTTGTTGTCTAGCCCCAATGCCTTCAAATTTCATTTTGGTCAAAATTTTATCCATGTTGCAGTTTGTTGGAGATTATAATTTCTACAGTTTACAGTTATACCCTGTCTCTCCTTTCTGTCTCAATAAGCATATGATGGATAATAGCATGATACCTTACTGGTATGCAAAGTGGTTGTTGCTTTGTTTCCAAATTACGAATCATTAATTAATTGCACTAACCCCCCATATGGAATTTGGTGAATTTCGATTATGTGCAAGATAAACATCCACAGTAGATGTATCAGTAAAATGTAGACAAAAAAATCAGGGTTGTGTATAATTGATAGGTGCTCTTGTGAAGCAGCAGTTATTTATGATTACAATCTTGCAATCATACTATAGTAAGATGTCTGTGGTACGTGAATTCATTATTAGTGGCTGCTTGGGGCAAAGCATCCTCCTCTGTCAGTTTGCAATATCTATATCATGTCTGGATGTTTCACGGATGCGGTTCCGTTTGTTTATGAGCTGAAACTAGCTAAAAGATTCTTTGATATGAGCTTCACAATCGAGCAGGGAAGCTATTATCAGCTCCACATCTTGTGCTGTCTGCGATTTTGAACCATTGGCTCCCCGGGTCGCACTTGCTGTTTTTGTCCAAGCATTTGCAGTTATTTGTGACTACGTTGTTGTACGAGTCTATGTCCAGGCAAACATCAGTGCCATCTTTAAGTTTTGAAGATAGATGCATCTTAGAATCTGAGATGGCTTCCCATTTTGAACTGGCATAACTGCATATTACCCTGAGTTTTGCAGGTTGCCCTAACTTGTCTGCTTGAAGGCAGAAATATGTTCCTCTTATTTTCAAGGTTTTCTGGGGCGTATAGGTCAATGCTTCGGCCTCGGAGCATGAACCTAAAACAAAGGGCTCCACCAACGACAGCCTCTTCACACACAACCCCGTCATCGGATGGAAAATTACTTTGTGTGGATGTGTTTCTGAATAACCCGGCCCTGCATTTTGTCAACACTGATGTTGTGATTGCTTGCTGGATTAAGCAGGTATGTGATGTTCTACACTTCTACTGACCCGTGGAACTAAGAATTTTAGAAATTTACAGGAAATTTGATGTTACCTTTAAAGGGATATTGGAGAGCAGATATCTTTTGAAGGATGGTTTTATTTCTTATATCACACCAATTCCAGTTGTAAACTCCATAGGTTTCATCAAATCCAACAACCCCTTCTCTGAGGTAGTAACTACCTGTGAGGACCCAGAGTGCCCATTCCACATCTAGTTCAGCTGCCCATCCCATAAAGCAGTTCAAGTACATATTATCATTGACATTAGTGCCCCTCATGTCGACACTGAACTCGCTCAGGAACAAGGGGTAGCCTTGGTCCAGAAGGAAACCGGCCTTCCTCATCGTCTCACCCACCACTTGTCCACATACTTGGTTCAGGTTGCCTTTCTCCCACGCCTGCCCATCTGAAAAGCCATACCAGTGCAGCCCGAACACCAGCTTGTTTGAGAAACTCAGGCTGACCGGCTTCTTGAGAAGAAATGAGAGGTCTCTGTCGTAGTTCAGCCCGGAGAGTATGACGAGGACATTAGGGTTTTCTGCGTGCACTGCTTCCGCTCCTTTCTGCATGTACCTACACCATTGTAGCTTGACAACCGTAGAGAAAAGAGCAAGTATAAGTCTTGTGAGATTTTGGAGTCGGGTAGGTTTAGATTTACCTGTACCAATCATCGAGGTTTTGTTGAGAGCCCCGGAGCTCGTTCCGTAAGCTCCGTAAGCTCATGGCGACGACATTTCGGGTGACGTTGAAGATGGTGGCGACCCTGGTTAGGACCTTGATCCAGAGGTCTGGGTTGAAATACACATTCCCAAAGATGCCATTCCCATCAAAATTGCTGCAGCAGCACCCAGGCTTACTTGTGTGGTTGTCTAATATGACCATAACATTTTTCTTAGCAAGACTAGCCGCCACTGCCTGAAATAATGAATATATGCGATATTATTTATTAAAGAAATATTTATCCTCGGCCTTTTGAATTGGCCAGAGCGAAATTAAACCCTCAATTTCATTCAAAATTCATCATGAAAGGTTGATGATCATATTTAAACGAATAGTCATGTGGCAGACCATTTATGCGGCTAAAAATGATTTTGGACTCACTAGATTGTTTGCCACAATTAGGGGTGAGCATTTGGCGGTTCAATTTTAAACCGAACCGAATCGAAAAAAATCGAACCCGAATTGACTTTAAAAATTCAAATCAAACAAACCGAATTGCTTAGCCAAACTGAACCAAATCAAATCGAAAATTTTCGGTTCGGTTTGATTTGGTTTGGGTAAAACCGAAAAAGCCGAAGAAAATCTAATAAGCTAATTGCAAATTTATAATTTATAATTTTAAACTAAACTAAACTAAACTACAATGATACTAATAACAATATCATAATTGGAAAAACTTAATCTAACTAGTATTTTCGATTAATGACTTATTTAACAATATGTAGCTAATTGACGAGGTTTAAAAATCATGCAAGAGTTACAAAGAAGAAGCTCTTCCCCGCCCCGGAGTCCCTATATCCAGGTCCATGAGAATGTCGGTGGATAAATCATGGTGACTCAATGATTAAGTAGGAGGACTTCGCCTAGTATCCATGAGCCATCCTAAAGAGGGTGAAACTCCCACATTACGGCTGCTAGGATTTGACCCTTGGTCCTTGTTCCAAATCTGCTAGCTCTTAACCAACTGAGCTAAGCCTGTGGGGGCAAAAAATATAGTTAGCTTTATTACTATAACGTGGTGATTTACTACCAATTAACTACATTGGTAATTAGTAAAAGGAAACGAGATACATATCCTAACATAAGGTCTCGGGTCCGAGTCCACCGTGACGCGCTCTTTAAATTTCTGTATTAAATTGACAAAAAAATGTTTTTATATGGATTATGATGGCGATTTTTGTTATGTATAAGAGAAAATATATGCTTCTACCGAATAATTGTGCATTAATTATTATACTATTCCTCAATTGTCAAGACACATTTCCAAATCTATTTAATTGTCGAGAAAGCCTAATTTAAAGTGAAACCGAACAGAACCGAACCGATTTGATTTAAAAACCGAATCGAAACATCAATTTCGATGTGATTTGGTTCGGTTTGTGATTTTGATTTGGGTTTGCTCATCCCTAGCCACAAGTTTAAAGCTTGTGTTACATGAATAGTAAATATAGCATACGAATGAAATGGCATTGTAACTTGAGTCTAATCTTTCGTTTTATCTGAAATATTAGAATAGACAACAAAGCAGAGTTGGAAGATAGTGCTGACTTTTGAGGGTTGCAATAATTATCAAAATCTTTTATTTTAATTAATCTGATGTTTCAAGAAGTACAAACGCATCAACCTAATTTTTTTCCATCTCCAATCACCTACCAATATTTAGGTGAAAATTATAGGGGAGAACGATATCTTTTCTACAATTAACAAGTTTAAGCACGTGTACACCATATGATGTAAAACGAAGTCGTTTTATTTATATTGACGATAAATTATTGATAAAGTCGCTTGTGAGTGTATCTTTAAGTGATGATGTGTGAGGGTCATACCTAGTTAAGATATATTAATATTAATTAAATGTGTTTTCTACACGTCCTCATGTGAAAATTGTTTGGGCTATACACAATTGACATATAGAACATTGATATCTATTATGCTCCGATGAAATTTTCGCTAGTGGCGGTCGGTACATCTAATTGTAAAGCAAATTAAAGTTTGCGTCTCTGTTTGCAACTTTGAAAAGTTGCAATACTAGATTTATAATATGAGCTAAACAATTATAATGGTATAAAGTGCAATTAAATATATATTAATATCTTAAATAATCACATATGATTGTCACTGAAAAAAACATTATAGTAATACATAAAAAGTATTATCGTGGAAAAAACATAATTCCATGTGAAAATATATCAATTGTCACCATTCATTTTGTCAAAATCTATGAACACTCCTCTCTAGTTAAGGTTGTTCCTATAATAAAGTCAATGGATGAAATCAAAAGCAAACCTTATTTTTTCCAGTCAACATATATATGAATTTATAAATATTTGCTTTGTACCTGGTAAGCCTTGATGAGAGAGAGATCAATGATGGAGGGATTGTTTATCTGGACACCTGCGATGGCTTCGAAGAGTCCGAGGTTCTTTTTTTCCAGTCAACATATATATGAATTTAAACCAAACAAATTGATAAATTAATTAGGAATTATTCCTTTTTTTTCCTTTTCCTTTGTTGATTCTTTTCTCTTTCCCCCGTTGAACCAAACGGCCCCTTGGGCTTGTTTAGAGATTAAGTCATTGTCGCAAGAGTTAATCATTTTTATGCACACTCTAATATACCTTATCATCTAAAGACAATTCTTTTTCTAAAGATAACAATTTTTGCTCCAACATTCATCTTGGAACAACTAGTAGGTTTCTTGATCCAGATATTAGCATTTATCCATGGACGACCTTTTGTTTTCAAGCGAAATTGGACGTGTGAGTGTAATTAAATTTGACAATGACACCTTCGCCATTAAAGCATGAATAGAACTATAGTCTAATGTATATATTTTCTTTCACGAATTAAAGAGCCCAGTTTTGAGATAGTCTCGTCATGATTGATGTTGGAAGCATGGCAAGAAACATAAAATCACAAAGTAATTAAAGAAGGAAATGGTCAAAAAATATAGATCACAATACTACTATATATCACTTGTGTTGTAAGGAAAATATTGCATATCTTTGAGTAATCATTACTCAATAATTATGTACATATAAACAAAGAAAAATATACATACAAAGACAAAAGTAATTAAAATAAGAACAAAAAGAAAGAAGCGAACTTCTTTGTTAAAAAGTTGGTTTCTTGTTTCTAACTTTTATCAACTTTTTCCAATGATATAAAAGTTGGATTCCAATTTTTTTAAATCCAAAAAAGTTGAAAAAAGTTACAATTGGAGGTAACCTAAGGTATACTTAAAATCCTCTTTGCATATCATGTACTATCAATCTGAGCAATAAAACAATAAACATTTAAATGGAACAAGTATACAAAAACATATTTCATAGTTTTAGGTAGGTGAAAACCCACCTCAAGTTGGAAAATAAAAAATATGGTAGCTAGGTGGATTGAACAAAGACATACGATAAGAATAGCCCGAAATTATAGTATGTCTTATATATGGGTTTTGGGTAAGAAAATAAATAAAATTTGTTAGTGTCTGCCGAATTCTTATTTTTAAAGCCCATTGCTTTTATTTGATTCGAAAGCCCATCTCTTAAATTATACAAAGGTCCAAAAATCCAATCTAATATTTTAATTAATTAAAATTCAACTATGTATTTAATTAGTAGTCCATTATTTAATAAAATTTCTGTTCCACTAACTATTTAGTTCAAAGCCTACAATTTAATTAATTTAGTAATCTATTTTTTAAAATTAATTCATAGCGTAAGAACTTGAAATAGTTTGATGTCTAATTATATATAATTTGAACACCCAAAACTCTTTTAATGGAAGCCCGATTGTTCGTTTAATAAGAGAACCATACTTCAAATAAACTGAGGCGGTGAGCCCTTTTAATAATCCATGCACATGTCTTAATTAGAGAATTTAGCTGATGAGAAATACTTATCAAGATTACAACTTAAATAACACAAGGGGTGGTGGCGCAGTTGGCTAGCGCGTAGGTCTCATAGCTTATTGAGTGATCCTGAGGTCGAGAGTTCGAGCCTCTCTCACCCCATTTTTATTTTGTAATAATTTTCGAAACTTTTTCTTTTTCTAAAATTTTTCGATTCTTTTCCTTTTCTAAATTTTTTCGATTTTAACAACACATCAAAAGTAGCTTCATGCAATAATTATTTGGGACTTCTTTTATCTCTTACTATAGTAACTAGTGTGTAACCCGTCGAATTTCGGACGGGAAATATTTTATGTTTTATTTATAATCATATTAAATAAAATAATTTTATATCAGGACGATACGTCTGAATTTGATATATTAAATGAATAAATCTTTATATCAGAATAATACGTCTAATGTGATATGTATATGTTATATTTCGTCGAATTCTAATGAAAAATTACTTTATATTGTAATTTATGCGTAGAAAATTAAATATTCTTAGACATATTAATAATTCTTATTTAGAATGTATATACCCATGCTCGTCTTAAATTCGATTAATTATCTGAAATTATTTAAATTTATAAATATAATTTGTTATAATGATTGTTTACTCGTTTCGATAAAAATAAAAAACGTCGAAAGCAATCATTAATAATAAATAGTATAAATAACAAAGATAAAAAAAAATAGAGAAAATTTTACGTATGCGTGTCGATTAATGTTAAAATTCCTTTAGAATTTATATGCTCGTACATATCCCAAACCTGATTAAAAAATATTTTTATTACTCGTTTTCATCTCAACCCGTGTAGTTAATGTCTGCTAACTATCCAAATATGTTTAAATTTATACATAAAAGTTGTTACATTAATTGATTATATATTTCAATAATGACTTGAATATTATAGAATAAATATTAATAATAAATAATATAAATATCAAAAGATTAAAAAATAGAGAACATGTCTAGCATATACATACCCGCACTCATCCCAAATTTAATTAATTACTTGAAATTGATTAATTTTATAAATATACAATAATTAGTTATTCGTTTTAATAAGACTTGAACATTACAGAGTAATTATAAATAATAAATATTAGTTATTATTCACATAGATGTGTCGTTTAATGTATTGACTTGTTTAGAATTTATATGCATGTAGCTATCACAAATCGGATTAAAAATTGATTTTACTATATCTTCTCATTTAATTCTCGTATAGTAGTATCCATTAATTACATGAGTTTGTTTAAATTTATAAAATATCTAATTAATAAAATATATATTAATTCTCGTACCCACATAATATAGATAATATAAATTCGACGGGTGGAGTTTAAACTATTGTACCCAAATAATATAAATAGCAAAAGACTTAGAAATAGAGAAAATTATATTATCGTCAAATTTCACATAGTACGTGTTGTTTAATGTATTGACATGTTTAGAATTTATATACATATATAACTGTCACAAATCGGATTAAAATTGATTTTACTATATGTTCTAATCTTATTTTCATATAGTAGTATCCATTAATTACCTAAATTCATTTAAATTTACAAAAGATATAATTAATAAAATATATATTTATTCCAATAAATGGTTATCCTCTCGATTTAAATTTGAATTTACTATTTTTTTTATTAATTGTGAAGGCTCACCAAAAAAATAATGTGAGCTTCAAAATTCGCATAGATATATCGATAAATGTTTGTATCCGTCTAGAATGTATATTCTTGTACCAAATAATATAAATAGCAAAGAATTCAAAATAGAAAATTATATTCTCGTCTTATTCTCGTAGTAATATCCGCTAATTACCAGAATTCATTTAAGTTTTAAAACATATAGTCAATCAAATATATATTATTCCAATATAATAAAATTGAGAAAATCCCATATAAACATATCGATCAATGTCTGGACCAATTTAGAATCTATATACATGTAGCTGCCACAAATTTGATTAAAAATTGATTTGACTATATAGTTGTTATCGTCCCAAACCCATATAATAATTTATGTTGATATTTGAATTCGTTTAGATTTATAAAATCAATATAATGATTAACGCAATCTCTCTCCTACGTGGACTATTTATTTCAAATTTATTTTTATTAATTTGTGAAGGTTCCTGGAAAATCGATATGAGTTTCAAACTTTATTTTAAAAATTGTACAAAAAAATTCTTTTATATAGATTTTTAATTTGTAAAGTTCATGAAAAATCGATGTATGATTCAAAATTTATTTAAAATCGTAAGAAATATATCTTTCAATTTATGTCATGAATTAGTAAAGTTTCATGAAAACTTTAAAAATAAAAATCGATGTATGATTCAAAATTTGTTTAAAAATCGTAAGAAGTATATCTTTCAATTTATGTCATGAATTAGTAAAGTTTCATGAAAACTTTAAAATAATATTAATTAAATTAAATTAAATTTTTAATAAAAGTAACTATTTATCTAGCCAAATAATTAATTGATGGGCCAAATAAAATTGGTGGAAGTAAAATAATTGTGTATTTGTAGGATAAAGAATTTACTCACAACTATTTATATAGGTTTAAATTAAGATGGAGTTTGATAAGAAATCAATGTGGGATAAGAGATGTAATTACTAAGAATAAAGGAGATTTGAGAAAAATAGAAATGGGGAGATTATATGATACCATATAAGAGAGAGAATCACTAAATTCTTAATCCTATTATATATTGATTGATTGATTATATACACGCCCATTTCTTTTTTTTCTTTTTCCTTTTCTACTAATTTTCGTTTTTTCATACCTCTTCTCTCAACCCATTTCTTTTTCTTTTGATAGTACAACACTCATTTTCTTTTTCGTAATACTTCGATTTTAAACAACACATCAAAAGTGGCTTCATGCGAAAAGGAAATTGGAACTTCTTTATCTCTTACTATAAAATAATTGATATTTGATAATTTTCGATTTTTCACCACCTCTCTCACCCATTTTTTTTGATCGTAAACGACTCATCAAAAATGGCTTCATACTAATATCTTTTGGACTTCTTTTATTTCTTACTGTAGTAATAAGTGGCTTGATGCAATAATTTTGGGGACTTCTTTTATCTCTTGCTATGGCAATAATTGGCTTGATGCAATAAATTTTTGGGAGTTTTTTATCTCTTGCTATAGTAATTGATATATATATATATATATATATATATATATATATATATATATATATATAGAGAGAGAGAGAGAGAGAGAGAGAGAGACTGTCTTTTAAATAAGAACTAATAATCAATAATCACCGTTAGATTGAATAAGATCAAACGATTTATGATTATTTAATGATAAAAATAGTTAAATCCCTAAATTTTTGCTATTTGAATATTTCATATTCAATTCTTCGTTGTTCGTATAATTCATGTTGTTGTTGTGCATGTAATCGCAGTTATTGTGCATGCTATCACATTCCACTTAGTTGTTATGTTCATGAAATTCACGCTGTTGTGCATGTAACCGCAGTTATTGTGCATATGAGAACAGTTACGTAAATGAATATATAAAATCCCTTAATTATAGGGTTAAACGGTTATTATTAAAATTTAAAGATAATAAAATATTTATAATTAATTATGATCGTTAGATTATAAAAAATGGATAGATCACATTATTTTTTAGTTCTCAAAAAGTTAGAGTTCTCATTTGATTCATTCTCCCTCTCTCTCTCTCTCTCAAAATTTGAGAATGTGCATGCTATCACATTCTCAAAATCCTCTTTTTTCTTTTTCTTTTTTTATTGTAAACAACACATCAAAAGTGCCTTCATTTCGGGACCTCTCTTATCTCTTACCATAATAATTGATTATACATATAATTTTATGTTATTTTCTAAAATATTTTTTGAGCTTACGTAAGGAATCATGGAAGCAGCCGATTTGTCCATGATAATTATGGAATCATGGAAGCATATTGAACAGTCAATATGTTCACAACGAACGTTTCAAATTCATTAGGGGAAAGAATAGGAAAATATCACAATTTTACTCTTAAATTATCAATTATGACACACATTAAAAAACAAGAAAAAAATGATAATAAGACACATAAAAGAAAACGACGGAAGTAACTATTATTAATACTGGTTATCATTTTCTCGATTATCGATCATAATCGAAACCGATTGTTGGTTCCCTATAATCGACAATTATGGGATACGATTTGGTGTCGGTTTACCTGAATAACCTACAAGTATACTCGAATAAACGAATTAATTATAATAATATTAATTTTTATTTATATTGTATTTTTATTTATAAATTTAGAATTCAATTAGGAATTAATTTACTGAATTAGGGGGCTCACATTTCATTCCTCCTTCTCTCTCACGTCAAGTTCACTTTCTCTTTCGCACTTTCTCGTCGACGTTCCTATTTTACTGATTTAGAATAGAGATTGTAGGGAAAAGAGAGATTGTTATTCATTTTTTGTTATCCCTTCTCATTTCATCAGGTCTAGATATACTACAACTCTATATCTATACAAGGTATGATATCAATTGTAATATTCTATTTCTGGAAGATGTCTATCTTCCTTAATCTGCTCCATTTAATTGATTCATTTCCTTCCTTTAGCTAACACTCCCCCTCAAGTTAAGTAATGGGATTCCCAATGCTTAGCTTGCCCAATACTTCTCGAAATGTTTTAGCATTAACCGCTTTAGTCAAGTTATCTGCAAGTTGATCTTCCGACTTGACATATGGAAGTTCAACGATCTTTGCTTCAATCTTTTCTTTGATGAAATGCCTATCAATTTCAACATGCTTGGTCCTATCATGTTGAACAGGATTCTCCGAGATACTAATGGCTACTTTATTGTCGCAAAACAACTGACATGTCTTTGATGTGAAAACACTGAGCTCCGTCATGAGTTTCCTTAGCCATAGTATTTCCGTAAGGCCATTCTTGATTCCTCAGATTACCTCGCACTTGATAGTCGACAACCTTCGCTTTTACTTCTCCATGTAACTAGATTCCCTCCAACAAAGGTGAAATATCCAGCTGTTGATCTCATATCATTTGGACTCCCAGCCCAATCTACATCTGTGAAGCCACAAATGTCTAAGTGTCCATGCTTCTTAAAAAGCAATCCATGCTCGACAGTTCCCTTCAAGTACTGAACAATCCTTATTGCAGCGTTCCAATGATCTTCTTGTGGTGAGTGCATAAATTGACTTACTCTCCCTACAACATATGCGATATCTGGTTTAGTGTGTGATAGGTAGATAAGTCTTCCTACTAGTCTCTGATATCTCCCTCTGTCAGTAAGTTTAGCTCCTTCAATAACTTGCAGCTTGTGATTTTGTATCATCGGGGTATCTGTATGTTTACAATCTAACATCCCAGACTCTGCAAGTATATCAAGAATGTACTTCCTTTGGCTAATGAAGATCCCTTTCTTTGACCTCAACACCTCGATTCCTAAGAAGTACTTGAGAAGACCCAAGTCTTTCATCTGGAATTCACTAAACAAATTCTTTCTCAGATTGCTTATCTCCTCTATGTCATCTCCAGTGATGATCATGTCATCCACATAGATAATGAGACAAGTAATCTTCTCCCCATTTTTCTTGAGAAACAAAGTATGATCTGAGTTACTTTGTTTGTATCCATATTTCTTCATCGCCTCAGTGAATCTCCCAAACCAAGCTCTCGGGGACTGTTTCAACCCATATAAGGTTCTCTTGGTGACACACTTCTCCATCTTGAATCCTTCGCAAATCTGGTGGAGGCACATAAACACGGGTTTTGGAAGTTCTCCATGTAAGAAAGCATTCGTCACATCGAATTGGTGGAGAGGCCAATCCTTGTTAGCTGCTATCGAAAAAAGAACTCTCAAAGTGTTGATTTTTGCCACATGTGAGAAAGTCTCAGCATAATCCACTCCATATGTCTGAGTATACCCTTTTGCCACTAATCTTGCCTAGTACCTTTCAATCGATCCATCTGGTTTACGTTTAATTGTAAACACCCATCTGCACCCAACTGCCTTTATCCCTTCTGGCAATCTGTCTTTGACCCACGTGTTATTTCTTCGTAATGCCTCCATTTCGGTGTTCATTGCATCCCTCCAATGTTCAGACTCCATGGCTTCTTTCACATTTCTGGGAATCTCTTATTCTTTGTAGAGTGCTGCCTCGAAGGCTCGTGCCATCTTAGTCAAATTCCTTGTTATGAAATTGGCCATACCATATTTGCTCTTGGTATTGATTCTTTCTGGAGAATATCATTTTGGAGGGACTCCTCGTGTGCTGCGAGGTGGGAGGATATATCGGCCAGTGTCACCGTCTATAGTGTTATCCTCTTCTTCTCCTGATTCTGCAGTGTTAGTGGAGATCATATCCTCACTAATATTTGATTCAGAAGTTACCTTGGATATCGGAGTCAGATTTTCAATGGGAGAGGACTTTGGGGACTCAGGTGGAGGGGTGTGCTCGGCGATAGTGACTGCTGATGTCTCTTGTTGGTCTACGCAAGAATCGTTCGATTTGTACACAAACCAACTTAGGTGGTCTCCATGTCTATTTTCACTCTCCCCTTGACCTCTAAGGTGGTTTGTGTAGAAGAACTCAGTTTCAAGAAAATTACAGTTCATGGTGGTTACAATCTTCTTAGTTGTTGGATCAAAACATCTATACCCCTTTTGGTTAATTCCATATCCTACAAAGACACATTTTGTAGCACATGGTGCCAATTTGGTTCTTTCATGTTTGGGAATATGCACATAGACAGTACATCCAAAGACTTTTGGTGATAGACTCAAGGATTCCGGGATTTGGGCTTGTTTGGATAACGCATCAAGAGGGGTTTTCTTGTTTAGAATTTTTGTAGGAAGTCGATTGATCAGAAAAACAGAGGTTGCTACAGCTTCAGGCCAGAGAAAGACAAAGACACAAGATTCAATCATTAGAGATCGGGTTATTTCTAAGATGATTATATTTTTCCTTTCAGCTACCCCATTTTGTTCAGGTGTATAGGCACAAGAGGTTTGATGAATTAAACCATTATTGGCAAAAAAATCAGACATCGAGTGATTAACAAATTCCCTCCCATTATCAGATCGGAGCGTTTGGATAGTAGTGTGGAACTGGGTTTTGACCATCTTAAAGAACATAACAAACTTATCAAACACTTCAGATTTATGTTTCAAAAAATAAATCCATGTTACTCTAGTACAATCATCAATAAAGATCACAAAATACTTAATGCTATTCACCCCAATAACTGGTGTAGGACCCCACATCAGCATGCACTAAAGAAAACATAGAATTAACTCTAGTATTGGAAGGTTTGAAAGATTGTCTATGGTTCTTAGCCAAACACAGTTTCACAAAAAAAATCTTTTGGAATTGAAATGTTTGGGAATAAAAGTTTAAAATAACCAGAAGAAGGATGTCCTAGTCTTTGGTGCCATAATCGAACTTCATCTTTCGTGGACCTTTGAGTTAGCATTGCACTACCATGATGAGCTGCCCCGTCCACATAATAGAGCCCTTGTTCCTCAGTGCCACGCCCAATGATCCTCTTCGTCCGAATATCCTGCAATACACAGGAGTTTGGGAACATTAGCAATGTACAGTTCAGTTCCCGAGTCACATGACTCACAGACATCAATCTTTGGGATAAGTTAGGAACAAACAAACAATTTGACAAACAGAGATTTGGAGATATCTCTATAGTTCTAGCTCCTGCAACAGTAATCAATTCCCCATTTGCCGTTTTGATAAAGGTTTTAGTAATCTTGGTGAAATTACTAAAATCTTTCACCTCGAGTCATTATCGGTGGCCCCACAATAAAAATCCAACCATTTTATGCAAATTAGAATCATTTTCACATGAAAACAACGGAAACATCTCGTAATGGTGCAAAACGGTTATATGTATCTAAAATCGAATTTGTGAGATTCTGGGGACCATTCTGTAAATTTTGGTTTTCAAAGAATAAATTGGGGGTTAAAGGGTTAGGGATTTTGACCCCAACCCTCATTTTACCTCCACCGCCCTCCTCCTCGGTTCTCCTCTCAGATACGCGACCTGCAAAGTTCCCGACGCCTCCACCGTTGCCGCCTCCGCCGTTGACTTCTCCGGTGGATGCGTTCTCTCCTTTTCGATCGTCTGTCTCGCGGGCAAAATTTGTAGAGGCTCTCTTCGGCTTCTCCTCCCACCATTCAGGGTATCTGACTCTCAAGAAACACGTTTCACGTGTGTGCTTCTGTTTCCCGCAGTGAGAGCACCAAAGCTTGCTTTTGTCCACCGGTCTGGAGCTGTTGGCGGCGGCGTTCTTGGCTGGCGGCGGTCGTGACGGTGCGCCGTTACCTCCCCGATTTCTCTGGGCTCCGTACCCGAAGCCGATCTCTCCCGATGATGAATATGCGCTTCCAACACTGCGGCGATTCCTCCGGTAGGTGTTGGGGATGGTGGCATGATCCGTCTTCGAGCCGCCTCCCTTTTCACCATACCATAGGCCGCTTCGACTGAGGGAAGGGGATCTTCCTTGAGGATATCTCGTCTGATTCCTTTGTATTTCTGATCTAGTCCTACCAAGAATTTGAACAATCGCTTCGTGTTGGTGTGTTGTTTGAACTGCTTCACGCCTTTGTCGCAGCACGAAATTGGTTGTTTTTGACACCTATCGACATTAATCCATAACCCATGGATTTTCCGATAGTATGTTTCTAGATCCATATCTCATTGGCTACTTGTATTTGCCTTTTCTTCCAGTTCGTAGATGAGGTATGGATCGGCCTTGTTCTCATAGGTAATCGCAAGATTATCCCATATTGCCTTTGCTGATTGATGGTGTGCGAAGTCGGCGATGATATCGTTCTCGATATTGTCGACGATCCACGAGAAGACTACGAGATCCGTTTCTTCCCATTCCTGGTATCCCTTATCCCCTTCGTTTAAGGGTTCGTCTCTGATGTGTGAGACTGCTCCTCTGCTTCCAATCGCTATCTTCATAAGTCTCACCCACAATGGATAATTTTTTCCATTGAGGTTGAATGCCACAGTGACATTCTTGCTTGTCTTTAACTTATGAAATTCTTCAGTTGGTTTATTTTCTTCGATCTCTGACATTGCTGGATTTTTTTCTGTAGGTTTGGTGAAGGAAGGGGTTAAAATTTGTGCCTTTTGGCGAGATTGGTATAAGGCGATGATGAATTTTTCCGAGCCCAAACCCGCCTCGATACCATGTTTTCTTGATTTAGAATAGAGATTGTAGGAAAAGAGATTGTTATTCATTTTTGTTATCCTTCTCATTTCATCAGTCTAGATATACTACAACTATATCTATACAAGGTATGATATCAATTGTAATATTCTATTTCTGGAAGATGTCTATCCTCCTTAATCTGCTCCATTTAATTGATTCATTTCCTTCCTTTAGCTAACAGTTCCTACGGTCAGGCCACCGCCTAACCATCGGCGCCATATTGTCTCATGACACCGATATCCTTGTTGTCTCATGGCGCTTGGTTTGTTCTCGCGCTCCCATCGCGCCACCACAGCATCGCGTCTCGCCTTCTTCGACTCTCCGGCGATGCTCAGCAACCTGCGCGCGCACCACCTCAGCCCTTGTTTTACCATAGTTCCTCCAGGTGCTTTGGATTTCTTTTTTTATATGTTTTGAATTCTTCACTCAGTCTACTGATTTATGATGTGAGGCGTAAGGAAGTTGAATTTTGTGTCTAATTTGATGGGTTGAGGAATAGAGGTGAAAAATAGTTGTTGTGTGTGTTTTTGCAGATTGAGTTCTTGTATGTAACCAGATCACTATGGGTTCACTGTGTTGTGTGTTGTTCCTGTAATTTCTTTGTTTATATTTATTTGTGTTGTGGGAGAAAAGGGAACTCTGCTAGTGGGCATCAAACGCCTCTCTTTATCATTGTTTGTATTTTGTTAGTATCACTTAGTTGGAAAGAATTCCATGGCGTGAACTGAAAATTGGACATCTTTATGTATTTTGCCTTTTTTCCTTTTGAATTATTATTATAAAAATAGGTTAATTTTGATTATCCGTTAACCGAATCTACTAATCGAATTGATTAATCGGTTAACAGACTAATCGCTCGATGGTATCGGTTTCGGTTATAAGTTTTGCTCCACGAAATTTCAGAGTATGTAACCGAGACCAAACCGATAATCACGAGACGAGGGAAATTAGTCTAAGTGCCTTAGTCATAAACTGATTGGCTAAAACCCATTGGGTTGCACCATAATAAATTGCATTTAATTGCTCATATGATGTGAACACATTTATAAAGTTTTTAGTCTTTTAAAAATGCCTTTCAAGTTGTAGTAGCTAACTTTGTATATTAATTGGTCATTCCTTTGAAATCAGATTTTAGTAATTAACTCATTTTAAATAAGAATTAAAGTAATTAAGTAAATACGTCCTCTACTGAAAACATAGATTACAAAAATACAATTTATTTTCTCTAATTACGAATCGAACACCATATTCAAATACAGTTTTACTAAGCACATCATGATAATTATATGGAAACACTAATATTTTAAGATTTAAAGTATAATATATCCATTTTATAAATTGTTTTTGGGAGCCTCCAAACACCTCTTAATAATGTGCAATCCTTTTTCTCTAACTAATTTGGCCGACACGCGCTGTCTCTCTTGCGAGAAGATGCGACAATTTTATTCACTATTTATTAAACAAATCCATTATTCATTCTAATAAGGATTACCTATTTATTAAACAAAAATCCAATTAACAGAAATTTTATTTGTGAACGCTCAAAGCAACTCCATCTATACTCGAGAGCCTCCACCACCCCATCAAAACTATCAAACCTCGAACTCACCACATCAATTATCCACCCCCAATTTCTCCGCCCCCACTGCCGTCACCGGGCCGTGCGCCGCCGCCACCATCCGCGGGCACATCCGCCTAACCATTCCCCAATCCAGCCCCACTTCCGCCAAGCTCTTCAGCAGCCCCTCCACCTCCGCGGTACTCGTGAAAACAATCGCGTCCACGCCGCTCTCTTCTCGAATATGCCCTACCAGCTCCGCCACGCCGCTAAGCCACCGAGTCTCGTAGGCGTTCACTCTGACCGCCGCCCAGCCCCGCCGCTCCAGATCCGCCAGTAATTTCGACACCACCGGCGGCTCTTTCAGTCCAATCACGGCCGGCATTCAACCTGATCTGTGAAGCTGGGTTGGGAAGATAATCGGCGATTGTTTGAGCATTTTATCCCGAAGAGAAAACTCTAAAATTATGTAAGTTTACATCTCTCTCTCTCTCTCTTTTGTGATTTGTGAAGCTGGGTTGTTATTGCTTTTGTTTTGGGGATTCATGGTGGAAATTAAATACATCGTTACCACGTTGAAATCAGGGGAGTCATTGAATTAGGGTTTCGTTGTCCGCAAAATGTCAATGGAATCGCAGCTGACCCACAGCCTGATTGGAGTTTCGATAAGTTACTTTCAGAGCTGAATTCAATAGACAAAGGGCTCAATCTAACTTTGGATTTCCCTTCACCCTTTACCAAAACAGAACCTAGGTATGCTTCCACTTCGACTTTTAGTTTTTATCTGTTTGTGTGATATTTTACGACGTACATAAATTTTACAGAGAATTGAAAGCTTCGAAGGACAAACGGGGCTTTGTAATGCATGTGTCCGATCATGAGACCAATGCTGATAGTGATAGTGATAATGACGTGGAGGCTGACAATTCACTTGTGGTGTCTCGCAGAAGATTTGCTTGTGATGAACTCTATATGAGGTTTGTGCTTTACTATATATTCAGTTGAAGATAGGCAACGGGATAAAGTACTAAGTAGATTGAATTGTGATTATGATGGATAATACTATTTTAGATAATTATGTTGAGTGGACCTTTTTGTTTATGAATTATTTCCAACATGGACTGCATGACATAGTGGTGAATTTGTAGCAATGCGAGACAGTGTAGTGTGCTCATGAATTTCTTTTTGTTTCTTGAATCAAATGATTCAAATCCTTTTGCTTTTTAGTTACTGGTAGAACATGCTTTGATATTTCATTAGTGTGAGCTATGCAACATGAATACTGTGTGCTGCTGAATTTATTAGAAGATGAAGATAAGAATCAAGCAGCCAGGGGTTGTGGTCTGAAATATGTTGTTTCCTGCAAAAAATTCATACGAAGTTAGGGTAGTATCACTATATCACAATTGCCAGAATTTTCAACTATGAGTTTTATGGACTACAGGTGACTAAGCCTATAGTTATGCATCTTTATCTTGGCTATCTATGCAACATAATTGAACTATGTTCCTTTGCTGAAAGGGTTTTGATGAATAATCTGCCTTTGCTAATTGCACTAGACCTTTTTCCCTTTGGCGAGGCTTGGTCTAATATGCCAAAACTATGAAGTGTACTTGAGCACAGATTATTAGTAGATAGGACTTGAAGCGGGCAACAAACAGATCTTTTGGACTCTATTCATTTTTAGATAAGCTTTACTTAAGGCCATGTTCCATAAGTGACTCTTTAAACTTTGGGAAATAATTCAACAAACATGAAATTTGCCTGCATCAGAACTTATTCAGAAGACAAGTGAAAAGGGTGTAAGGAGAACCAGACTTGCAACACTTTGCTATTAGATTTGTGCATGCTGTTAGCTCTGTACGCCTCAGTCATTCAGTTTCAAAAATTGTAATTTTGGATTAGGAATCTTGACTAAATAGTTTTGTTACTCTCTCTCTCTCTTGGCAGTGATGATTCTCAAGATGGTGCAACTCCTGGGGTGCAATGCCACCAACTGATGGACAAAGCTGGATTAGCTGAAGGTGCAGTCTATGAGCTAACAAATGAATTTCAGCTTAGTGTAACGGTGCGTAGAAGTGCTTTTAGATTTGTTGGTCGAAAGCTATTATGCTTAGCAACTCTGATTTGATGATTTGATAGATCGACGGAATGACTCTGTGACTTCAACAGACTACTGATTCTGAGTCATTTAAAATTTAAATAGTTCTATTTGCTGGTTGACAATTATGATTCTCTCATTTAGAAAGTGAATTCATGCTGAATCAGTATGGTTTATAGTTAATGAAGTTCCTTAGAGATTATCTCTGGTAGTTCTACAGTTGAGCTTTTCCTTTCAATTTGGATCAGTTGAAGTGCATTAACAGTTCTCACCCCCATTACAACCATATTATATGTAGGACATTTAGTTTCTGGTCATATAGTGATTTAGCATATTTTTCGAGGTAGCAACTTTTACCTCACTTGATATGGTCGGTTGTAACAGTTGAATCGCATTACAAGGTCTCACCCCCATTACAAACATATTATATGTCAAGCATTTTAATTTTTGGCCAGATAGTGGTATAACAATTTTTTCGAGGTAGCAACTTTTATAATCACTTGATAAGGTTTGTTCTAACAGCTTCATCTTGTTCCTATGGAATTTATATAATCATTGTTGCCTTGGTAACAGGAAACAGTGAGATCCAAAATATCATCTCTGGAGACAGAGCTGGTCAGTGAAAATGAGAAATTTGGTTCATTGACAACTAAAATTGACAAATATAGAGAACTACAACAGGAGAGGGAGAGAAAATTGGACTTGCAGTATCAGCGCACAATGTAAGTAATTCAATTTTGTGTCTCAACTGATAAATTGATGGGGTTCTTGTTAATCTCGTTCAGTTGGTTTTGTATGTTGAACGTTCATTCAGTTCTTTTTCTAATAAAGTATTATGGATATTGCTTTACTAAACTTCACTATCTAAAAAAAAGAGTGGGTTGCTGTTTATTCTTTCATTAGTCATGCTTCCTTAAAGATGGAAATAAGACTCAATACTTTATAAGAGATGAAAATAGGAGATCATGTGTCTTAGGAACCAACTTGCATTGAGTAATTGCAGATAACCATATCAAAAGAGAGAGCCAGTTGGCTTTTCTAAATAAAAATCTTACTTTATTCAATGTTCATATTCTCAGAGTGGCATAAACTACCTTCCAGGATTTTATTGTCAGAAATAAATTATTCGTTCTGTTCAATATCAATTATTAAAAGCCATATTACTACTATTATGAGAGGTGCAGCAGTCTCATATTTTTGTTCTCATGAGGTTTCCTGGTATCAGTTATTGTATCTTTCTTACACTTGCTGGAAGTTTGACAGTTGGCACAAAAGTGGAAATTTTAATCATTATAGAACACACTCGTTTTAGCAAAACAACCTGATCTTAGCTTAGCAGACTCAGTTCTGAGAGATTTGTAGAATAGCCAAATGACCTGAAAAATATCACATTATTGCAGAATGTCATGATTTCTATATTCTGTGAGGAGAGGACCTTAATTAGTTGATTCTACTAATAAAATAGTAGGAGTGTTATGCAAGAGCGTGCCAGTTATCTCCATGATTGGTTTTATGGTTGATTTGAAGGTCAATGTTGTTGACGTCTCCCTTAACTATTGAAGTGCAGAAGCCCTGGATAATCACCTGACAGCAGTACAAAGGGATCATGAGCACATCTCCCTATTAGAAGAAAGAAAAATTAGAGATGATATGGCTCGTGCAGAGGCTAAAAGAAGGGAAAAGGCTATCCAGGAAGAAAAATTGCAGCAAGAAAGGATTAAAGCAGAAGAGGAGGTCCTTCTTTGTTCACGTTAATTGGTTCATCATTATGGTTTTGGCACAGTATCACATTGATATCTTACTTTCCATCCTTTGCTACTTACATTATGTGTTTCCAGCTTTAACAGAGTTGTATTGCTTAAAAAGCAGGCCAGACTTAAATCTGAAAAGGCCGAGCGAGCTAAAGCAGCGGCTCTAGAGGCTGAGAAGAAAGCTGCCGAAGAAGCTGCAGCCAAACGTGCTTCTGAAACTGCTCCTAATGTGGGGAAAGATTCCAAGGAAGCCCCTGGGCTCTCCAGTTCTACATTTGATGTCAAGAAAGGAATCAACTCATCAGGTTTCTGTTTACTTTTTTCGCAAGTAAGAATACATTACTTGCTGAGTGAATTGATTCTCATGTTGTATTGGCTTCTCTTTGGCAGTAAGAAACATAATTAGAGCTTCAGAAAATGCTCTTGAATTAGAAAAGAGAAGGCAACAAATTTATGAAGAATTGTCTACAAAAAACATGGCTCTAAATCAGGTAAATCATTATATCATTCATTATAAATAGACGATTTAAGGTCTGAAACTGCAGCCTCTGCTTTAAGCAGACAACATAAGTTATCAAATATGTCACTTGGCATTTAGTCATCAGTCAACTGATATACAAAATAGGTTAACTGATGATTTCTGAGCAGATGATATTTTAAAAATGTAAAATGTTATTTTTTTCCTTTTTCTTAGAATCTCTGGTTAGTGTTTGATTCATGTTAGAGATCAATTGCAGAATCTTCTGCAATCTTTATCTTGAGTTATTTTGGTGGAGTTGTTAGAGATGGATCATAGGGACCTTCTACAATCTGTGTTTTAGTTATATTATTTATGATGCATCTATTGTTTTAACCCAATGTTTACAATTTTTTAAAAACGTGTCCCAATATATAACTATATACAAAATAATACCAGTTAAATAAAAAAAATTCAGATATATCAGGTGACCAATTTTTTAGCATCCAAAAATCTAGCTGGCAACCAGATTTATTCGTGAATCTTCGCTCAAATTAAACAAATGATGTTGAAAATTTAAGAACTCCACGTTCTCGATAGCCCGATGCTGTTTAATAGAATATCCACAAATCCAGAAACGGCATCGTCCAGTTTGAAGTGGAATTTATCCCCCCCTTCTCTCCAAAATTCACAGCCCTAATTGAATCCATAGCAACCACTACCGCTGCTCGCCCTTGCCTACCACCTTGTGCCTGCCATCAGCCCTCAACATTGACCCAAAGCAATACAGACCTATACAAACAACAATCAGATTTCTCTTTCCTCTTTTCTTGCCCTTTTATATTTCTTAAATCACAACCTGAAAATCGTTGTAAATTGCAAAATGAAAAAGGCAAAAGAATTGTAAATACATTAACTTTAAAGGAACTATTGATTGTAGTGCGATTTTGTTATTGTGAGGACATGGACTTCCTGAATTTTCTATATCATTTGTTTTGTTCAAGTAGAACTTCAACTACAATTTGGACGCTGGAAAATTGGTCACATGAAAATATTTGAAAAAATTAATTTAACATGCAATTTTTTTGTACATAAATATTCATTGGGACAATTAAAAAAAAGAGTATACATATTGGGTTCAAACAATATTTTCGTTTTATTTATTTCCATGGGTATCATGTTTGCTTACCTAATCTTTGGAGTCGTAGCTATAGTAGGATTGTGAAGGATCTGCTTTAACTATTTAAATGGTAGGATCGGGGTCAATAGGCATCAGAAAAGTTATCAGTTTATTTGTGTAGGCAAATTTCTGCTGTTAAAGTTCTCTTCTGAGAAAAATGGGCAATTCATTATAGCAGGCTTTGCCTGTTAGCTTTGTTTTCTGTAAAACAGTTCATTCAGTTTATTCTCAGTTCGTTCACATGATCCGCCAAGAAAATAGTGTTGAAGTGATAGAGAAGGGCCTGAAGACTTGCAATTCTGACTTCACGGGGATGAAATTGCAGATCTTGTAATTGAGTCCATGTTATTGATAGCCTAGAGAAGGGGCTCGAGGACTTGCACTGTGACTTCACAGGGATGAAATCACAGATCTAGTCAATTGAGTCCATGTCATCAGAGCTGTTTCACAAAAAAATGGCTTCCCCTCCGTGAATTGGGGATGCCAATGCAAGAAACCAGAATGTAATAAGCAGGCTAACCATACTAAGGTTTCTGTACCTTCCTTTCGTCGTCTTCAAGTACTGTTACTCATCCTGATTTGTACATCTAGTCGTTCAGTTAGTACATCGAAAATCCTAACTCATCCTCACCCATAGTTGAAGGAACTCCGGTATGAGGCTAGTCGTGTACTCACTAAAGGCTCCGAGGGTGCTTGCAGCCCTTTCTGGGATCCTGTGCCGCAATGGGAATATGGCCTTCAGGCAAGATATCAGACTCTTGCTCATATGAGTAGCAGATGGCAACTGGTGATGCCCTCAAGTACGAGTTTGATCCCCCTCCTAAAGTGTAAACATGAGCCATAGCTATCCTGAAGGTGCCCATGCAAACGGGATCAACGGGGAAATGTTATAGCCTGTTTCAAATTGGTGGAAATTTTGGAGATACAAATCTGAAATCCAGTAGGATTGTGGCTATTGTTTCGGAGCCTTAGGCTTGGGTCTTGCTTTAATTATTTAACAGGGTAGAATTGGAGTAGCTAGGCATCATCTTTGAGTTGGTAAAATTATGCTGGGCAACGTCCTGGTCTTGGGCTAGGCACCTGTTAAGATTTTTTCTTTCCCGTCTTATAGTTCATTCAGTTTATATATTCTTAGTTGTATTCTCTCGATAAACCTTTCATTCTATGAGTTCATTTAACATTGTCTGTTGTATGCTGTTTGCAGGATTATCACAGCCTTGGACAAACTATAGGCAGACTAATTAGAACTATCTCAGCTACCATAGAAAATATCAGGTAAATTTTGTTGTCCATTTGTACCATCTACAATCATATGCTGTTGAAACTATTTTTTAATTTTCTTATCCATGAATTCACTGGATATATTGGTCTTCTTTTGATTCAGGACAAGGGCAGAAGAAATAATGAAGCTGATTAATAGTCCACAATATCCGCAGTCCATCAGTATCAAATTATTTGCAGAAAAGGTTTTTTATTTTATATAATATAGTGGAACTTGTTGCTGATTATTTTCTTGAAGATACTCATACTTTCTCCTTACTCAGCACATTATTATTTCAGATTGTCTCCAACTGCACAAATCAAAGGAGCTCTAACGCTATATTTGCTGCTAGCCGTGTTGTTGTTCTTGTGACATCTAAGGTAATCTCCCATTCCTCTTGCTACTTCTACTTTAATTTGTTGTTGCAGTATCAAGAGGTAAAGATAACTTCACTTTGTGAATCGAAGTCTTTATTATTATTAGTTTTCTTTTCTGGGTGGCTATTTCACGGTGAGTAAGATAACAAGTGTACTCAGAAGTCAGAATCATTCAAGTTGCAGACAAACTTGTGAGTGATCCAAAGTCGGAATTAGCAAAAAAAACTTTCAATCTTCACATTAGTATGTTCTGAGTCACTAGGCAACCTGCATTGATTACATAGGGTACTTGACCCCTTGAAATTGCATATTTGGTATTTTAGTAATTATTTTTCTTAAATATAAAGAAAAATACCCCCAAGCCTAATTTCCTTGTGGATGCAGTCTTTCCTTTTCACTCTTAGTTGTATATACAAATCTTTCAGCATTTCATACAAACGGATGAATACAGTCGAGCTCAAATTTTATGTTCTTTGTAATTCTCAAATTTGGTTTTTAATTTTTTTTTATCTTTCTTTTTCTCTGCCTTGAATGATAAATCAAGCTCAACAATGCTCTTTCTTATCTCTTGTTATGGTTTAGGGCTCATAATATCATAAAATTCTATAGAGTTCTAAAGTAGATCTTTAATGTACAGACTGCTTTCATATTGAATCTAATTTAACTTTCTGGCAATTGATTGTTTTAGCAATAATTATGGATAAAGGATTCTTATTTGGCTGGATTTCTTTGTTATGTAAAAATTATCAAGACTTCCTTTTATCAAAATTATTACTAATAGTCTACTATATGATTTTACGGAATTGATTTATATTTCCACGACACTCATAACTACTTCCCTAACTTTTCCTTTTCCAATATCTTTTGTTTCATGTGGGATTCTAAACTTTCTTTAATTAAATATTGCCAGTAAATAAGAACTAAGGGTGTACAACTTATAAATATATATAAATAAGTAGTATTTATATTTTACACATGTTAACGCACAATTGGTACTGCAGGAATGAGTAATTTTTTTATATTAAACCTATATGGTGCATGTTTGTGAATGTTTTTCCCACCTCACAGTTGTGCCTTTCATATTCTGTTTGTGACTGTCTATAAAGAAATTAATTGAATGTCTTTATTTAAGAGTTTGCCTTGTTCTACATATTTGATAAAAATAGTACTCCCTCTGTCCCATTTGAAATGTCCCACTTTCCTTTTTGGGTTGTCCCATTCCATTTTAGGAAGTAATTATCCCTTCAAAAGTGTGGACCCTACCCACTTTTTAACACTTTATCTACTTTATACCTTTCTCCTAAATAATCGTGTCCAAAAGAAAAGGGACGTTTTAAACGGGACGGAGGGAGTATAATACATGTGAATAATTAAATATTTCATAGATTTAGCGGCGGGGAGTTTGCTAATAGTGTATGCTTGTAAATCATATAAGTTTGCAAGGTTCAGATATTTTTTTGCCCATTCTGCTCTAAAGTTTGACAGTTATCCTTTATGAAAACAGATACCACTAGTCATGGATATTCTCATTGCTGAGTTGAACAGAGTTTGCATCTACACAGTTCCAAAGCACATAAGTTACTCAGAGGTGATTTTCCTGACTTGACATCAGGTGTCTGCTCTCCCGTATACAATTGTTGCTCCTCTTGCTCCCAGGCCATGTTTAGTGATTTGATCTCTATTTTTATTTCATTTCTTTACTGTAACTCATTCTTCATAAATGTCTTACAGCATGAACGGAGTCTTATACTCAAATACCCTTGTTCTGTTGTCTGTAATCCTTCTCGTGCTTGTTTATTATATTTCGTTCATTATAATTTCTAATCTTTGATGCGGATGATACTTGTTTTCGCATTAATATCAAAATTTGCGTTCGTACATTCAGGAAGCATTCAGAACCAAAGATGATTACTTCAAAGCTATTGGTTACAAGGAAGTAGATGGCAAGATTGAGGGCCTCGATGACTATGTAGAAAGGTTGAGCTCTTATATGAAACTATATGGAGCTCTAGTGCAGGTTTGTTGCTCCTTGCTCCTACTAACACGAGCTCTGCTATTTGTTGCATACGCCATAGACTAGTTTTACGTTCTGTCTTGTTATGGCAGACTGAAGTTGGAGGCTTCCAGAATTTGCATGGAACTAAGGAAGGTTGGGCATGGCTTGCAAGATTCTTGAATACGATACCAGCGAATCTATTTACTGCAGTTGCTCTGGATTCATTTCTCGGGGTAAGATAAAAGCGATGAACATATCTTCTATAAGTAGAATTAATAGTCCTCTACCTATCAATGTTGAACAATGCATGGTGATTTTGTTGAGCCCAGATGGCTGGATACGGATTGTACAGTCGATATAAAAATCAGTTTGAGAAGCTACTGAACGTCATCACCCGTGACTTTTTGAATGTATTACAAGAAGGTGGTGGAGAATCAAGGAGCGCCAAGGTCAGCAAGGTCAAGATGTCGATTCGAAATTATATTGAGTCAAAGCAGTACAAGAAAGAACCTGAAGGATTGCAATTAAGAAGCCATCTAGAGTCGCATGTCTTTTGTTGATGCTTGGCTGCTTGCAGATGATCCATATATGTAAGTGCAGTTTTCTGCCTAAATTATGCGGTCACCATATAGAGCTAGTTGGTGTCCCATGAAAATTAGGCACATTAAGAGTTTTAACCAATTTTGTATGACTTTGTTCGCTTGTATTATTTAGGGTGGATTTACTTGTTCTGAATTATAAGATAGTATAAGTTTTATCTCATCATAGAGATGTTTCTAATGCTGACTGGGATGGAGTCTTCTTGTTTTAGTTTATTTCTGAGAATGTGTTTGGCCTTTAGAATAGAGTTATGTAATGTTAATATTTTGTTTAAGTATCCATGTCAATATTTCACGAAATATTGTAATGTCGGTATTCTATAATTTATCGTGTATTGATGATATATCCTTTTAAGAATAATGTTTTGAAATATAAAATCCTACACGCACGACAGCCTTCAAAATATTTGAAATGTTTACATTACTACTCACTTTTCCCACATCATTTTTAATAATTTGGAATTAAAATTCATGTTAACATCCGGTGAGGCATGTAATCTTACTGACATCAAGAATTAAATATTAAGACCAATCTGTTAGTTTCTATATAGTTCAAGCATTTAACTGAATTATCAAAGAGTTCAGTGTTTACGTTATATAGGCGAATAGTTCATTACCGGTGTATCACTCTCTTGTCCTGCCTCTTTTGAATAAACAAATTTGATCAACCATTATATAGAAAAGATAAAAAATTATAAGTACTACAAAAATAATACCTAAGAGACCCAAAAATATATATCTTCGAACTCGTTACTACTTTGTAATACCAACATATGTGTTACATCGATCACAATACAAAATGTTTTTTTATCATCTTTGACAATTTTTGCCACTCAAATACAACCATCATCATCATCGTCATCCACCTTTGACAACAGTAATTGCATCCCAAATCCAATGAGAGATTCATTTTTCATGAATTTTCATAGTTTGTGATAAACCAATAAACTAAAAATTAATTTACTATATCCATGTATTTTTTTTTCAATAATTTATACTTTCATTAGTTCAAGATCCAACTTTAATCTTCTATTTTATTGGACAACATTTAAACATAGACACGTATTATTATTATACATTCGATGACAATATAAAACATTTTTTGTTCTCATTGTCATCGCATTCAATCTTCTCGCACTTGCATTAATAAATTTTCCTATTAATAGTGTGAAAATCTAGTAAACAAATATTTTCGTGCATCATCATCATCATCATCATCATCCCAACAAACAACAAATAAGTTGAGAGAAGGGAAGAAGACTTCGAGGAACATATTTCCTTAATTTTCATATTGCACCCTTTTTTCCTGATTTCTCTACGCCTTTGGACTTCCTCCAGTTGCCGGGTACGATCTCCCAGTTCACAATTTCACTACCAATCATCATCTTCTTCCAATTCAATCGCATTTAGTAATTTAGAGAATCAATTTAATTTCTCATAAAAGTACTTTTTCCGGGCTTATCTTATCTCCCTGATCGACAAAACCAATCAAAAACCCCTAAACTTTTTTGCCCCCTTTTGGTTGATCCCATATCCGTTATTGAATTGTAAGTTGGTTATTTGAGGGAACTGGTGTGGAATATACACAGATGGCGACAGCCGGCGATGAGGAAAACGACGCCGTATTGAGCGATTTGGAGGCCGATGATCCAGTCCCTATTGCAATTCAAAACCCCGAGGATGTGTCCGTCGACAAGTTCAGGGAAATTCTGGCGGAGCTCGATCGCGAGAGAGCTGCTCGTGAGGCGGCTGAGAATGCGAAAAATGATCTCCAAGTTTCGTTCAATAGGCTCAAAGTGCTATGTCACGAGGCAATCAAGAAACGGGATGAGAGTTCACGGCAGCGCGATGCGGCGTTGCGCGAGAAGGAGGAAGCTCTGAAGAAATTGGAGAGGGTTGGTGGGGATTTGAATGAGGAGGTTAAGTTGAAAGAAGAGGTAAACAGGCAAAGAGATGAGGTTTCGAGGCAGCTGGAGGAGGTGGGCAGGGCGAGGGAGTCGATGAGGGTGGAAATGGAAACAGGATCGTCCATGCTAGTGAGTGGGATTGAGAAGATATCCAGGAAAGTGAGTAGCTACAAGGACTTTGGAGCAAACGGTTTGCCAAAGTCGAATAAGTACTCAGGATTGCCAGCAGTGGCCTATGGTGTGATTAAGAGGACGAATGAGATTGTCGAGGAGCTTTTGAGACAGGTTGAGTCGAGTACTAAGGGAAGGAATGAGGCACGGGAGTTAGTTGAACAAAGGAATTATGAGATTGCCATTGAGGTTTCTCAACTTGAGGCGGCTATAAGTGGGTTAAGAGAAGAAGTGGCGAATAAAAGTGAGGAGATCGAGAGTCTGAAAAAGTCTGTGCTTGAGAAGGATGGAAAAGTAGCAGAATTGGAAAGAGAGTCTATTGAGAAACAGGAGGACATGGAGGGTGAACTTTCAAGGTTGAGGCTATTGATCAATGATTATGAGTCAAAGATGGAGATGCAAAAGCCTCTGTTGATTGATCAACTGAATTATGTAACAAGAATGCATGAAGAAATGTGCAAAGCTATGAAGATTGTTGATGCTAACAAATCCTCGGAATTGGCAGAGTCTATGTTCCTTGCTCAAGAAACAAATATGGAGGAAAATTTGAAGGCATCTTTAGAGGGGATGGTATCTGTGTCTGAGTTGAGTAGAATTGTTGTTGAGAAAACAAAGGACTTGGTGGAAGAGAGGAGTTTTGAGGTGAAAACACTAAATGAAACTGTTTCACGGCTAATAAATGAGAAAGAGCAAATTGGGTCTCTATTGAGAAGTACTTTGTCTCAGAGGATGTCGGTGGATATGTCGACCAAAACCAACAAATTGTTTAAAGTTGCAGAAAACGGTTTAAAAGAGGCTGGTATAGAATATAAATTCAGCAGATTTGATGCTTCCAAAGGTAAAGCAGGTCCTAATGACACAGATGACGATGAAGTTTATGCTCTGGTATGCTAATTTTCTAGCATTAATTTCTTTGTGATTCTATGTCCTGTCAGCTCTCACTTGCATAATTCAGTTCAAACACTAATTTCTGTTGTCAGCTCTCATCTTTTTCCTGTTGTTAACCACTGCATTTGATTGTAGGCCAGTGCTCTGGAGAACATAATTAAGCAGTCTCAGATTGAGATCATAGAGCTAAAACACTCAGTGGAGGAGCTAAGGTACCTTCTTCTACTATAAATCCTTTAAAGAATTTACATAAGAGGACCCTCTACAAAAAAATTCTATTACTGGTTGAATGAAGTTACATATGGTGCTAATGTTCCATCATACAAAATATTTGAAACTTAATCTTCTATGCATGGCTGTACTATTTGCCGCATTGTGCGTTGAACTGTTAGGGTTTGATGATTTCTGCCTCCTAGTGCCCTTCATCGGCACTTGTATAAGTGCTTGAGGCTGAAGATGAGTTCCCTTTGCTGAAGGGAACAGTGAAGTGAGTTTGGTTTGATGGTTTTGGATCTAAGAATTTTAGCTATATATCATATATTTTAGAAGAACTCGTTGAGTTTTTTTTGATAATTTCATTCGATGATAGGCTTTAAAAACTTGAGCTCCACATTTTGCACTATTCTTTTAGTCGTTGTGATGGATTATATCCACATATTATGTATCATTTTAAGTCTTTCCTCAGATTTGTTCTGAAATCAAATTCTTCGGCTTTGCTAAAATTTTTAAATTCTTTAGTGGAAGTGAGCATCAAATAACAGTCGAACAAGAATTTCTTGACAGTTCTTTCTAGTTTTAATGATCCGATAGGGAGTGGCAGCAGTCCATTTTGGACAGCTGTTTCTGCTCACATCCAATGCCCTTTCTTGGTTTAGTTGATGATCCTTTAGAAGTATTAATCCATATACATTGTCTGATTTCATCTTATATATTTGTCTCATTATCATTAGTGCTTTCTATTTACTCTTTGCAGTTTTGAGATCTTATTTTGCGAGAGCATTTGATTATGTGTCTTACTTCAATAAAGTGCTTCTCTTCTTTTGAAAGGAAAATCATGTACATATCTGTGAAGGCAAGCGAAATTAAATGAAAAGTTCCGAAGTAATCATTAAATTCAATCACGTTGGTTTTCGGAAGAGTGCATCAATAGAAAAAGACTAAATATCTGAAAAATGATTAGCATATGCTAACTGGCCTCTGGAGATATGGATATTTTTTGTTAGCTGGTGATTTCTTATGTTCCATTCGTGCATAATATCGTGTAATTTTACTTGGATATTGTAGCAATTATGATTTCTTCCTTACCGTCGGGCTTATGTTCAATGTTGATAAAATTAAGGACAGAGTCAAATTCATATAAGGAGCGTGTCGATGCTCAAGCCAAGGAACTCATTCAATGGAAGCAACATGTAGAAGAGCTTGAAGAGAAGGAAAGAGTGGCTAATGAAAATGTAGGTGGAGATTCTGTTTAATTAGCTATGCCAACCATTTAAGGCTTCCAACTTGGTCATCTCTTTCTTTTCCCATGATGGTCTGGGACCGCACATTTGTAATTTTTCTTTATGCTGCCCATTATACAAGCCTCATCTAATCTTGTACTTCATTTTCTTCACTAGGTTGAGGGGCTTATGATGGATATTGCTGGAGCTGAAGAAGAAATTATGAGATGGAAGATAGCAGCACAGCAAGAAGCAGATGCAGGAAAAGCAGTTGAACAAGAGTTTATATCACAGGTATAGTAAAATTTGGTAAACCAAGCTATCTTTTGACTTACCATTGTCATCTTCATTGATTGACTAGTTTTTTCTGTCTGATCGTCTGATACCTTTTATTCCACATATGCATCACAATGCAAAATTTACTAGGAAATTGATTAACCTAGGGCTTTTATATGTTGTTTAGGTTTTCTCTTTGTTCTGGAGGCAATATCATTGAAACTTCATTTCTCTCTCTCTCTCTCTTTTCTTTTTTGCTCATACTATTATTGAAAGTTTCAGTTGGATATTTTCTCATATACTTACTCAAAGCACACCTGTTTTGTAATTTTGCTTCAACAGATCCTGCTTAAGCTTATATAAGTGTGATTTACAATTAATAATGAACAATGGTTGCTCCTTGCTTTTATACACCTTTTCTGTCAAAATTCTGCTTTTCTAGTTGTATTAGACTCCTTCCAGATAATACTGCTGTATCCAAACCACTCTCTAACCTTTACATTATGTTTAGTTGAAATTACTTGCTGATTACCCTTTGGAAGTAGATGCATGATGCCTAACTTAAGCTTCTTTTGAGTAATTTCTGAATATTTCTTAGTTTCTGCGGGTATTCTTTGTTTCAAAAAATACACAAAGCGATAGTGTAGAATGCTTCAAGATGGAGCATTTGCCATATTCAAGCTTTGGCCTTTACGCAGTAGCTCTTATACCAATAGATTGATTGCTTGAAAAACTTTTCCATCTGTACCTGTCATAGGAGTTTTGCAATTTGCATATGAATTGACTAGAGGGAATACGCTCTATCCAAACCATATGCTTCATTGTGGAGTTCGACATTATATGTCGCATCTAACTAAATCCTGTTTCTTATTGTGGACAATAAGTATGTTTCCTCAAAACATTCTGAAGATATATATTCCTAAGATTATTACTTTAAGAAAGGCCAGTTGAATTAGTCCTTTATGGTTAATCTATGAGTTCATTGAATTCCAATTCTGTGATTCTGCAGTTGCAATCAGTGCGTCAGGAACTTGAAGAGGCTAGGCAAGCTGTAATAGAGTCCGAGAAAAAGCTTAAATTTAAAGAAGAAACAGCAGAAGCTGCCATGGCAGCAAGAGATGCTGCTGAAAAGTCATTGAGATTGGCAGATACGAGGGCGTCGAGGCTGAGAGATCGAGTGGAAGAGCTCACTCGTCAACTTGATGAACTTGATATGCGGGAAGCCTCAAGAACGAGATATGTCTGCTGGCCGTGGCAATGGCTTGGCTTGGACTACGTAGGGTCCCATCGGTCTGAACCACCACAACAAACTGCCAACGAAATGGAACTTTCTGAACCACTTATTTGATTCTTTTTTTCTCGCAACCTTTCTTGTTTACTTCTTCGTTATTATCTAGTCTTGGACGATGAAGAATCTGTACAATGTTAGTTCATAGCAAAATTTTACCTGCCAAAGTCGTTGAAATCAGATGCGTACATTATCCTTACAAATAATTCTTATTTAATTGTTGAAGGAGAGGCTTAACTAATGGATGGTTGTTTGAACATCTCAGTTGCATTATATTCACCAGTGAAGGTTTAGTTATTCTGTTTCTACTATCTTTTCCTTACATTATTAGTTAAACGTAGAGTTTAAAAATTCGAATTTTATTGTATCTTGATATTTGTCGAAATAAATTTGATGTGGCCTATGATCTCAATATTTAGCATCGAATTTAATGGCATTTAATATCGCTTCATTAACCAACACAGATCAAAACTCACATTTAAATGTTCAGACTAAGGAAAGGTGAGTAAAAATAACCAAGAAATGACAACAAAATAAAACTGGAGATAATTTATGATCAAAGAAATGATAAAAAATGATGACCTAATTCGCCGATCTTCTTCACCTCTTGGTGAGGCACTTTTTTCTGATCAAAGCTCCGGTGGGAGGGCCGGTGACGACGAGTTGGCAATGCGCATACATCCAATAGGAGTAGTGAAAAATGCCTCCTAATTTAGACCTGGCTCTGAACAATCCCTTAATCTCAAGCTTTACTCTTCCTTGTTCAATCTGTTTCTGCAGTTGCATGCTGCGCTCCGTCGACAGCCTCACCTGGCTGGCCACCATATGCACGTCGGCAAACCTCGATTCGCCCCTCCACACTGCGAATGGCTTGATGTAACTGGTGGCGATGAAGTTGTTGTCGTAGTAGAGGTCCAAGATCACGTAGCTGAACTCCACATTCACCTTGCTGTTGGGGTTGCTGAAGTTGGCCAGCACCGTCACGTCCGCGTTCAACAAGTAGCCCATGTCGAGGTATGCGGCATTGATGGTGGCGCTCGAGATGTCGAACCGAGGGCTGCGCGGCCGGAACACGAGGTAGACTATCAGGACGATCAGACCTCCCACAATCACCAGTATCCAGAAGAGCATACAGAATGCCGCTAGCAACCAGGCTACCGGCTTGGTCCGTTGGGGTGTCGGGGGGTGGATGAAAGCAGGGTGGTGGCTACCACCACCACCATGTTGAGGCGGACGTGTATGAGAATCGGAATGGGGTCTGGATTCTTGGTGGGGTTGGTGCGGTACCTCAACTACAAGCGGTGTCACGGGCTTAACATGCTTCGGAGGATGGGGCGACATCCAGCCATGAGGCGGCGGATGGTGGTGTGTAGGGGGGCCATGTGGCGGCGGAGAGTAGTGTGTAGGGGGGCCATGAGGTGGCGCCTCCACTGGGGTATGACCGTGAGGTGGTGACAGCACCACCGCGCGGTGGCGCGACGGTGGCCTGGAGCGCGGTGGTGGTGTTTGCGAAGGAAACTCGATTACCTGATCGCGTTGACGGGGGAGAAAGTGTGGATTTGTCTCATAGTGGTGGGACATTTTGGTGGCTCAAAATTGGAGGGCGAAATGAAGAGAGAATATATGGAAACTTCAACAAGATACCAGCTGGCTTTGAAATCAAAGCTGCTGGTAATAGAGGAAAAGAATCAGACATTAGTTAAGGATACAAGGCAAGTAAACAAACTGATGCAAAGTGAAAAAAGTAGAATATTTGCGAAACTTAATTATCCCATACAATATAGTCCTTTTAAGAGCTTTTGAGAATCTTTAGGAAGAACAAATGGCAAACACTCACTGCAAGAAAAGAACTTGTAATACACATTCTTGCTTGAGCAAATGAAATTAGTTAGTTAACTAGTAGTTAGGATAGGAATATATCATCGATCTCCACTTAGTATTCACCATAAGTCTGTTTAAGCTGTGCAACAAGGTCAAAATGTATAAATCCATATTCATAAACTCAGGGAACAAGAATCACTAGTTTGTAACTAAAATGAAATTTTGACTCATTTAATCATAGCAAAATTTGGCAACAAAATCAACATGCTACACTCTCATATACCTATATATATTGCAGCATTCTAGACTTGACCCAAAATAGCCGAAGCAGAAAATAGACATATCAACCCAGTTTTCCCTATCTCTACATTCTTATTAGGTTCGTCGAAATTTGCTAGGGTGCTGTTCTGCTTGAGGCTAAAATGGAAAACATGAGATCAGGTATCTGCCAATTATGCAAATTATTCATTCACCATGTCTTCAACAAGTTTCTCTTGCGTACGGTTCATCCTCAGCGCTTTACCACATCAATGCTCTAGTTGATCAATCAATTCTCACGGATTATAACCATACCTGAATAACAAACAAGAAAAAGAAAATTACGACTCATAATTGGAACCAACACTATCTTCTCAATAAATCAGAATCTTAGTATACAATGTAGTTCGACAAGCATACTATAGATATCATACTTTTTGCCAGTGATTTTCTTTTTCATTCCACACCTGGGCCTTCCATGACTCCAGAGAATCCTGTTGGACCTTTTTCAAGTTTGAACCATGTTAAAAAATTTCTACCCCTCCATTAGAAACAGATAGCTTTGCATTCCCACGTTAGCTAGAGAAATGAGACTTGTTTCATCGTGGAGGGAGAAGGTTATAAATAATGGCGAGAAAATGCCCTCAGAAAATATCTGCAGTAGCACAAACTTTCCATCAGTAGCAGACACATGATATATTAAATTTGAGTTAAGTGGAGACAATGTTGAAAAACAAGGGTAATTGGGAATGAGGAATTTAGCAAGAAGAGTTGAGAACTAAAGTAGTTAGTTTCCCAAGTAACATTTGCATGAACTACGTGCACCAAATCAGTTGCTTCTAGGGACATGATATGGTATATAACAAACAGATGCTACAAAGACATAAAAAAACGAGTATCTTTTGGTTCAAATTTTTGTTTTGAATTAATACAAGGAAGAATGCTTAAAGTACAAAGGATTCTGTTGAACCCAGATAAAAATCATAAAATGGTCTCAAGAGGTTTTTTACTTGATGTTAAGAGTATCGAGAATTCAAGCCAACAACGGGCCAATGGCAAAAACTTATTAGCATTTTATTCATAGAGGAACATTATCGACTTCAGCAATCGATTTTGAACTCAATATGATACCGATTACAGAACTAGGACATATGACTTTTATTGATGAGCATACGCCTTCTCCATTAAATTAATAATTATAAAATTTATGATAAGCCGATTCTCTAGAAAGCAAAAAAAAGGAGTATGTAAAGAAGCAAAAAATTGATAATTGTTTGAACCAAGTCACCTCTAGTTGAGAAAAAGGATGCGGACAGATGTCCCCAACATCACGACAAAGCAGGATCTGTCCGAACCCATCTCAGCAGTATCTAAGCAGGTACCAAGCATCAAAAGATCAGGATTTATGCGGCAGCGTTCCCTATTCGTCATAAACAGGTCTACTTGTACCCACACTCAACACCGACCAAAGGAAACATTAATTCTGGAAGCAAGGAAATTCAATAAGAATGCATTTGCCACCAACCAGAAAGGATTGCAATTGTGATTTCATCATATGCTGAACTGTTCCCAATATAATGTTTAGGAACATATTATACAAACTGTTAGAATTCTTTCGAGTTAATAGCACTTATTAGAGTCTCTGACAAATAACTATCAAGGGTAAATCCATTCTTCATCATATCATCCCAAACTTCACAAGCCAAAGGAATTTTATTTTCCTTTATAAGGCCTCGGATGATCAGCTTGTAAGTCACTTCATCCGGATAAACCCTCTAGTTTGCATCTCCTTAAATAGACACAGAGCTTCGTTAACTTGATAGGTCTTGCAGTATCCACAAATAAGTGCATTATAGGATATGACGTCAGGGACAATTCCATGTTTCACCATATCATGAAAAATACCATGAGCCATGCTTATCCTACCAGTTTTGCATAGATGGTCAATAATGGTTGTATATAACGCAAGACTTGGAAAGAGGCCCACCTTTGTCATTTCGTCAAGAAGGGCCTTTGCCACAACAGAGTTTCTTTCTTTCAGATAAGAATCAATGAGAATCGTAAATGTCACCACATCAGGAGCGATTCCCTTCCTTCCCATCTCCTCAAAGAGCTTATACGCCTTTCTAGTACAACCAGATTTGCAAAGAGCAGTAATAATTGTGTTATATGAAACAACATCAGCCAATCCCTTGACCTCCATCTTGTTAACCAACAACATATATGCCTTATCTACTCTATTAGCTTTGCAGAAACCCTTTAGAAGCTCGTTGTAGCTGTAACTATCGGGTTCCATCCCACTCCTCTGCATTTTCACCAGCAACTTCTCCGCCTCATCCAACAATAGTGCATTACAACAATAATTTAACAGCACATTGTGTGTGATTAAGTCGGGCTCACAACCATTTCTCTTCATAAAACTCTTGAGCGTGAGTGCTTTATCAATCCTACCTACTCGGCAAAAACCACAAATGAGCACATTATAAACCACGGCATCAAAGCAGACCTTTCCCCTCATGTCCCCGACAGTGAGCTCATAAGCCAAATCAACTTTCCCAATGTCACATAGCCCAAGCATAAGAGCCCTGCACGCTTTATTATCCGGTTTAACATCTCTCTTGATCATAATTTTCCACATGCCAACTGCCTCATCGTGTCGTTTAACTCTACACAACGCACTGATAACAATAGTATAGCTCACCACATCTGGCTCCCGTCCTCTTTCTCCCATTAATCTCAACAATATCAACGCATCATCAACTAAACTCTCACCACACAAAAGATTTAAATAAATATTGAACGCCCAAATGTCGGGCACAATCCCGAGCCTATCCATATCCTCAAAAAGCCTAGAAAGAAGGTAAAAGTTTCTAACTTCACACAACCCGGAAATGAATCTAGAGTAAGTGAACGAATTCAAAGAGAAACCTTTTAAATTCAGGGAATCATAATAGTATTCCGACAGCTCAAAACGCTGGTTCTTTATCAAAACACCAAGAAACCTGTTGTAGTCCACCGAAAAAATCCTGCAGTCTGATTGAGACATTTCGTCGAACACCTTGATCGCGTTATCAATGAGGCCGGCTTTGACGTAGCTGGCGATGAGCGAACGGTATATGAGTCGTTGCCTGCCAAGAGCCTTATACATTTATCGAAATCGCTTCCGCAGAAGCGTATGCATTTGAGCTCCAATTCCGACAAGAAAAATAAATAAATCTTGACTGCAGCAATGCGATAAAAGAAAAGCTGTCAAAATAAGGGGCGAATGCCGCTGAGTCTACACGGATGCTCAATGTGTGTGTTAGGAATCAAAATAAGCTGGTTTCGGCCGAAGAGAAGGAGGTGGTGGCGCAAAACCAAGTCCTCACTCTCCACCTTTAGACTGGTAATTTTTGAGCTTTCCAGTGATTTTGAAGTGGGCTTCTTTGTCAAATAAGAACTCTGCATATTGGGCTTCTCTTTGGGCTTAAATAATATTTATAAGAAGATGTATTATGTTTCAAGAATGTTGTTCTAGATATTTTTGTTAAAGCCTCAAATGAAAGACCTCTATCTCTTTGCCAATGATATTTTCTTTTTAGGATAACGTCTAGTTTCGCCTTATATTATTTTGGGTGTTTGATTGACATAAGACAAGAATTGACAAATTCCGATTTTTCGGATATTCAGTTCGGATCGGATTTTTTCTCTCTCAAAATTCAGATTTTCGGATCGGTTCGGATTAAGCAAAATTCCGAACCGAAATCCAAATGCTCACCCCTGAGAATTGTTTGAGAAAATGATATTTGGGAACGTGATTCTAAAGAAAAAGAATACTAACAAAATTCTTATTCTGTTCTTGAAAACTACCAAGAAAATTATTAAGATTCTTATGACAATAATGCTTCTTTTATGATAATATTTTTTATATTACAACGATGCTTCCTTTTTGTGACAATTATAGATCATAGAAAGATCAATGATGCAGATTAATTTCTAATTAACTTAATAAAAAAAGTTATTTGATAATCTCCCTATCTATTTTATATATATTTATGCGATGCATTTATGTTAATCTAACAGAATATAATAGATGCAATCTGGAATTGCGATTTTTCAATGAGATTTTGATTCTTTAGCATATAATCTATATATGATATACACATACTGCAGAAATATTGGATTCCACTTGATGCATAAATTTTATGACTAATTAGGTCTATACCTACACATTTTAATACATTTGGTGGATATATTTATTATAGAATTATTCTTTGAATAATACTCGACCAAACCCACCTAAGAAAAATGAATTCGAATAATTCTTTCTCGTCACATAATAAATTAATAAATTTTATACATCGAACTTTAAAAGTTATCACAAGTTAGGCAACGTCGTAGATTTGAAATCTGCCATGAAAATGGCATATGAGGGGACAGCCCTCCAACTGAGGAAACCTACTACATAAATGCGACCTTAAAACTGTTATCTTATTGTTAGTTATTATTGCCATCACTACAAAATTGTGACAAGGGTAATAAATCTAGTTGTAATGAGATTTCAATTTGAAATTGGACTGTATTCCTATGTGGTCCTATATTTGAAAAAAACAAAAAACTGAAAAGAATGTTTGAGTACTGTTGTACCAAAAGATCTTTCACAAATCTTTGACATAATTCAAAATTTCCAATTTCATCCGGACCCAACCGTTACTGATACAAAATGTTGTTAGAGATCCACTCGGAGGTATTTACTTTGCATGATTAGGTTAGATAGATAAAATTAATCCGTGTGTGTGTGTGTTGGTTAGTGGTAGAGTTAGACCAAAGGCCCTTGGGTTCGAGACCACCGCGACGACCCTTTAAAATTTCGTATTAAATTACCAAAAAAAAATAAAATAAAAAAATAGATAAAATTAATCCAACCTAATCAAGTGTTTACTTTTAAAGATTAATATTTGAATATATCTCAAAGCCCGAGATTATTTTAATCATTTGGATTATTCTCCATCAATTTTAATCCAACCAATATAGTAAGAATTGAAATAATCCTCCAAATAAATAGATAATTATTTATCATAATTTTAATTATTCACTAATCATTTGTAGTAAACGAAGGATGGAGAGATAAAATTATCTTATCACACATTTAATCTATCAAATAATCAATCATTCAAAATGTTAATCATGAAAAGTAAACACTCCCTCAAATTATGAATTGTCATATCATACCATTGATACATGAATAGTTTATAAGACTAAAATTTAACAAGATAATTTGAACTGTCGTTGCATATATATCAACTACTACTATGCATTCAGAAATTTAAATATGTTAATACTCTTAACCTTATAAAGAAGCTAAGTTAATTTACTAGTTGATTAAGTCAATTACCCGTCCATATGGGCATACCTAGAAAAACGATACTAATGATTTTTATCTTAACGATATGTTTAAAAAAATGCAGTAATAAACTACAAATATTAGAAGTTAGATTATGACAATCAATTTGAAACTATAAAGGATATGATAAATGAACTTTTTCTTGCGTCATAAAACTATAAATTTATTGAAGATAAGTAATAACTTTTGAGCAATAAAAGTTTTTGGTAAATCTTTGTTTGAATAAATCAACATATAACCGCTAAAATCACGACATTACAAAATTTTTATTGTATCATTTGTACGAACGATTCTGTTTGGGAAATTTTAGAAACCCACTCCAAATTCAACGTAATCCATAATGATAAAATTGATGTATATGCTGTCAGGATTGGAGCTAGGGTTTTAAAATTGGACATAAAATCAAATCTATGTATTAAAAGATGAGGTGGTCTCTTTGCTAATTGTTAATTAATAAACATCCGAATAATCATACATATAAACCCTAACTTTGATACTTTTTTTCTTAAACCCTAATTTTGAATAATAAATGATATTTTCCTTCAATATAAAAGATACTTTCTAAATTATAAGCTAAAAAAACAAATGATATTTTTTTTTAATGTAAATGATATTTTTCTTAACAACAAATGATATTTTTATGCGTCCGACACGATAAGGATGGATGTACATGGATTTTTGTGTTAAAAGATAAATTTAGACAGATGAGATTACATCTGTGTATTTAAAAAGTGAGAAAATTTATAAAATGCAACTTAAATATAGCAACAAAAAATGACGCACCGACCCCGGGCTCAGTCCTTGTTTGTTGCACTTCTTTTATGAAAAAATAATAATATTTGTAGCTAAAATTTTGAATGATGTGATACCATGCATATTAAAATAGGTCAATTTTCAACAATGTTGAATATCATTACTTATTAGGTTATAACTTTGAAGCTCCACATCAAAATCTTTGGCTTTGCCATATTTGTTTGTTAGTGTAAGTCTGTTTCATAATCTTTCATTGATTAAAAACTATAAATGGAAGAAAATCTTTAAACTTTACTTTGATAAAGTTTGAATTTGTCAAATTACAAAGGAAGAAATTCTTTCACAAATTTGTTGATTAAAAATTAAAACAGTAAGATTTTTCTTCCCTCCGTAACAGTAACCATTTTCAGTGTATAGTCTAGACTCTAGACTGTTAGTATCTTAATTTCTCTTCTTTTTTTGCGCTTTATTGAAAAAAAAAAACACTACTTCATCTACTGAATTACTTTTATACTTAGGTTACTCATATGCAATGTATGATCGTGTACGAGATTCATTAGATACACAGATCTCCTGTGACTCTTGAGTATTTTACTTAATTGTTTTCCTTGTATTTAACTCAATTATAATAGTACAAACTATTTAAAATATTTTCCCAAATTTTCACTTTATTTATTGCAAAATAGTGTACGTACATGACAGTTGCAAATTGAAGAACTAATTTCTTTCTAGAATACTCAATTTTCAAATGGTCTTTCTCGACCCCAATATTTATATTGTACGTACCCTATAAAGAAGGAAGAAAAAAAATTTAAAGGAAGAAAAAAAATGAATTGTCCAAAGAGCTTTTAAAGCAGGAATGTCTCTCGTGCACGCACGTGTATGGTGAAAACTACGCTCATATCACGATAAATATGTATGGGTTTAGTGATTATCTTATATGATGCGGTAAACCTGTACGGATTTACCGTATAAAAAGTGTGTTACACAAGCACGCGCACAAGAGTTTTTGTCTTTGAAGAAAACGATATTCAACGTGAATTATTACAAATAAATAATGATTTGGTCTTTGTCTTTGGTCCTAAAACTCATACATTAACAACAAAATATCTAGAATTCTTGTGATTAGTCTAAGACTCAGCTTTCACTTAATCCATATATTATCATATATTATTAAAATGATCACCCATCCACCAATAATTGACATATTAACAATCACTTGATAACGTACTAAAGTCATACAATAGCAATGTAATTAGCATGGGATAAATTTCTCATTTAGGATTTTATCATTCTTAAAAATGACAAAGCATATATGTATCAATGTAGCACTTCTACATTATCGACAATTTGGCACAATGAATGTCGGCCTTTATTTAACATATAATAATACGAAAACGATAACTTATTAGATCTCTTGTTCTATATTTCAATTGGAGTTAGGGATTTCATGTACAACTATAAGTAGTCCTTAATTAACTACATATGCATCAGATCATATATGCATTATCTATTGGGAAAAAAAATAGGTAGCGTGTGATTTAGGGCATACTACATTGAAACGATTTATATATGTTAGTATATATGTGAGGACATCAACCTATCTTATCGTTAAGATTATTATTTGATAATATTATATTACTCATGCTTTACCAATTCTTCATCTTTCATGCTTATAATATTTAATTAGCTCGCCGGTTTCATCCTTATGTACGACTGAGTGTGCATTCTTATATCTGAAAGAAATGGAAATATATTGTAGAAATGAGGTTTTACCAAATGATGAAGTCTGAGACTCAAAATATATACTAATCACTCTGTTCTCAAAAGTTGTTCTTGAGGATCTTTGATTCGGATATTTTGTGAGTTAAGTAAGGATCTCATATTAGTGTAATATTAACTTAATTAGTTGTAGATAGTGTGGGTCATGAGTGGTAAAAAATGTAAATAAGTGGTGGTGTTGATGATAAGAATGTGAGATAGTAGTGGGTCATGAGTGGTAAAAGATGTAAATAAATAATGTTGTTAAGGTAATAAATGAGAAAAAGAAAGTGAACAAATTTAGGGTACGTAACAAAAAAGAAAACTATAAACAAATTTTAGGGACAAAGAGGGTATTATTTAAAGAGATTAGAGTTGAAGTCCTCACCTTGTATATATAGTTATTGATCAACGTTGATAGTACGTAGTTGATTTCTCAACTGAATTTGTAGATTAATTACTTTCTTTATCAATCTTTATTTACCATATATACCGAAGATGTCACATGAAATAATAAAATATTCATCACGGGAAAGTATATCATAACCGTTGATGCTTTTGATTAGCTATATTTAAAGATCTATTGAATTCCTAGATATTACGAGTGCTCTCTCTAGTTACAAGTCAAGAACTATTTTTAGGATATATAAATTATAAAATCATATAACCAAATGAGAAAACCAATCGAGCATATTATAAGGATAATGATATGAATAGTTACCGTGATTTATCTTTTCATATTTTCATGGGGCTGGAGTGTGGGGGTTGATCGATCTTAATTTCGTAAGGGAAATAAATGCGCAAGAACACCAAAGATTTACGTGGTTCGATCCGTGAATAAGATCTACGCCCACGGGCAAGAGAGAGAGTATGTGTATTGAGAGTGTAAAGCGATTACAAAGAGAGTGAATGAATCTATGTCGCCTAATCTAGCCTCTATTTATACACAACGTATTCGACCTAGATCTCGAATCAAGTCTTCTAACTAGGATTCGAGATCCTATCCCTCTTGAATTAGGATTCTTTAGATATGGCTGAGCTTTCTGCGTTCCCACTGACTTTAGGAGTCTTCATGGGCCGAACTTGTCCAGGCCGAGCTTGATGTCAGGTTTACTTGTATTGGGCCTGATGCTTGGGCCTGGTAGTTGGGCCGTATCCTATCACAACCCCCAAAAGACGCAGAAACGAGGTCATGCTGGATTGGGGGTTGTTGTGACGAAGCGGGGTTTGGACGATCTTACATGCTTTTCATTGTTTGACTCAATGCTTCTGACGTCGTATATCGTATGCAGTGCTCGCAGAGGCGTCTGCCGATGTCTTTTTTGTTGTTTGTATCTCTGGCGAGGTGTCCTGGCTTCTTGCACCGAGGCGTCATGCCGAGGTCTTCGACCGCTTCACCTAACGAGGTGTTATGCCGAGGTCTTATGACCGCTTCACCTAACGAGGCGTTGTCGAGGTCTCCGACCGCTTCACCCGACGAGGCGTTATGCCGAGGTCTTCTGACTGGCTTCACCTGACGAGGCGTTATGCCGAGGTCTTCTGACTGGCTTCACCTGACGAGGCGTTATGCCGAGGTCTTCGACCGCTTCACCGACGAGGCTCTATGCCGAGGTCAAGACGGATTTTCCGCCGTTCTTGAGTCATGGGACGCGGATACGCATTTAATGCGCATTAAATTGGCGCGGTTGGATTCCGATAAAGTACATATTAGGGGAATGTCTTCCTGATACGCAATATCTCTTATCACCGCTTCTACATTTCTCGAATTTCAAAACTCTCGCTTCTGCGAGAAACAATTATTCTCGCGCCATCGACGGCTCAAGCTCCTTGTCTTCTTCATCGATAAACAAAAGTAAGTAATGGCTACTCTTCCATTAACGAGTCGTCGGCGCCAAATCATGTCCGCTCCCGTCGGTTTAGTGTCTCACTGCTTTTACCCGTATTCATACGCCTCTTTCGAGTGTAGTCTGCGTTTCCTCGGTGGGGATTGCGGCAAAGTGTCTTCTTTTCTTCAATCCTAGGTATTTCGATATTAGGGATATAAGTTTTCAATATAGTATTCCTCTAGTATTGAGTTCGTCGCCCCCCGTCCGGAGGATAGGGCTTGTGCCCCTCCGGATGGTTTTATTACCGTGTACGAGGACAGCCTCAAGGCTGGTCTTCGTCTTCCTTTCCCTTACGTATACGTTGAGTTCCAAGAGATGTTTGGCATATCCTCGCCCAACTCTCGCCGAACTCATTCCGCATATGATCGCTCTAGGTGTCTATGCCTATAGCATAATTTTCCTTTGACCTTGGGGCTGGTCCTTCGCTTTTGAAGCGAGGCGGCTCGGGTGGTATTATCTATCACCCGTAGGAAATTCAAAGCCAAGATTAAGTCGAAGATCTCAACCGCGAAGAAGTTCTTCTTCCGCTCGGTTTGAGGACATATGGAGTTCCATGGCGATCCGATAAGATCGCCGATGTGTTCGCTGACAAAGACTTGGTGACTGGAGGAGACGCATTTGGACAAATTGGCCTTGTTGACGAGGTCTTCTCCGAGGCCGAGCTTGCAGGCGGGCTTAGCCCTTATGATCCTACCTCCAGGTGGAGTCGGTGAAGGGTGAGGCCCTACTTTTTTTCTTTATTGCATGATTATACGTGTTGATCTTGACCTATGTATTTCTTGGTAGTGAACCCTTGAAGGAAAGAAAGAAGAAAGGAAGGAGCCGATCTCGTGGCGAACCGATCTCTGTGGCGAGCCGAGGTCTCCGACTGAAGGATTTCGAGGACATGCCCGAAATGATGTGGGCCTTCGAGATCCCTTCGCCGCAGCCACTCAAGCGCTTGAAGAGGCGGAAGGATGTAGTCCCCGAGTCTCGGTTCTCGCCGAGGCCGAAAAGTATCGTCGGTTGCCCAAGTCGGCCGCCTCGTCTCTTTCCTGAGGTTTTGTACCTGTCCTTATACTTTGTGTTGCAGTATAAAAACTGTGTTTTCTGACCTGATGTATATAATGTATAGGGGGTCGAGGACGTGGCGGCCGAGGTGTCAAAAGTATCTGATCTTGTATCGGATTACTTGAAGGGCGCCGTTACGCAGTTTGACGGGGTGGCCCGGTATGCTCGGGAGGTGGAGGAGGTGAATACCCTCCTTACTCAAGAAATATCCGAGGCCGAGGCTAAGATCCGGGACCTCGTCAAACAAAAAGCGGCGGATGCTACGACCATTGAGGCGGCGGCGGGGCGGCCGTGTCGGCGGAGGAGGCGGCGGCCGAGGCGGCGAAGTCCGAGGTTGCCTTGATGAAGGCCGAGGTGGAACAGTTCGCCGCCGGGAGGCGGACATGGCGAGCTCGCAGGAGGAGACGCCGTGCCTTTGCGGAGAGGTCGCTCATGTCGGCGAAGCCCGGATGGTCTCGGACGCGGCGAAGTGCTTAATAAGCGCCGCCTCGGATGCAATCAAGATGTCGCCGAGGACTACCTGCACTGGACAAAGCCAAGTATGGGTACGAGGAGACCGAGGACAATGTCCCGAGACGGCCTATTTTGATGTGATCGTCCGCGGCTGAAGGAGCTTCCCGTGCTGCAGAACCTCGCCTCCTCCTCGGTTCTTCTATCCGCGGAGTCCGTTCGTGCCTGTCCCGTGGATCGGGATCCCCTGACCGAAGCTTTACTATCCGATTATGCAAAGGGGTCGGGGTGCGGTGATGCTTCAGGCGCCGAGACTCGGTGGTTCCCAAGAGGCCGGTCAGACGGCCGAGCCCAGGCGGAAGAGGCTGCGGCTATCGAGGCGTCGGAGGCGGCGAATGTGGACGTGGCGAAGCTTCCGGAGGGTCATTGATCCCCATCTTTTTACCTTTTTTTTTTTTTTTTTTTGAATGTAAATGTACATTGATTTTGCCTAAGGCATGTTAATAAAATGACAAGTTTATGTTAAGAAACTTATCTTTTTATTCGATTGTCTCTGAAATGCTTGATGCTTCTCCTGGTTGAACCGAATCAAGACCTATCGGGCTCTTGAGTTGAAAGAGGTCGAACTCTTCCATATAAAGGCAGCTTGGCCACGCTGGTGAGTCCGATGTCAGCATAGGGCCGCCAGAGAGCCGTGACGAGCTCGTGCTCGCTTTTGAATGGAGAGGCGTTCGAGGTCGCCATGAGAAGGCCAAGGTGATAACCGAGGAGCATGCCGAGTACGAGGAGGTTATCCACCGAAATGGTGGGATGACGATCCCGAGGTTGAAGCCAGGTTGTCGAGGTGCGCCCGTTGTTCGGGTACAGCGCGAATATGGTCGGACCTCCGGCACCACTGAGCAATCGTTGAATTGAAAAGGCTCGGGAGCATATACAAGATCATCATCGCCGACAACCACACTCGACGAAATACTTGACGGGACGCAGAGGCCTCTTCTTCACGGAGCTTCTCGGCCTAGAATAAATGAACCTAATTATGACGATCCGGAGTGGCGCGACAAGAGAGGCGTGCTATTGCCCTTGAACGTCGTGGACCCTCCATGCGTCGAGACCGGGCATCATCAAGTGGTGAGGCCGAGCCCGCAGAGCTGCATCGTCAAGTGACCGAGGTCGCTACTGCCGGGCCCGTAATATAGACCGAGGACGAGGTAGAGGTAGGATTAGCATAGATGAGCTGAATCCGATTTTTCTAGGGATCGACTCGACTTTTCCCGATCCGCTCCGTCCTCGTAAAATGTAACTGACACTTTTATTTAATAAGAATGGTTTCTTGTTGACTTTGTATTTGAACAAGAGTAATATACGAAGTAGTTCGTCTCGTAGAGAATTCCGTTCGAAAGAAATCGCTCGCACGGGGTAGGGTTCTGTTTTTGCCGAGGTCGTCGGGAGGGTGGTCCCTCGCTCACATAGAGAGAACACTTGAAATAAACGAAGGTAGTCCGATCTCGTATGTAGGAATGGTTCCGCTTTTTGCCGAGGTCGTCGGAGGGTGGTCCCCTTCGTCACATAGAGAACACTTGAAATAAACGAAGGTAGTCCGATCTCGTATGTAGGAATGGTTCCTGTTTTTGCCGAGGTCGTCGGGAGAGGTGGTCCCCTTCGCTCACATAGAGAACGCTGAAATAAACGAAGGTAGTCGATCTCGTATGTAGGAATGGTTCGCTTTTTGCCGAGGTCATCGGGAGGGTGGTCCCTTCATCTACATAGAGAGAACGCTTCGAAATAAACGAAGGTAGTCTGATCTCGTATGTAGGCATGCGCTGCTTAGATTTTCATTCGTATGAAACGAATGTAATCGACCTCCGTCGAGGAATTTGTCCTCCGAGAGGAAAATAATGTGAAGATTAATTATGCATTAGTGACAAGTAGAACTCGTAAAATAAATATTTTATTGATAAAAGACGACGCGACCACCAAATAAGACTCGGACTCTAAACAGACTTTAAAATATGACCGAACAAGACTGACCCTTGACACTTATGCATAATATTTCTTGGATGGATGATGTGCCATGCGTTGGGTAATTGCTCACCGGACAATTGAGCGAGCTTATAGGCCCTTTGCCGAGGACTTCGTCGACTTGTAAGGTCCTTCCCATGTGGCTTCCACTTGCCGAGCTGCGCTTTTGTCGACTTCATTATTTTGAGCACGAGGTCGCCCACTGAATTGTCGGGTTTTAACGCTACCGGTTGTAATACCGAGCTACTTGTTGCTTGTACCGAGCTTCCTTGATGTGGCGAGGTCTCTTTCTTCGAGTAAGTTTAGATCACTCGTAGATTTTCCCATTTGCTTGCAGAGAAGTCAATGGTACGAGGACTCGATACTCCGATCTGCAGGATCATCGCCGGTTCCATACACCAAACCGTATGGTGTTTCTCCGCTCGAGGTCCGAGGTGTTGTTGCACGACCATAAGACCTGTGGTAGATTTTCCACCCGAGGCCTTTAGCTCGGTCGAGGCGAGTTTTAGACCTTTACGATGGTCCCTTGGTAACTTCGGTCGACCATTTGCTTGAGGATGGGCCACCGAGGTGAACTTTGTTGGATCCAAGCTCTTGACACCAATCTTTGAATGTCTTATCCGTGAATTGTGTTCCGTTATCCGAAAGGAGGATATGGGGGATGCCAAGCGACACACTATGTTCTTCCATACGAAGTTGAGGCGTTCTTGCTTGTGATTTTCGCGAGGGCTCGACTTCTACCCACTTCGTGAAGTAGTCGATCGCAACAATTAAAATTGAGCGTCCGGTGCTTTACAAAGGGCCCACAATGTCAATCCCCATTGCATAAACGCCAAGGGCTCTGCGGAGGTGAGGTCGGTCCAGGGTAGCCTTGGCACGTTCCCATGGATTTGACACCGGACACTTTTTACGAGGTCCATTGAGTCTTGGAACATTGTTGCCAATAGTATCCCCATCGCATGACTTTCTTTGACAAGGCTCGGGTCCGATGTGGCTTCCGCACGAACCTTCGTGTATTTCGTGAAACGTAATTAGCTCGGTTCGGCCCAAGCACCTTAAGAGAGGTTGGAGATATGACTTTTCAGATAGGACTCCGCTCAATTGTATATCGCAGATTTGTTCAGATCCTCCTAGCCTCCAACTTGTCGTGGGGCGGTTCGCCTTCTCCAAGTACTCGAATGGGAGTCATCCAATTGGGTTCTTCATCCGAGACTATGTTAACCTCGGCTCCGTCTTCGCATCGTTTATGCTCCGACTTTGACTTCCTCTCTTGGCGGGTTCGTTGATGACGAGGCCAATTTACTTAAGATGTCACGGCTATTTTGCTCCCTTGGGATGCGAACTATCCGAAGTGTGAGAAAGTCCGTTGCGTGCTTTTGCTTTTCAAGATACTTCTTCATTTCGCTTTTGCCTCGTATTTTCCCAACATTCGCTTACGACGACTTGAGAATCGTTGTGAACTTGCACGGCTCGTGTCCGAGACTTTGAGCGGCGAAGTCCTGCGATCGATGCCTCGTACTCCACTTCGTTGTTCGTATTTTGAATGTGAACCGAAGTGAGTAGGCGATTTCTTGGTTGTCCGGGCCTAGAGTAAGATACCGCTCATTGCTTTTCCCGAAGCCCGTCAACGAGTTGCGCAACCTCGGTGTTTCAACCACGGGTTCGGCTTTGGCATCGTCGACACGGATTCGGTGGGCTTCGGTTTTCGGCAAAGTTAGCCTCGGCAAGGAAATCCGCTAGGCTTGACCTTTGATGGCTTGGCGGGGCGAAGGATATATCGTGCTCGCCCGATTCGATTGCCCATTTCGCGATTCTCCACGATGCTTGCTCGTCAATACTTGCCAAGTGGGTAGTCGATGAGGACTTGTATGCGATGTGCATGGAAGCACGGACGTAGTCTCCTCGCGGCATTTACCAATGCTAAGGCAAGCCTCGGTGATACTCGTTTCCGGCCTTTTAGTGCTCGGTGATGAAATACACCGAGTCGACGTCCTTCTTCTCGTCGGGATCGCACTTATGGATTCGTCCGAGGCGGCGAGGTAGAGGAAAAGGACCTCTCCCTCTTTCGGGACGGATAGAGTGGGGAGCTCGGCGAGGTAGCTCTTGAGGTCTTCGAAGGCGGACCTGTGCACCTCATCCCATGAGAATTTCGGGGCTTTTTTGAGTACCTTGAAGAAGGGTAGCTGCTTATCCGCGGCTTTTGAAAGGAAGCGGCTTAGTCTTGCTATCGCACCGTCGACTTTGTGTCGTCATGGATAGTCTTCGGCATCTTCATTTCCAAAATGGTTTGGACCTTGGTCGGGTTTGCTTTTAGCCCTTCTTGTGAAACCCAACACCCTAAGAACTTTCCAGACCGGACTGCAAACGTGCATTTCTGGGGATTCAGCTTTAGGTTGATTTTCCGAAGAAGGCGAGGATGATCCGAGGTCGGCCACACGCGGCTTCTTCCTTGCTTTTGACGACGATGTCGCTCACGATACCTCCACATTCAGACCTATGTAGGGTGAAATATTTTGTCCACCATCCTTTGATAGGTAGCCCCGCATTTTAAGGCGAATGGCATCTTTTATATGCGAAGACCCAAGTCGGTAATGAAGGCTGTCTTGGCGCGTCTTCGTCGTCCATCGGACTTGGTGATACCCTTGTATAAGTCCAAGAAATCAAGACTTCGTGACCGACCAACGCGTCGACCTTCTTGTCAATGTTGGGAAGGGATAGCAATCCTTTGGGCAATGCTTGTTGAGGTCGGTGTAGTCAATACACATTCGCCATCCCCCTCCTCCTTTCTTCACCATCACCGGGTTGGCTATCCAGGTCGGATATTTGACCTCGAACAGTATGCGTGCTTTTAATAGCTGGTTCACCTCGTCATGAATGACTTGGTTCCGTTCGGCTGCGAAGATTCTTTGCTTTTGTCGAACTGGCTTTATGTTCGGGTCGATGTTGAGCCGGTGAGTGATGATACTCGGCGAGACTCCGGTCATGTCGAGGGGAGACCAAGCAAACACGTCCCGGAATTCCCTTAGGAGTTGGATGATCTGATCCTTCACTTCAGGTGTCGTGGTGAAACCAACCTGGACGACCTTCAATGGCTCATCTTTGTACAATGCGACCTCTTCCACCTGACTGTCAGGGAGTGGCGATGTACTTCCGGACTCCAACTCTTCGGGTTTCTTTAATTGCTATGCCTGTGGGTGTTGGACCGAGGTCCCGGCACCTCGTAAGGCAACTTGCATACACTCGCTTGCTTTCGATCGCCTCGGATCACGGTTTGTTCCCCCGTGGTGGGTATTTTTATCGTCGGTGGTACGTTGAGCATACCGCCCTTCGGCGTTCACCAATCTCGCCCTAGTATGATGTTATACGGCGAGTTGGCCTTCACTACGAAGAACCGCACCACCTGGTCGAGGTCGTTGGTGCTTTCCCACCGTGACGGGTAGCTCGATTATTCCTTCGGCGCGTCTCTTCCCGGACGAAGCTTGATTGGCAGCGTGCCTGTGCGAGGTGTGCTTCTTCTACTCCTATCTTGTCAAAGCAATCCTTGAAGAGGATGCTTACCGACGCGCCGCTGTCAATGTAAACGCGTTTTACCAATTTATTTGCGACTACTACCTGGATCACCAACGCATCACGGTGAGGTCTTGTCATGAGTACGGGTCGTCCTCGGAGAAGGTGATCGCCTCGTCCTTTCCGAACCTCTTATTGGTAGGTTCACGGTTCTAGGACTTGGGCATCGGCCTTGGGGAGGACTTCGTGACTCCACTGGGAGCCCGTAATAGTGGAGACCACCCGTCATATTGGGGCTCGTCATCTCCTTCCTCGTCGGTCTTGCGTTTTGTTTTTGTAGGGGCACAATTTCCCTCTTCCTGCTTTTTTCTTCTTTTGACTTTGGTTGGCTTGGCGACTCATCCTTGGTATTTCTTCGTGGATCCGTCTCGAACTAGCAAATCTATTTCACCCATGAGCTCTTTGCACTCTTCGATGTCGTGCCTGTAATCATCATGGAATGAGCGATTTATCCATAGGTCGGCACCTCTTCCCTCCCATCATCGGCCGAGGCTTCTCGAATAGGTTCATATGGAGTCGCGAGATTTCGCTCTCGGCCGTCAGCGGGTGTCTTGAGGTCGTTCGAGGCGTCGCGCGGACCAAGCCTCGGACTTTATCGGCGATGTAATCATCCAGGCGCTTCGCCGGCCTTGGTTCGATCTTCCTTCCTTCGCTCTTCTTCCTTTTTCGAAGGTCTGCCTTATCGCTTGCCGCTTTCTTTTGTCGGCCTCGTCCGCTTTGGCGAATCGGTTGGCTATGCGCCACACTACTGTTGCAAGACGGGTTCGATTGACGATCTCTCGGTATAAAGCCCCTGTAAGATGCCGTTTTGGAAGGCCGAGATGACTAACAGTCGTTCACGTCTTCGACCTTCAAACACTCCTTGTTAAACCTTGTCATGAAGTCGCCGATGGACTCATTACGGCTTTGCCTTATGGTGAGGAGGTGTGCCGATGGCGTTTTGATTCCGCTTTGGAAGAACCTTCGTGGAAGGCGACCATCAGTCGCGATAGGAGCCGATGCTTCCGTAGGTAAACTGTCGAACCACTGCGGGCGTTGTCGACGAGTAACTCGGGAAGAGTTTACACATGGACCGTGGTGAGACGTTGGTTGATCATGTTGTATTGGGCTGCGAGAGGAAGTTCGTGGATCCTCGGCCCGTCGTGAGGCGATGCTTGGTACCCGTACTTATCAGGAGAAGTGTTGAGTATTCTATTTGAGAACGGGTGGCTATCTTCCGTATCCATCGGCCGCCCTCCGAGATCGGGATGGAGTTCGACGATCGAACTCGTTTAGGTGACTCGGACCGACTTGGCGACCACGATGCCTTTTCTGCGCTGCTCGTCCCACGGAGATCGGGCGGAGTTATTGGATGGATTGGCGATCGAGGCGGCCGCGGCGATCACGACGTCCTCTCCCGCGTTGCTCGTTCCTTGCGCGGTCGGTTTGGGCCCCGACCTCTCGTTGTGATGCCTCGTATCTAGATGAGGCTTCGGTGTTCCGTTCTTCAGGACGTGGCCGACCCTGTGCTTCGCTGAGGAACTGGAGAAAGCTCTCCTTATTTTTCTCGAGAAATCCCTTGACGACGTCGTCAAGGTTTACTTGCGGAGCCGGAGGTTCCCCTGGATTATTGCTACGATTGCCTTCGCTATGGTAACCTGCCTCCTGCAGGGCGGGGTGTCCGTGCTCGTCAAGACTTTGGATATGCCCCTCGGGGGTTTCTTCTCTGATTGGGCTCTTCCCGAGTTGAGCTCGGCGTTCCCTTTCGCCGTCAGCGTTGTTGTTGCCGGCGACGGTCCTGGATGCATGGCTTCTGGTGTACCTGGTCATGATTATTTCCCTGTAAACGGTGGTTGATCGAAAACACAAAATTTCGTTTCCCATGCACGGCGCGATGATCGATCTTAATTTCGTAAGGGAAATAAATGCGCAAGAACACCAAAGATTTACGTGGTTCGATCTGTGAATAAGATCTACGTCCACGGGGCAAGAGAGAGAGTATGTGTATTGAGAGTGTAAGAAGCGATTACAAAGAGAGTGAATGAATCTATGTCGTCTAATCTAGCCTCTATTTATACACAACGATTGACCTAGATCTCGAATCAAGTCTTCTAACTAGGATTCGAGATCCTATCCTCTCGAATTAGGATTCTTTAGATATGGCCGAGCTTCTCGCTCCCACCGACTTTAGGAGTCTTCATGGGCCGAACTTGTCCAGCCGAGCTTGATGTCAGTTTACTCAGATTGGGCCCGATCTTGGCCTCAGTAGTTGGGCCGTATCCTATCGGGGTTTTCGGTGTCGATGCACTAACACTATTATAGCGTTGGATATTAACAAGCTTCTTCAGTTCCAGCTTCCCTATCATCAACTAATCAAAACTTGTTTTGCCAGATAAAATTAAGGTCACACCATCACCAACATCATCAATATAAAAATAAATCTCGCAAGAAAAATAATAATAATAAATAAAATTGTTATTTTGATTTCAATTGTATATGAGATGCCAAGTAAATGACTAAGAAACTACTTATTACAACAAAGCATAAATAAGCCTAGCATTATTAGTTACTTTTATATGGTGGGTAGTCAAAGTTTTACTAATCTCACTTCTCATTGACCGACCAGAAAAATTAACCCATCTGTAAACATATAATTATATTACTATATATTGAACTGTTAATTGTATTGCTCATGCTTATCTGGACTTTCGAGCATGCTAGTAATACTTTATCAGTCCACTAAAATGGTTCATTTTTTTGTATCATCCCATTAGAAGTGACTCAATCTAAAAAAATGAATTATTTTTACACATAAACTACCTTAAATTATGTTAGTCACACTACTTTATATATAAAATACAATCATTCTTAATCTACATGTCAAAAAGTAATATGTAACTTTTAACGGGACGGAGGGAATACTATTTTGCAAAGAACCCTTAAAAACTTAGAATTATATACATATGGACACGATCAAATATAAATATTTCCTTATGTGGTATGTAAAACACTAATTTGGATTATTAATATTTGTATAATAATTTTCATTAAATAATGCATTATTGTGATATGAAATGCATTATCATAAGACATATTATTGTATTGATAAAAATGCAATATCTTTTGTTCATGGTACGTAAAATACTAATTCAGATAATTGATCTTTGTATAATTTTTAATTGCCATTAATATATTTTTATATATACAATAACCCATTTTTTTGATGATTGTTATAGATAATATAAAAATGAGTGATCCGGATTGAGTTATGAAAGCGAAAGTTTATATTATAGTGGAAGATGATTTGTGTATTTGATGAGTTTGAAAATGTAAGGTTGGGTTGATCCAATGATGATGTGGCAGTTTGACCAACTCAGCTCCACATCTATACATTTGTCCACCTGTCGTCTTCACTGCGACTCCCTCCTCTCTTCTGCATCTCTCTCTAAAATCAACACACTTTCTGCGTTCAACGGATCTTTCCTTTTCTTTGTCTTCCTTTTTCCATAACCATAATAGTACTACTCATCAATAATAAAATAATAAATAATAATATTAGCAGTACCATCAGCATATGTTTATTCATATAAGCTAATCAAGTTCCTCCTGCCTTTCTACACCAACCAACAACCTACTCCATGTAAGTCTTTCTTCTCTTTGACAAACCTACTGCTGATTTGTGGTTTCTTAGTTAATTCCAATCTTTTCTTCAAATGAGTTTTTGTTTGATATGGAGTTGTGTGTAGATTTCCCAACTTCCCATCTCCTTTGAGCGTGTATGTGTTGTTAATATCTTAGTTGTTTCCTCTAGATGCATATGCTCAGTTGTTATACGTTTTTTCTTTTTACTCCTTTTTTACTTCTCTAGGTCAAAGATGGAAAAGGAATCCATGGTCATGGGTTTTGGGTAGGAACAATTTTGCTGAAAATTTTGGGGATTCTCAATCTTACCAGTGACATTGAAGACCAGATTTAGGGCTGATTATGCTTATGAAAATTCTATAATTTTCTGTTCAAGTTTGAATACTCGGTCAACTTTGATGCTTGATGTGAAATTTAATTGTTGAAAGGTTCAAATCTAGCATGACTTTGATGAGATGTTGTTTATTTGGTTGCAGAGTGGCATCATAGATTTTGAAATGATAAAGGAAGAGGAGAAGGATGGGGCGTCATCAGGTGGAAATTGGAGAACATACTCGCGTTCAGTGTCATGGACTGAACGCCCTCCAAGAACTTCTACTTCTTCTATTTCTAAGCCGCAATGGAACAGCAAAGCGCGTTCTTGTTTGCCGCCACTTCAGCCTCTTTCCATCATCCGTCCGAGCATTGAGGAATGGCCTAGAGCTGGTTCTGATGATCTTGGCGTGTGGCCTAACAATCCTCCTACCCCTGGTGGGAAGCCTACTGGATCAGTAACTCCTCGTGAGAACTCGAATTCTGATCAACCTCCTAGAGAATTTGAGTTTAGAAAGGACAAGCTTGCCTTCTTCAATAAGGAATGTTCGAGGATTCTTGATCACATCTATTTAGGAAGTGATGCGATTGCCAAGGATCGCGAGATCCTGCGCCAGAATGGCATCACCCATGTGCTCAACTGCGTGGGGTTTGTTTGTCCGGAGTATTTCAAGAATGAGCTTGTGTACAAGACTCTTTGGCTGCAGGACTGCCCGTCCGAGGATATCACAAGTATTCTCTATAACGTGTTCGATTATTTTGAGGATGTTCAGGAACAACGTGGGTGTGTCCTTGTTCACTGTTGCCAGGGGGTGTCGCGGTCTACATCATTGGTGATTGCTTATCTCATGTGGAAGGAGGGTCAGAGCTTTGACGATGCATTCCAGCACGTCAAAGCAGCCAGAGGAGTGACTAATCCTAATGTCGGATTTGCTTGTCAACTTCTGCAGTGCCAGAAGCGTGTGCACGCACTACCTGCAAGCCCAACTTCTCTTCTTAGGATGTATCGGATGGCACCACACTCTCCATATGATCCCCTTCACCTTGTGCCTAAAATGTTGTCTGAACCAGGTGCTGATAAGCTCGACTCTCGTGGTGCATTCATTATTCAAATTCCTTCAGCTTTGTATGTCTGGACCGGGAAGCACTGCCCAGCGATGATGTCCGATAATGCCAGAGCAGCTACCTCGCAAGTTATTCGCTATGAGAGGGCCCAGGGTCCGGTCATAACTATCAAAGAAGGTGAAGAGACATTTGAGTTCTGGGATGCCCTCACTTACAGGAAGAGTTCGACAGATGGATGTGAAGCAAAGTCCGAGGAGGTAAAGAGCTTGTCTGCAGGGTCTCACTTAGTGACTGAATTAATTCATCCTGGTCTTTATCAAAGGAACCTTGCTGAGTATGATTTAGATTTTGAAATCTTCAACGGAGCGCTGGCTGGTGGGGTGGTACCACCTTGTCCATTATCAGGAGCAGAAACAGAGACATGTCTTCCTGCCAGAGAGACTGGTTGGAACAGATTCAGAAGAAAATTCGCTTGTGGTGTTGTCAAAGGACTTATCACCTCATCTAAATTGAACTCTTGTAAATTTGCCTTACCGATGTGTGATAGGCTGCTGCCAATGAACACTTGTAAAGAAGATGATGACTTTGTCTCACCTACCAGTCTTTCAGCATCTACCAGTGATCAGTGTGATTCACCGGATTCACTTTCTTCATATGTAATAAGCAGCCCAGCATGCAGTAAAAATAACTTGACAGAAGTGGCTTTTGCAGACCCTCATTCTGATTGTTCACTTTCACGATCACCATCATTCAGCTTGGTGGAATCTTTTTCTTCTTTTCTTGTCAATAAACCGAAGTCCAGTTCCACGTCGCCGTCACTCTCGCCTTCAACATCTGATTATTCAAGTTCATTTACCTTTTCTCCTTCATCGTCTAACTGGTCTGACCTATCACATGTGTCTGCTCAGCCATCACCTAATGGACTCGAATGCAGTGATTTTGATCCTAGCAAGAGTGGTCTTTCAGAGGAAAGTGTTGGTTCTGCTGATGGTGAATGTACATATTTACTTGATAATGCAACTTCGCCTCCGGAAAAAGAGGCAAATTCTGCTAACCTTGCCTTGAGTTCGGAATGTTCATGTCCTACCAATAAAGAAAATTGGCCCTCCCAATTGGGGCATCGAGGAAGCAACATTCCTCCAACGATGAGCTTCCCTTCCCATTATGAAGCTTCACAAAATTTGACTACACATTTAGAAGATGATATTATGAGCGATGCTGATGCTGGATGCAACTTCAAATGTGATGAGATGGAGGGGGAAGATCTGCTTTTAGATTCAAACAGCTATGTGGCTGAGGATGAAGTTTCAAGTAGAATACTAGACAGAGCGAAGTATGACAAGTTTCATCATGCATCAAATGATATAGCTAATAAAATAACTGGCACCAATAACCTAGTATTCTACAAGTGGCCCTCCATGCTTAAAATGGACACACATTCTGGCATGCTTGATTCTAGATCCATATACATCATACTTATGCCGGCAGTACATTTTGGAACCAAAAATGTTGATGTTTTGTATGTATGGATAGGGCATAATGTGTCATCAAGAGGAAGCTATAGTCAGTTGATCAAGAATGATGGCAAATCTGAAGATAGTCATGCAATTGTGGAATTGGTAGATCGTAATCTTCTCACTCAGAAGGGTTTTAGCATGGATGTTCAAATTAAGGTACTTAATCCTCTCATGTTGACATGTTATGTTAAAGAAAAAGTTGGTTGTATATTGACTATATTTCACTTACCTAAGATGTTGAGAATCAGTCACTACTGCTATCCTCATCCTCAATACACTTCCAACTGAAGACTGACGGTAGTAATACTAGTGTTGGAGATAACTTTCTGCTATAAAACCTTGATTTGGGTGACAATATCTTTCAACTTTTGTATTTGGTATGATTCTTATAGGAGGCAAAAGTAATTTAGTACTTCGGTCTAAGACTCTACGACATACTTCAAGGATGGAAAGATTTGGAATAACTTGGGTCCTGGGATTATTGTCATAATATGTGATAACTCACATGATTTGTATACAACTAGATGGGTTTGAATGGGGAAATCACCTATGTTATTCTTCAAATACTAAATCCTATGTAGTGCTAGACAAACGCCCCATGGAGGTATTATACTAGTAAAGATGACCAAAACCTAGGACCTCTCTCTGGTTTTCGCTATATTGCCTCTTAACTCTGGCACGTCAGGCAGATGGTGATGAGCATGAAAGGTAACATTTTCATTCACCAACTTATACATTAAATGGCAGAAGGAAAATCTTGTAACTTCTAGTAATGACGCCCCACTATTTTGTCAATTACATTAGGACTTCCTAATTGTTGATGCTTTCTCCATTACAATCTAGAATCTTTGTTAAAGCTTCTTTTATTCTGGCAGTTATGTCTTGAAAACTTTCTTTTGACTGTAACATCATATTTTCTAAAAGTAATTAGTGAGAACTTCTGAGAGTCATTTGATGTCTTTTGTCAAGTTGAGTCTGATGATATCAATTTGCAGTAGTAGCTAAGCTTGTCTTTTTTCATTCATTTGACGTTGTTATAGATAGTCAAGGAAGGCGAGGAACCAGTGGAGCTCCTTGAGCAAGTGAATCGCCTCTCGCTAGACAAGGATGTAAATGATGGGAAAGAGTGATTAAGGAGATACAGAAGGTAAGTACCGTTTATTTTTGGACGTACTTGCCACAGAGGAGTTGCGTATTGGCATCCCAAACCAAAGCAAGACAAGTTTTTGTTTATACTTGTGAGTTGAAAGGCGAAAATCTCATTTTTAAATTCTAGAAGAGAATGTACAGGAAATAATCTTCTAAATTTAAAGTTGGGAAATACAAGTAAAGAGTCTCTGCGCTTTACAGTTTGTTGTTCAAAATTGATCTACATTATCAGCACCAAAGGTGTTGCTTTTACCAGTTACATGAATGCAGCAGGTTGGTTGTAACTTTTCCACTTATCTTGAATTACTGCTTTTACATTGTCCACATTCTTGTCTCAAATCTTTCTTCTGTTGGATGCGAGATAAAGATATTATTGTTTTTGAAAAATGTTGACATCATATTGATATTGGTAAAGTTAAAAGTGGGAAAAATTCAGTATTTCTTCAATATTTTAGCAAATTATCGATCTGATATTACCCGATTTCTTTTTCAATTTACACACCTAGGTCGAGATTTGAGACATTGATATTCATATACCCCGAGTTTTAACCCTGTCTAGCGATCAAATGGTTTAACACAAGACATCCACTTAATATGGATATTTACCAGAACTTTGATGGAAACTCCAAACACGAAAAATATTGGAAAAAGAAACCATAAAGATATAAGGAAACGGAACCAAAACCCTAAGCTACTATTTGGAATTTGAAGTACCTTCCTTCCTACATAATAAAGTGATCAGAACTACATACCGAAGGCGATTTACACGGATTTGATAAGCACGTCCGCTATCACACAAACAAAAAACCTCACCACGGCTGGGAAAGACACAAACCACCAAGTTTCATTGCTTCAACATGGAACACAGAAGTCCAACAATCGAGTTTCTTTTACAACCAGTCCTCAACTCCTCATATATCCCTCTTTGACCTCAGCATAGCCATTGTTGGACCAAGTGCGCTGCCTCTCAGAGCTTTATACGACCATGATTTACTACCTGAAGTCTGCTTGCCCCAACTATTGTCCTGTGACGGCTGTGATTTCCGGGTATTCTTACCCCAGTTACTTCCAGGTGATAAATGCAGCTTTTCTGCACTCTTCCCCCAACTATTCTCATGAGAGACTACCACCTTCTTGGGGGTACTGCCCCAATCATTTTCCTTGGATAGTTGCTCCTTTTTGGCATTTAGAGCCCCACTCAATTGGTCCCACACACTCCGGCCAATTTCTGCAACAACGTAAGTTTGTATTATTGTTTCGTTGGAACACTTCAAGACCGAAACTATATATATAGTGCAATAAATGCTCTTACCTCCACTAGGCAGCTGCATCTCTTTATCCTGGTCTGATTCTCGAGCTTCTGCAGATGGTAGGTTATTTAAAATGGAGATAACTTGTTTGGGCTTTTCACTAGGAATGTAAGTTTGATGTTTTTTGGTTCTTTGAATTGCAGTGAACATTATACCTGGGCTGGGTTCAGCTGTTGGTTCACCAATGCCAGGCAATGCTGTTTTTGGAGCATTTACATTGCCTCTAGATGTTTCGCTCAAACTTGCAATGGCTTTATTGCCTGGTTCTGATCTCCCATTGGTGAGGACACGAACATCAATAAGTGACGAAAAATCAATCTGCAAAAGATGGACCACAGTGAAAACAATCAGAAGCGGTTATTCAACCTTTCTAACCAGAAGTGAATCATGGTCTGCTGGGGTACGTCTCCATCAAGGAAAATGATAAGAAAAGCTTACTTTACTAGCATACACTGCTTACCTTCAAAGACCCATCTTCTTTATAAAGGGAGTAATCAAGCTGTGCGGCTTCATCCCCGTCGTCTTCCTCGGACACGATTGGATATTCTGGTACTGGCATTAACATTGTCTGATTGGATTCCGCATTGTACCAGGATACCTTTCCAACCTAAATAATAGATGTCACACAACCTTTTATTGTGGTCATAGAACAAGGAAAAATAAACACTTCAATTATAGTTGAACCATACTCGATGGGCAGAAAGCTCTGGGGTCCATGTTGATGATAATTCAAGAATTCGATACGCAATAAGATCTCCTTTCTGCAAAAAAAAAGAATGGAGAGACAAATGATTTAGGTCAGACAGTTTCTTTGTTGAAGAATACTGAGAAATTTAAAATATATTCCACAGAATCACTACTATTAATGCTCTTAGAAGAAATCAAGTAACAACCTTAGGGGAGCCAGGAAGAGGTGGAAGCTTATCAAAGTCGATTCTCTCATTTGGTTGTTTCTTTTTTTCTTTAGTCGATGTTTCACAATCCTCTTTGCTTGTTCTGTAGTCGTTTCTGGGAGTGAATCTACGATTTTCTTTCCCCCACTGTTGGCCTTTCTTCTTGCTAGTAATTCCATTCCAGTTGAAGGTTTCCTAATGGAAAAACAACATATTCATCATGACGAAACGTGTCCGCAATTTGATTGAGAAACATCAACAGACAGAACAAAAAATAAGGACATCCCTATCTAAGCTTCTAAATAACATGACATCCTTGGCAAGCGCTATTTGCTCAACTCCACCCCATACATTTTAAAATGAATGATAGACGGTTTTTTGGGGCAGAGAAGCTGGTTCCAATGAATAATATTATCATTAAAGGATAAATTGTTCGCAAGGAGAATCTCCATCAACTCAACAAAGCCTTGAGCTAAACTTTTTCTTCAACACCTTTATCAAAAGGCTCGTATAGCCTCGTTCCATGTTAACAACATCAGCGAAAGTAAAAGGTAAATTTTCTTATATCTCCTTATCTCACACCTGATTGGTCACATATTGGTGGGTAAAAATATTAAGTTCCTGAAAACGTACATACTAAGGCCACTTACACCCCTGAAGGGAAACCCCAGGCGGATATATTGATTGCATGATCTCCTACATGGCATTTTTTCTGAAGTAACATCACTTCTTGAAAATGATCCGTGATGAAATTGTATTGTTCAACCAACACCCAATACATAACAAAAATTACCAGAGGTGTGTGATCTTGCTGCACAGCTTCTTCTGCATCAACAGAAAGAATTTCACCGTGAGATACACAAAACAGAGATTCACTTTGTATCATGTAAATTCAAGTGGAGTCATGAAAATTCAAGTGCAGAATATAATATTTCGTTCCCAACTGTACAGAGGTCAGGAGGACAGGACATGGAGAGAGATTGTTGGAAAATCGCATCAGAACAATAACTCAATATTGCTTTTAATAGCATATTTCACAGATTAATGAAGTTGATGATGCATAATATAGGATGTAATTAGATGATAGATCAGCTACAAAGCAAATTGGGCTTCTCAACTTGAAAAACCATTAAACTTAGTTCACTGTGTTTCTCTACAATAAGAACTAGTGACAAGAAAGAAGAAAACTAAGGAATGATAGTCCTTTTAGGAACAAAAATTGGAGGCTGGAAAATACATCGTTGTAACATGATTACAAGAACCAAGTTTAAGAATGTCACATGAGCATAACAACCTTAATCCAAATAAATTGACCACGGACAGAAAGCTATACCTTCCTCCAAAGGTTCAAAGCGGAAATGTCCTGGCCTTATTTCAATGGGAACAAATTCATTCTCCCCCGCACTTTTGTGATTTGATTGCTTTGATGCATCACCATTTTGATTTGTATTTTCTGTTACGGATGGACTACTCCGACCTAGTTGTTCATGCAACCTGTGGTTCGGCTGCTCTAATGTCCCAGCCATTTGGGTAAGCTGCTCATGTTTATCACCATTTTGATTTGGCTGATTGCGTACATCACCATTTTCATTTGGACGTTCAAGAAAGTCATCATTCTCGTTACCTTGTTTATGCTTTTTTCGCCCATTGTTTTGGGAAGATAGCTTCCAGTGTAGCTGGACAGAGAACTTAGGTCAATATCAGATGAAAATCATAGGCATCAAGAATGGGCTCGCCTCTAACTCTACGCAAAGAAGATAACTCACTAGTCCTTTTGGCTGACCACCCGCTTTGTTCCTTTCAGCATCAGCTTGGTATTTTTTCCACGTCTGCTGTTAAATCGAGGTATTCAGTTTTCCAACTTAATTGCAGTGGGTAATAAGAAAATAAAACACTAACATGTCCTTTCAATTGGCCATCCGTTTTTTTTCGGTCAGCTTTAGCTTGGTCATCTTTCCAGTTTCGCTGCAAAATTGAGTCAAACTTTAGATTACTGGCACTCAGGCACTGGAAGAGTCTAATAGTTGATACATATAAACTCAATTGCTTACAAGACCCTCTGATTCACATGTTGCATTTTGCTTTTGAATTTTTGCCATTTCACGCAACCATTGTCTTTTTTTAGTCTTCCGCCGAGCACTTCTACTTGGAGCCTGCAAATAATCAGGGACATACCAATTCCAGAAAGAGACTGAGAAAGGAGCATTTAGTACAATCAAGGAAAATGCTTTACAAAATTGAATCATGTAATTCCAAAAAGTAATCATATATTGATATCTCACATCCACAAAACTCAAAGACCAACTCAAAATTTGACGTCAACCAAAGGATTACTGGGATGGGAGCATATACTGGCAAAAGTAGAATTTCATGGAAACTGCAAAGCTTCTTATTTAGAACAAATTCCTGGCTACATGATTTTTAGTATTTACTACAACGCAACATTGACGTGCTACACATAATACTTGAATCAGCAAAAATCTATTGACAAACAAAATAAAGGAGCAATTACCAGCTTACAAGACCAATATAATCCATTAAAATGATAAGATGAGCCACCTTTTTTGTTTCCTTGGGGGTAATTTTGGCGTTGTTGGTCTCGCTGTCTTTCTCTTGAACATCAACGGTTCTGCATGTATGTAAGTGTAGCTAAGATTATATAGAATAAACAAATGTGGGATCATATGGAAAAAGTGAACAGAAATACATTAATAAAATATATTCATTAATGTCTAGGGATGGAGAAAAGGCTGAGTAACAAGAATAAAACTTTATGTGCTAGTTACTAGTCTAGGACCAAAGAGTTCAAGGATTTTATTGTTAGTGCCATTATTAGAGATTGGAGTCTTATTTGTATTTTCCAGATCTGTAATATTCTTGAGCGGACCTTACTCAACCCATTTTTGTACTTATGTTTAACTTGCCTTCTAATTTAACAAAAGTTTGTTCATATCAAGAAAAAATTAGCGGCCACTGGACCAGTTATAAATCTTTGAGATTTTCAATATTCTAACCTCAAAGACAATATACTCATGTCCAAAGTTGCTCTTCATAATCGACATCCATGATGGAAACTATATCTTCTTTTTCTAATAATATAAATTTTCTTTGTATTTTCATTAGATTAATAGAACAACTACTTACCTCAACCTCTCTTACAGCCCTGTTAGTTGTTTAAATTCAAAGAGACACTAGCTTTCTCATCCCTATCTTGCCAACAAGTATAAAGCCTTAAAGGTATTTGTCTATAATCATCTAAGAGCCAAAATTAACTAATTAAAACTTCATGCATCCTTAGGCTCAATCTCGTGCAGGTATAAGTTCTATTTGATTGACCAAATGCTATTTACTTAATCAAAGGAATATGACGTTGGTTCCACAAAGAAACCAAACAGGTCAATGCGGAAGGAAATTTGTTCAGTATCTACCTATAACTTGCACCCATCAAGAGAAGTCCAACACCTAAAATGGATGCTAAACATAAGAAAATAAGGGGTGGGAATCTTGATAAGAACAATATTTATCAAGGTAGTTTTTGACAAAATATTCCTCATATACAACTGCAGATTGTAATAGCACATCAATGTTCAGGACCCTCCAAATCTGTTTTGAACTTACTGTCTCAAATTTTTTCGCATTTCTAATGATTTTATCAAAGTCATAGCACAAGCAATTACTATGTTGCAAGTTGCAATAGGGTCATGATTCATGAAGGAGATATTTAAAGCACTGAAATGCAGGAGAGGAAGAAATCACAACTTCAAGTTGAATTTGTTCAATTGTTGACTCCAAAGTATGTCTTCCAGATACAGAATACTTTTGAACTTCGTACTTTGATAATAAGCAAATCAAATGACAGTAGGAGAAAGTAAAATTTCAAGAAATAGATTATTTCTAATAATCATACCCCTTCACGCCAGACTCAGACACATCGTTCTCATCACTATGCTTAGCAAGCTCATCTTTGTTTCCCACATTATCTTCAGCTACAGAAGCATCTTTTTTCTCTTTACAAACATCACTCGAAGCATTTCCAGTGACCTCAGAACGTTGTTTCTTCTCCCTAAGAAACAGTGTTTTAAGAGCAGAGTGTGTAAGCATAAAAACATGAAGTATTTTTTAGTAGATCACGCATGGAAGAAGCAGAGCATCACATACTTATTGCCTTGTAGCCTCTCTGCTGCTTTTCTTTTGCGATTTTTCTTTTTCGAATTTCCGGCAACTTCCAACAGGACTTCATCATCATCTTCAGACTCCACTGCTTTTCTTTTGCGATTGTTCTTGTTTGATTTTCCACCTGAAGAGTTTTCGACAACTAACAGGACTTCATCATAATCTTCAGATTCCTTTTCGGATTCATCACTTTCATAACAACCTTTTTCTTTCTCAAACTCCTCATTTGCTAAAAGCAAGACACCACCATCTACAGGTTGCTTCTCCAGAGCTTTCAATTTTTGAACATCATTAGAAGCATTATTTCCTTCTATTGACAAAATGTCTTTCCTTTTCCGCACGCTTCACTCCCAATGCAAAAGTTAAAATGTTAATGTATCATTTTCCACATATATGCTAAAAAGACAAGCCCCCTTCTGTCGTTTTCAGGATTAACAATATTGTTTACTAACCTGATAATTTCATTATCTTTTAAAATGCTAGTAGATTCAAATGGTGGTAAGACAAAGCCATATATCTGCCAGAAAGTTTTCAGAAACAAAACAAAATTAAGAATTTAGTAGCAACTCGATAAAATGCCAAAGCAATGACTCCCAACTTTTCATATCTCATCAGCAAAATAATGAAAACTAAAGCCTTTGCTTTCTCTTCTGAGTTAATTCATTTGCTTTCTCTTCTGAGTTAATTCGTTTGCTTTCTTTCTGGAAAATCGCCAAAGTGGCAAGGGCAGCAATTCCTGGAACCCAACACCAACTTTTGCACAGAACTAGTTTGCCATAAGCTTCAACTCTTTTCAATGTTTTCTAAAAGATAATTCTAGACTCACTAGTCAGAGTAGCTATCTTGAAACGCCAAAATGAGAAAAAAATCAACCAAGAACTTATGAAAACATGAATTATAAACCATAAAAAATGAAAAATGAGGATCATAATTCATAAAACATCCAGACCAGAGCAACTCTAGAGGGTGCAATGTGCATGAGTTTTTAGGAACAGGAGATAGATAATTCTTCTAGGAAGAAGCAAAATCATCACACCAAATCCTCAGTAACTACATTAAGCTACTTTTCAATCATAATATTCGATAAGTATGCATGATTTCAAAAGCATCTGGCTAGACAAAGACATAAGCCAGGGAAAAATGAGAAGCAAAAAGAAGCGCATTTTCCCCACAATTGATCAAAAGCAAAGCAATAGGTTTTTGAAGATAGAGCAAAATCCAAAACATGTTGCCATCAAAAGAAACGAAACTTGGGGTTTTCAGAGTGCTCAAGCAAATAGAAAAGTTGGGAGGTCCGTACGGAGAGCAGGAGGCCGTGGGGGCAGGATTGGTGGAGTTGGAAAGCGTGGAGCAGATGAGAGGCGACGTCGGAAACGGCGTCGTGGCGGTGGGGTTCCAGCAGAACCCAGCTGCGGCTCAACCCCTCCAATTTCTGGCTCTCACTCAAAATGTCGTCGTCTTTGAACACCACTCGGATTCTCTTGAACTCCATCGCCCATGCAAGACTCCCCCAATTTTCTGACGCTGATGTTCACTGTGAAGGTGTGGTTTGGACTTTGGAGAGAGAGAGTTGGGACCGTCACTGTAAGGAGCGTCCTGAACGGAGATTCTGTGCTTATGCCACAGTAGGTTAGTAAAATTAAATTTTCAGAAAAGAAAAAGAGTTTAGTAAAATTAAAAGGCTCTCACTTCAGAGGCCCAAATGTTGGGGCCTTGGGCTTAGAGTTGCCACGAGGAATAGATTAGTGGAATGTGAGAATAATAGTTTTGTTGATTATACAACTGTATATATAAATATAAATAATTTAGAGGGAACAAAATAAATATTCATTTTACTTAATTTTAATAACATAATAGTTATTATTTTGAAAATATATAAATAACAGTCACTGTTATCAAAATATTTTCAGTAAAAAGTAAACCATATTTACCCCACAAATTACAAAAAAGTACTCGCTAACCTCGTTCTCACCACTACTATGCCGCCCCGCCATTGTGTAGCCGTCCAAGCTGAGCAGATAAGACTGAAAAATCGAACCAACTTACAAATTTTACCAAAGTCGTCCTAAAACTATAGTTTATTAAATCGATCAATACAATTTAATTTTATAAAATTAAAAAATTGAAGATACCAGTTAGGTTTAAACTTGTATGTATGAAAAACGGCAGCTAACCGATCGTGTAGATATCCATTAAAATTTAATGTATTAAATTTACTCATTTTTGGGGTTAATTAGATTGATTTTGTTTGTCAAAAAATTTATCCAACTTAAAAGGCATGAAAACAATCACTTTATGATTCGTATTTTTCTAAACTGTATGTTTTGAATCTATATTCTAAGATATGAAATTTTACATGTTTTAAATTACAAAACATTATAGCATTCTTTTATTACGAAAATTGATAACTTTATTTTGCTATGATTAACCTTTAAATAATCAGTTAATCAATTTGATTTCTAAGCTAACCTATAACGATTTTTAATTTTTAGTTGCTAACTAAACCGATTAAAAAAATGTATGATGAGTTAATTGAATCGGACACTAACCGCCGCCACAGCTTCACATGAATCACATCTATCCGGTCATGCCATTCGGGACGAAGCTATATGGGGCCTTGGGGCCCTAAGCCCTCAACTTTTTGAGAAAACCTACTATATATTAATTAATATGTAATAATGTATTAAAATAAAAAATACATATATAGTTGTGAAAAATTTAAAGCATATGTCAAACAAAAGTATTTGGTATCATACTTTAATAATATAAACTATACAACATATAAACTATATCAATATCATTTGATTACTTTAACTTTTCAAAATCTATTTAAAAGTTATAAATTATAGTTATCTTTATCTCATAATAAATTAGCTATATAAATTAGATTAAATTTATATTAGAATAATGAATATTACTAATAATTTTTATTAATTATCAATAAACTTATAATTTTATAATTCATTATTTATTTTGCTATTTAAATCTAAAGCAATATGATCTATTTATAGCTATAGAAGTGGTGATACATGACGTGATTGATAACTAAATAATCTTTGGTGTGCACTGTGTAAAACTCACGTTCATGTACAATAACCTGTCAAATCATACAGAACGAGTAAACCATATTTGAAAAATCAAGTATGACAGACTCAGATCTATAGAGATTTTAGTTGGTTCGAAGCAACAATATGATATCTTGTTAGCTATAGAAGTGGTGCTACATGACGTGATTGATGACTAAATAATTTTAAGCAACCACATGATCACATAATTATGTATAAATCTAAAGCATTTTTTTTGAGCGAACAAATCTAAAGCAATATGATGGTTTTTTAGCTATAGAAGTGGTGATACATGACATTAAGGCCTTCTTTGGTAGGCCTGATAAGGCCCGATTAGGCAGGTTAAAATCCACTGTTACGTTTGGTTTTATAACTCACGGTTGACCCCAGATTTATATCCAATCTGCACAGTAAATGAGGTTAGCGACCGCTACGTATGTAGCGAGCGCTCGCTAGCCTCATTTTCGGGTTACTTTTGCCAGGCTAGCGACCGCTAGGTAGCTAGTGATCACTAGCCTAGCGACCCCAGTAGGTAGCGAGCCGCTAGCCTCATTTTCGGGTTACTTTTGTCAGGCTAACGATCACTAGGTAGCTAGTGATCACTAGCCTCTTTTTTTTTCGTAATCTATATTTGTAACTAATCTACCAAACAACAAGGTTGACTATCTATAGTTTTATATCTATACCACTACCAAGGCTACCAAAGATGACCTAATTGTTTAATAGAATGGATTGTCTCAAGTAGGGGCTTTGATCCGTCTTGTGATGAAGAAGCATTTTGCGAGTCACTATCTGGATTTCAATTTCCAAGTCATGATGGGCGTCTATTACTAAACGCACAAACATAACACAAGCAACAATCTTGCAGTCAAAAAAGTCAAACATAATCATGCTGCTGCTGCCCATGCTGGTCTTTGATTTTTGAACAAGATAGATGATAAATCTTGTGTGAGATTTATAAAAACAAGAAAGAACACGAGAGACTTTTACGTGGTTCGATCAAGAATAAGATCTACGCCCACGGAGGAGATGATCCTCAAGATGTTTACTATAATTGGATTACTGACAAGTATCTCAAGAGCTCTAGTATTGAGAATTTGCTAACCCCTTTACCTTCAATCTAACTCCTATTTATACATAAACGTAAACCTCGCCACGAATTCCACGATTGGCGGGACCATGATCCTCTCTATAATGACCATGATCTCCACCATTATTGTCCATGACTCCCACCGTTACCCCATTATTGTATGCGAGATTCCGCCTTTAATTAGGGTTTGGGGCGGTCACTCGGGCGTAATCGAATAAGGCAACACTAGGTTAGGCCCAGCTCGTTTGGGCCTGCTAGTGGGCTTGAGAGGTTGGGCCATATCCTATCATAGCCCCCCCTATGGATTTGATGCTAAAAAAACGCATCAAAACTTCAAAAGAAAACTCCTCGCCTATGCCATAACAGGCCAACCCAAGCCCAACAACCGACCTAATAGAATTCGAGGTCAGTTGGCATATGGGGATCCGAAAATACTCTTGAAGGCTTTGGAAAATAGGGGCAAAAGGAAACCTAAGCCCAGCTATTAAACTATCTACAAAAATGGTAATAAACCCTCCCGAGGGCCATCGCCCTATCATTGGGTTTCGGCAGGCACCACCATGCATCCTCTGGAATGTGGTATTTCTCCGCAACCTCCAGGAGCTCCTCCGTCGTTAAGGTTGATCTCGCTGCGCCAATCCTGATGCCATCCCATACCGATGACACCGGTGAAACCCTAGAACTAAGTCCTATGGATTTACCTAGACGATTATGGCATATATAATCCCTCACATTGGGATCTGGGCGGCCAGAACCCGAAACCGAACCAGAAATACCAGGGCAAGAAGAGGAATGAGAAGATGAAGAATACATACTTACTTTTTCTGGAGCGAGATATCCGATTTCTTCAACAAAGTTTGAAAGAGAAATGGGGAATTTCTACAGGTATACTCTCTGGAATAAAGCGTCGAAGAAGAAAGTGAACAGTTGCCTCTTTTTGATCTATTTATAGGACATATGGCGCCTAAAATCTGCCGTTTCATTTATCACACGTGCCTATCCACGATTGGTTGTGTGTTCGACGCGCACTGTTCGAAGCGCCCAACTACCGCCTGGCGCGTATGACGTACTCTAGAGAAACAGACCGCCAGTCTGATCGCGTAATGATTACATTGAGCTCGGACATCGGACTACGCCCATGTCCTCTTCAGACCGGCAGGTCTTCCAGGTCGGACATCGACGTCCTCCTGACATCGGACCTCGACATCCGCCAATCTGTTCACGTAGTGTTTACATTGAGCTCAGACATCGGACAAGCCCATGTCCTCCTCAGACCAGCAGAAGTATTTCAGATCGGACCTCGGTTCCCTGTCAACGAACAACACCCCTTACAAGAGTTTCTCCCTTCAGTTCGGACCTCGGCGTCCTGCATAAGAGCGAAGCTGCTTCAAACCAGTGTAACTTATACAAGATTCAGGCCATAATTCGGCTCCCTTGTACAGCAAGAGACAAGAACCTTCGACGAAAACTTCAGCCAAGCAACATCCCGCCTCAGCAAAGCACATTCTCCGCTTCACCTCGGCAAGGCTGTTTCTTGACTTTTCGAGGGGGGCTATGATAGGATATGGCCCAACCTCTCAAGCCCACTAGCAGGCCCAAACGAGCTGGGCCTAACCTAGTGTTGCCCTATTCGGTTACGCCCGAGTGACAGCCCCCAAACCCTAATTAAAGGCGGAATCTCGCATACAATAATGGGGTAACGGTGAGAGTCATGGACAATAATGGTGGAGATCATGGTCAGTTATAGAGAGGATCATGGTCCCGCCAATCAGGGAATTCGTGGCAAGGTTTACGTTTATGTATAAATAGGAGTTAGATTGAAGGTAAAGGGGTTAGCAAATTACTGAATACTAGAGCTCTTGAGATACTTGCTGTAATCCAATTATAGTAAACATCTTGAGGATCATCTCCTCCGTGGACGTAGATCTTATTCTTGATCGAACCACGTAAAAGTCTCTCGTGTTCTTTACTGTTTTTATAAATCTCACACACAAGATTTATCAATAGAAACTGACACTGAATTGAAATATCGTGCATGCAAAAGATAAGCAAATGGTATGGAGGTATTAGAATTGTAAAAGTGTACAAACATGACATGCTTGATTCCTAAAGCAATATGATCTTTTTTAGCTACTGCATGAAATGATTCATACCTAAATAATCTTTCCAATAATCTCAATACTCAACAATAGCAAACGTATATCAATTAAAAAAAAACACTACACTCATTCATAGTATTTATAAGTTGCAACTTCTTCTTTTTGTTCTTCACAGAACACCGAAAGTAATAGTGTTGATCATGGGGTGGTTTCTTTGGAGCTCTCTCTACATCTCTCTGTTTTCAAGTCTTTTATCAGGAAGGTAGCGTCGCTATATCTCTGCTTTCCTTTTCTTTCTTCAAATTTTATGCATTTTTCTCTCAAAATGCATACAAGTGTGGAGATACGCCTGTTTCTTCGATGGATAGTAATTAAATGCTTGTTATGGCTGATTAACTGGGGAAAGGGGTGCCTTTTCTTATTGTTTATTGACTGTGAGAAAGGGGATAAGAATATTTGAAGTTTTTTTTTTTTTTTTTTGAATCGAAAGAGATTTTGATTTAAGAATTGTCGTTGTATTTTGTTAGCCTAGGGGAAGTTGAGGAGGCGAGCGTACCACCGCGAGGTTGGAACTCTTATGATTCATTCAGTTGGACCATTTCTGAAGAAGAGTTCCTCCAAAATGCCGAACTCGTTGCTCACCGCTTGCATAGTCATGGATACGAGGTACTTGAGTTGCAACCAGTAAATAATGTAGTATATATATAATAGCTGACTGATCTTACTGTGATAATTTTGTGCAAGTAGTACGTGGTAGTGGATTACCTTTGGTATAGGAGGAAGGTTGAGGGAGCTTATACTAATTCTCTCGGATTTGATGTTATTGACGAATGGGGAAGGATGAAACCCGACCCGGGTAGATGGCCTTCCTCTAGGGGCGGGAAAGGGTTCACCAAAGTGGCGGAGAAAGTGCATAAGATGGGTTTGAAATTCGGGATTCACGTCATGAGAAGCATAAGCACGCAGGCATTCAATGCAAACACGCCTATTCTGGATGTTTACACGGTAACTTAGTCCAACTGCACTTTGCTAAAAGTGAATTACAGCTATATAATCGAAAATATGGTCTTGAAATGTTGATTAGGGCAAAGCATATGAGGAGTCAGGGCGGCAGTGGTGTGCAAAGGACATAGGAATGAAGGAGAGGACTTGCTCTTGGATGAAACATGGTTTCATGAGTGTGGACACCAAATTAGGAGCTGGAAGAGCGTTCCTGAGGTCGCTGTATCAACAGTATGCTCACTGGGGCGTCGATTTTGGTAACTTCTCATTCTCCTTGGAAGTATAATTGTTTACATAGATCATATATTGCCTTCCATTTTCCACTTGCTAAGTGCATCTCTTTCGTTACAGTTAAACATGATTGTGTATTTGGCCTGGACTTCAATCTTGATGAGATAAGCTATGTTTCAAAGGTATAGCTGCTTCATGTTCTTTCTCTAGTTTCTGTGACCATATTGGTAATATCAGACACTAGTCATTTCCAAGAAGAGAATGAACAGAAATGAAGTTCTGAAGTTTGCTTTCAGAAACCAAGTTTGACATTTCACGTGAAATCTGCAGGTCTTAACCAAACTCAACCGCCCAGTTGTGTATTCCTTATCTCCTGGAACAAATGTGACGCCGGCCATGGCTAGGGATGTAAGCAATCTGGTCAATATGTACAGAATTGTGGGGGATGACTGGGATATATGGAAGGACGTAGTTGGCCACTTCGATGTTTCTCGGTATATAAAATGTCCTGCACCTTGTTCGAACAATTTATATTTTTTGTTTCAACCTTGTTCCGTCACTAATTGTTTTAGATGGATTTTTTCTTTCTTTCTATGAGCTATTGCCACGCTCTTCATGGTTCTTGTCATATTATATGCCTTGCATTTCCCTCGTTTTACCTACTTAGTTACCTACTTTTATGTCGCTACTAGGATTTTTCTGCTGCAAATATGATTGGAGCAAAAGGACTGCGTGGAAAGTCCTGGCCGGACTTAGATATGCTTCCATTCGGGTGGCTTATTGATCGAGGTAAAAGCATTAAATCCATCTCCTCTTATTTGTAAAAATTGATCAAGATAAGTTTATTTTGGGTTCAATCGTAGCAATTTACCATTGTTTTTAGAGTATGGGTGTCCATTGGCTGGATTAAATAGGATGTAAAGCAGCTGTGTTCACTTAAATATTGAATGCTTTGGACGCCTTTATTGACTTACATGTTACAATTTGAAGTAATTCTATGGCCAATTCAATAAATCAATAATTTACTCTTGGCATTATGATCCTCAAAGACCATTTTTTCTTACTGATGCATTTTGACTTGATTGTTGGCAGATTCAAGTGAAGGCCCTCATAGACGATGCAACCTCTCTCTAGATGAACAAAGAACACAGGTAAAATTAATGCATATGACTATACGTTAGCTATGTTGTTTTGCTTTCCTTGTAATAACATAAAAAAATTGCACTTACTAATCAGACTGAGGTATTTGCAACAGATGACGTTATGGTCCATGACGAAGTCTCCTCTCATGTTCGGAGGAGACATGAGACACCTTGACGACAAAACTTTCAGTTTGATCACTAATCCTACTCTCTTGAAGATAAACGCCTTCAGCTCGAACAACAAGGAGGCATGTCCTACACATTTCACTTGTACAATATGTGGAGATTACTGTACATTACATTAATTTTCTATACTTAATAGTACATATTAACTATAAACTCTCGAGTTACACGTATACCTTGATTGTGGCTGTGACCATCGATCATTTTATTCAAACAGATGTGGGAATTGACCAATAATGGCACCTTGACGAATTGCTATTCTGGCTTGTGTGCATCGAGGAGGAGAGTAAGAGGTGATGTTTCGTTTTCGTGGTCTTTACGTATGATTTATATTATTTAGTAGTTAATCTGTTACCTAACTTGGTCTTCTTCCAGCTAATTCTGTTTCCAAAAGCGTTCGTGCTTGGATTGCAACTAGAAGAAGAGGTTTGATCTTTTACAATGTTTCTGTTGGTCTTCTTAGTTTAGTTTTAGATTCAAGTAATTCAACCATCCAACTTTTTATCTCTAATGATCAGTTATCTATTACCAGGCAAAATATATGTTGCGTTTTTCAACTTACATGATCAGAAGGCCGACATATCAATGAGAATAGGAGACTTGGCCAAGGTGCTTCTTGGTAAAAAAATTGGCACCGATGCGTGCAAATGCAGAGAAGAATGGAGCGGTAAAGACTTTGGAGTCATAAAAGACTCTGTTTCGATCCAAGTTAAAGTCCATGGATGCGCTCTTTTGGTCCTAAAATGCTCTTAATAGGTGAAAATACAATTGTCATTCTTGGCTATCTGATCATCTTGATGTGTACCAGCTATGTTTGTATTATCTGTCTGTCACTATCTTTTCTTATGTCTAACCTTATGTTATTGGTGGCTATCATCTTATAACCAAAAATTATGTCTACTTCCTATGGCCGTATGAACGTAGTCCGATTATGAGTAAAAATAGATCCCAAAAGTATTTGTGTAGTTCTTTTAAATATAATTTTTGGTTTGGTTTGTGTATTGGGTTGATAAGAAAATATAAACTATTAATTAGATTTAAAGTCTGGATGAAACATGATAGTACAAAGGTTGTTCATGATGAAAACTTTTATTTATGGTTCAAACCAATTTTCTGCAAAACATGTTGTGAAATTTAATGAGAAATGGCGGCTTATTTTGTGTTATTTTCTCTCTAACATGGCATCTTCGTCGTGTGGTTTTACTTCAACTCTTTTTTTTTTTATGTTAATGATTAGGCTAAAAAGTGTTACTCTCGTGTTTCTAAGTTTTTGAAAAATTAAAATAACCACTTTTACTAACAAAAATGTAAAAAAAAAAATCAGAGTTGTAGAAAAACATTAACCTCATACCAAGTGTAAATGGAGTAATTTTCCCTTCAAAAGTAAAAGTGATGGCTGAGAAGTGACAAAAAAATAAGCATTTCTTGCACTTGTGTAAGAAATGTGATAGAAGACTAACACATGTTGATAGAGAAAGCACAATAATTGTATACTTTAATTTGTGATTTTGTTCTTAAGAGTTCACATGAATGCATGCGGTTGGAGAAGAATTCTCCCCTTATAGGCAAAGCTCAATTCACGTTTTTTTTCTGTACTAGCAGAAGCAATGTGCGTTGCACATTTAATAAATATAACTTTTATTTGGTATAAATAATTTTGCATATTTGAAATGTATGAAAACCGGTGATATTACTATTATTGAATAAATTGAAATTTAAACAAATCATAGTTCACAATACATAGAAAAAATCTATTTGAAAAATATATATGATCTATATAAATTAATCCTACATTTTTTCTTGTTTGATCTTGATTGTTTCATGACTTTCTTCTTATTCTTTTGGCTTCTTAAGATAATTTTGAGCGGTGGTTGATCATTATCACTTGAAATTTTATTGTAATATTTGAACTTTTTTCCTTATGACTCTTCTATTTTTTCTTGCCTTGCACTCAATATGTTGTAATTCTATAATCAATTTTCTTCTTGAATTGACTTTGACTCTTCAACTGATTCAATATTCATGTTATTCATGTTTTGCATCTTTTGAGTTGCATGTACTACTATATTTAGATTTCTCCTACAATAGGTTACATACTTGAGCATCGTCATAAAGCTTATTTTAGTTTATTCTTTGTATGCTCTTACATTTAGTATGCAAAATATTTTCACCACAGAAAAACTAACTTGGTAAAATTACATCATGTTCAAATTTATATCAAAGATTTTAGATTAGCAAGTCTAAAAAATAGATATTATAATTTACCTTACTTATTGGCAACAAATCCTCATTTACTGAGCATATGATATATACTTTTGCAACTTCATCAAATATATAACACGAGAGTAGTAGTCGCCTTCTATAATATTTATTATTATTATTATTATTATTATTATTATTATTATTATTATTATTATTATTATTATTATTATTATTATTATTATTATTATTTCAAATTGTATAATACATGGCTTTATATATATTTTTATTGTAATGTATTAGAAATTTTCATTACATTGGTGACGTCTCAAGAACTTCTTCATTTCATTTTCCGCCTATAGCAATATCACCATTCTTGGGGTACGATTTATTGCACTTTTTATAGGAGTCATGCCATATTGATGATTTATTTTAAACTTTATCAACAATTCTTGTAAACTAATAAGATACATCCTGATATATAGATAAAAGATGATAATTATTATAATTAGAACTTTTTGTTATTATGATTGTAAACATAATTATTCATATTCGTAGAGTAAATTCATAAAATAAAAAAGGAACAAGTCACAAGAAATTGGTATACAGTAACTTAAAGTAACTTGCATCATTTAATTCGTAGATATTCAAATTATTTAATAATTTTTTTTACATATTTTAAGAAAAATAACAATATTAACGATGAAATAAAGTATACAATTACTCGATTAGTAAAATATCTAAAAATAATATATGGACAATTTAATGTTATGTGTTAATTTGTGATATAAAATCTTAATTTGAAGATGTTGAAAAGTTATTTTTGTTATCGATTTGATTAGTTTTCCAAATAACAAAACTTTTAATGATAAACTTATAAACTTTTTATGATGGCCAATATAATGCAATATCATAATTCAATAAAAAAAAATTGAATAATCCTACAAAGCTAAACTTAATTGAAATTTTCAAAATTTCTCATTTCCAATTTCTATGTAGCTTATGGTTTATTGATGATTGTTGGAGATCTATTATTAAATCTAATAATATGATTACTAATATATTAACCAAACAATTTTGCACATAATGAATAGAATGCCTTATTTATCAAGAGTTGTATAATAATAATAATAATAATAATAATAATAATAATAATAATAATAGTAGTAATAATAATAGTAATAATAGTAATAGTAATAGTAATAGTAATAGTAATAGTAATAGTAATAGTAATAGTAATAGTAATAGTAATAGTAATAGTAATATAACCTAACAGCAAGTGAGACGGTTTGACTGTCCCAATTATCTTAATCATTATTTTTCTTAAAACAAATGCATTTCAACAAAAATTGAATCTGATTAACATGCAAAATATGAACTTTACAAAATACAGATAGCCTAATGTTTTTTCATCTGAACTTTACAAAGTACAGACTATAGTCATAAATATTAGGATTGTAAAGTGAATTGTTTATTTAAATATTACAAAAATACTTAATTTTTTCCGAGTAATTCTCGAGTTTTCCAGTAATGGTGTTAATAAAATGTAGTATCTAAATCTTCGATAATCATAGTTCAAATTATAATCCTACATTAGTTTCTTGCACTTGAGAGAGCTGACATGCACAATTACAGATTCTCGTGAATTGGAAAGAAAAAAAAAAGCTACGATATATTCACCATCTAAAACCTTTATTATAGATTCAATAATATCCAAAATTGGAGCTAACACTATAGATTAATGTTATTTTATTATTCTTTATGACACACACACACACACACACATATATATATATATATATATATAATTAATAATTTATCGTCAGAAATATACATGGACTTGTAAGATTATAATATATATTGTTTGTATCTTACAACTCAAATATTATTGATAGCAAAAATGTGTAAAAATATTTTATCCATTATAATAGTAACTTAATTATTACATTCTTTACTTGATTTATTTGAATTAGACAATGATATCACAATCATGAAAATTTCTAGATTATTTATCAAGTGTTGGAAAATAATTTGCTATGGTTTATTTTCCTCAAAATTTCATTCATATAAATCATATTCATATAAAACCTTACTTTCCGAACCAAATGAGCCCTAGGAATATTTGCAGTCTCACAAAACTTGAATCGTAAAAGATCAAATACAATACATAAATAAAAAAAAAGGCATCAAATCTAATAAGTATCAACTAAAATTTAAATGATAAAATTAGAAAAAGGTAGAAAGAAACATAAACTAAAATTTTTTGCTGAAAGTTGCATTAATTGTTGTTGGGGGCACAACAAAGTATTGTGTATTATCTCCATTGCAGACAATTTTCTTCATGTTATATATCAAATATGATTTTAATGTATATCTAATGAATTAATATATTTTTGTAGTATATATCTAATGAATTAATATATATTACTCTAAATATATAATATATTATTTTACAGAATTGTCCTTAAAATAATATATATAATAAGGATATAATAGGCAATCTATATTTTGTAACATTCACACTTTTTCTATTAGTATTAGTATATGCACGTGCGTTGCACGTGTAATCAATGTCATTTTATTTGGTAAAAGCAATATATATATATATAGTATTTATTATGTAGTTCAAATTAATTTTACCTATTGAATTTTAAAAATTGTCTCAATCATGTTTCTCTTATAATTTATGGAAATAAAAAATATAATTAATGAATCAATTAAAATTCTAACATATCATTATTATTTATAAAATATGAAAAAACTAAATTTGAAAAATATATATGCAAAATCTAATAAATTGTTTAAGATATTAATCTAAACAAACTTTATACTTTTTCTTGTTTGATCTTGACAATTGGAGAACTTTTTGTCTTCTTTTTTTTGCTTATTGAGATAATCTTGTGCAAGGCTGATCCTCGTCACTTGTAATTTCAATGTAATCATTAACCTTTTTCTTCGTGACTCTTCTTTTTTTCTTGTCTTGCACTTCAGTAGTTTGCAACTCCATAGTCGATTTTTTTTTCCGTCCTACTTTAGATTGTTTAGACTTTTCGATTGAATCTATCTTCTCTTCTTCTTGAGTGGACTTGGACTCTTCAATTGATCCAACATTCATGTTTTCCATGGGTTTCATCTTTTGGATTGCATTGACTACCATATTTAGATTTCCTCGATTATCGATTTTCACAGACTTAAGCAATATTTCGATATATGTATCGATTGACAAAAATCCAATTATTTTGGCATGCTGAGAAATCGATCCAATGGGCTTTTGTAAAATCAAAATCGAATCATTCTTTCTTTATTCATCAAATATACCCTTGTAAAATCATTCTTTATAACTTTCTATAAGCAATATTTCGATATATATGTATCAAATAATTAATTATTCTATTATAAAAGTTAATATACATACCTTGTTCTTCATTGGAGATAATATCAAATGCACTTGTGATTCTTGATAAAGTAGAAATAGTATCAAAATTTGTGTTACGAACTGAAGAAGTGACATGAATCCTTTTAATGTTTTGGTGCCATCTTGTTTCGCCTACTGGAGAAAGAAGTGGATATTGTAATGGGTCATAACATCCGTAATAATGCTTTATTCTATATCTCTCACCCGAATGAGCATGAACCACAATATCTCGCTCCAATGGTATATTTTCATTATTTCCCTCAACCCATATTGCTGCAACTTGATCTGCATGTGGAGAATTGTATACTCGTTGATCTAAGTTGACATCTTTTGAAATATGAAGTTGAACATTATCCATTGACGGATAGTCTTTCAATCTTCGAAAGAACTTTGCATATGGATTGACCTCCAAAATGTTCATCATCTTCTTCACAATTGCTTCTAATAAATTTTGATTTTGCATTATGTTCATTCTGTTCTCAACTTCACTTTGTGTCTCATAAAAGTATAGTTAAAAAAACCCAGGAGTTGTATTTTGTGGAATCAATCCTGAAAGATCGTGATAAGCCATTCCTTGTGCTCGAGAAGAATATACTCATGCGAGTTCTTTATCCAATTTTACTCCAAGTGAAGTTAATGAGAATATGCTATTGTATGTACAAATATTCCTTCAGAAATTAATAGCTTCTTCTGATTGGGATATAAACAACTCATACAGCTCATTAGGAACTTCAGAAAATGCAAGCTTAATTTTTCCATTATCACAACAAAAGTCGGAGGTTCATATTCAAATCTTCTAGCACCACAATGAATGCAATCAGGTACCTTTTTAATTCATGTAAAATGAACCTAAATAGATAAACAATATAATTAAATCAAATGTACATGATTTATTACCCCATGTAAGTTTTTTTTAATAATTGCATTACTTACTATTCAAATTACTTGCATTTCGTTTACGTTTCTTTCGCATTTGTAGCATTCTTCTTTGTCGATATACCTCATTAGCTGTAATTTACAAACATAAATATATTAATAAAAATATCTTTATAATTAATTCAAAACACATTACACGAAGATGGGCTTGATTTATAATGCATCGCTTCATACTCATAATTATATCCAAATTATAAAATCTCGCAAATAAATATTTAAACTTAAATACGATTTGTTTGTACTCTATATTAAAAGACAAAGGGATCGTGAAATCCACAAAACAAAAGCAAATAATCAAGCATTAAATATAAGTAAAATACAATATTTTTCTTTGCATCAACCATACTTCAAATTGAGAATCTAAACCAACAAAAAAGCCTTAATCCATCTGGAATTTACGGTTGTGTGTGGTTGTTAATCTTTAGAATTAACCATTGGTTTGTGAAACATAGGGCGAGACGACAATTTCAACAACCGGGAGAGAATGAATCTGGAAAATCAAAAAGAACAAAAAAAAAAGAGATGGAGAATGCTAATAACAAATTCACACCAAAGTTCATCACACTTCACGCCAATTAATAGCTATTCGTCTAATCACAAATAAAAATAAAAATCCTGGCAATGGACTTCATTACATGCCTTGGCCGTTGATGCTTATATTATGGTGACAGAATATTGGTAGAACTCTATATATTTTTAGTTTCTAGGATTGATATGGATGCTTATATTATGGAAAATATCATAATCCGTGTATCTAGCTAATTCATAATATATAACCTTGTATTTAGATTAAAGGATTAAATATATAATAGGGATATAATAGGCAATCTACATGATGAAACATTGCTAGCTTTATACGACACTATACTCTGTCTTTTTGAATTGTTATACTACCCTATAAATATGACTCATTTGCAATATTTCATAAATAAAGCCTTATTTAAATTTCATTCAAGTGCAAAGTATTTTTATTGAAATTTAACGTGGTTTTTCGTTTCTTTAAGAGATATAGTTTTTTAGTTTTACATTAAAATAGAAAACTAAATAATTATAAATATGATAAAAGAAAAGAAAATATGATGAACTAATCTAAATTTGATAACTATTAAATATATACTACAACATACGTACACCGATAGGAATCTGAGGTCAGAATACATGATGAGGTTAAATATCTATAATTAGTTATTATAATAATAATTAAATATTTTAATTTTTATCCAATAAATTATTGTTTATCTTATAAATATAATATAATAATATCTTTCTAGAACTCTATATCTTTTTGTTTTCTAGGATTGATATGGATGCTTATATTATGAAAAATGTCATAATCCGTGTATCTAGCTAATTCATAATATATAACTTTGTATTTAGATTAAAGGATTAGATATATAATAGGGATATAATAGGCAATCTACATTTTGTCACCAAAGCTCTTTTTCTATTAGTATAGATATATACAACATCTTGAGTGGTGGTGCTAGTGCAAAATAAAAAACTAAAAAATTGAGCCAAATTCTAGCAATTGGTAGAACCATTGGAGGAGGCAGTTGTCGTTCAATTTGAGGAATTTTATTATTTTAATTTATAAACATATTATATTTTGATGAAAAACTCACTTAAAATGTTAGAAAATGAACTTGCACTATCAGACTTCATGAACTTCACGTAACAGTTTGTCTGTAACGGGCCCTAATCATCTCACTATTTTTACTATTACAACAGTAAGTTTGTGTCGGATTTCTGGTTTCTACCCAAGAGTGAGTCTTTATATTGAAGTACAAATTTGAGAATAGGCTCACTCAGTTCCTTGGATTTAAGCTTTGCGTCTGGAGAAGCATCAAGGCAAGCCTCCGACTTCTCTGTCTTCAACAAATGGACTTTGCCATCATAGTAACTATTATATATTACATCATCACAATTGTAACGAGACATGGTAGATGTCTAGGACTGATAAATCTGGTTAAGTGAGTGTGCGAGAGTTATGAAAAGCAATAAAGAACACCAAGGCTTTTACGTGGTTCGATCGTTAATGAGATCTACGCCCACGGAGGAGTGTTTCTCAATACTTTCACTATAATTCATGTGGTTACAAGCTCTTAGTATTCGATAAGTTGCCAACCCTCTAATGTCGCTTTTCCTCCTATTTATACTGACTCGAATCTGCAATCGGCGCGCCAACCTCTCCATTGGTCGTGGCGTGACTCTTCCTCTGGCGTGCCTTCCATTGGCCGGAGCAGGGACCTTTCGCCTTATGCGCGCCACGTGGAGGGTGGCGCCTAACCTTGGTTCTGGGGCGTCTTCTCCATCGCCCGTGATAGCGGTTCGGAGGCTGTGGTTTCGACAATGATTAGGGCTCGCTTGGCTCGGCCGGCCCGCTACCAACGTTAGGCCCAGCTCGTTTGGGCCTGTTAGTGGGCCTAGTCGGTTGGACCATATCCCATCATAGCCCCCCCCGAATAGCCGAGGGACAGCGAGGCCGAGGTGGAGTGAAGAAAGCGCTTCGCCGAGGTGAGGTGTGGCTTGGCTGAAGTTGTTTCTTGGAGTTGTTGTCTTTTTAATGTGAGGGTCTTCTGGTGCCGATCTGAGTTGGGTTGTTTATTGTCCGTCGCTTGGAAAAAGATGTGGCACCGAAGAAGTCGAAGTCGAAGATATCGCGCTCTGCGCTGGTTACGCCGAGTGCGGTGCGCGGCGTTACTCCTGGTGGGTGCCGATGTCCGACCGAGAGACCGACCTTTTCGGGATGTCGTGGTGCGCCCGGCCGCGCCGAACTGCACTGGTTAGACGAGGTCCGATCCGATGTAGGCTTTCCGTAAAGCGGCGGATCGATGACAGACGCCGGGTCCGACGTGGATTTCTTGGTATTTGTGGGAAGGGCGGGCGCGACACGAGCCGCAGACCATCTGGAGGACGCCGGGTCCGTATGATGATTGCTAGGTCGATTGGCGGTCCATCTTATCTGGCGACGCCATACACGCCAGCGGTAGTTGGGCACTCGAATCACGCGTGCGTGCGGTAACGATATCCAATCACGTGTTGGCGTGTGTCAATTTGAAACGGCAATTGCGCGCGCCCTAGTCTTATAAATAGCGCAAAGAGGCAACTGCTCACTTTCTTCTTCGACGCTTAAAAATTCCGAGAGAAAAATTTCGAGAAATTCTACGAGTTGATCCCGATCTTATTTCAAGTAGCCATATACTGTCTCGAAAAGTAAGTATGTTTTCTTCATCTTCTTCTCGCCTCGAAAGTTCCTTCCGCCTCGGGTTACGGGCGTGAGTTCCCCCCGTAAGAGATTATATGTGCTACAATGGTTTGGGTAGGTCTATGTTGAGCTCTAGTGTTTCGCCGGTATCCTCCGTATGGGATGGTATGAGGGTGGGCGTGGCGAGGTCGGGTTTGACCTGCGTGAACTTTGAAGTTGTGAGGAATACCGATCCCGGAGGAGGCGTGGTGGTGTCTGCCGCATCCGGATGATAGGGCGATGGCCCCTCCGGAGGGGTTTGTTACTGTTTATGTAGATAGTTTGAGGGCAGGTCTTAGGTACCCTCTGTCCCCCATTTATCTTAGCCTTCAAGAGTATTTCCAGATCCCCATTTGTCAATTGACCCCGAATCTGCTAGTCGCTGGTGGGTGGGGCTCTCTTGTTATGGCATTGCCGAGGAGTTGTCCTTCGAGGTGCTGATGCGCTTTTTTAGCGTGAAGACCATAGGAGGGGTGTACTATCTGTCACCCCGGCTGAAATTTAAGGTAGCCGTCCCCTCCAAGGTGTCCCATTGGCAGAATAGGTATTTCTTTCTCTGGCCGAGGGGCACCGAGGTATGAGTGGGGTATCGCACGATGGCGGACCCGAAAATCAAGCCCTTGGGCCATATGGAGGAGGTGTTGGGCAGCCTTTGGTGAGATCTTGTCCATAAGTTACACCGAGGACGACTGAAGAAGGCGGTGAGTGTTTACTGGTCGAGCGTCGGGACCGGGTCCGGATGGGGTGAGGCATCCTCTTCTTAGTCCTTATTCGCTCGATTTCTTTGTGCTAATGTGTCTTTCTCTTGTGATGCAAGTGAAGCCGAGGATGAGGCGGGCTCACCATCGCCGAGCAAGGAGCCGCGAAAAGAAGCGGTTGGCTGGACCTAGTAGGGCCGAAGCAGGTGGACAAGATGGGCCACCGATGAGCGGGCCTCAAAGGGTCCACCAAGCATCGTAGTCTCGGCCTCGTGGCCATTGAGTACTGGTGCCGCCCCAAGTTTGGCCGCATCCTCCCCGAGGTACGTAGGTTTTTGCTATTTAGATTTGTTTGCTTGGCGATCCGTTATCGACTCGTGCCTCTCCTTTTTCGTGGTGGGAGCTCGATGATGGGGCCCTGCAGACTGGGCCGGGAGAGGCAGGTCGTCACGGTCTTGCCGAGAGCTCACCCGCAAGAGGCGCTGAACGGAGCTTGCCGCCTTGGCAGAGCCGAGACCGCTGCCCGGCCGCGAGGGCGGAAGCCGAGGCCGCTGTGGCTTCGAGGCCGGGAGGGTTCCGCCGAGGCCGCCCTGAAGAAGAGGCACTGGCACCGGAGGCCTGGGAGGTCGAGGAGCTCAAAGAGGAGCTGGCCGGGGCGAAGAAGGACCTCGCGGACGAGAGGAGTGCAAGGTTGGCCGACCAGGGACCCTTGTTGAGGGCCTTTGCCAGCCGGCTCATCGAGTCGGAGAGCTTCTCGGCTTTTATTACCGATCTCGCCGCCGTGCTGAAGCCGAAGGTGGTGTCGATCACTGGGAAGCTGGGCCGCCATACCGACTTTGATAAGGTCAAGCATGGGTGGACCGAGGTCGACCCAAGAGAGGTGGACAAAGCTTACGCCGGGTGATCTACTGGCCGACTCTTCTCGATCTTGGAGGCTCGGCATCCAGCTCTACCTCCTCGAGCCGAGGTCGCCGCCCAAGATAAGGAGGACGAAGATCGCGAGCCAGGAGCCTCGCCGAGGTACGGCCGGGTGAGGGAGGAGGAGGCGGAGCGCGAGGAGGCGGGGTTGGAGCTCCTACCAAGGTGGGCAGCCAGCAGGAGTATCGTGAGGTCGTCGAGACCGCCATAGGCCCGAGGTCGATGGACTGATGTAATAGCGTGACTCGCCGGGTCGATAGGACCACGGTCTTTGTAATAATTTTCCCTTTTGAGTAATAAACGCAATATTTTTAAGATTTGTGTTGTCTTGTTTATTTACAGTACTCCACACCTGAATGGATCAGACTTGACCATGAATTGTTGACAAAGTTAAAAGAGGTCCGAGGCGCCTTGGCCGAGAATGACGAAGAGGTGCTTTCTGGAGGAGCGGTGTGCCGGTGACCCAAGTTTTAGCCACTATGAAAGTCGGCTCGGCCTCGCTAACCCAAGAGGAAGTTGGACGGTTGATCGGAAGTGGCCCGCCTCCCGCCGAGAACGAGGCCACGAAGTTGAGGGTCGCGCAGGCGGAGTCCGGGCGGACTTATCCGCCGACGCTATCCGAGGACGTTTGATGCAAAGGCGAGGAACAACTTGAATCGATCGCGAGAGGCTCGCTCGGTTATCGGAGGAGCATGCGAGTACTGAGAGGCGATCCGCCGAGCTGGTGGGACTACCATATCGAAGTCGACGACCGAGTCCGAGCTTGTCGACGGAGGGCATGGTGCCGGGATGAGGAGGGCCCAACAGAAGAAGTTCAAAGCTGCGCCAACTCCGTGGTGAAGTTTATGGAGATGTATGATATCGTCCGCAACGTCGCATGCCCGACGCCGCGACGAGGCCTGGCCGGGCTCGCCGACCCGATCATAGAAGAACCCGCAGAGGAGGCGGCTACTCGATCATGCCAAGTGCTCGTGTTGATGGGTCCGACAGGACGGATCATCCGGGACGATCCTCGGGAGCGGTCGGCGATCGAGGACCTCAGGTTGGCAAGGAGAGCGGCGGGTAGGGGCGAGGTCGACTCCGGCCGGTGTCCGTCGAGGGGGTCGGGTGTGACCTCGGGTGCGCCCCCACTCCCGGAATGCCCGTCTTGGCGCCCGCCACTTGAGTGTCGTGAGGCGGGTGAAGATGACCCCGAGTCGCCGCTTCGCTCGGCTGCCTCGAGCCCGCGCCGAGCGCCGAGCAGCCGTGGTGATTCCGCCTTATCGACCGGGTTGAAGGCACGAGTTCGTTCTGCATACACCGCCGGCACGGAGATTTTGTAGAAAATTGGTGCGACTTGAGAAGTCTCGGGCAAGCGAGTCTTGAGGCCGAATGAGGCTATGTATAGTGTAGAACTTTGTATGTAGATATAAATATATTTGACTCGTTTCAAGTGTATATTTCCTCCTCGAGAGGTATAAACATAGCAGGACTTCGCTTTGGTCGTAAACGCATTTACATCAGATATGTAGTGTGTATTTTCCCAAATAAAGGGGTATAAACGAGCTCTAAGCTTGGGCTGATTTGTATATAGCTTGGTACTTGGTTTATAGTCGTTAATGCATTTAGACTTTGTAACGAGTGCATATCTTCCCAAATAAAGGGGTATGAGATGGCGAGATCGGTGCGGATGTCGCGTGCATGTAGACGCCCAACTTAATGGGTAATCAGATGCTTTGCGTGTAGACGCCCAACTTAATGGGTAATCAGACGCTTTGTGTAGACGCCCAACTTAATGGGTAATCAGACGCTTTGCATGTAGCGCCCAACTTAATGGGTAGTCCAGATGCGTACCCTACTTGGTGGGATTTTCATCTTCGTAGGGCGCCCCTGTGAAGGTTTAAATGTGGTGTATCCAAACAGATGTTCACATATGTATGAGACGAAGTGAAATATTCATTATAAAACAGTGTTTTATTGAACATGTAATCAACATCGTATTTGCAAAACAATTAAGGAACTAACATGATGCCGACTTTAAATCGAAGCTATGTAAAATACCTCCTTAAATGCATAATGTGCCAAGTTCGGGATAAGTGCACCGGACAAGTGAGCCGACTTGTAAGCCCTTTGCCGAGGTCCTCGTGAACGCATGCAGGCCTCCCATGTCGGATCCGCTTGTTAAGACGCGGCTCTCGACTTCATTATTTCTTAGGACGAGGTCGCCCACATGGGCGCGGAGGCTTTGACCCGTTGTTGTGGTACCGTGCGACTGGGCCTCAGATTGCTTCGTTTATGAAGGCGAGCTCTGGCTCTCCTCGAGGCGTCGAGGTTGGCCCGCAGGTCTTTCTCGCCCCGGCCCGGTCGAAGTGAAGAGTGCGGGGCTTGCGCGCCGATCTCGGTCGGTATGACGGCCTCGATGCATCAGACCGGGCTAAAGGGGTCTCCCCGTGCGCCGTCCGAGGTGTGGTCCTGTAGGACCAGAGGACTTGAGGGAGATTTTCAGCCCAGTCGCCTTTAGCTCGGTCCAGCCTCTTCTTCAATCCTTGTACGATCGTGCGGTTCGTCACCTCGGTCTGACCATTCGCTATGGTGTGCAACCGAGGTGAAGCGTTGATCGATCCAAGCTCTTCGCACCACTCCTGAAGTTTTTGTCGACGAATTGGGTGCCGTTGTCCGAGACCGGGATGTGCGGTACGTCAAGCGGCGGACTATATTTTTCCATACGAAGGTCTCGATCTTCGCCGTGAGGCTCGAAAGTGGCTCGCTTCACCCATTTTGTGAAGTAGTCTATGGCTACGACTAAGTATCGAAGCTGACCTGGTGCTCGGTCGAACGGGCCAACGATGTCGATCCCCCACTGCATGAAAGGCCATGGACTCGCAGTACGCTCAAATCGACCGAGGCGCTGACCGTGGAGTGAATCGCACTTTGGGCACTTCTCGACGAGCTCGGCGAATCTTGACGGTGGGCCAAGAATATCCGTCCTCGTCTTCTTTGAAAGGGCTCGCGACCCGATGTGGCTTCCACAAGACCCCGGTGAATTTCGTTGAGCACGTGGTCGGCTTCTTCCGCCCGAGACATCTCGGGAGGGTTGAAGGTAAGACTTCGGTGAAACACCCTCATGCATGAGATACTTACGGGATTTCGCCATCATCTTTTGGCTCGAGCCGATCTTGAGGTAGTGCGCCGTGTTCCGTGGCCTTCGGGAGACATCCAATTCGCTCTATCTCGGTGATGATGCCGATGTGGGACTCCGCGATGCTTCCGAATGAATCTCCAATCTTGGTGGATCGTTGACGATGCGACTAACTTTGAGGATGTCGGCTCAATTATTTTCCTGGGATTCGTGGATCTTGAAGTACCGAACGAGGTCAACATCTCCTTTGCCTTCTCGAGGTATTGTTTCATTCGGTCCTCCTCGCCTCAGATTTGTCTAACACCGGTTCACGACGACCGAGAATCGTTGAAGATTTGGATCTTGTCCACCTCGCCCGGGGCGAGGCGAAGTCCCGAGATTAGGCCTCGTACTCCACCTCGTTGTTGGTGGTCGGGAAGGTAAACCGGAGGGCGTAGGTGACTTCTCGCTTATCTGGGCCGAGGAGGAGGATTCCCGCCCCGTTGCCTATCTTGCACGATGCTCAGCCCACGTACATCTGCCAGCAACCATCTGGTGGTGCTAGGATGGCTTCCTCCGCCGTGGGGGCGGGAGCTGGAGTTACCTCGCTGGCAGAGCCTACCTAGGTGAATTTGGCCTCAACCAGGAAGTCGGCGAGAGCTTGCCCTTTTATGGCCGGTCTGGGTGAGTATGAGATGTCGTGCTCGCCGAGCTCCAGTGCCCACTTAGCTATACGCCCGGACGACTCAGGTTTCAACAAGACTTGTCTCAAGGGTAAGTCAGTTAGCACCTGGACGGAGTGGGCTTGGAAGTAGGGTCGAGGCGTCGCTTGGCGTTCACGGGGCAGTACTTTTTCGAGGCGGTGTACCTTGTCTCCGTCCCTTGAGAGCTCGGTGATAAAATAGATGGGGAGTTGTCGTTCCACCTCATCTCGTCAAGATCACCCTGATGATGGCCTCGTCGAGGCGGCCAAATATAGAGAGGATTCATCTTGCTTGGGCGGACGGGGTCGGCGGTCGGCAAGGTACTCCTTCACCGTCTGAAGGTGGCACAGTGTTCTTCCCGCCAGTAAGTCCCGAGCTCTCCTCGGGATCTTGAAGAATGGGAGCTGTTTCTCGGCTCGAGGCAATCTGGAGAGGCTAGCACCCGGTGAGTTTGTGGATCTCACGGATGGTCCTCGCACCGCATGTCGAGCACGCGCTCACCTTGGTGGGATTGGCCTTCAGCCCTCCCGAGAAACCCAAAGATCCCAAGAACTTGCCGGTCTTCACCATAAATGTACATTTACGGGGTTGAGTTTGAGGTTGGCCGACACGAGGAGTTGGAGGATGGTGCCGAGGTCATCGGGCGACTCTCCGTTTTGACTTTGACTACTATGTCGGCGTGAACCTCGACGATCTCCCGATGTGGTCTTTGAATGTTGCATCCACCATCCTCGGTAAGTAGCCCTGCGTTCTTGAGGCAAGGGCATCTTTCGGTATGCAAAGACGCCAAGTCGGTGATGAATCGCGGTCTTTGTGCGTCCTCCGGCTCATCGATTTGGTGGTACCCTTTGTATAGATCCGTGAAGTGAACATCTCGTGGCCCACCAATGTCTCCACCTTTTGTCGATATCGGGGAGGGTAGCAATCTTTGGGCGAGGCTTGTTGAGGTCGGTATAATCGACGCCTTACGCGCCACCCTCCTCCTCGGCTTTCGGACCACGATGGATTAGCCATCCGGTCGGGTATTCGACCTCGAACAAGACCTGGCCTTGAAGTTGAGTCACCCGTCCCTTATGACCGGTTGCGCTCCGCGAATATCCTTTTCTTCTGACGGACTCGCTTGGTAGCCGGGTCGATGTTGAGGCGGTGAGTTATGAGCTCGGGTGACACTCCGGTCATATCGAGTGGGGACCAAGCAAACACGTCCCTATATTCTCTCGTGGTCGATGACGTATGACGTGTGGCGGACGTCCGTGGGCCACAGGTGCCGACACGGATGACCTTCGAGGGATCGTCGTCGTATAGTTGGAGGCCCTCGGTCAGGTCATCCCGGGGTGTCGGTCTCCGAGGGCTCGGTAATTGCTATGCCTCGGGCGAGGCCGCATCTTGAGTTGAGAGTCGTAGGCATTCTTTTGCTGCCGTTTGGTCCCGGATCTTCGAGCACTCCCACGGGGTGGGAATCTTGACGGTGGTGGTAGACCGAGCAGACGGCCTTGGTGGCGTCTGACCAATCTCTCCCGGGATGATGTTGTACGGAGGGAGCTCGGACCGGGAAGAATCGGATGGCCTTGGTGGCCGACCGACTGGGAGCCCGCCCCTACCGTGACCGGAAGGGTAATGACCCCTCGGCCGGCCTCTTGAGTGAAGCTCCAGAATGGCGGGAGGCGCGGGAAGTACAGAATGCCTCCGACCTCAAGCTTATCGAGCAGACTCGGAAGATGATGCTTGACGGAGGCTCAGATGTCGATATAGACCCAATGGACGTTTTGTTGCCCACCGTAGCTTTGATCGTGATGGCGTCACAGTGCGGCATGATCTTGGGCACGGGGTCCTCCTTGGAGAACGTTATGTTCTCACCATCCCGGAGTCGCTTGTTCTTCGGCTCTTCAGGGGCCGGCCTCCGGGCGTCGTTCTTCAGGGACGACCTCGTCGTCCCGAGGGGCAGTCCGGTAACAACATAGACCTGCTCCATAGCGTTGGGACCTTCGTCCTCGTCGTCTTCAGGTTGGGTCGCCGCTGGGGTCGGCCCGCAGTTGTTGCCGCCTCCATTCCTTCTGCGCTTCCTGTTCTTCGGACCAGCTCGTCCGAGGTATTTCTTGAGGGCCCCCCCTTTAACGAGCTCGTCGATCTGTGAGCCCAGGTTTCTGCAATCCTCGGTATCATGACCATACCCTTGGTGATAGTCACAATACTCGTCTGTGGACCTCTTCTTGGATCCCCCTTTCATGGGGCGGGCCGGAAGAGCTCGGCGTGGAGCTCGAATATTTCGCCCTTGATTTGAGCAGGAGGCGCTGCGCCGCTGTGGTTGGGCCGAGGTCCGAGCCTGACTCCAAGGGCCTCTCTTGATTACGTCGAAGGCGCCTCTGTGATCGGCGCCTCGACTTGATCATCCGCTTTTTTCTCGGACACGCCGTCCCGCATTTCCCTTCTTCCGATCCGACTCGTCTCCTCGACAAAGTTGTCCACCGGTTCCAAAGCTTACTCGCCGTCTTTGGTTTCTCTCGGTGATTTCTTTGTTCGCTACCGGGTCGGATCTGCTTTGAACGCGTTGATGATGTAGAGGTCGTTGTCGTCGCCGATTTTGAGCGACTCTTTGATGAACCTCGAGATGAAGTTTGACATCGTCTCGTCCGCCTTGGCGGATCGTGAGCAGTCGGAGGAAGGTCTGCTGGGCGGCATCTTCGATAAGCGCCATTTGAAGCGATCCGTGAGGTCACGGAAGCGGTGTATCTTTGTCAGCGGGCGAGGTGAACCAGCGCCGTGCGTTGGAGATCAAGACCTCGGGAAGATTTTGCACATGTGAAAATCTTCCATTCCTTGATTCGCCATGTTGTTGGTGTAGGCAAAAGGAAGTCGGAGGGTCTCCGAGGCCATCGTGAGTCGCTATATTGGGTGCCGTGCATCACGCAGAGGCGGGCGTGTCTAGAATCTCCCGAGAAAGGGAGATGATCCTCCTGCACGGTCGAACCCCGGAGATCGTTGCCATCTCTTTACGGAGGGTGGGGGATCGATAGCGACGCCATCGCTCTTCCGAGGGGTTTCGACCGCCTTTCTTCCTCCTGTTTTGCTCGGCTCTGCCGGTCGGCACGGCGAGGTGGAGAGCGGCCCGCGAACGCGCGGGGCGGTGGTGGCGGCTCGCCCGTGGTGAACGGCCCGCGAATGAGGCGGCGGCTCGACCGCGGTGAGCGGCTCCGCGCGTCGGGCGTGATGCGCGTTCTCGGCCATCATGCCGAGGTGGTGGCCGGCTGCTTCGGATGGAGGAACGGCGGGCGGCCGTGGTGTTGGTCAGGGGGCCTCGAGGGCCCGCTCCTTGGTTCTCGGTTGAGGAAGCTTTGGAATTGGCCAAGATTGGCGTGGAGGAATTCGGTCACAGCTCGGCCGAGGACCTCCTGGGACGAATGAGCTGTTTGCTCGTCCTCGTTGAGGTCGACATCTTCCCCTACGTTGGGGAGGCGGTCCTGAGGGTGTATGGAGACATTTTCCATGTTGCCCTCAGGAGTGTGGGCGCTCGTGGCGTCTGCGATCTCCTTCCCGCGACGCTAAGTGACCACCTGGTCGTCCTCAGCACGGTTGTTGCCAGTGTGGGCGGCGGTTGTGCGTGTTCTTGCCATTTAGTTGTAGAGGGAAACGAAGCTTTCTTGTTCGGATGTTTCCCACAGACGGCGCCAATGATAAATCTGGTTAAGTGAGTGTGCGAGAGTTATGAAAAGCAATAAAGAACACCAAGACTTTTACGTGGTTCGATCGTTAATGAGATCTACGTCCACGGAGGAGTGTTTCCTCAATACTTTCACTATAATTCAGTGTGGTTACAAGCTCTTAGTATTCGATAAGTTGCCAACCCCTCTAATGTCGGTTTCCTCCTATTTATACTCAGAATCAAGAATCGAGGCGCGCCCGACTCTCCATTGGTCGTGGCATGACTCTTCCTCTGGCGTGCCTTCCATTGGCGAGCGGGGACCTTCGCCTTATGCGTGCCACGTGGAGGTGGCGCCTAACCTCGTTACAGGCGTCTTTCCATTGGCCTGTGGCGGGTTCGGAGGCTGGGTTTTGGACAATGATTAGGGCTCGCTGGGCTCACGCGTGGGCCCGCTATCAACGTTAGGCCCGGCTCGTTTGGGCTCGTTAGTGGGCCTAGTCGGTTGGGCCATATCCCATCAAGGACATACCTTGTAAAGATCTTGATACTCGTACTACGACGGCCGAGGCCGAGGTGAATGATGTCGAGGTCGAGCGGACGCCGAGCTATCAAGACGAGTGCCGAGGTCGAGCTGGATGCCGAGCTATCAAGACGAGTGAAGCGAGCTGGATGCCGAGCTGCTTGGAGACGGTGGATAAGTCGACCAAGACGGGTGAAGCGAGGCGGATGAAGCAAAGGCACGCATTGTTGCGTGGTGTTTTCGAATAAAGAATGTAGCATTAATGGTGCCACGTGGAATGTTTGTTACGATTACATTTTTCCTTTTATTTTACGTATAAATAAGTGGGATATCTACGAATGTTTCGATGAAATATAGAAATCCAATGTATTCTCTCCGCTTTATATACACTTTGGTTTTCTACATGGTATCGAGCCATGCTAATAAAAATATTCAAACCTAAATGGTGAAGAATCAAGAATAGCATGGAATACATTGCTTGAAGAAGAAACCACATATATCGACGAAGAAGAAGAAGGAGAACGAGTGAAGGAAGCTCCGATGAGATCGCGAAATAGAGGAGATAGAGAAGAGGAAGTCGATCAAATGGAAGAAAATCGAATAGGAGAGATCCTCCAGCTGCATAATGGAGATCATCCGGGTATGCAACTGGTTTCATTCCAATTGAATGGGAATAACTTTTTGAATTGGAGTAGATCTATCAAACGAGCTTTAGGAGCCAAGAGCAAATTAGAAATTTTAGACGGCAGTTTGCCCAAACCTTTGCCAAGCTCTCCCTATTATAAAGCATGGATTAAAGTGGATTATATGATCTCCTCGTGGATAATCAATTCTATATCTAAGGAGCTTATAGATTCATTTGTTCATATTGATAAAACCAGGATTTGTGGGACGCTTTGAACCATAGGTTTGGCAAGAGCAATGGTCCAAAGATAGCAAGGTTGCAACGTGAAATCAGTGCGTATAGCCAAGGAAATCAAAGCGTGTTAACCTATTTCAATAAGCTTGTCACGATGTGGAGTGAGCTAGAGATGGTGCTACCACCTTTAATCAGAATGTGATGCTAGACATCAAAGAATCGAGAGAGAGGAAACCGAGTCGATGCAATTTCTCAACGGACCGAACGATGGATATGAGAATACGCGAAATCGATTCTATTTTAGATCCTCTCCAAGTGTTGATAAAGCCTATTCAATGATCTTGCAGATTGAAGAGCAGAAGCTATCTATGGATAATTCGATTAATTCCAGTCATTCTATGGCAATGAATGTCACACATCAGTTCAATAATAAGGCTTTTAACAGTGGGAAGACATATCCTTATAAAGGAAGAAGAAGTAGAGAGGAAAGGATGAACCTATATTGTAGTCATTTGTAATAAGCGGGCATGAGGAAAAGGAGTGTTTCGTTTACATGGATTTCTGAATGGTTCAAAAAACTCGAGGAGGAAAAACTCGAGGAGGCTAGAAACAGTCGAGGTAAATTTTGCGAAGGTAATTTCGTGAATAAAGAAGAAGAAACCGAGAGTCTTAATGATAAACTGGTTCAACTCGCTCATTGGGAAAATTATAAAGGAAGAGCTTCATAAATACATGGGAAGCGGGTGAGTGATGGTCCGGTGATTCTCTGAAACATAGTTACAATGCTAACATGGTGCAAAATAACGTGGATCATTGTAAGGAGTTTGATGGACACTATGCATTTGGAGTTTTGGATGGAGTTGAAAAGGAACATTCGATTATTGATTCAGTGCAAGCACTCATATATCTTTGTAATATTGATATGATGAAGACGAAGGAGAAACTTAAGATGCCACGTAAAATACATCTTCCGGATGGAAGCATCAAGGAGGTTTTATATACGGGTAGTGTGGATATTAATGAAGATATTGAACTGAAAAACGTTCTCCTTGCTCCAACATTCACTCACAATCTGATTTCCGTGGCTCAGCTTGTTAAGGAAAACGCACTCGATGTATTTTACCTGGGACACACCTGCATCATTCAAAGGATTGACTCGAATCACATCATGGGAAAGGAGAAAGTGCGGGGAATCAGATGTTATTGTAAACAGAGATCATGTCATGCTTTGGCATCGAGTTCAGTGGCTATACTTGACGTAAAGGAATGGCATAAGAAGCTTGGGCATCCTTCTATACAAACTATGGTGCACATGGATAAATTCAAAGATAGGATCTCAGCTGAGGATATCGAGAAGTTCAAAGAGTGTGAGGTATGTGCTCGATCCAAACAAACTCGATTGAATTTTCCCATTCTACATAGAAGAACCACATCATTATTTGAAATTGTTCATATTGATGTTTGGGGGCCATATAATGTGGATTGCATTGATAATGTTAGATATATGGTGACATTGGTGGAGGATTATAGTCGTAACTTGGACTATTTGATCAATGCAAAGGATCAAGTCTATTCGGTTATAAGACAATACATAAATATGGTGAAGACACATTTTGATAAATCCATTAGGTTCATTCGAACGGACAATGGAACTGAATTTGTGAATAAGAACATGAGTGATCTGTTTTCAAGTCACGGTATTATCCATCAACGCACTTGTGTTTATTCACCTCAACAAAATGGGATTGTTGAGCGTAGTACGAAGTCTTCTTCAAGTAGCACGAGCATTGATGTTTGAAAGTGGCCTTTCCCAAAAGTTTTGGTCTTACGCTTTACTAATGGCTACTTGGTTGTTGAATCGCATGCCTAGTCAAGTACTAGAGTGGAAGTGTCCTTTTTCCATATTGTATGGGACAAACCCAAATCTGGACAAGGTTTATCCATTTGGCTGTTTAGCCTATGCCGTTGACATGTCTCCAAATAGATTGAAGTTTGATAGTCGATGTTTGAAATGCATTTTCTTGGGATATGCTGCATTTCAAAAAGGATTTATATTATTTGACATGGATAACTCACACGTTTTTGTTGGACGAGATGTCAAATTTATGTCTCATATCTATCCATTTCAGAATATGTCTGCCTTGAATCCAGAAGCTGTATATTCTGATGAAGGTGCTTCTTCTTCAAGTGCTCCTTTGGATAATGCTGCTGAATTTCCTTTTGTTTGCACTGAGCAAATTCAAGATTCTTCTGATGTTCCTCCTGCATCACCTACATTGAATGATGTTATTCCTGATCAGAATATTCATAAGACACGATCAAGGAAAGTTAAACCTCCTGCTTGGTTGGAGGATTATGTAGATGGGAGTGACTTCTCAGCATCACACATTATTCATTCAAGTTCCACACTGACTCCCCCTACATTCCCATATCAACTGTCTCCTTGTCTCACACCTCTATACACGGCTTTCCTCATTCAAGTAGATAACATTCATGAACCAACTTCTTATAAGGTTGCAAGCTTAAGTGTTGAATGGCAAAGAAAGAATGGACAAGGAGCTAGAGGCTCGGATAGCAAACCGGACTTGGATCATTGTGGACTTGCTAATGGGAAGAAGCCAATAGTCGTAAATGGGTTTATAAGGTGAAGCGTGTTGCAGATGGGAGCATTGAAAGGTACAAGGCTCGCCTTGTAGCCAAAGGTTATAACCAAGAGTTTGGTATTGATTATTTGGAGGTCTTCTCTCCTGTTGCTAAACTTGTCACGGTCAGATTTCTCATTGCCGTTGCCACTATTAATGGTTGGCCAATTCATCAAGTTGATGTTAATAATGCCTTTTTGCATGGGTTTCTTCATGAAGAAATCTATATGACTCCTCCCCCAGGTTACACTAAAGCGAAACGGGGGCAGGTTTGTAAGCTCACCAAGAGCTTATATGGGCTGAAGCAAGCTTCCCGTGAGTGGAACGCCGAGTTCTGTTCCAAATTGTTCGACTATGGCTTTGTTCAGTCACCTCATGACCATTGCTTGTTTACTAAAGGTTCTGGTGGCTCTTTCATTTGCTTACTTGTGTACGCTGACGACATCCCGATCACAGAGCAGCCACCAACCTTATTGATGTTGTTAAATCATACCGACGAGGTATTCTCCATCAAGGATCTAGGGACGCTAAATACTTCCTCGGTATGGAGATTGCTAGAGGTTCTCTCGGTACCTCGTTGAATCAACGAAAATATATATCGATCTTGTCGATCTCACCGACTTGGTTGCGATCGACACCTACACCGCCCAAGTGGTCTTGCTTTGTCCGTATATCCTCCTCCTTTGTCCAATCTCGATTCAGATAGAAGATTGGTGGGTAAGCTTTATTCAATCTTACCCGACCCGATATTACTTATCTTTGCTCGTGATTGAGCCAATATGTTTCATGTCCTTGTCAACATCATTCGACGTCTAGCATCACGACCGACTACCAAATCGTAATTAGGTCGTGACTCGGGATTAAGAAGAAAATTTAACGACCACGGGTTCAAACATATGTCAAGATAAAAGATGATAACAACTTTCTTTATGAATGAATCTAACATTTACGGCTCAATAAGGTAAAATATAAAGTTGGTTTCCAAGAATGTTTTGTCAACAAGAAGGATTTATCAATAATTTAAAACAAGAAATGATAACGATTCAACCAAATGATCTCGAATCCAACGAAAACCATTCTAAACATTCAAGGAATCCTTGTTCACCTAACATTGGACATGATCATTTTATCATATCGTAACATATAAGGGTAAGGTCAAAGCTTGGCAACGAAGCGTACGAGAATTATGTATGAAGACATAACTCTCTGGGCAACAAAACATGTCAATAACAATAAAACAACCTTAATATGAATTAACATTTAGAGAAGCTCCTTCACAACATTCGATTCCAAAGATTCTCTCACTCAACCTCGCATATTTAGAAAATATGTATGTGAGTACAAAATGCACCGGTGTATACGCCAAAACATAAAGATAAACTTTGCCTTAGAGCTATAAATTGACTTGCCATCAAATAAACTTATGCAGGATTTTATTGAAATTACCCGCATAATGCTTCTCAAATCTGCTCATGCATGCTCATATCATTATATAATCATATCATATCATATGCATATGCATGTTTCATGTCTGCATGCATCTTTCTTTCCTTCCCATATCCACGCCTATATTCTTCAGGTTGATCCGAGGAGTAAACCTCCTCCTCAAACACACTTTAACTTTACATACCCGAGTTGGTCCGAAGGATCTCAACTACGGTCATACCGACGCCGGTAAATTCTTTCTTTTCTTTCTTTCCGTGGATAGGTAGTGCATCATGCTTATGCTCATGCTTAAAAACATTGGCAAGTCAATCAACTTTTCAAATCAATGCATATCATAAAATCTCATGTCATCTTTCATGCATAAACATATTATATCATTTGAAAACATTTCAAAGCATAAGCATATTATTATAGAAAATACTTATACCCACGGATGTTCCTTAGAGCTAAGGAACTAATTCTCAATTTCAATTCCATTTCTTCCTTTATCCATATCTTATCCTCATAGAACGGCATAAAAGCCTATCAAGAGCCAAACAAGAACATTACTCATCTTAGTCGTCGACACGACCATATCTTCTCGATATCAAATCTAAGACACTATGGTTATCAAATCTTGGGTCATTGATCCTCTAGCATCTTATTAACGAACAAATTTATGAAATTTTGGCAACAGAACGCTTATATACGTATCGCCATATCAATACCAAACCATCCAAACATAGCCCAAACTCCACCAATTCATCACCATATGTCTCAATGATCAAATAAAACTCAACAATAAGCTTCAACCATCTCATCTTAATCATCAACCGAAAATCCCCTTAAGACGTCACTTAAGGTCTAACGTCAAAAATTCACGTGAGACGTCATCTAACACCAACGAATCTATATACATGCTCAACTATCATTAAATATCATCATTTTATCATCAAAACATAAAGATCAAAGCTTTGGCTTTGAAAACTCATTTTCGCCGACAAACTAAAATCTTACCGTTTTTTAATACGTCGGCGGAAAAATCCGAATAAATCATTTTAGGCTTTATTCATATCATAGAATCCAAATACGAAGTCAAAATGATTAAATAAAATCAAAAATCCAACAATACATGGACTATAGTTTTCGGCCATTTTAGGGTTTTTCGTATAATTTCGATTTCAAACGTTTTTCTTGTTCCAAACATGTTTATATCAATCCAATAACATATATATAAAGTCAATTCAATCATAACAACATCATAAATTCAAGATCAAGACATACCCTTTTCGAAAATTATAAGAATTTGCAAACAATAAACATATGCTTTCAAATTTCAACGTTAAACAATACATGAGCGTCGAATCTATCATAATAACATGAAATAATTAAACAAAACATCATCCTTCATATTTTCAGCATAAGGACCGAAAATGTAAGTAGAGCATAGGTTCATATTTTTAAAAATTTCAAACCGTAGATGTGTTCTCGGTACGAGATTATACCTTTATTCGAAAACCGATCGAAAATTCAACGGCCGGATCTTCCTATTTTTGGAACCCTATTTTCGAAAATTAGTGTGTGTTTAAGTGTGTGTGTCGTGGGTTTGGGGCTGAAATGGAGAAGAACATGGTTTGAAAAGTCTAAAGTATAAACTTTATATTATGTAATAAATTATTTAATTTTTCATTTTCTTTATTTAAGGTGATTAATCACCATATTCTAGAAACATTTTTCTTTCCTTTTCTTTTCTCATTTTCTTTAATATAAAATAATCACTTTTGTTGTAGAAAATAATTATAAATATTGTAGAATAAAACATAACGCTTTTATCGCAAGAATTCGACACTAATTATCCGATAAAATAACCTCTTTTCAATCTCTACTTTTAACCTCAATATTTACTCATAAATATCAAAATATACTTATTAACATATTTTTGACCTTAAAAACCATTTTAAATATTTTGCTCTTCATCCGAGCTTAATCGGCAAACGCCGACGTCATAAAAACATAAATTTTGAAATTCTCAATTTTCTGAAATCAAGACTTCGTTGAGCATGTATCTATCATATCAAGACTATTTAAATCTAGGTCTTTTATGTTCGACTAGATTTAAGGATCTTATCTCGATTCTATCTCAAATCTGCGAAATTTATCGTCTCAACTCAAGCTTAATGCAAAGCTTCTAACTTATCGAACTCTTTCTTAAGGATGCAATTCCCTCTTAATGAGATCTTAATTATGGGTTAATCACATGCGAAATACGGGTATTACATTCTCACCCCTTACAAAAATTTCGTCCTCGAATTGCACGTCCAACAAAAGCTCAGAGCACTTCTTTATCCTCTGATTTTTAACTTCCATGTCGTCTCTTCTAAATCATCATGCTTCCGTATCGATCTAAGATGCATTTTGACTTTTCTTTGTAGCTTAAATCTTGTTCGCGAACATTTGTTCTCTTGAGATATGAAGTGTTTTGGATTAAACACATATCTTCGTATCTGTGGCATATGAAACATATCGCGAATATTGTCGAGACTAGGAGAAAACGATAATCTGTAGACTACTAGCTAATCTTACTTAAATCTCAAACAATTTGATACATCTCGATAACTTCTTGAATTCTCGTCTTTATTTGTCGTACTATTACGACCATCTCTTTAAGTAGTTTCTGGTCCAAGCACGTTTCTTCTTCCAATGCGTTTTAATAAAACGACGATCTACACTTTCTGTCGTAGAAAACTTCGTAAAGCGCCATACATAAATCGTTGTTTTGATCTTGTATCCACCTTTATCATAAACTCGTCCAACACGAGATGTAACTTGGAGTCTCTCGTCGAGATAATTGAGATGAGCACTTCATATAAACATACTATCTCTCGATGTACTCATGAGTTAACTTGTCACCTCTATCGTAATAAGAATCGAATAACATGAGCGCATTAGTAAGTCGATCGATTGTCACCCATGCTTCGATTTGGGTAACCGACACGTATGTCTTCTCATTTTTTAACTTTATCGGGAGCATCATGATTTAATCTTCGACTTCACGCTCATATATCGCGACAATTTCTTTCTTTGCTTCATGCTTGTAAACTAAATTTATTTTCGTTTACGTAATTCGAGGTAGATACTTTTCGCACGATTCTTCCTTGATTTGTTCTTACGTAAAATTCTCAAATATCAGGAAGAAAGAACCTTCCGATTTAAATCTTCATCAACAAGCGGTGACTCTTCAACATTTACGATATACATAGGAGATATTCTTGATCGTAGTTCTCCAAACTCGAAAAATCGCTCAATGAAACGAACACATTCTTTAACATCACCGGTTATCCACATCATAAGGATAAGGAATCGACACGTAAACTCGTCATTTCGCAATTGGTTTAGGAGAGAGAAAGTACAAGTGAATTTCGAAAAGAATTGCACTTTCTTATGTTTCTTATTCAAAATAAGAATTTCTTCTTCAGGTGACATCTCGCATTACAAATGAATACTAAAATGCAAGATATCTTGCTTATTAAAAACAGGATAAAGGTTTTTAATTAACAAACAAATTCAGATCTGAAAGGTCTTCAAAATTGCTTATCACAAAGTTATGATGTGAAATAAAACAGTTGGATAGCAAATGATCGTATAGATATCAAGGAAAGGAATTTGTATTGCTAAGGACTTTACAAAACAAGGAAAACTTTGCCATCCGAGGCTTTGTATATGGATGCTTTGATATTTCGACAAAACACATCCGACACGATCGATGATTATCAACTTCCACTACGCCCAAGAAAGGTTGCCACAAAAAGGCAAATGGTCGATATTTAGGGTTGTAATGTCTTTGTGCCAACAACTTGTACAACTTGAGTTAATACACAAAAATTTTGAGACACTAGGATCTCGATAAACTAACTTGAATCTTTTCTCAAATCTCCAAATGATAAGTCTTGGAAACATAAGAGAATAGAACAAACTGAATCGATGTAGAAATCTCAAGAGATGCAAAAGGCTGATCGCTTTAATCTAGGTCAATAAGGGGCATCTCAATATCGATGTAAGAATAATTAAATTGTACAAGATCTACATCAAATTCAAGCATAACTAGCTGAGCATTGGATAGGGAAGACTCTATTTTTTTTAGAATAAAGTGCTAGTATCATGCTCAGGCCTAAAAGAATCAACATCTATGGTTTCAAGATTTTCACCATCATCATCCTCAAATGGAGATGGAAAAATTATCAATCAACCGAAGCTGATGAACAACTGAGATAGATTTAGTAACAGAGAAAAAATGAATCAGTAGGAGGGGATTCGAGTATACGAAATATTGAAATTTGATGGTAACTAGGAGTCTGGGAAATCAACTTGATTAAACAACAAAACCAGACTCAATATAATCAATGGCAACAGCAACAACCCAATATTGTCACTTTTAGGTAATAAAGGGATCAACTGAAATTTTTCATCAAATCTCGATACGTCTTGCTCAATCGTCTCTTTCCGCAATCGATGAAATCAAATGAAAAATTCATCCAAGGTAAGCTACTCGTCAATATATAAACGCTCTTTGATCTTTGTTGCTGACGCCAAACGAGTCGCACTCTTCTGATGTATATATATAAATACTTTCTCGAATATTACTGATGACGACAATCGCTTCATACTCTTATGAACCATTTGGACGATCTTCGTCATTCGATGAAGAATACTAAAACCTTATAAAGACATACTGCTTTGTTCTCACTATCTCATCGCTTTCATGATTTCTTTTCAACTTCAACTCAATGAGCAATATTCATTTCAAACATACACATATTCAATCATCAACTGTAATAACCATAATCATAAGCATAAGCTTTTACCTGGTGAGCTAGAGATGACAGAATCGAATGCTGAGCTTCTCTCAAGGATAATTATCTCTTTAACTCATTTTCTCAAATCAGAATCAAACAACTGATTTTATAACTCATATTCTCAAGATAGAGTCAAACATCTGACTCATAACTCACATTTTGAAACAAAATCATCTCAAAAGAATTTTACATACTCGAAGTGCACAAACTGCACAAATCTCCCGAGGATTCTTGAATTTAGAATTGAAGATAACCCACAAACTGCGTAAGGATTCGCAAGGATCTACATGCTCAGATTTCAAGACTGTACTCAACTGTGGAAAAGTTCACAAGGATTCATAACTTCAGGATTCAAAACGGTGTATAAACTGCACAAATTTATAAAGGCTCACGTGTTCGTAACTCAAACCGCTCGATATTATTCTCGTCACGACCGACTACCAAATCAGGTAATTAGGTCGTGACTCGGGATTAAGAAGAAAATTTAACGACCACGGGTTCAAACATATGTCAAGATAAAAGATGATAACAACTTTCTTTATGAATGAATCTAACATTTACGGCTCAATAAGGTAAAATATAAAGTTGGTTTCAAGAATGTTTTGTCAACAAGAAGGATTTATCAATAATTTAAAACAAGAAATGATAACGATTCAACCAAATGATACTGAATCCAACGAAAACCATTCTAAACATTCAAGGAATCATTGTTCACCGAACATTGGACATGATCATTTTATCATATTAGAACATATAAGCAGGTAAGGTCAAAGCTCATAACGAACGTGGCTGAGAATTATGTATGAAGACATAACTCTCTGGGCAACAAAACATGTCAATAACAATAGAACAACCTTAATATGAATTAACATTTAGAGAAGCTCCTTTGCGCAGCATTCGATTCCAGCATTCTCTCCAGCTCAACCTGCATATTTAGAAAATATGCAGGGCGTGAGTATAAAAATGCACTCAGTGGGTATACGCCAAAAACATAAAGATAAACTTTGCCCTTAGAGCTATAAATTTGACTTGCCATCAAATAAACTTATGCAGGGATTTTATTGAAATTACCTGCATAATGCTTCTCAAAATCTGTTCATGCATGCTCATATCATTATATAATCATATCATATCATATGCATATGCATGTTTCATGTCCGCATGCATCTTTCTTTTCCTTCCCACATCCACGCCTATATTCTTTGTGTTGATCAGGAGTAAACCTCCTCAAACACACTTTAACTTTACATACCCGAGTTGGTCCGAAGGATCTCAACTACGGTCATACCGACGCCGGTAAATTCTTTCTTTTCTTTCTTTCCCGTGGATAGGTAGTGCATCATGCTTATGCTCATGCTTAAAAACATTGGCAAGTCAATCAACTTTTCAAATCAATGCATATCATAAAATCTCATGTCATCTTTCATGCATAAACATATTATATCATTTGAAAACATTTCAAAGCATAAGCATATTATTATAGAAAATACTTATACCCACCTGGATGTTCCTTAGAGCTAAGGAACTAATTCTCAATTTCAATTCCATTTCTTCCTTTATCCATATCTTATCCTCATAGAACGGCATAAAAGCCTATCAAGAGCCAAACAAGAACATTACTCATCTTAGTCGTCGACACGACCATATCTTCTCGATATCAAATCTAAGACACTATGGTTATCAAATCTGGGTCATTGCATCCTCTAAGATCTTATTAACGAACAAATTCTATCGAAATTTTGGCAACAGAACGCTTATATACGTATCGCCATATCAATACCAAACCATCCAAACATAGCCCAAACTCCACCAATTCATCACCATATGTCTCAATGATCAAATAAAACTCAACAATAAGCTTCAACCATCTCATCTTAATCATCAACCGAAAATCCCTTAAGACGCCACTTAAGGTCTAACGTCAAAATTCACGTGAGACGCCATCTAACACCAACGAACCTATATACATGCTCAACTATCATTAAATATCATCATTTTATCATCAAACATAAAGATCAAAGCTTTGGCTTTGAAAACTCATTCGCCGACAAACTAAAATCTTACCGCTTTTTAATACGTCGGCGGAAAAATCCGAATAAATCATTTTAGGCTTTATTCATATCATAGAATCCAAATCTAAGTCAAAATGATTAAATAAAATCAAAATCCAACAATACATGGACTATAGTTTTCGCCATTTTAGTGGTTTTTCGATAATTTCGATTTCAAACGTTTTTCTTGTTCCAAACATGTTTATATCAATCCAATAACATATATATAAAGTCAATTCAATCATAACAACATCATAAATTCAAGATCAAGACATACCCTTTTCGAAAATTATAAGAATTTGCAAACAATAAACATATGCTTTCAAATTTCAACGTTAAACAATACATAGACATCGAATCTATCATAATAACATGAAATAATTAAACAAAACATCATCCTTCATATTTTCAGCATAAGGACCGAAAATGTAAGTAGAGCATAGGTTCATATTTTTAAAAATTTCAAACCGTAGATGTGTTCTCGGTACGAGATTATACCTTTATTCGAAAACCTATCGAAAATTCAACGACCGGATCTTCCTATTTTTGGACCCCTATTTTCGAAAATTAGTGTGTGTTTAAGTGTGTGTGTCGTGGTTTTGGGGGCTGAAATGGAGAAGAACATGGTTTGAAAAGTCTAAAGTATAAACTTTATATTATGTAATAAATTATTTAATTTTTCATTTTCTTTATTTAAGGTGATTAATCACCATATTCTAGAAACATTTTTCTTTCCTTTTATTTTCTCATTTTCTTTAATATAAAATAATCACTTTTGTTGTAGAAAATAATTATAAATATTGTAGAATAAAACATAACGTTTTTATCGCAAGAATTCGACACTAATTATCCGATAAAATAACCTCTTTTGAATCTCTACTTTAACCTCAATATTTACTCATAAATATCAAAATATACTTATTAACATATTTTGACCTTAAAACCATTTTAAATATTTTGCTCTTCATCCGAGCTTAATCGGCAAACGCCGACGCCATAAAACATAAATTTTGAAATTTCAATTTTTCAAATCAAGACTTCAGTTGAGCATGTATCTATCATATCAAGACTATTTAAATCTAGGTCTTTTATGTTCGACTAGATTTAAGGATCTTATCTCGATTCTATCTCAAATCTGCGAAATTTATCGTCTCAACTCAAGCTTAATGCAAAGCTTCTAACTTATCGAACTCTTTCTTAAGGATGCAATTCCCTTCTTAATGAGATCTTAATTATGGGTTAATCTCTGTTACATTGTAAATACGGGTATTACAGCTGCTCTCCATGTTCTTAAATATCTGAAGGGGTGTCCTTCGCTTGGATTGTTTTTCCCATCAACTAGCTCATTTCATCTCACTGGTTTCGTGATCTTCGTTGGGCTTCTTGTCGCCTCTCGCCGATCTCTATCCTTCTTGTGTGTTTCTTGGTCGGTGTTTGATTTCTTGGAAGTGTAAGAAGCAGATTACGCTTCATTTCTTCACCGAGGTCGAGTATCGTTGTCGAGTTCTACTGCTCGCGAGTTGTTGTGGCTATCTTACTTGAGCATCGGTTTTTCGATAACTATTCCTCCGCTGCTCCTCTTCATCGTGATAATCGCGCAATCCATATCACTAAAAATCGGGTTTTCCATGAGAGAACTAAACATTTGGACATTGATTGCCATTTTGCTCGGGATCGTGATAAAGTTGGTTTTGTTTCTCCTCTTTATCCGCTCACTCATCTTCATCATGGATATTTTTACGAAGGCCTCGCTGGTCCTCGTTTTATTTTCTCTTACTCAAGCTTGGCTTGATTGATATTCATCGCCCAAGCTTGCGGGGGTGTAAAGATCTTGATACTATACTACGGCACCGAGGCCGAGGTGAATGACGCCGAGGTCGAATCGATGCCGAGCTGCCAAGACGAGCCGCCGAGGTCGAACCGATGCCGAGCTGCCGGAGACGAGCCGACTAAGTCGACCAAGACGGGTGAAGCGAGTGGATGCCGAGTCACGGAGACGAGCCGACGAAGTCGACCAAGACGCGAATCGATGGAAGTAGTGCACGATTGTTGCGTGGTGTTTTCGAATAAAAGAATGTAGCATTAATGGTGCCACGTGGAATGTTTGTTACGATTCTGTTTTTCCTTTTATTTTTTGTATAAATAAGTGGGATATCTCTGTAATGTTTCCTGATGAAATATAGAGAAATCCAGTGTATTCTCTCCAGTTTTATATACACTTTGGTTTTCTACATACCTTCTTATCGTTCGAGCTTAAGGCGTTTATATCCAAGAAAGTAGGGTTAGTGATCAGACTGAGGGGTGTTTGGCTGAGCTTATAAGCTCTTTAAAACAGCTTATAAGCTGTTGCAAAGTGTTTGGCAAAATAAGCTCATAAACAGTTTATAAGCTATGAAAATAAGCTCTAACAGCTTATAAGCTCCCCTAAAAATAAGTTGGTCAACCCTAACTTATTTTTTCATAAACTTATAAGCAACCATGAATTTACCAAAATAACCTTATTATAGTTTGTTATTTCATACACATACACTATCAACTTCACATCTCGTCAATTTTGTCTCTTCAACTAATGATTTTCGCTCTCTAACTCACGATTCTTTCTCTAGCTTATAAGATCAATTATCCAAACACTTTAACAACTTATAAGCACTTGAGACATTACCTCTTATAATCTCTTGAAACATCTTAGAAGCTCTTGGAACTTATAAGCTCTCTAAAATAAACTTAGCCAAACACCCCCTGAATGTTGCCTCATCAAGCTGTCTCATATCTCCTCAGAACATGAGGAGACTTCGCCTTGGACCACAATGTTATCTGTCTCAGTAACTGCATCTTATCTTATTAGAATGAAAGCAAACAATATAGTTAACGTATAATCATATGCATTTACCTGACTTCTTTATTCATCTAGATAGAGATTGCATGCATCATACATAAAAGACCACGCATTTGAAACATTGCCTCTTACTCTCCCCGTTATGCACATAAACAAGAATAGCTACTGCTCAATTCCCACATCTGCTTGAATAAAACGATTCGGTGGTCACATGCCACAATCAAGATATACTTGTAACTGTAACTCGAGAGTTTCTAAACATATTATATCTCATTAATGGGATATCTCAAGTTTCACTTTGCTATTCATTTTCCAAATCCACAAATATCTTTATTTTTTCCAAAAGAAGTTGAAATATTCCAAAAGTCGTTTCATACTTTTTGATTCAAAACATTAAAAAGTTGAGCTGCAATGAATTTAATCCTTAAAAGCTCATAAAAGAATTCGTAACAACACCAACAAATTCACACTATATATACCCATTGTTATCTCATACAAATCACCATCACAAAATAAAGAAAATTACTCACCCCCCCAAAAAAAAATTACAAAGATGATCTCCCCTATCAAGATTGCATCTTCGGTCTTAATCATCGCATCCCTAATGCAAGCATCAACTGCAGCTTGCCCCCCAAATCTCACGCCAGAATGCAAAAATCAAATCTATAAATTCGTAACATGTGGGTATGATCCTAATCAATATGGTCACTCAGCGGAAAATGCAGTGTCCCAAGAATGTCTTCTTGAAGCTTGCCAAAAATATACAGAGGCTTGCTTCTTGGATACGGCCGTCGAAGAGCTCGTGAAGGAAAACCCGTGCAAAAAGGATCCAGACCTGGTTAGCTCGGCAGGTTCTAGCGTTTACCGTCTTTATTCGGGCACGTGTTAGCTAGGACACACGTTTTAACTTTATAATGTGTCCGTACCAATAAAATATATGACTATTTTTTAGTACGAAACACTAATTACATGTCTTATCCTATATGATAAAAATTAATGAATAGAAAAAATAAAAGAACCATCAAATCAAATTAAATACTTGCAAAAATAACATACAGAATTCTGATCTTCCGTGAATAAGGTAGCAAATAAATCCATCCAACGCTAGACAAGAATTAAATACAGAGAAATTTTATTCACGACATAAACCCAGCAACACGTGTTAAACAAGAACAATAATTGAGTTACAAGCACTACAGCAATAAGAACAAGGGATGTAATTGATTGAGATACATACAACAATCTAGCATTCTTAACTTACCTAATCGCAATGGTGGCGGCGGCGGCTGGTGTGGAGCGTGATGGCGAGTGATGGCAGGGAGAGAAGGCGATGTAAGAGTGAGCGGATGGCTGCGACCAAGTCTACGACTCATTACAATTTACAAATTTCTGAATTGTTATGGACCTCTCGGCTGTTTTGGGAAGAGATAATGTGCAAATACATCCTTAAATGTTTCAGCAAAAATCAAATACATCCATATCGTTATGTTAGGTGCAAATTTCTCCATAACGTTTCAAAAATGGTGCAAATTATCCTATTGACTTAACGGATTTTTAACTCTGTTATGTAATTTTGAATTTTTTTCTTTTCTCCTCCTCACCCCTATAATATATTAAATTCCAATAGTTGACAAAATGAGGATTGTTTTCTTTGCTAAACGTGAGATACAGAGAATAGAAGAGAAATAGAGATGTTGTTTAGAGTACTAAATTAAATGAGGTTTGCTTTGACTATAGAGGACATAAACTTCTTCATACTTTGTTACAGCTTTTCTCGTTAATAGGTTATTCATTTCTGATTTTAGAGTTTGAGTTGATCAGTTAAGATCTATTGAAGTGTGCTGAACATGTTTTCTTATCTGATTCGTGAGAAATTTAGTCTATACGTGTTATGAATTCATGTTTTTCGATCTATTTATTTTTGTTAGTTTGATCAATTGTATTTTGTGACTATTGAGAATCTTAAGTTCTTTTATCCAAGCTAGTTTTTTGGGTTATCTGAATTTTACAGGAGGTGGCTGATTGTGTTTAAAGAGATCATTGTCTATTTTATTTTTTATTTTTTCTTATAATGCCTGGAATTGTGATGGAAATGATTCATGAAGAGGGGAATCATGGTGTAGTGAATGAGGATGGAGATTCTAATTCTTGTAGAGAAAATTCAACTGTGAATAACTCTCCTGCCACTGGGCAGACTCCAGAAGCTCCACACAATAGGGATGGCGGAGAAAATGTCGAACATGGAGCGGAGACCTCAATTGACCAGCTCTATGAGAATGTGTGTGAGATGCAGAGTTCTGATCAATCCACATCGAGGCATAGCTTTGGATCTGATGGTGATGAGTCACAGATTGATTCCGAGCTACGACATCTCGTGGGAAGAGGGATGAGGGAGGTGGAGATAATCGAAGAAGATGAAGAGTTGCAGAGGCCGGAGAATGATGATCCTGGCTTGAAGAAAGATAGTTCAGTTGAGAATTCACAATATGTGGATGCAATTATCCCCAAGAAAGCTTCTCACTTGCAGTTAGAGTCTGAAACTTCTGGAATATCAAGTCCAAAGAGCAAGAGTCGTGTAAAACCACCTATTGATAGGCGTAGTGAGAAGAGTTCCAAGAAAACAACGTCGGGTGGTTTGTTTAGGAAAAATAGGGGCTGAAATAAAATATCAAGAAAACAATCCTGATTTTGTCAACTATTGGAATTTAATATATCATAAGGATGAGGAGGAGAAAAAGAAAAGAAAAAAATCGAAATTACATAACGGAGTTAGAAATCTGTTAAGTCAATAGGGTAATTTGTACCATTTTTAAAACGTTAGGGTACACATAACATAACGATATGGTGACATTTGAATTTTGCTGAAACATTTAAGGGTGTATTTGCTTCATATCTCTTTTGGGAAATACTGTAACTAGATTAGATAGATTTATATAAACCTAAAGAAAAGAAAAAGTAACCCTTCTTCAGAAAATATATACTCTCTCTTTACGTCATTTTTGGTCATTGATTTTGATGACATAGATTTTAATAAATTACAATAAATGTAAAGTAAATAGGGATAATAAATAAATAAATAAATTAATAGATAGCTTGATCAAAAAAAAATGTGTTATATTGATAATAAATGAATATATTAATGGATAACGGGTATAAAAAAGTAAACCATTTGTGTTTTTTTAAATAAGTGGGTAAATCTAAAATAAAAATATAAAGTTGATGTTTCCAAGAAAGGAAAGTGAACATTTTTGTTGACGGACCAAAATGAAATTAAATGAACGAATATGATGGACGGATGAAATATAACACTTTGTTATTTTAAATTCTATATTAGTATTGTTTTAACAAAAATGTCTTGAACTTATGAGTAAGTTTTGGAAAAAATTCGACCGACTTATTGTGGTTGGACTTGATAGAATTGTAACCAAATTCAAATTCACTTTCAACTCTTACATGACTAGTATGTAATCCGTCGAATTTCAACGAAAAATTATTTTGTACTGTAATTCAACAATTCATGACAAATAAAATTACAATGAAAAAATAGGTTAAAGAATACGTAAATGGCAGAATACTCTGCCCTTCTGGCTCTGGTCGTATTCATGCTTCCTAGAATTAGATTTAGACTTGAGGTAGGTGTTATGCCAAACATCAGATAAACTCGGCCCATATTGTTCCAAAATCCTACATATCGACAATCTTTGTACCACCAAACAAGGAGGCAGAATCCAGCGTCTCATTTCGAAAACGTTAATTTTATCATTAATTTCAAACTTATTTTTAAATACAACTCTAATTTTTATTTTTATTTTTTTGAGGGGCTCTAATTGTCTGTTTCAATTAGGAATGCTTATAATAAGAGACATGAATTTTGGGTAGTTTTGTACCAATATTTATATTATCTAATCACATACATGAATTTTGATAATTTGCAATTATAACATGATTTATATTTTTGATCAAATGAAAGTAAACAAGGAGATTTGCACATGTTATATGTTCTTGTGCACCTTAATGTACATGTATTCTATCTTGCATTGTGCATCGGTTTCAATTCGTAAAGAAATGCGGATTATGTTATAATTGAAAATAAAGTAAAATTTATATATTAAATGGGGAAGGTTTTAAATAACAAACACATGAACAAGATTTAACAACTTCTGAGACTATGAAAGATTCATCTAAGCATGAAACTCCAACAACAACAACCCACTAATGATTTAGAAAAAGCAAGTCTAAGAACATTGAAAGATTTATCACTTAATAATGCCAATTATATAGGCTTGTATACTTATATGAAGAAGGTGTTGACATTTCTAAGTCCAAAAACCCTATGCACTGCAGCCTTATCACATCTCAACATATGTGAAATTGGTGTTGATTGGAAAGTTGTAGAAGCCCAAGTCCAACGTGGAGTAGAATTTACAAAATGATATTGCTAAGTAGAACATAATTCTTAAACACAATTACTTGTTTGAATTTTATACTTAAAAAGTAATCATTTTTTTAGGATTTTATCTTCAAAAAATCAAAAATTGACCATACAAAATCGTTTGTAGCCCTCACCAATCATGATTACTCCTCCAAAACAATTCAGGACTCAACATAAACATCAACTACAGCTAACATTATCAAATTTTATAGATCAATTCTATCCACGCTACGTACACTACGTGAAATAAATGTAGACAATACACACAATTGTGTCCATCACAAGGATATCTACAATTTTTCAAAAATCATATAACCATTACCTGAATAAATAATTTCATCTATTAACACATGAGATAAAGCTTAGGTTTTAATTTTTTTTCCTTTTTTGAATGCAAAACAATGCATTATTCATCACGAACCTTCAGGAATCATACTTCGCATCGCCTCCTGATAGGATACGGCCCAACTACCGGGCCCAAGCAACAGGCCCAATACAAGTAAGCCTGACATCAAGTTCGGCCCAGGCAAGTTCGGCCCAAGAAGACTCCTAAATCAGTGTGAACGCAGAAGATTCGGCCATATATAGAAGAATCCTAATTTGAAGAGAGATAGGAGGAAGATCCGGTCCTAGAGGAGATCTCTGATTGAAGATCTAGGTCAATATAATTGTGTATAAATAGAGGATAGATGAGACGAGAAAGGGCATCTACACTTTTTGTAATCGCTCCTTACATTATCAATACACGAATACTCTCTCTCTCTCCGTGGACGTAGATCTTATTCATAGATCGAACCACGTAAATTTTTGTTGTTCTTGTGCATTTAATTCCCTTACGAAAATAAGATCGATCACTGGCGCCGTCTGTGGGAAACGAAATTTTGTGTTTTTGATCAACCATCGTTTACAGGGAATCAATCACGACAATGCATACCGAAGCCACGATCCGTAGTCGCCGTCCGCAACAACGATGGTCGGGCACGCCGAGCTCACTCGGGAAAAGCCCATCGAGAACTAACCCTCAAGGTCATGTCCAAACAATGACGAGCAGGCAATCCAGTCTTGCATGAAGAAGCATGATATCAAAACGCAGGAGATCGCAATAGTAACCAAGGAGCACCTCCGGCTCCACAGATAAACCTTGACGACGCCGTCAAGGGGTTCCTTGAGAAAAACAAGGAGAGTTTTCTCCAATACCTCAGCCACGCACAAGGTCGGCCGTTTCCCGAAGAGAGGAGCGCCGAAGCCTCGTCTAAACACGAGGCACCACGACGAGGTGAATCCCCAAAGATTCAAGTCATGGGCGCCATACCTCTGCACGCGTTGGGGCCCAAACCAATCGAGCAAGGGACGAACAATGCGGAAGAGGACGTCACGATCACTGCGAGGCCGGTCCTGGTTACCAAAACGAGTTCGGTCGACGAACTCCTCCCCACTATCCAGAGGGCGGTTTCGACGGGTACGGGAGGATAGTCACCCCGTTCTCAAATAAAATACTCGACACCCCACTCCCAGACAAATACCGGGTGCCGAGCATCACCCTCTACGACGGACTAAGGGACCCGCAGAACTTCCTCTCGCAGTTCCAGTACAATATGATCAACCAACGCCTCGACACAATTCATATGTGCAAGCTCTTCCCGGAGTTACTAGTCGACAACGCCCACGGTGGTTCGATGACCTACCTCCCGGGAGCATTGGTTCCTATCGCGATCTGATGAAGGCCTTCCATCGAAGGTTCTTCCAGAAGGTCGAGTCCAAGATGACTTCGGCACATCTTCTCACCCTGAGGCAAGACCGAACGAGTCCATCGGCGACTTTATGACCGTGTTCAATAAGGAGAGCTCAAGGTCGCAGATGTGAACGATCTCCTCATCATCTTAGCCTTCCGAGCGGCATCCCGCCGGGACCTTATATAAAGAGATCGTCTGGCACGAACCCGTGCATCATGACGGATCTATGGCGCATAGCTAACCGGTTCGCCAAAGCGGATGAGGCTGACAGAAGGAAGCGCGAGGCGGAGAAAGGCGAGCCCTCTGAAAAAGAGAGAAGAGACGAAGGACGAGGAGACCGAGGCCAAGGCCGACGAAGCACCTTGGAGAGAATACGTCACCCCATAGAGTCCAGACTCGGACCGCGTGACACCTCGGGGCGATCTCAATACACCCCATTGACGAAACCAAGGGCAGAGATCTACGACTCCACACCTAACATGTTCGAGAAGCCTCGACCAATGACATGAGGGCAAAGCGCCGATTCAAGGATAAATACTGCTCATTCCATGAGGATTACGGGCACGAAACCGAGGATTGCAGGGACCTAATGGGAGAAATTGAGATGTTGGTTCAGGATGGAACCTTAAGGAAGTACCGAGGGCAGGGCCGCCGAGCCGGCCAGTATGAAGCTCCCAACAAGAGCCAAAAGAAGAGGAAACAAGAGAAGAAAGGAAATTACGCCCCCCACAAGAAAGCAAGGCGCGACACCGACGAAGAAGAAGACGACGAACCGCAATATGACGGAGTCATCTCCACTATTACGGGCTCCCCGCATGAGTCACGAAGTCCTCCTTGAAAGCCGAAGCCCGAAGTCCACATACCGGCGAACCGGCCAACAAGAGGCTCAGAAGGGACGAGGCGATCACCTTCTCCGAAGACGACCCTGTACCTGCGATAGTGCCCCACCAGGATGCGCTGGTAATCCAGGCAGTGGTCGCGAACAAGTTGGTGAAGCGCGTATACATCGACAGTGGTGCGTCGGTAAGCATCCTTTTCAAGGAATGCTTTGATAAGTTAGGAGTAGAGGAGGCGCGCCTCGCACAGGCACCGCTGCCGCTCCGAAGCTTCGTTCAGGAAGAGACACGCCCGGAAGGGATAATCGAGCTACCGTCACGGTAGGGAAAGCTCGACGAGCTCCACCAAGGTGGTACACTTCTCAGTAGTGAAGGCCTACTCGCCGATAACATCATCTTGGGCGAGATTGGTGAACGCCGTAAGGGTGGTATGCTCAACATACCACCGACGATGAAGATCCCCACAAACGGGGATAGCCGTGATCCGGAAGATCGAGCGGGCGAGGAATGCTTACAGTCGCGCCTACGAGGTGCGGGGGCTCCAACCCAAAGACCACAGGCATAACAATTAAAGAAACCCGAGGAGTTGGAAGTAAAGAGACATCGCCACCCCGGCGCCCGGTGGAGGAGGTCACGCTATACAAAGACGAGCCACCAAGGTCGTCAAGATTGGCTTTACCGAGGCACCTGAATTAAGGGAACAGGTTATCCAACTCCTGAGGGAATTCCGAGACGTGTTTGCTTGGTCGCCCCTCGACATGACCGGGGTCTCCCCGAGTATCATCACCCACAGGCTTAACATCGACCCGAGCACAAAACCAGTTCGGCAGAAGCAACGAATTTTTGCAGCCGAACGGAACCAAGTCATCCATGACGAGGTAAATCAATTGTTAAAAGCTCGCGTATTATTCGAAGTCAAATATCCGACCTGGATAGCCAACCCGATGATGGTGAAGAAAGGAGGAGGGGGATGGCGAATGTGCATTGACTACACTGACCTCAACAAACATTGCCCAAAGGATTGCTATCCCCTTCCCAACATCGATAAGAAGGTCGACGCATTGGTCGGGTACGAAGTCTTCAGTTTCTTGGACTTGTATAAAGGGTATCACCAAGTCTTGATGGATGACGAAGATGCGGCCAAGACAGCCTTCATTACAGACTTCGGAGTCTTCGCATATAGGAAGATGCCATTCGGACTTAAGAATGCGGGAGCTACCTATCAAAGAATGGTAGACAAAATATTTCAGCCCTACATAGGCTGGAATGTGGAGGTATACGTCGACGACATCGTAGTCAAAAGCAAGGAGGAAGCCGCATGTGTCGCCGACCTCCGGATCGTCCTCGGCTTACTTCGAAAAGTCAACCTCAAACCGAATCCCGTAGTGCACGCTACGCTCGTCCGGAAAATTTTAGGGTCTTTGGGTTTCACAAGAAGGGTTAAAAGCCAACCCATCCAAAGTTCAAACCATTCAAGAAATGAAGATGTCAAGACCATTCACGACGATACAACCGACGGGCTGCATAGCCATACTAAGCCGCTTTCTTTCAAAGGCCACGGACAAGCAGCTACCCTTCTTCAAGGTACTCAAAAGGCTCCGGAATTCTCCTCGAATGATACACACAAGTCCGCCTTTGAAGATCTCAAGAACTACATCGCCAAACTACTCACTCTATCCGTTCCGAAAGAAGGAGAGGTTCTTTCCCTATACCTCGCCGCCTCCGGACGAAACCATAAGTGCGATCTTGTACGAGAGGAAGGACGTCGACCCCGGTATATTTCATCACCGAGCATTAAAAGGCCCGTAAACGAGGTATCAACCTTTGGAGAAGCTCGCCTAGCATTAGTAAATCGCAAGGAGGCGAGTTCATACTTCCATGCACATCCCATACAAGTCCTCACTGACCATCCACTTCGGCAAGTGTTGACGAAGCCAGAAGCTTCGGGGAGAATTGCGAAGTGGGCAATTGAACTGGGCGAACATGACATATCTTTCTGGCCCCGTCAAGCCATCAAAGGTCAAGCCTTAGCTGACTTTCTTGCCGAGGCTCACCGCCGAGAAACCAAGCCCCGAGTCCGTGTCGAGACAAAGCCGAAGCCGAACCAATAGAGAAAACACCGGATGATTGCTGGCAAGTCTACGTTGACGGGGCCTCGGGAAAAACCGGTAGCGGAGCTGGTATCTTACTCCTCGGACCGGATGGCCAAGAGATCACCTACGCACTTCGCTTTATCTTCAAAAATACAAACAATGAAGTGGAGTACGAGGCCTTGATCGCAGGGCTTCGCCTGGCTCAAAGTCTTCGACACGACGCAAGAAAGTTCATAGTGACTCTCAAGTCATCGTAAGTCACATGTTGGGAAGACGAGGCAAAAGGCATGGGATGAAGAAATACCGAGAAAGCCAAAAGCCTACAACAAACTTTCTCCCACTTCCGGATAATTCGCATCCCAAGGAGCAAACAGGCGGTGACATCTTAAGCAAATTGGCCTCGTCGTCAACAAGCCCACCGAGAGGAAATCCAACACCAAGCATAGATGATGTCGATGAAGGAGCCGAGGTCAACGTGGTCTCGGATGAAGAGCCAAATGGATGACTCCCATTCGAGATTATCTCGGAGAAAGGCGAATCGCCTGTGACAAGCTCGAAGCCGGGAGGATCTTGAGCAAATCATTGCGATATATACTTGAGCAGGTATTCTCTGAAAGTCATACCTCCACCTCTCCTAAGGTGCTTGGTCCCGAACCGAGCTGATTACGTACTACGGGAAGTGCACAAAGGATCGTGCGGAAGTCACATCGGACCCGAGCCTTTTCAAAAAGGTCATGCGATGGGGATACTATTCACAACAATGTTCCAAGACTCACTTAACCTTGTGAAAAGGTGTCCAAGTGTCAAATTCACGGGGAACGTGCCAAGGCTACCGCAGACCGACCTCGCCTCCCGTACAAAGCCCAGGCCATTTATGCAATGGGGGATCGACATCGTAGGCCCTTTCTGCAAAGCACCGGGGCAACTCCAATTCCTGATTGTCGCGATTGACTACTTCACGAAGTGGGTGGAAGCTGAGCCCTTGGCAAAGATCACAAGCAAAAACGCCCTCAACTTCATCTGGAAGAACATAGTGTGTCGATTCGGCATCCCTCATATCCTTCTTTCGGATAATGGGACGCAGTTCACTGATAAGATATTCAAAGACTGGTGTCAAGAGCTTCGGATCCAACAAAAGTTCACCTCGGTGGCCCATCCTCAAGCAAATGGTCAGACCGAGGTCACCAACAGGACGATCGTGAAGGGTCTCAAAACCCGTCTTGACCGAGCTAAGGGTCTTTGGGTGGAGAATTTACCGCAAGTCTTATGGTCATATCGAACAACACCTCGGACGACGAACGGAGAAATGCCCTACAGTCTGGTGTATGGAACCGATGTAGTGATCCCTGCAAAAATCAGAATACCGAGCCCCCGCACCATTCACTTCTCCACCGAAGCAAATGGGGAAAATCTACGAACTGATCTAGATCTGCTCGAAGAAAAGAGAGACCTCGCCTACATCAAGGAAGCTCGGTACAAGAAACAAGTAGCTCGGTATTACAACCAGCGTGTCAAGTCCCGATAGTTCCGAGTGGGCGACCTCATGCTCCAAAATAATGAAGTCAGTAAAGCCGCAAAGCTCGCAAACCGAAGCCACATGGGAAGGACCTCACCGGTCGAAGAAGTCCTCGGAAAAGGGCCTATAAGCTCCCTATTTGTCCGGTGAGCAAATACCCAACACATGGCACATCATTCATTTGAAGAGATATTTTGCATAAGTGTCAAAAGTCGAGTCTTGTTCGTCACGCTTTGAGTCCCTGTTAGGTCGAGTCCGAGTCTTGTCGCCTTGTTCCGTTATCTTTATCAATAAAATCTTTTCTTTTCTCTATCTATTTTTTGTCTTGCATGTTTTCATTTGTCACTTATGCATACGACTCTTCTAAAATTAATATACCCCGACGGAGGACGAACTATACCCTCGACGGAGGACTGACTACCTTCGTTTAATACGAAGACGAATTTCAAACGCGTAAGGGGACCACCCCTCCCGATAAAACTTGGCAAAACAGGAACCCATACCTTCGTACGAGGACGGATACCTTCATTTATTTCGAGGACGGATACCTTCGTACGAGGATGAACTACCCTCGTTTATTTCGAGGAAGCTTCGTACGAGGACGGAATACCTTCGTTTATTTCGAGGACGGATACCTTCGCGTGCGACCTAACTACCTTCGCTTATTTCGAGGAAGCTTCGTACGAGGACGGAATACCTTCATTTATTTTGAGGAAGGATACCTTCGTACGAGGACGAACTACCCTCGTTTATTTCGAGGAAGCTTTGTACGAGGACGGAATACCTTCGTTTATTTCGAGGACGGATACCTTTGTACAAAGACAAAAATACCTTCGTTTATTTCGAGAACAACACACCCAATTATTTGTTGGGGTAGTAAAGAAGTAATGTCCAAGAAAAGACAACACGAAGCAAGGAAAAATTCTTATTTCATACATTACAAATTCATACATTACGAGGACGAAGAGGGCCCCGAAGGTCGGGAAAAGCTAAGCCAATCCCTAGAAAAGTCCGGATTCAACAGAGCATCTATGCTAAGCCGACCCCGTCCTTGGTCTACACTAAGAGCCCTGCCAGATCGACCTCTCGGGCCCACGAGATGACCTCCACGGCTTGATGAAGCACGACTTCGGCTCCTTGAGGGCCCACGCCTCTCTTGAGCACGGAAGCGTCTCTCTTGAGCTATCCAATCCGGGGAAGATATATCCGGGAAAAAAGAAGTCGTCCTAGCAGATGAAGAAGCTTCGGCAGCAGAAGAAGGCGCAGTAGCCGAACGAAGCACGCGTCCAAGGAAGGGATGACGCGCCGCTACAATCTCGTATAAGCCGCCGATCTTCTTCAAATCGTCATATTGCTCTCGAAATTGCCAGGAGTCCTGGCCATACCTTCTCTTATACTCCGAACACCGCGGTTTGAGGTCTAAGACCTTAGCCTCGGCCTCGGAGATGGTCATTCCACCTTGTCGGTGAATAAATGCCTCGTACTCGGCGTGCTCCTCTATGATCGGTTTGGCCTTATCCTCTCGCAATCTCGAGCCTCCTCAATTTCCAAAATCGAGCATGAAGCTCGTCCAACTTCTCTTGCGACACCACGAGCTTGACTTCGGCCTCCTCCATCACATGGCCAAGCTTGGCTTTCAAATGATAAACCTCGGCCTCCTTGGTTTCAAGAGCCCGTGTCAAGGCCTCGATCTGATTCAGCCCGGGGGAAGCATCGGGCATTTCGTGAGAAGGCGAACAAAAGGCAAGTTTATTATGAACAAGCGGTTTTATTAAGCCTCAAGGCGAATCGAAAGGACGTCTCAGAGCGACGATTTACATTAAAAAAAAAATACAAGGATCAAGCCCGACCCCGCCGTGCTCCATCCCGCACCTCCTCGGCGTCCGCACCTCCCGGCATCCTCCCGAGCCTCAATAGCTGCAGCTCCGGCCATCCTTCGATCTTCAGGGACCTCGGCTTTAGCCAATTCAACAATCAAAGCCTCAAGATTGGTGTCCCGATCCATCGAGCACTCGCGGATCAAATCAGGGGTCAGCAAGTCCGGAGAGGCGGCTGTGGCCTCCAAGACGTGCATGTCCTCCAGGCCAGCAACGAGGACCTTCGCGTAGTGCTACACCAAGGCATCTTCCTCCATCACCTCATACCCATATTTGGACTTATCCAACTGTGGGTAATCCTCGGCGACTGTGTCAAGGGTGGTCGCTACCACGCGCTTGTTGAGCACGTCGACCAAATCTCCGGCCAACCCGGAGAACCTCTCGGACAAGAACAGCTTCGCCACAAAGGCGCGGAGAAATTCGCCTTGCAAAGCCACCGCCCCGGCTTCCCGACGTCGGGTCACTTCAACCTCCACCTCGGCAGAAGCCAGCTTTGCCTTCAACAGCAATCTCGGCCTGCCGCCTCCGCCGCGCCGTGACCCCGCCTCACTTCCTTCACCACCCCAAGGCCCGGTCTCTCTCTTCTTTGCCTCCCGAGCCGTCACCTTGGCCTCGACCACCTCCTGGACAAGGAGGGTCTTCTCATCCTCTAGATCCTTAGAGTATCGAGCCACCTCGTCGAATCGGGCTACGGCATCATCCAAATATTCCGCCGCCCCGGTGAGCTCAGCCTTCACGAGCTCGTACGCCTGCACATAAGTCACCCAGGTCAAAAAACTACATCAAAAGAAAAAAATTAGTGACGTGCAAATTTCAAGTTACCACGGGGAACGTCCGACGCGCGGCCTGGCTATCGAGGACCTTGCAATCATCATCACCAGCGGAAGTGTCAATGCGTTTCCTTCTTTTGGGGTGGAGGAGGCGACATCAACCGCATCGTGCCTCTCGAAGAGACCCCAACCACATCGCCGGTGTAGCCTCAGCCTCTCGGAAGAGACCGCAACCACATCCTTCGGCGTAGCCTCGGGCCTCTCAGAAGAGACCTCCGAAACCGACCTCTTTCCCTTCTTGCCTTTGACGAAGTTCACTGAAAAGAGCATAAATACCATTAGAAAAAAAAATTCAACAAGGAGCTCAAGACAAGCAAGAGGGCCTCACCCTTCACCGGCTATCCGGTGGCAGGATCATAAGGGCTCAGCCCCGCAGCAGCAAGCTCGGCCTCGGTGAACACCTCGTCCACAAGACCGATTTTATCCAGTGCCTCCTCCAGGCCACCGAAGCTTTCATCAGAACCTACGTCGGCAAGCTTATCCGATCGCCAGCCGAACTCCAAAGCTTCGTCAAAACGACAAAAGAAGAACTTCTTCTGCCAGTTCGAGATCTTCGATTTTGTCTTCGCTTTGAAGTTGCGACGGGGTGAAAGATAGTACCACCCCGAGCTGCTACCCTTCAGTTGGAAAAACCGGAGGACAAGCCCCAGGGTGAAAGGAAAATCATGCCGATAGGCATAAACACCAAGGCAAGTCAAATGCCGAAAGGAATTGGGTGTTATTTGGGCAAGAGATATGCCGAACATCTCTTGGAGTTCGACATACACATAGGGGTAAGGGAAGCGAAGACCGCTCTTAAGGCTGTCTTCGTATACGGTGATAAACCCCTCCGGGGGAGCACTAGCCCTATCCCCCGGACGAGGAGCAACAAACTCAAAATCAGAAGGAATATGATATTGGGAGGCAAGCTCCCTTATATCCGAGGTTTCTAATATCGAAGAGAACAAAGAAACCTTACCAAAATCACTAAAAGGGGGGAATCTAATACTACGTACAAAAGGAGGAAGACGGTCGCGAGTAAAAACATGTAAAACCGTCGGCAAATCCGACGGTGACACAGAGACAACATGAGGTTCATCATCAAAAGACTCTCTAGGAGACGAAGAAGAAGCCATGAAACTTACTGGTTTTATGTAATCAAAGGAGATGGCGCTAAACTCCGAGACGACAATGGCGACAGTTGAGCACTTTTTTCCAGAAAATTAGAGATTAAGCCTGAGAAATTTGAAAATGGCAAAAGTGATATGCGAAACAACGTATCGGGGAAGTTATTCCCCAATATGCGCTTTATCGGGAATCCAACCGTTGCCGCGTTAAATGCACATTAAATGCATATCCCGTATCTCGTGCATGACATCGGCATAAAATCCCGTGTTCGGCCTCGGCAGGACGTTCCGCATTCAAGATAAGAATGCTGTATGTCCGACCTCGACCATGAATTGCATAAACGACTTCGGCATAACACCTCGTCAGGTGAAGCCAGTCCAAAGACTTCGGCTAACGCCTCGTAAGATGAAGATCCACAAAAGGACTTCGCTTAACGCCTCGTCAGGCGAAGCTACTCAAGGACCTCGGCATAACGCCTCGTAAGGTGAAGCCAGCCCAAAGACCTCGACGTAACGCCCGTCGTAGCGAAGCAAGTAATGAACTTCAAACAAAGCACCCGACAAGAGACACAAACAACATCACGAGCTTGTCATAACACATCGGAGAGGTAAGCCAAATTTTGTACAACCTCGGCATGAAGCCTCAGGAAGATGATGTCAGCAACGCGCGGCCTCGGCCTAACGCCTCGGTAAAGTGAAGCCAGCGACGCGCAACCTCGGCCTTACAAAGAAGTGAACCCAACGCGCGACCTCGCACAATACTCGAAAAATCGAGCCGGCGACATGCCACCTCGAACAATGCCTCGGAAGGCCGGCCAGACAAGACGAAGTCGGCCCCGAAAGGGCCCCTACCATCACACACACGACATCGGCGAATCACTACCCCAAACCCGTTATGACCTCGCTCACGCATCTTTTGGGGGATGTGATAGGATACGCCCAACCACGGGCCCAAGCAATGTGCCCAATACAAGTAAGCTCGACATCAAGTTCGCCCTGCAAGTTCGTAGGGAAAACGATGTTAACCCTCGCCCGAGGATCCATCTTGGGTGTTTAATTCACCATACATTGATTATAAACCTAGCATGCGTCTATATAATTAAAGTGCAACACGTAGGGGTTTTCACGTGTTTACCTTTGGATCTGAAGAGGTCGATGGAACGAGATGAACGGATCGAACGGATCGGACTCGTGCTTTGACCTTCTGGACTGTATCCCGATTGCCCAATCTCCAACGTCGAGTGAGGACGATCTATGGAGAATGCTTCGGAAAATCACCCAATGCTCTCACCAAGTTCTCGAAAATTCTCTCTCAAATATTATGAGAATACCGAAAATTTGTGTGTTAATTAATGAGTATTAACCAAGACTTTATCTCATACCTTATATTTATAATGCACTACCTTAATCCTATATGGAATATTACCATAATCCTATATGGAATATTACCATAATCCTATATGGAATATTACCATAATCTTAGGATTATTTCCATACTCTCAGGATTATTACCATAATCTTATATGGAAAGGATCTATGCATATACCATAAATATAATAATATCCTTGTAGGATAAAGAGAATAAAATCTTACCATGGGGAGCAAATAGGCGCCGATTTTCCTCTAGCTTAAGGGCCTGGATGGGCCAGCCCAGGGATCAAATGCAAGGAATAAAGATGGGCCTCAAATAAATTAATTATCTTATGTTCAGCCCAGAACATAAATTAATTTATAAACATTCGATCATGCCACTAGAGAAAGAATGTTGACTTACCCCTTTATTACCGAAGTTGAGTCGGGCTTGCACTTAGACATTACGAATCCCCGTATTTAAGATATCGAACGTCCATTAATCATTTATAGCAATCTGACTGCTTAAAACGATTAATAACTTCATTTCCTTAAGTAGTACCACTCAACCTTATTATTGTACTTGAGCTAACTCAACCTGCAGGGTTTAGTACAATAAACCTTTGAGCTCCTTAAGGGACGCCATCATCCTAAACGGATACGGTGACTCGATCTGAGATAACTAGCGTGATATACAAGATCGCCACCACCCAAGATGCGGAGAATCTTGGGTTAGAACATATAACCCTCACTCATAACAAGTCAAAGTGATGGTCAAGAACTCATACTCACCTAATACCTTATCGAGGTTTAGATCATCGAAGTCACCGAGATCTTGGTTCTTCACGACGGTCGAAAGAAGAACACATCTCATCGTGATCCTTCAATACGTCAAAGACGCGTCAAAGATAGACAAGCAACTAAGTCAAGTCACTTATCTATCTCGCAGCCTAAACCGACAACTCGTCCTTAAGTCGCCTCGGTTTGTGAAACTTTTATATCTCATTAAGCTCGACCAATCATACGGACTCATCGTGATCTTCTACACACCGTATGATCTAACTTATATATGAGATAAGGGGACATGATATATGCAATCAAGTATTCAAATCGATAGAGATTGTAATAGTGGTAACAGAAACATTGTATACAAGCTCAACCATACCGCTTTCAAGATACAAATCCAACAATCTCCCACTAATACTAAAGCAAACTTTTAGTATACAATGTGTCTTTCTACTAGCTATTACAAACAACCATCACTTTGCTTCTCCCACTTATACAAAAGTTTCCTTTCTAAGTGGGTGCCATCAGCGCAATCCAAGTCCTCTAACGTGTTCATCGTAGACTTTTTGCGTGCTCTTCGTGAATGGATCCGCTAGATTTTCCGTCAGATCAATCTTTTCAATCAGACGCCACTCGTCTAACGATTTCTCGTATGACATGGTACTTTCTCTATGTGTTTGGTCGCTTTGTGGGTCCGTGGTTCCTTCGAAGCTCACATCGCACCGAGTTATCACATAAACTATGATACTCTTGGGCAAACCAGTACCACATCTAGATCCATGAGGTAGTTCTTGAACCATACAGCCTCCTTAGAAGCCTCCGGCGGCTACATATTCGGCTTCCATGGTAGAGTCCGCAATGCATCATTGCTTGCACTCCGCCAGATACGGCTCCACCTCCCAAGGTAAACACATAGCCCGAGGTCGACTTTTCTCATCACGGTCACTTGGAACCGAAGTCAGATAACCCAAAGGCATTAGACTATCTCGCATGGTAAACTAGCCTATAATCTCGAGTCCTTTTCGGTACTTGAGTATATGCTTCATCGCAGTCAATGAGCTTGTCCGAGGTTAGATCGATATCTAGCTACTATGCCACCGCATAGCGAGTATATCGGCCTCGTGCATAGCATTGCGTACATGAGACTTCTACGGCGAAGCGTAAGGAACTTGTCTCATTTCCTCTATCTCCTTTGCGGTCATAGGTGATCGTGTCTTAGATAAAGGAACGCCATGTCCGAAAGGTAGCAATCCTTTCTTGGCGGTCCGCATACTAAAACGAGTAATTACAAGATCAATGTAAGACGCCCGAGATAAGCTCAACATTTTCTTCTTGCGATCTCGGTAAACCTCGATCCCAAGAATGTACGCGCATCTCCTAAGTCTTTCATTTGAAACCGATCGGATAGCCAACTCTTTACGCCCGATAATGACTTCACGTTGTTGCCAACTAGAAGGATGTCATCTACATAAAGTGCAAGAAATACCACATCACTGTTGACATCTAACCGATACACACAACTCGCTAGGCAACTGGGTAAATCCATAGGACTTTACCACCTCGTCAAAGCGTAAGTTCCATGATCGGGAGGTTGCTTAAGTCCATAAATGGACTTCTTAAGCTTCCATACTAGATGTTCTTCACCCTTTACCACATAACCTTCAAAGTTGTTGCATATAGATGTCTCTACCTTCCTCAAGGTAACCGCTTAGAAAAGCGGTTTTAACATCCATTTGCCAAACCTCTAGGTTCAAGTGGGCTGCTATGGCTAGAAGAATTACGATGGACTTGAGCATTGCTACGTGTAAAAGGTCTCATCAAAATCGATGCCCTCAACTGAGTGTACCCTTCGCCACAAGCCCGGCTTTAAAAGTCGAAACCTCTCCATCGGAATCTCTTCCTCTCAGATATCCACTTACTACCTATGGCTTCTTGCCATCCGGTAGAGGTGTCTTTCATATACATCCATAGCCGTTATGAACTCCATTTCTAAGTCCATAGCGTGTGCCATGATCTTGCATCAATATCTTCAGATCGCCTCCTTGTATGTCCATGGGTCGATTATTGCATGTTCGTCTGCTGGGACTAAACCAAGATTCACCCACGAACATAAATCGCTCGGGTTGACGAACAACCCTCCCACTACGACGAGGTTCTACAGCACAATGGCAACGGTGGGTGCAGATACTTGTGGTTCTCTAACTTGCACAACTTCTTGTGTAGGTACCACATACGGTCGGTATCTCCGGTGAACTCGATCCACTTCAATTTCTTGAAGTATCCGGTGTCGATCCTCCCACTAGACTCGACATCTCGCACTTTGGCCTAATCGGTGGTGGAATACGATCATCTTCTAATTCTTCAAGAATGATTTCAACTTTGGACTTATGATTTTCATATAATCCTCTTCTAAGAATCGGGCATTAGTGCTAATAATGACCTTCCGATCCTTAGGACTATAGAATAAACCACCTTCGTTCCTCTAGGATAGCCAATAAACGACCTTGCGTCGCCGATCTAGCCTCCAACTTGTCGACTTTCTTGTTCAAAGACGCAGTCCGGATCGCCCATATCCTTATGTGGCTTAAAGCGGGCTCATACCAAACCACAACTCGAAGGGGTCTTTTCGATCGACTTGGACGGTACTAGATTTAGCAAGTATGCCGCCGTCTCAAGGCATACCCCGTAACGAAATAAGCAATGTAGCATAACTCATCATAGATCTAATCATTTCCAAAAGAGTCCTATTTCTTCGCCCGACACACCATTTTGTGTGGTGTGCCGGTGAATCTTGCGCCGATGTAATCCCACACTTCACTAGATAGTCCATAAACTCGTTATCGAGGTATTCGCCACCGCGATCGTAACGCAGATGACTTAATACTTTACCTAGCTTCGTCTCCACTTCCGCCTTAAACTCTTTGAATTTCTCAAAGCATTCGACTTGCGGTGAAGCGGTATACGTATCCGCACCTTGAGTAATCGTCAATGAAAGTGACAAAATACTGTATTCTCCACGAGCTTGTGTGGACATCGGTCCCACAGTCCGAATGGACTAACTCCAACATTTCGTGGCTCTATAACCCTTCTTTGAAGGGTCCAGTCGACATCTTACCTTCTATACGGGATTCGCAGATCGAACGGAGTAACCGTGAGATTACCCAACGCCCATTCTTAGCCGTCTTTGGATCCTATTTAGATTGATGTGACCTAATCTAAGATGCCAGAGAAAAGTAGAGTCATCTTCTAAGAAAACTTTCTCTTTTAGGGTTTGATGAAGATGCAACATAGTTATAGGTATTATGTTTTGCGTAAATAGTATAAAGCTTAATTATATAAAGTGCCAACACAGATAACTTCGTCATTTCTTATGATAGAAACACCACTATCAAAAATAATGTAATATCCATGAGTAAATAATTTCAAACAGAACAAGGTTCCATAGAAAATCCGCACATATAAAACGCCTTTCAAAACTAAAACTGTTGTCCCAAAACATAAAGAAACATCTCCAACCGCAACAGCCGACTTTCGCGCGTTGCCCATGGAGATCGTTATCTCGCCATCAAACGACTCCCTTGTCGCGGGAACCCTGCAAGGTGTAACAAACATGATCGATTGCCAGTATCTACTACCCAAGAATGGGTAGAACAAGTCGCTAAACATGTTTCACATTAAAGCAAACAGCGTGACTTGAGCCTTGAGCATAGGGCACTGGCCTTCCAATGCCCGATCCCACCGCACTGAAGCACTTGCCTTCTCCTTTCGCTTCTTCAAGCCTCCGGTGGCAACCATGTTCTTGCTCCCATTACTCCCACTATTTCCTCGCCTTTACCACCTTTGGCACCCCTTTTCTATTTCCATTTTGCAACGAAAATTTTGGGCCCTTAGATGTGCTAGCAAGAGCATGTGCTCCTTTTCCCATAACTCCTTCGCAACAACGAGATCATTAAGCAATCGACTAAGTGTAAACTCGGTCTTGCTCATGATCGCATTCACGCCGAAAGTTCTCAAAAGACTTGGGCGGTGTATTGAGGATGATATTGACCTTGGTCGCCGTCAATACCTCCTCCCAACCGATCAAGACTATCCATGAGACGAGTCATGGGAGACATGTTCATGGACCGAACTTCCTTCTTCCATCTTACACGCCAAGATTTCTCTCATTGTGTGGAAGCGGATCGTCCGATCCGATCGCCCAAACTTACTCTCGAGACTTGACCAAATATCGATCGCGTCTACCATCGATCGATGCCTGCCGCAAGCCTCTGGACATCGTAGTCATCATATAGCATTTAGCCATATTGTTTGACTTATTCCAAAGTCCTTGACTCGCCGCTCATTAGTCGACGCACAAGAGGGCATCGGGTTTAGGAGTAGTGAGAACAAACATGTGTTCTTCAATGATAAGAACATATTCCATGTTTCGCTTCCACTCGATAAAATTTGGACCGGATAACGGATTTTGTGCGAGCATATTGATAATCGGCGTAAGAGACATATCTCAAACGATAATGTAAAACACATAAGCATACGATCGCAAATAATTCGTAACAATAATATTGTAACCTTTGATAAAACAATATTAATTGAAACCTCCAATCGCCCAAGAAATTCCACATGCAAGCCACGCGTGTGGACGTTTACATGAACCCCGACCGCACTAAAATATACCTTTTAGTCGCTTAATTTCAATCCATGTCAACTTATCCTTATGACAAATGAAATTAATGATTGGACCTTACTGACCACATCACTATCGCAAGAAGGGACTTGGCGGGAAGTTGTACTGAGGTGATGTCTAAGCAATGACCACAATTTTAACAACAGAAGATGAATTCTTAGAATTGGTATACTCACCGGACCATACCGCTTCCAATTCAAATTCTTTTGTTATCTCATTTTATATCTATCTCTAGAGAACTTATGAAAATCGCACATGCAAGCCACGTGTGGACGTTTACACATGAAACTCCCACTTCTCAATAGATTTAAAAGTTTTATTTAGAAATCTCATCTAACAAACTTATGATAAACAAGTGCAAGCAAGCGGCGCTGTGGGCGTTTACTCACAAGCGCCTCACTTTGTTTAGAGATCAAAAGTGGAGGTCTTGACATTTTAATTTGAAAAATTAATTTGTCGGGTTGCTTGCTTAGTCTTTTTATTCAAAAGGTTTGTCCATGCAGATCACGTAATCCTAGCATGCTTTTCTATAGAACTCAACATGTAAAACATGCTCGCAGAATTCTAAAATATGCTTGATAAACGCGATAAACCTAGCATGCTTACTATGCGCATCCAATTACGTAAAACACTTAAAGGTTTGTCAACGTAATATAAACATACATAGCATGCTACCGCATAAATTTTAAACATCCACGACATGCATATGAACGATAAAATAAAATAAAACGCTCATCGCGCTCAATCGTGAAACCCGACATTTAAATCTAATCTATTACATAGATTTACAAAGCATGCAATTAAACTTGAAAACGGGCCTCGCGCGTGCGGGCACGGACCGGATTCAACAATGGGCCTCGCGCACGGGCACGGACCGGAAAATCTGAAAACGGGTGCGGGCCGGGTCGGCCCAAAGTCTTTGGGCGTGCGCTAGGGCAAAGCCGAACCGACGCCCACGCACCGCCCGCGCCCGCTCCTCGTGGGTCGCCTCGCGGTCGCTGGCGCGATCACGACCGTCGAGCACGCTGCGCGCCTTCCCCGAGCGCCGAACGTCGCCGAGACGCCGCCGCCAGTGGCCGAAACTTCGCGACCGTGAGTCCGCGCTGGCGTCGGGTAGCTTCGCGCGAACGCGCCCGCCGCTCGCTAGCTCGCCGCCGCTTGCTTCGCTGGTTGGCTGTACTCGCGATCGCCGCCACCGCGTGGCGCCAGGGATCTCGTCTTGTGACACGCGCCCGTCGCCAGCGCCCTCACGATCGCGCTTGCGATCGCGAGGCTCGCCGCGAAACCGTCGGCACCGCCGAGATACTGTTTTCCCGTCGTTTCGTTCTTCGCTCGCTCGCTCGTTCTTCTTTTACGGATAAGATTTACATAATAAAATCTAATCTAACCACGGATTTTCTCGTGGTGAAACAACAACATCCGACAAAATAATAAACGAGCCACGATGAACGACAGATCCACAATTATTAAAACGCATGTAATAATCAAACGTGAATTAATCCAACAGAGCCAAGATTCTGATCCCAGGCTCTGATACCAATTGTAGGGAAAACGTATGTTAACCCTCGTCCCGAGGATCCATCTTGGGTGTTTAATTCACCATACATTGATTATAAACCTAGCATGCGTCTATATAATTAAAGTGCAACACGTAGGGGTTTTCACGTGTTTACCTTTGGATCTGAAGAGGTCGATGGAACGAGATGAACGGATCGAACGGATCGGACTCGTGCTTTGACCTTCCGGATGATCCCGATTGCCCAATCTCCAACGCCGAGTGAGGACGATCTATGGAGAATGCTTCGAAAATCACCCAATGCTCTCACCAAGTTCTCGAAAATTCTCTCAAATATTATGAGAATACCGAAAATTTGTGTGTTAATTAATGAGCATTAACCAAGACTTTATCTCATACCTTATATTTATAATGCACTACCTTAATCCTATATGGAATATTACCATAATCCTATATGGAATATTACCATAATCCTATATGGAATATTACCATAATCTTAGGATTATTTCCATACTCTCAGACTATTTCCATACTCGTGATTATTACCATAATCTTATATGGAAAGGATCTATGCATATACCATAAATATAATAATATCCTTGTGGGATAAAGAGAATAAAATCTTACCATGGGGAGCAAATAGGCCGATTTTCCTCTAGCTTAAGGGCCGGATGGGCCAACCCAGGATCAAATGCAAGGAATAAAGATGGGCCTCAAATAAATTAATTATCTTATGTTCACCGTAACATAAATTAATTTATAAACATTCGATCATGCCACTAGAGAAAGAATGTCGACTTACCCTTTATTACCGAAGTTGAGTCGGGCTTGCACTTAGACATTACGAATCCCGTATTTCACTTTATCTATCTGCGCCTAAACCGACAACTCGTCCTTAACTCGGTGTGAAACTTTTATATCTCATTAAGCTTCGTGTGATCTTCTACAAGCGATCTAACTTATATATGAGATAAGGGAAGATTCAAGTACAAATCGATAGGAGATATAGTGGTAAAGAATCAAGCTAATTTGGTATACAATCCAACAAGAGAGATAGTGAGGAAGATCCGATCCTAATTTGAAGAGAGGAGATCTCTAGAGGAGATCTGATTCAAGATCTAGGTCAATATAATTGTGTATAAATAGAGGATAGATGAGACGAGAAATGGCATCTACACTTTTGTAATCGCCTCACATTATCAATACACGAATACTCTCTCTCTCTCTCCGTGGACGTAGATCTTATTCATAGATCGAACCACGTAAATCTTTGGTGTTCTTGTGCATTTAATTCCCTTACGAAAATAAGATCGATCACCTCCTATATATAATCTATATAGGAGCGTATCCGTAAGTATAACACTAGATGGATTTATTCACAGAAGATCAGAATTCTTTATGTAATGTTTGCAAGTATATAGTTTGATTAGATGGATTCATTATAAGAGTATGCAACATATGTAGTTGACGTTTTCATTCGCACCAACACATTATAAAGTTAAAACGCGTGTTCCACAGCTAACACATACCGAATAATAACGGTAGACGCCGAGCCCGCCGAGCTAACTGGTGGATCCCTTTGCGGGGTTTTCCTTCTCGAGCTCTTTGACGACCGTATCGAAGAAGCAAGTCTCCGTGTATTTTTGCAAGCTTCAACAAGACATTCTTGGGACATCTGCGTCCATCGACTTATCATGATCGGGATCATACCCACATGTTATGAATTTATAAATTTGATTTTGCATTCGGCGTGAGATTTGGGGCAAGTCATAGTTGATGCTTGCATTACAGCTGCGATGATTAAGAGCAAAGATGCAATCTTCACTGGGGAAATCATCCTTGTAATATTTTTTGGGGTTGAGTAATTCTTCAAATTTGTGATGGTGATTTGTATGAGATAATAATGGGTATATATAGTGTAAATTAGTTTTCTTTTGTGCTTTTATGGATTAAATTTATTGCAGCTTAATTTTTTTAATTCTTTGAATAAAAAAGTATGAAGACATGTAAGGGGATGCAACAGTTACGACTTTTTAGTATATTCTTTCGTGGTCTTTTATGTATATTCTTTTATACTATTATTTAGTAGTTGATCTTCTTCCAGATAATTCTGAGTGTTCGTGCTTGGACTGCAAGTTTGATCTTCTAGAACTCATTGTTATATGTTTATCAATATTTGAGCAGTAATTCCTTGGATTCGTGTAAATAAAATGCTAATTGTGGGGAAAACATGAGTAAGTGGAACTGCTATAATACCTTTCACCTCTATGGCTCCTTTTGTAAAGCTACTTAAATATAGGAGATTGGTGATTTTAAACAAAATAATTATGACACTAATGCTTTTTCTTGTCAAACTTATACAATGTTTCAGTAGCTTTCTTATTAAGTTTTAGATTCAAGTAATTCAACCATTCAAACTTCTTATTTCTGATGATCAATTATTTATTGTCAGGAGAAATATATGTTGCATTTTTCAACTTAGGTGATCAAAAGGCCGACATATCACTGAGGATAGCAGACTTGGCCAAGGTGCATCCCAGTAAAAAAAATTAGCACCTCTTTGTGCAAGTGCAGAGAAGAATGGAGTGGTAAAAATACTTTGGAGTGGTAAAAGACTAAGTTTTGATGCAAGTAGAAGTCCATGGATGCGCTCTTTTAATCCAGAACTGCTCTTATAGGTTATACTATCTCTATATGTCTTAGCTAGATGTAGGAGTGAGCATTCGGATTTCGATTTTGATTTTTGATTAATCCGAACTGATTCGAAAATCAAATCTTGAAAGAAAAAAATCCGATCCAAACTATCAAAAAATCCAAAATTTTTATAAAAGCAAAACCAAAAAATCCGAAAGTATGAAAAATATTAAAAAATCCAAAACCAATTTTTTTAATTCTTATAAATATTTATATTAGGTTTAGAAATATTTAAATAAATTAAAATTATTATATATAATTCGGATTTTTCAATTTTTTCAAATTTAAAAAAAATCAATCTGATCCGAATTGAATCGAATTTTAAATTTCGACTTAATTCGGATTAGATATTCGAATTTTATGTATTTTGGTCATCCCTAGATCATCTTAATATGTACTAGCCAGCCATGTACCATCTCTTTTTATGCTTAACTTAATTTATGGTATTCGTGCTATCATCTTATAACCAACAATAGTATGCATTTCCTATTAAGAGCATTTTAGGACCAAAAGAGCGCATCCATGGACTTTAACTTGGATCGAAACAGAGTCTTTTATGACTCCAAAGTCTTTACCACTCCATTCTTCTCTGCATTTGCACGCATCGGTGCCAATTTTTTTACCGGGAAGCACCTTGGCCAAGTCTCCTATTCTCATTGATATGTCGGCCTTCTGATCATGTAAGTTGAAAAACGCAACATATATTTTGCCTGGTAATAGATAACTGATCATTAGAGATAAAAAGTTGGATGGTTGAATTACTTGAATCTAAAACTAAACTAAGAAGACCAACAGAAACATTGTAAAAGATCAAACCTCTTCTTCCAGTTGCAATCCAAGCATGAACGCTTTTGGAAACAGAATTAGCTGGAAGAAGACCAAGTTAGGTAACAGATTAACTACTAAATAATATAAATCATACGTAAAGACCACGAAAACGAAACATCACCTCTTACTCTCCTCCTCGATGCACACAAGCCAGAATAGCAATTCGTCAAGGTGCCATTATTGGTCAATTCCCACATCTGTTTGAATAAAATGATCGATGGTCACAGACACAATCAAGGTATACGTGTAACTCGAGAGTTTATAGTTAATATGTACTATTAAGTATAGAAAATTAATGTAATGTACAGTAATCTCCACATATTGTACAAGTGAAATGTGTAGGACATGCCTCCTTGTTGTTCGAGCTGAAGGCGTTTATCTTCAAGAGAGTAGGATTAGTGATCAAACTGAAAGTTTTGTCGTCAAGGTGTCTCATGTCTCCTCCGAACATGAGAGGAGACTTCGTCATGGACGATAACGTCATCTGTTGCAAATACCTCAGTCTGATTAGTAAGTGCAATTTTTTTATGTTATTACAAGGAAAGCAAAACAACATAGCTAACGTATAGTCATATGCATTAATTTTACCTGTGTTCTTTGTTCATCTAGAAAGAGGTTGCATCGTCTATGAGGGCCTTCACTTGAATCTGCCAACAATCAAGTCAAAATGCATCAGTAAGAAAAAATGGTCTTTGAGGATCATAATGCCAAGAGTAAATTATTGATTTATTGAATTGGCCATAGAATTACTTCCAAATTGTAACATGTAAGTCAATAAAGGCGTCCAAAGCATTCAATATTTAAGTGAACACAGCTGCTTTACATCCTATTTAATCCAGCCAATGGACACCCATACTCTAAAAACAATGGTAAATTGCTACGATTGAACCCAAAATAAACTTATCTTGATCAATTTTTACAAATAAGAGGAGATGGATTTAATGCTTTTACCTCGATCAATAAGCCACCCGAATGGAAGCATATCTAAGTCCGGCCAGGACTTTCCACGCAGTCCTTTTGCTCCAATCATATTTGCAGCAGAAAAATCCCTAGTAGCGACATAAAAGTAGGTAACTAAGTAGGTAAAACGAGGGAAATGCAAGGCATATAATATGACAAGAACCATGAAGAGCGTGGCAATAGCTCATAGAAAGAAAAAAAAATCCATCTAAAATAATTAGTGACGGAACAAGGTTGAAACAAAAAATATAAATTGTTCGAACAAGGTGCAGGACATTTTATATACCGAGAAACATCGAAGTGGCCAACTACGTCCTTCCATATATCCCAGTCATCCCCCACAATTCTGTACATATTGACCAGATTGCTTACATCCCTAGCCATGGTCGGCGTCACATTTGTTCCAGGAGATAAGGAATACACAACTGGGCGGTTGAGTTCGGTTAAGACCTGTAGATTTCACGTGAAATGTCAAACTTGGTTTCTGAAAGCAAACTTCAGAACTTCATTTCTGTTCATTCTCTTCTTGGAAATGACTAGTGTCTGATATTACCAATATGGTCACAGAAACTAGAGAAAGAACATGAAGCAGCTACACCTTTGAAACATAGCTTATCTCATCAAGATTGAAGTCCAGGCCAAACACACAATCATGTTTAACTGTAACGAAAGAGATGCACTTAGCAAGTGGAAAATGGAAGCACATATATGATCTATGTAAACTATTATACTTCCAAGGAGAGTGAGAAGTTACCAAAGTCGACGCCCCAGTGAGCATACTGTTGATACAGCGACCTCAGGAACGCTCTTCCAGCTCCTAATTTGGTGTCCACACTCATGAAACCATGTTTCATCCAAGAGCAAGTCCTCTCCTTCATTCCTATGTCCTTTGCACGCCACTGCCGCCCTGACTCCTCATATGCTTTGCCCTAATCAACATTTCAAGACCATATATTTCGATTATATAGCTGTAATTCACTTTTAGCAAAGTGCAGTTGGACTAAGTTACCTTGTAAACATCCAGAATAGGCGTGTTTGCATTGAATGCCTGCTTGCTGATGCCTCTCATGACGTGAATCCCGAATTTCAAACCCATCTTATGCACTTTCTCCGCCACTTTGGTGAACCCTTTCCCGCCCCTAGAGGAAGGCCATCTACCCGGGTCGGGTTTCATCCTTCCCCATTCGTCAATAACATCAAATCCGAGAGAATTAGTATAAGCTCCCTCAACCTTCCTCCTATACCAAAGGTAATCCACTACCACTTACTACTTGCACAAAATTATCACACTAAGATCAGTCAGCTATTATATATATACTACATTATTTACTGGTTGCAACTCAAGTACCTCGTATCCATGACTATGCAAGTGGTGAGCAACGAGTTCGGCATTTTGGAGGAACTCTTCTTCAGAAATGGTCCAACTGAATGAATCATAAGAGTTCCAACCTCGCGGTGGTACGCTCGCCTCCTCAACTTTCCCCAGGCTAACAAAATACAACAACATTTCTTAAATCAAAATCTTTTTCGATTCAAAAAAAAAAAAAAAAACTTCAAAATATTCTTATCCCCTTTCTCACAGTAGTTAATCAGCCCAGAACAAGCAATTAATTACTATCCATGGAAGAAACAGGCGCATCTCCACGCTACTTATTTGAAAATGATAAAATGGCCTCAATAATTATAAACAAAAGATTTTGAGAGAAAAATGCATACAAATTTTAAGAAAGAAAAGGAAAGCAGAGATATAGTGACGCTACCTTCCTGGTAAAAGACTTGAAAACAGAGAGATGCAGAGAGCTCCAAAGAAACCACCCCCATGATCAACACTATTACTTTCGCTGTTCTGTGAAGAACAAAAGAAGAAGTTGCAACTTATAAATACTATGAGTGAGTGTAGTGTTTTTTTTTTTTTAATTGATATACGTTTGCTATTGTTGAGTATTGAGATTATTGGAAAGATTATTTAGGTATGAATCATTTAATGCAGTAGCTAAAAAAGATCATATTGCTTTAGGAATCAAGCACGTCATGTTTGTACACTTTTACAATTCTAATACCTCCATACCATTTGCTTCATTTGCTTATCTTTTGCGTGCACATATCTTCAACGTTGCTACTCTTGTTTCTTCAATTCAATGTCAATTTCTATCTTGTTCAAAAATCAAATACCAGCAATGGCATGATTATGTTTGACTTTTTTGACTGCAAGATTGTTGCTTGTGTTATGTTTGTACGCTCATCATGACTTGAAAATTGGAATCTAGATAGTGACTCGCAAAATGCTTCTTCATCACAAGATGCATCAAAGCCCCTAGTTAAGGCAATCCATTCTATTAAACAATTAATGTCATGTAGCACCACTTCTATAGCTAAAAAAAACATCATATTGCTTTAGATTTGTTCGCTAAAAAAAATTACTTTAGATTTGTACATAATTATGTGATCATGCGGTTGCTTAAAATTACTTAGTTATCAATCACGTCATGTTGCACCAAACCTCTATAGGTCTGAGTTTATCATATTTGATTTTCTAAATATGGTTTATCCATTCTGTATGATTTACATGATATTACACAGGAATATGGATTTTACACCGTGCATACCAAAGATAATTGTTGTTAATTTTTCCATTAATTCAAAAAATGAAGATGATCATATTGCTTTAAATTTGTACATAATTATGCGGTCACACAATTGCCAAAGATTATTTAGTTATCAATCACGTCATGTAGCACCACTTCTATAGCTATAAAGAGATCATATTGCTTTAGATTTAAATAATAAAAATATATGTTTATTGGTAATCAATAAAAATTATTATTATTATTATTCATTATTCTAATATAAATTTCATCCATTTTATATAGGTAATTTATTATGAGATATTATGAGATAATGATAACTATAATTATAAATAGATTTTGAAAAGTTAATGTAATCGAATGATATTGAATAGTATGTTTAGTTTATCGTTGTATAGTCTATATTATTAAGGTATACTATCAAATACTTATGTTTTACATATACTTTAAACTTTTCCGATTATATATGTATTTTATTTTAATGAAACCTTAATAATATATTTTCATGTATATTATAACGTAAAATCATTAAATGAACAATTAATTAATGCAATGAGATATTGAGTTATACTAAATAATAACATGATCTACTAAATTATCTTATGAATAAAAATATCACTATAATAAATAGTTATAGCATAACGATTGTGGTCTACATTAGTAATACATAACGAAAAATACTTATTGACATATATTGTAAACTTCTAGTAACTATATTTACTTTTTATCAAATTTTAATATATATATATATATATATATATATATATATATATAATTCGCAATTAAATGCCTAATTACGGTATTTAAAACCAGTAAATCAAAGCTTTCATTGAGATATTCAATCGAATGATATCGAATAATGACTTGATTAATTATGAAGGAATGAAATCCTATTTTATATTCACCGAGAATTGTGAATTAAGGAATAAAAGTATATGAAGTATATCGGTATTATTTTAACGTCGATCGCGTATCGATAGTTAAAATTCATGATATTTTCTAAGCAATTAAGCTTAGAATTAAATTCCATTTTAATGGAATAATTTAATAAAGTGATGACGACTATTTGGGATGAGTCGATATGAACGTTTGCAACGTTTTCAAACGTTAACGTTTTGAGATGAAACGAAAAGCGTTTTAATCGATCAAGAAATTATAGGAATTAATTTTCTATGATTAGTATATGTAATTACAGTATTATTTAGCATGAAATCAATGCTAGATCATCAAGATTCGATAGTGACCAATTTTTCAAACGTTCGAAAACCCTAATTTTCGAACTCGATTTTTATCGCATAAAATGATGCCATTAATTTATCCTATGATATTATTTATCATCTAAACTATATTTCATAACATATATCAATGTTTGGCATGAAAAATAAAATTTGGACCCTTTGGCATAGTGTAATAGCCGAGAGCTATATACACATATATACTAAGCACTTAATTGTTGATTTTTCCTATTACATGTATCTAAGTGACATTGGATTAATTATAACCTAACTACACTATTAAAATCTGATATATATATATATATATATATATATATATATATATCTGTGTGTGTGTGTGTGTGTGTGTGTACAAAATCGTGCATGTGTGTGAGGTGTGTAAGTAGAGTGTGTGTGTTGTCAATTGTGCATGCTATAGGGTGACATTTGTAATACATGAAGACACCCCCAAACACTTGTCACCCCTAAGCAACCCCCACCTCTCTACCACCACACAACCCCCAAATTCAGATTACAGCTGTCCCCTTTCTCTCCTCCCTCTCTCAAAAATCTGCAAGGAAGTTGAGAGCTCTCCCCCACCCTTTTTCCACCATAACTAAACTGAAAACTGGAAGTTGCTGCACGAACAGTAGATTGTGGAATTTATTTGACTAAGTTTTAGTGGTCATATGAATGTGAAATTTAAGTATGTTTATATTAAGCATGAATAGTATATATGTATAAAATTTTAAGTCGATCTGATGTGTTTTACTATTTTATTTATATTGTTCAAAATCACTGCACAAAATTGTGAAATTTGCCATGTTCATCACCCACGGTTCATAATCTTTATTCCGAGTTTGGCTAATGGTAAAACTCTAAAATTTGGAATAAGAATAATTCAGCATGTCTAGAAGATGTATGTAAATTTTAAGAATTTTCTAAAAATGTTTACTATTTATTACAGATTTTACAAGCTAACTGCACAAAACTGTCACTGTAGCGATAGCTTGTGGTAAAATATTTTTATCTCCCAATCTATTGTGAATCATTGAGTGAGGCTTTTTCTGGATTAAACTAGACTTAAGTGGCTTTTCAATATGATTGGTTTCATTCCCAGATTCCTTATAATGAACTCACGGTGAATTTTTGAAGTTGATACATTACAGTAAGCTTTTTTGGACAAACTGCCTTAGTGAATTTTTCCATGTAATAGGCTGTTCGAGTATGACTTTTACGTGAGATGTTCAAGCCGTTTGTAGTCCGATTTGGACTTGGGTTTCTTCATACGAAATGTTCTTCACCATGTCTAGTTATGATTTGGAAAGTTTTATCCCAAACCAAGTTTTATAGATATACCTTTCATCGACCCAAAATCGCCTACTGGAAACTGTCAATTTCCAACTAGTCAACTTTGAGCTTATGTATTTCTCGATGCGTCATATATTTTCCAGTATGGTCTTCATGAAATATGTAGTTCTTGTTACAAGGTTTCTAAATTGGTAGCCTGCAGCCATTTTGGCATTGTGAGTCAAAAGTTACGGGCCTCGTAAAACCCCTCGTCGTTAAGCTAAAACTGGAAATTCTGAAATATTTTCTAAGTATAGAAGTCAGTTTGAGTTGCCCACTTTGAGACCCTATATCTCCAGAACCACGACTATTTTGGATTTAATTCCTTCTTAGAACTTGTAGTACATGTTTAGAGGTTTCCAGAATGTATCTTTGTGCGACCATACGTATTCTGAATCGAGAGTTATGAATCGTCAAAGTACGTCACTTGGGTTGTTTCAAACTGTTTTGCTGAAATTAAACACTTGAAAATTTGACTAAGTGTTGGAAACCCCCTAGGTGAAATATGCCTTATGTGAATAGGGTGATGATCGATTGTTATATGGATGATATTAATACATACTAATGACCATAAGTGTATAATAATACACTATATGAATTTAGAAATTTTTTTGGAAATCATTGGTAATTTTAAGGATTACCGAGAGCATTAAAGGAATTATAAGGATTTTAAATCCTTTCTAATTAAGAGTAATAATATATTATATGTCTAAATATTATTTTGGACATATTTGGGATTTATAAAATTTTATAAAAGTAGATCACTATGTTTATAACGAAACGTTATATTTAATAATGTTATAAATGAATAATAAGGATTTATGGATAAATGGATTAATATTTAAGAAAAATATTAATAAAGTTCATCGATTTACGTGACAAATCGAGAATTAGGACTTTATGAAAAGAAATCGATTGGAAATCGATTTATAACATGAATTAGTAAGAAATTACTATTGAAAGTCAAAATTGTTGACTTTTAAAGTCAACGTACGAAATACGTTCGATAAATACGCTAATACGCGTAAGGTGTACTGATTAGGTAAGAAACCTCATTAGTAAGAAAAGATTTCATAATTGAAATCCTTATATCGAGAAACGTATAAATACGTCGAACGTTTAAACCAGAAAGGTTAAAACGATACGGTTGAACGTGTCTCGAAGAACGAGAACTATTCAATTGAAATACGAATTGAAAAGCGTGTCGAATTCATTAAGGAATTCAGTTTATATCGATATAGAATATCGAAGTTTATTCTCGACTTTGAGAGTCTCGAGAAGCGTGAACGACGTACTAAAACATCGTTTTACGTAAAGGTGTGGACGCGGACGCGACGGCCGGACGTTGACGAATACTCAAGTTTAAGACGAACAATAGTCCAGGTGGGCTTTACTCTACTCAAAAATGAAATGCTATTGCAATATTTATTTACGATGCTTATTTCAACTGTTGATAAAAATGTTTACATGATTACCTGCCAAAATATTTACGTTTTGTGTATTGTATCCTATCCATGAGATGTTATGAAATGTTATGAATGTTGTTGGGTCGCTCCCAACTTATGAATGAAAATCGATATCGGATCCTATGCCGGAAGGACAATACCTGGCTAGGATTAACGTGTACACTGATGGTGACTGTGTGCTGTAAGGACAATTCACGGCCGGTCACGGGGTCGTAGAGGGAGGCCTCCCTCACGACTTTCGACTATGTTATTATGATGAAATGATGATAAGGGATATGGATCATACACACCCAGAAAAATGCCTGGCCAGGCGATGATTTTTGAGAAATGATGAAAATGATTTTAGTAAGCACAAGGCATTTTCAACTAAAACCCTTGTGTCTTACCATGATGTGGCAGTGTAATCTAAAAATGATAAAATATTTTTGGCATGAGTCCACTGAGTGCATTCTTGTACTCAGCCCTGCATGTTTGTTTTTAAATGTGCAGGTTGAGCAGATGATGGATGGAGCAGTGTTGAGCAATAGGAATGTTGTCGCTGATATGTTATACCTTGATAGTACATCGTCATATGTACATATCACATGTTTTCATTGAAGAACCTAAATTTATGTACTAAAGTCCAAGAACATACTTGTCGTATGTATTACGCTTTTTATTAAAGAGAGTCTCCATGTTTGTTCATTCATGTTTACAGTTATAGTCCCTGCTAATCCGTACTTAGGATTGTGGGGTTGTGACAATATATTATAATTTAAAACCATAAAAATGAACATGAATTAATGCAATGAGATATTAATTTAAACTAAAAAAATAATTAAAAGATCTACTAGCTAGTATTTCTAAAATTAGAGTATCAATAGAGTTAACTATAACAATATAAATATAAAATATGAGTTATATAGTTATATGTAATATATACATATAACTATGATTATAATTGTAAAATGAGATAAAATTATTATAATTCATAGACTTTGACAAATAAACTTTATGTTTCAAGTTTCAGTTTTCTATTGATTTTCCAAATCCAAAAATATCTTTATTTTTTCCAAATAAAATTGAAATATTCCAAAATTCGTAACCGCTGCATCCCGGCCCTTAAATGTCTTCATACTTTATGATTCAAAACATTACAAAATTGAGCTGCAATTAATTTTATCCTTAAAAACCCCTAAAAGAATTCATAACAACACCAACTAATTTACACTATATATACCCATTATATATTCTCTCATACAAATCACCATCACAAAATATAGGAATTACTCAACCCAAAACAAATATTAGAAAGATGATCTCCCCAATGAAGATTGCATCTCGCTCTTAATCATCGCACCCTAATGCAAGCATCAATCGCACTTGCCCCCAAATCTCACGCTGAATGCAAAATCAAATTTATAAATTCTTAACATGTGGCTTTGATCCTAATAAATTTGATCACTCGTGATGGATTTAGTGTCCGAAGAATGTCGCACTGAAGCTTGCCAAAAATATACGGAGACTTGTTTCTTCGATACGGTCATCAAAGAGCTCGACAAGGAAAACCCGTGCAAAAGGAGTGATGACCTGCTTAGCACGGCAGCTTCGAGCTTTTACCGTTACTACGCGGGCACGTGTTAGCTACAACATGTGTTAATTTTAATTTTATAATGTGTCCATACGAATAAAAGATATTACTACTTTTTACTACGAAATGTTAAGTACATGTGTTGCCCACTCTTCTTATCCTATATAAATAAAAAATAATGAATATATAAAATAAAATTTAAAAACCCATCAAATCAAACTACATACTTGCAAAAATTACTGTGAGAAGTGAATAAAGTAGCAAATAAATCCATCGAAGGGTAGACATGAAGATTATAGAGAGCCCAGCTTGCCGAAAAATCAAAATACAACAGCAGTTCTTAAATCAAAATCTCCTTCGATTAAAAAAAATAAAAAAATTTAGGTATCAAGCATGTCATGTTTGTAGCTAGACTTTTACAATTCCAATACCTCCATATATATCATTTGCTTATCTTTTGCATGCACACATTTTCAAGGTTGTTGCTCCTGTTTCTTCAATTCAGTGTCAATTTGTATCTTGTTCAAAAATCAAAGACCAGCATGGGCAGCAACGGCATGATTATGTTTAACTTTTTTTACTGCAAAATTGCTGCTTGTGTTATGCTTGTACGTATAGTAATAGACTCCCATCATGCTTGGAAATCGGAATCCAGAAAGTAACTCACAAAATGCTTCTTCATCACAAGACGCACCAAAGCCCCTACTTGAGACAATCCATTCTATTAAACAATGTCCTATAGCACCACTTCTATAGCTAAAAAACATCACATTGCTTTAGAAATGTTCGCTCAACAAAAAAAAAATGTTTTAGATTTGTACATAATTATGTGATCATGTGGTTGCTAAAAATGTTGTAGTTATCAATCGCGTCATGTAGCATCACTTCTATAGCTAAAAAGATATCATATTGCTTCTTCTAATCCCACCTCTCACATTTGATTTTTCAAATATGATTTACTCGTCCGATATAATTTGCAGACTATTATACAGGAATATAGGTTTTACACAATACGCACCAAAAAAATGGCTATAAGTTTTCTCATGAATTCAAAAATAAAAATGAAAATATCATATTGGTTTATATTTGTACATAATTATACGGTTACCCAGTTGCAAAGATTATTTAGTTATCAATCACGTCATCTAGCACCACTTCTAAAGCTATAAAGAGATCATATTGCATGCTTTAGATTTTCTACATAATTATGCGGTCACGAAGTTGCTAAATATTATTTAGTTATCAATCACCACGTAGCACCATTTTTATAGCTAAAACATATCATATTGCTTTAAATTTGTACATGATATTTTTAAAATTAAGAATAATTTGTTGTCTGAACTTTGGAATCTTTTTTGAAAAATAAACTGAATTCCGTTCAATGTTTTAAAAACCTCAAACTATTACAAAGATGATCTCCCCCCTATCGAGATTGCATCTTCGGTCTTAATCATCGCATCCCTAATGCAAGCTATTAAAATGTATACAGAATTGAGAGAAAAGAGAAATGATGCATGAGGAAAAACTGATTTCATTTATCTTCCTTCGGTGTTATATATACACAAGATTAACACGTAAAAACTAACATGCTAACAACTCACAGTTATAACAAACTGAACTAACTTCTAACAGACTAACAGCCTCTAACTAATACAATTAATAATCTTGCCACATCATACTTCATGACGTCATGTTTGTACACTTTTACGATTCTAATACCTCCATACCATTTGCTTATCTTTTGCGTGCACATATCTTCAACGTTGCTGCTCTTGTTTCTTCAATTCAGTGTCAATTTCTATCTTGTTCAAAAATCAAAGACCAGCATGGGTAGCAATGGCATGATTATGTTTGACTTTTTTGATGGCAAGATTGTTGCTTGTGTTATGTTTGTACGTTTAGTAATAGACGCCCATCATGACTTGGAAATTGGAATCCAGATAGTGACTCGCAAAATGCTTCTTCATCACAAGACGCATCAAAGCCCCTACTTGATACAATCCATTCTATTAAACAATTAATGTCATGTAGCACCACTTTCTTTAGCTAAAAAAACATCATATTGCTTTAGATTTGTTCGCTCAAAAAAAAAAATTTGCTTTAGATTTGTACATAATTATGTGATCATGCGGTTGCTTAAAATTATTTAGTTATCAATCACGTCATGTTGCACCACTTCTATAGCTAAAAAGATATCATATTATTGCTTCGAACCCCACTAAAACCTCTATAGGTCTGAGTTTGTCATACTTTATTTTCTAAATATGGTTTACCCATTCTTTATGATTTACATGTTATTGCATACGAACATGGATTACACCGTGCATACCAAAGATAATTGTTGTTAATTTTTCCATTAATTCAAAAAAAGAAGATGATCATATTGCTTTAAATTTGTACATAATTATACGGTCACACAATTGCCAAAGATTATTTAGTTATCAATCACTTCATGTAACACCACTTCTATAACTATAAAGAGATCATATTGCTTTAGATTTAAATAATAAAAATGTATGTTTATTGGTAATTAATATAAATTATTATTATTATTATTATTATTCATTATTCTAATATAAATTTCATCCATTTTATATAGGTAATTTATTATGAGATAAAGATAACTATAATTTATAATTTATAAATAGATTTTGAAAAGTTAATGTAATCGAATGATATTGAGCAGTATGTTTAGTTTATCGTTATATAGTCTATATTATCAATGTATAATATCAAATACTTATGTTTTACATGTATTTTAAACTTTTCGCAATTATATATGTATTTTTATTTTAATCAAACCTTAATAATATATTTTCATGTATATTATAAAGTAAAATCATTAAATGAACAATTAATTAATGCAATGAGATATTGAGTTATACAAAAATAATAACATGATCTACTAAATTATCTTATGAATAAAAATATCACTATAATAAATAGTTATAGCATAATGACCGTGGTCTACATTAGTAATACATAATGAAAAATACTTATTGACATACATTGTAAACTTCTAGTAACTATATAATTACTTTTTTTTATCAAATTTTAATGTGTATATATATATACATATAACTATGATTATAATTGTAAAATAAGATAAAATTATTATAATTCATAGACTTTGACAAATAAACGTTATGTTTCAAGTTTCAGTTTCCTATTGATTTTCCAAATCCAAAAATATCTTTATTTTTTCCAAATAAAGTTGAAATATTCCAAAATTCGTAACTGCTGCATCCCGGCCCTTAAATGTCTTCATACTCTATGATTCAAAACATTAAAAATTTGAGCTGCAATTAATTTTATCCTTAAAAACTCATAAAAGAATTCATAACAACACCAACTAATTTACACTATATATACCCATTATATATTATCTCATACAAATCACCATCACAAAATACAGGAATTACTCAACCCAAAACAAATATTAGAAAGATGATCTCCCCAATGAAGATTGCATCTCTGCTCTTAATCATCGCAGCCCTAATGCAAGCCTCAACTGCAGCTTGCCCCCCAAATCTCACGCCTGAATGCAAAAATCAAATTTATAAATTCTTAACATGTGGGTTTGATCCTAATAAATTTGATCACTCTGTGATGGATTTAGTGTCCAAAGAATGTCGCACTGAAGCTTGCCAAAAATATGCGGAGACTTATTTCTTCGATACGGTCGTCAAAGAGCTCGACAAGGAAAACCCGTGCAAAAGGAGTGATGACCTGCTTAGCACGGCAGCTTCGAGCTTTTACCGTTACTACGCGGGCACGTGTTAGCTACAACACGTGTTAGCTACAACATGTGTTAATTTTAATTTTATTATGTATCCATACGAATAAAAGATATTACTACTTTTTACTACGAAATGTTAAGTACATGTATTGCCCACTCTTCTTATCCTATATAAATAAAAAATAATGAATATATAAAATAAAATTAAAAAACCCATCAAATCAAACTACATACTTGCAAAGTCAGCGAAAGTAAAAGATAAATTTTCTTATATCTCCTTATCTCACACCTGATTGATCACATATTGGTGGGTAAAAATATTAAGTTCCTGAAAAAGTACATACTAAGGCCACTTACACGCCTGAAGGGAAACCCCAGGCGGATATATTGATTGCATGACTCCTATATGGCATTTGTTCTGAAGTAACATCACTTCTTGAAAATGATCCGTGATGAAATTATATTGTTCAACCAACACCCAATACATAACAAAAATTACCAGAGGTGTGTGATCTTGCGGCACAGCTTCTTCTGCATCCACAGAAAGAATTTCACGTGTGAGATACACAAAACAGAGATTCACTTTGTATCATGTAAATTCAAGTGGAGTCGTGAAAATTCAAGTGCAGAACATAATATTTCGTTCCCAACTGTACAGGGGTCAGGAGGACAGGACATGGAGGGAGAAATTGTTGGAAAATCGCATCAGAACAATAACTCAATATTGCTTTCAATAGCAAATTTCACAGATTAATGAAGTTGATGATGCATCATATAGGATGTAATTAGATGATAGATCAGCTACAAAGCAAATTGGGAGTTTAAGAATGTCACATGAGCATAACAAGCTTAAACCAAATAAATTTACCACAGACAGAAAGCTATACCTTCCTCCAAAGGTTCAATACGGTAATGTCCTGGCCTTATTTCAATGGGAACAAATTCATTCTCCCCTGCACTTTTGTGATTTGATTGCTTTGATGCATCACCATTTTGATTTGTATTTTCTTTTACGGATGGACTACTCCGACCTAGTTGTCCATGCAACCTGTGGTTCGGCTGCTCTAATGTCACAGCCATTTGGGTAAGCTGCTCATGTTTATCACCATTTTGATTTGGCTGATTGCGTACATCACCATTTTCATTTGGACTTTCAAGAAAGTCATCATTCTCGTTACCTTGTTTATGCTTTTTTCGCCCATTGTTTTGGGAAGATAGCTTCCAGTGTAGCTGGACAGAGAACTTAGGTCAATATCAGATGACAATCAGAGGCATCAAGAATGGGCACTAACTCTACGCAAAGAAGATAACTCACTAGTCCTTTTGGCTGACCATCCGCTTTGTTCCTTTCAGCATCAGCTTGGTATTTTTTCCACGTCTGCTGTTAAATCGAGGTATTCAGTTTTCCAACTTAATTGCAGTAGGTAATAAGAAAATAAAACACTAACATGTCCTTTCAATTGACCATCCGTTTTTTTTCTGTCAGCTTTAGCTTGGTCCTCTTTCCAGTTTCGCTGCAAAATTGAGTCAAACTTTAGATTACTGGCACTCAGGCACTGGAAGTCTTTAATAGTTGATACATATAAACTCAATTGCTTACAAGACCCTCTGATTCACATGTTGCATTTTGCTTCTGAATTTTTGCCATTTCACACAACCATCGTCTTTTTTTTTAGTCTTCCACCGAGCACTTCTACTTGGAGCCTGCAAATAATCAGGGACATACCAATTCCAGAAAGAGACTGAGAAAGGAGCATTTAGTACAATCAAGGAAAATGCTTTACAAAATTGAATCATGTAACTCCAAAAGGTAATCATATATTGATATCTCACATCCACAAAACTCAAAGACCAACTCAGAATTTGACGTCAACCAAAGGATTACTAGGAGCATATAGAATTTCATGGAAACTGCAAAGCTTCTTATTTAAAACAAATTCCTGGCTACATGATTTTTAGTATTTACTACAACGCAACATTGATGTGCTACACATAATACTTAAATCAGCAAAAATCTATTGACAAACAAAATAAAGGAGCAATTACCAGCTTACAAGACCAATATAATCCATTAAAATGATAAGAGGAGCCACCTTTTTTGTTTCCTTGGGGGTAATTTTAGCGTCGTTGGTCTCGTTGTCTCTCTTGAACATCAACGGTTCTACATGTATGTATGTATGTGTAGCTAAGATTATATAGAATAAACAAATGTGGGATCATATGGAAAAAGTGAACAGAAATACATTAATAAAATATATTCATTAATGTCTAGGGAGTCAAAAGAAAGGAGAAAAGGCTGAGTAACAAGAATAAAACTTTATGTGCTAGTTACTAGTCAAGGACCAAAGAGTTCAAGGATTTTATTGTTAGTGCCATTATTAGAGATTGGAGTCTTATTTGTATTTTCCAGATCTGTAATATACTTGAGCGGATCTTACACAACCCATTTTTGTACTTATGGTTAACTTACCTTCTAATTTAACAAAAGTTTGTTCATATCAAGAAAAAATTAGCGGCCACTGGACCAGTTATAAATCTTTGAGATTTTCAATATTCTAACCTCAAAGACAATATACTCATCTACAAAGTTGCTCTTCATATCGACGTCCATGATGGAAACTATATCTTCTTTTTCTAATAATATAATTTTTCTTTGTATTTTCATTAGATTAATTGAACAACTACTTACCTCAAGCTCTCTTACAGCCCTGTTAGTTGTTTAAATGTAAAGAGACACTAGCTTTCTCATCCCTATCTTGCCAAGAAGTATAAAGCCTTAAAGGTATTTGTCTATAATCATCTAAGAGCCAAAATTAACTAATTAAAACTTCATGCATCCCTAGGCTCAATCTCCTGCAGGAATAAGTTCTATTTGATTGACCAAAATGCTATTTACTAAATCAAAGGAATACGACGTTGGTTCCACAAAGAAACCAAACAGATCAATGCGGAAGGAAATTTGTTCAGTATCTACCTATAACTTGCACCCATCAAGAGTAGTCCAACACCTAAAATGGATGCTAAACATAAGAAAATAAGGGGTGGGAATCTTGATAAGAAAAATATTTATCAAGTTAGTTTTTGACAAAATATTCCTCATATACGACTGCAGATTGTAATAGCACATCAAATGTTCAGGACCCTCCAAATCTGTTTTGAACTTACTGTCTCAATTTTTTTTGCATTTCTAATGATTTTATAAAAGTCATAGCACAAGCAATTATGTTGCAAGTTGCAATAGGGTCATGATTCATGAAGGAGATATTTAAAGCACTGAATGCAGGAGAGGAAGAAATCACAACTTCAAGTTGAATTTGTTCAATTGTTGACTCCAAAGTATGTCTTCCAGACACAGAATACTTTTGGACTTCGTACTTTGATGATAAGCAAATCAAATGACAGTAGGAGAAAGTAAAATTCAAGAAATAGATCATTTCTAATAATCATACCCCTTCACGCCAGGCTCAGACACATCGTTCTCATCACTATGCTTAGCAAGCTCATCTTTGTTTCCCACATTATCTCCAGCTACAGAAGCATCTTTTTTCTCTTTACAAACATCACTCGAAGCATTTCCAGTAACCTCAGAACGTTGTTTCTTCTCCCTAAGAAACAGTGTTTTAAGAGCAGAGTGTGTAAGCATAAAAACATGAAGTATTTTTAGTAGATCACGCACGGAAGAAGCAGAGCATCACATACTTATTGCCTTGTAGCCTCTCCGCTGCTTTTCTTTTGCGATTTTTCTTTTTCGAATTTCCACCTGAAGTATTTCCGGCAACTTCCAACAGGACTTCAACATCATCTTCAGACTCCACTGCTTTTCTTTTGCGATTGTTCTTGTTTAATTTTCCACCTGAAGAGTTTTCGACAACTAACAGGACTTCATCATAATCTTCAGATTCCTTTTCGGATTCATCACTTTCATAACGACCTTTTTCTTTCTCAAACTCCTCATTTGCTAAAAGCAAGACACCACCATCTACAGGTTGCTTCTCCAGAGCTTTCAATTTTTGAACATCATTAGAAGCATTATTTCCTTCTATTGACAAAATGTCTTTCCTTTTCCGCACACTTCACTCCCAATGCAAAAGTTAAAATGTTAATTTATCATTTTCCACATATATGTTAAAAAGACAGGCCCCCTTCTGTCGTTTTCAGGATTAATAATATCGTTTACTAACCTGATAATTTCATTATCTTTTAAAATGCTAGTAGATTCAAATGGTGGTAAGACAAAGCCATATATCTGCCAGAAAGTTTTCAGAACAAAACAAAATTAAGAATTTAGTAGCAACTCGATAAAATGCCAAAGCAATGACTCCCAACTTTTCATATCTCATCAGCAAAATAATCAAAACTATAATAAAACTAAAGCCTTTGCTTTCTCTTCTGAGTTAATTCATTTGCTTTCTCTTCTGAGTTAATTCGTTTGCTTTCTTTTCTGGAAAATCGCCAAATTAGCAAGGGCAGCAATTCCTGGACCAACAACCATTTTTGCACAGAACTAGTTTGCCATAAGCTTCAACTCTTTTCAATGTTTTCTAAAAGATAATTCTAGACTCACTAGTCAGAGTAGCTATCTTGAAACGCAAAATGAGAAAACAATCAACCAAGAACTTATGAAAACATGAATTATAAAACATAAAAATGAAAAATGAGGATCATAATTCATAAAACATCCAGACCAGAGCAACTCTAGAGTGTGCAATGTGCATGAGTTTTTAGGAATAGGAGATAGATAATTCTTCTAAGAAGAAGCAAAATCATCACACTAAAGTCTAAATCCTCAGTAACTACATTAAGCTACTCTTCAATCATAATATTCGATAAGTATGCATGATTTCAAAAGCATCTGGCTAGACAAAGACATAATAAGACAGGGAAAAATGAGAAGCAAAAAGAAGCGCATTTTCCCCACAATTTATCAAAAGCGAAGCAATAGATAGAGCAAAATCCAAAACTTGTTGCCATCAAAAGAAACGAAACTTGGGGTTTTTCAGAGTGCTCAAGCAAATAGAAAAGTTGGGAGGTCCGTACGGAGAGCAGGAGGCCGTGGGGGCAGGATTGGTGGAGTTGGAAAGCGTGGAGCAGATGAGAGGCGACGTCGGAAACGGCGTCGTGGCGGTGGGGTTCCAGCAGAATCCAGCTGCGGCTCAACCCCTCCAATTTCTGAATCTCACTCAAAAATGTCGTCGTCTTTGAATACCAGTCGGATTCTCTTGAACTCCATCGCCCATGCAAGATTCTCCCAATTTTCTGACGCTGATGTTCACTGTGAAGGTGTGGTTTGGACTTTGGAGGGAGAGAGTTGGGACCGTCAGTGTAAGGAGCGTCCTGAACGGAGATTCTGTGCTTATGCCACAGTAGGTAAGTAAAAATAAATTTTCAGAAAAGAAAAGAAAGAGTTTAGTAAAATTAAAAGTCTCCCACTCCAAAGGCCCAAATGTTGGGGCCTTGGGCTTAGCTGCCACGAGGAATAGATTAGTGGAATGTGAGAATAATAGTTTTGTTGATTATACAACTGTATATATAAACATAAATAATTTAGAGTAGCCTTGGCACGCTCCCATGGATTCGACACTTCGACACTTTTTTACGAGGTCCATCGAGTTTTGGAACATTGTTGGCCAATAGTATCCCCATCGCATGACTTCTTTGACAAGGCTCGGGTCCGATGTGGCTTCCGCATACTAACTTCGTCGTATTTTCGTAGAACGTAATTAGCTCGGTTCGCCCCAAGCACCTTAAGAGAGGTTGAGATACGATCAGATAGGACTCTCGCTCAATTGTATATCGCAGAGATTTGTTCAGATCCTCCTAGCCTCCACCTTGTCGTGGGGCGATTCAGCCTTCTCCAAGTACTCGAATGGGAGTCATCCAATGGGTTCTTCATCCGAGACTATGTTAACCTCGGCCCGCCTTCGCATCGCTTATGCTCCCGCTGACTTCCTCTCTTGGCGGGTTCTGATGATGGCGAGGCCAATTTACTTAAGATGTCATTTCGGCTATTTTGCTCCCTTGGGATGCGAACTATCCGAAGTGTGAGAAAGTCCCGCATGAGCTTTTTGCTTTTTCAAGATACTTCTTCATCGCCGCTAAGCTTTTTCCTCAACATTCGCATTTACGACGACTGAGAATCGTGAACTTGCACGGCTCAGTGTCCGAGACTTTGAGCAAGCGAAGTCCTGCGATCGGTGCCCACTTCGTTGTTCGTATTTTTGAATGTGAACCGAAGCGAGTAGGCGATTTGTTGTCCCGGCCAGAGGTAAGATACCGCTCATTGCTTTTCGAAGCCCCGTCAGCGTAGAGTCGCAAAGACTCCTCTGTTTCAACCACGGGTTCGGCTTTGGCATCGCTCGACACGGATTCTGGCTTTTCGACGGGTTAGCCTCGACAGGAAATCCGCTAGGGCTTGACTTCACGGTTGATAGCAAGCGTAGGATATATCGTGCTCGCCTCAGCTCGATTGCCCATTTCGCGATTCTCCTCGATACTTGAGCCGTCAATACTTGCCAAGTGGGTAGTCGGTGAGGACTTGTATGCGATGTGCATGGAAGCACGGACGTAGTCTCCTCGCGGCATTTACCAATGCTAAGGCAAGCTCTCCTGGGCCGATACTGCTTCCGGCCTTTAGTGCTCGCCGATGAAATACACCGGAGCCGACGTCCTTCTTCTGCATCAGATCAGACTTATGGATTCGTCCGGAGGCGGCGTAGAGGAAAAGGACCTCTCCCTCTTCGGGACGGACAGAGTGGGAGCTCAAGAGGTAGCTCTTGAGGTCTTCGATGGCGGACTGCACCTCATCCCATGAGAATTTCGGGCTTTTGAGTACCTTGAAGGGTAGCTGCTATCCGGCTGCTTTTGAAAGCGGCTTAGTGCGGCTATGCGTATTCGTCACTGTAAGTGTACGCTCATGGATAGTCTTCGCATCTTCATTTCCAAAATGGTTTGGACCTTGGTCGGGTTTGCTTTTAGCCTTCTTGTGAAACCCAACACCCTAAGAACTTTCCGCACCGGACCGCAAACGCGTGCATTCGGGGATTCACTTTAGGTTGATTTTCCGAGCGCCGAGGACGATCCGGAGGTCGGCCACATGCTTCTTCCTTGCTTTTGTGACGATGTCGTCACGATACCTCCACATTTCACCTATGTAGGGCTGAAATATTTTGTCCACCATCCTTTGATAGGTAGCCCCTCGATTTTTAAGTCGAATGGCATCTTTTATATGCGAAGACCCGAAGTCGGTAATGAAGGCATGTCTGGCAGCGCTTCGTCGTCCATCGGGACTTGGTGATACTTTGTATAAGTCCAAGAAATCAAGACTTCGTGCCACCAACGCGCCGACCTTCTTGTCAATGTTGGGAAGGGATAGCAATCATTTGGGCAATGCTTGTTGAGGTCGGTGTAGTCAATACACATTCGCCATCCTCCTCCTTTCTTCACCATCACCGGTTGGCTATCCAGTCGGATATTTGACCTCGAGCGATTATGCGTGCTTTTAATAGTCGGGTTCACCTCGTCATGAATGACTTGGTTCGTTAATTCGCCGAAGATTCTTTGCTTTTGTCGAACGGGCTTTATGTTCGGGTCGATGTTGAGCCGTGAGTGATGATACTGGCAGACTCTCGTCATGTCGAGGAGACCAAGCAAACACGTCCCGAATTCCTTAGAGTTGGATGATCCGATCCTTCACTTCGTGTCGTGGTGAAACCAACCGACGACCTTCAATGGCTCATCTTTGTACAATGCGACCTCTTCCACCGACCGCCGTCGAGGGGTGGCGTACCTCCTCGGACTCCAACTCTTGGGTTTCTTTAATGCTATGCCTCTGTGGTGCCGGACCGAGGTCCCGCACCTCTGTAGGCAACTTGCATACATTCGCTTGCTTACGATCACCTCGGATCACGGCCGTTCCCTCGTGGTGGGTATTTTTATCGTCAGTGGTACGCTGAGCATACCGCTTTACAAATAAGCTTCACCAATCTCGCCTAGTATGATGTTATACGGCGAGTTGGCCTTCACTACGAAGAACCGCACCACCTTTGTCGATTCTGAATCTCACTCAAAAATGTCGTCGTCTTTGAATACCAGTCGGATTCTCTTGAACTCCATCGCCCATGCAAGATTCTCCCAATTTTCTGACGCTGATGTTCACTGTGAAGGTGTGGTTTGGACTTTGGAGGGAGAGAGTTGGGACAGTCAGTGTAAGGAGCGTCCTGAACGGAGATTCTGTGCTCATGCCACAGTAGGTTAGTAAAATTAAATTTCAGAAAAGAAAAGAAAAAGAGTTTAGTAAAATTAAAAGGTTCCCACTCCAAAGGCCCAAATGTTGGGGCCTTGGGCTTAGAGTTGCCACGAGGAATAGATTAGTGGAATGTGAGAATAATAGTTTTGTTGATTATACAACTGTATATATAAATATAAATAGTTTAGAAGGAACAAAATAAATATTTATTTTAAGAACAAAATAAATATTTATTTTACTTAATTATAATAAAATAATAGATATTATTTTGAAAATATATAAATAACAGTCACTGTTATCAAAATATTTTCAGTAAAAAGTAAACCATATTTATCCCACAAATTACAAAAGGTACTCGCTAGTCGCTACCCTCGTTCTCACCACTACTATGCTGCCCCCCATTGTGTTGCCGTCCAAGCTGAGCAGATAAGACTGAAAAATCGAACCAACTTACAAATTTTACCAAAGTCGTCCTAAAAATATAGTTTATTAAATCGATCAATACAATTTAATTTTATAGAATTAAAAAATTGAAGAAACCAGTTAGGTTTAAACTTGTATGTATGAAAAACGGCAGTTAACCGATCGTGTAGATATCCATTAAAAATTATAAATTAATGTATTAAATTTACTCATTTTTTGGGTTTATTAGATTGATTTTATTTGTCAAAATATTTATTCAACTTAAAAGGCATGAAAACAATCACTTTATGATTCGTATTTTTCTAAACTGTATGTTTTGAATCTATATTCTAAGATATGAAATTTTCCATGTTGTAAATTACAAAACACTATAGCATTCTTTTATTACGAAAAATGATAACTTTATTTTTATATGATTAACCTTTAAATAATCAGTTAATCAATTTGATTTCTAAGTTAACCTATAACGATTTTTAATTTTTAGTTGCTAAATAAACCGATTAAAAAAATGTATGAGTTAATTGAATCGGACCTAGCGGTCGCCACAGCTTCACATGAATCACATCTATATGTTCATGCCATTCAGGGACGAAGTTATATGGGGCCTTGGGGGCCATGAGCCCCCAACTTTTTAAGAAAACCTACTATATATTAATTAATATGTAACAATGTTTTAGAAAGTTTGTTGTATTCTATCGGTTAGGATGCCTTTATCATTTGATGGACCAGTGTTTAAATCCATGTAGCAGCACTGCTGCATCTTTTTAGTTCTTCTTCTGTTTTCTCTCTTTTCTCTTCTGTCTCTCTCTATTTTCTTTTCTTTTTTAATTTTTTTTATATTGATAAAATAAAATATGTATGCAAATAATAATGTTATATATGTGAGTTAATAAGATTATGATAAACTTATTCTAAAAGCAACCAACTGAAGTGTTACTATACAACAAATAATCCATAACCTTGCTACGCGTTAGTTAATGAGCTGGAAGATCAGTTTCATTCTCATGCATGGAATAATCTGAGCCGTCTGTGACCAACGGCTACAAAGGCTTACAATCTTAGATAAATAGATTAGTTGTGATAATAACCGTTTCATTATTCTATTGAGAGTAGTTAGTACAGATGCATAAGCTAGAGAGAAAAGAATAGAGGATTAGAGAAAGGATATTGAATATTCATTTCTTGGCTGTTCTTATAGCTTGTAAACATTCATTCATGCAGAGTACATTACACTATCGTTTACATGTGGATGTAGATCTTTTACGATCGAACCACGTAACTCTTGCGTCGCTTTCTACCGATCATATTATCTTGTTCTTCGACGTTCTTCAGTGAATTGTTTAACAAGTGGCGCCGTCTGTGGGAACATGGCAACGACGAAATTCGATGCGGAGAAATTCACCGGCAAGAACGACTTCGGGTTATGGCGCATAAAGATGAAGGCTCTTCTTACGCAGCAAGGGTTGGCTGCAGCTCTAAAAGGCGACGGTGGATGAGTTGACTCTACTGATATCAAGAAAGTGGAGATGATGGAAAAGGCACATAGTGCCATCATCTTGTGCTTGGGTGACAAGGTCTTGAGGGAAGTTGCAAAGAAGACACTGGGTCGCAGGTGGTCTAAACTCGAATCCTCTACATGAAGTCATCACAATGATTGTATATCAGCGAAGTTGTACTCATTCACGTTGGTGGATGAAAGATCCATGGATGATCAGTTGAATGATTTCAACAAGATAATAGATGATCTTGCAAACTTAGAAGTAAAGGTTGATGATGAAAATCAGGCTATAATCCTTTTGAATGCACTGCCAAAATCCTACGAGCACTTAAGAGATGCCATGCTTTACGACAGAGATGCGGATTTGTCTGTTCAAGACGTGCAATCTGCGTTGAGAGCTAAAGAAATGCAGAAAGTTTCCCAAGACAAGTTGCAGTCCGTAGGTGAAGGGTTAAACGTGAAACAAAGAAATATGAATCGAAGTTTCAAGAAACAAAATCAAAGTGAGAAGAAGCCGTGGCAACCGAAGGGGAAATTCGACGCTGAGAGGGAGACTAGAAAATGCCATTACTGTAAGAAACTCGGGCATTTGAAAAAGGACTGTTATGCCTTCAAAAGGAAAGAAAGTCATAATAATCACAAGATGGATTCTGGAGATTTTTTGGAGCAGTGCGACATAGCACAAGCACTCAACGTTGTAGACTCACATATGGGAAATGAATGGATATTGGATTCGGGATGCTCATTTCATATGTGCCCTCGGAAAGAATGGTTCTTAGATATAAAATATGAGAATCATGGGTCTGTTTTGCTAGGAAATGACCATGTGTGCAGAATAGAAGGAATTGGAAATGTCCAGTTACAACTGCATAATGGGTCAGTGAGAATGTTGAGAGAAGTACGATACATCCCTCAGTTAAAAAGGAATCTCATATCCTTGGGAGTTTTAGAGTCTATCGGCTATAACTGGAGATCTTTAAAGGGACAGATGCTTATATCAAAGAACTCAAACCTGATCATGAAGGGTGTTAGAAGAGACAGCCTGTATTACCTCCTAGCATGAACTATATTCGGAGAATCCAACTTAGTCAAGAGAAATGATTCTACTCTATGGCACAGAAGACTTGGACATATTGGAGAAAGTGCTCTGAATCAGTTGCTAAAGCAAAACATAATTTCATGCCCTCGCACTTTCAAAGCAGGATCGTGCGAGCAATGCATCCTTGGAAAAAGCAAGAAGCAACCCTTTGATACAGGTAAACATACTTCTACTGCTCCTTTAGACTACGTGTACTCGGACTTATGGGGACCTTCTAGAACTGAAACGATAGGGAAGGGTAGATATTTTATGTCTATCATGGATGACTATTCAAGAAAATTGTGGATCTATGTGTTAAAGGACAAAACCGAGGCTCTTGACAGATTCAAGGATTGGTGCAGTGCTATCGAAAATGAAAAGAACAGAAAGGTGAAATGTCTAAGAACTGACAATGGGTTGGAGTTTGTCTCTGAAAATTTTCGAAGATTCTGCGAACAAAAGGGAATTAGAAGGCATAAGACCGTGACATATAATCCATAACAAAACGGTGTTGTGGAGAGAATTAACAGGACCCTTCTTGAAAAGGTGAGGAGTATGCTATCAGAATCTGGATTACCAAAAAGGTTTTGGGGGGAGGCTGTTAACACACTGCTTATCTCATAAACAAAACCCCTTCGTCTGCAGTTGGTTTCAGAATTCCTGATGAATTATGGAATGAGAAGATACCTGGCTATGATCACTTAAGGATTTTTGGGTGTAGGGCTTATGCTCACATTAAGCAAGACAAACTGGAACCGAGGGCATTGAAGCGTGTCATGTTAGGCTATCCTACGGGTGTGAAGGGATACAAGCTTTGGTGCACTGAACCAGGTATGGGAAGGATAATAATCAGTAGAGATGTTGTTTTTAGGGAAGACCAAATGCCATACATATCAAGTATGGGAAACTCATCATCTACAGAGTCAAACAATGATGAAGAAGATGTTGTTCGAATGGAACAACCTACTGAACAGAATCAAGAAATTCAACATGATGACCATGACTCGAATGGGATAGTTCATTCAGATGAGGATCTGAGAGAATATAAATTGGCAAGGGATAGACAAAGGAGGACCATCACACCACCTCATAGATATGGGCATGCCGACATGATCCATTATGCCCTTAGTGTAGCAGAAGATATAGAAGAACCGAGGAGTTATGCCGAAATGATGAAAAGTCCTGATAGGGAAAAATGGTTGCTAGCTATGAGAGAGGAGATGGAATCATTGAAGAAAAATTGTACTTGGATTCTTGTTGACAAACCGATTGGTAAGAAGCTCATAAGTTGCAAGTGGCTCTACAAGAAGAAGGTGGAGCTACTTAATGGAAGGGAACAAGTTAGGTACAAGGCTAGACTTGTAGCTCGAGGCTTCACTCAACAAGAGGGTATTGATTTTAACGAGGTCTTTTCTCCTGTGGTAAAACATAGCTCTATAAGGATCATGTTGGCTGTTGTAGTCGCAAACAATCTGGAACTTCAACAGATGGATGTAAAGACAGCGTTTTTACATGGGGATTTGGAAGAGAATATTCATATGGTTCAACCAGAGGGCTTTGTACATCCTGGTACAGAAAACAAAGTATGCCTGCTACAAAAATCATTATACGGCTTAAGACAAAGTTCTAGATAAGGGTATATAAAGTTTGATGAGCACATGATGAATATAGGGTTCGTTAAATCCGAGTATGATAGCTGCGTTTATCTGAAGAAGAAAGATGGAAATACCGTAGCTTATCTTCTACTGTATGTAGATGATATGCTTATCGCGAGTAGTAGCAAGTCAGAAATTGAGAGGATAAAAGAAGACTTGAAGAGGAGTTTCGAGATGAAGGATCTTGGGGATGCTAAGAAGATACTCGGAATGGACATCATAAGGAATAGGGCTGCTGGAAATCTGTGGCTTCTTCAGCATGATTATATACAGAAAATGTTGAGAAAATTCAGCATGCATGATGCTAAGTCTGTTTCAGTTCCCCTAGCTATACATTTCAAGCTATCTGACGATCACAAGCCAAAAGATGATCGTGAAAGAAAGGAAATGTCAAGGCTACCTTACTCAAACATAGTAGGCAGCATCATGTATACAATGGTGTGCACTAGACCGGATCTATCTCATTCTATAAGTGTTGTCAGTAGATATATGAGTGATCCAGGTAAGTACCATTGGGAGGCTTTAAAGTGGATTCTTAGATATCTTAAAGGAAGCTCAGAAAAAGGGATTATGTTTCAGAAAAGTGGAGACAACAACGGCTCACCTTTGATCGGGTACACAGACTCGGATTACGCGGCGAATGTGGACAATAGAAGATCGCAATCTGGTTACATCTTCAAGTTATTTGGTTCAGCAATCAGTTGGAAATCTTCTCTGCAATCCGTGGTAGCATTGTCGACTACAGAGGCTGAATACATGGCAATCACGGAGGCTGTAAAAGAAGCAATATGGCTTAAAGGGATGATAGCTGATTTTGGGATAATTCAGAGTTCTGTCATTTTGAATTGTGATAGTCAAAGTGCCTTGCACTTAACGAAACATCAAGTGTTCCATGAAAGATCGAAACATATTGATGTTAGACTTCACTTCATCCGTGATATAGTGAGCAAAGGGATTGTAAAGATGGAGAAGGTGTCTACTGAGGATAATGCATCAGATATGTTAACTAAGGCTTTGCCAAAGATGAAATTCGTTTACTGTCTTGAGTTGGTAAATGTTCTGCGTTATGACTTAATTGGGTGATGAGATATGTGATGGTCTTGTTCGAAGGAGAATACATTCAGCATCATTGTTATGGTGATATGGATTAATTGTTAAGGTGGAGTTTGTTACTATACAACAAATAATCCATAACCTTGCTGCGCGTTAGTTAATGAGCTGGAAGATCAGTTTCATTCTCATGCATGGAATAATCTGAGCCGTCTGTGACCAACGGCTACAAAGGCTTACAATCTTAGATAAATAGATTAGTTGTGATAATAACCGTTTCATTATTCTGTTGAGAGTAGTTAGTACAGATGCATAAGCTAGAGAGAAAAGAATAGAGGATTAGAGAAAGGATATTGAATATTCATTTCTTGGCTGTTCTTATACCTTGTAAACATTCATTCATACAGAATACATTACACTATCGTTTACCCGTGGATGTAGATCTTTTACGATCGAACCACGTAACTCTTGCGTCGCTTTCTACCGATCATATTATCTTGTTCTTCGACGTTCTTCAGTGAATTGTTTAACATGAAGGAATTCAAGTTATTTAAATTCTCATTTTAAGCGCCAAAAAATAATGTTGATGATAGAGCAATCAAAATGTAGATTGATCGAATATATGAGGATATTTTTGATATAAAATTGTTGATCACATTTTTACTATCACAAATTATTTTTTTAGAAAGTTTAAAAATAAAACATACTATGTTTTATCCAACTTTATGTTGAATATGTCATTTTAGGCCCACTCTAATAATGCACTAAAACGTCAAATGTTATGTAGTTTTCGCTCAATTTTATCCACTCATACACATTTTACATAAAGTTATTCGCTTGTACCAAATTCTATACGTATGTGAAAATACATCATTTCGGTGCAAAATCCACATTAAAATACATTGGATTTGCTCTTGTGATCCACGTTATGAGATGATCACTTATTTTTTTCTTAAAGTTGTCATATAATTCAAATAATATTATATACTATTATTGAAATTGTTATATTTAATTTCATTTTTTTTTTAAAAATTATACTTATTATAACTTCTTAAAATTATGATTGTTTGAATCCTTAAAAAATATTTCTGCTTCATCACTAATGTCGACCCACCCACAACAACGGGGATGACGTTGTTGAGCAAGGGGGAGGAAGAGAATGGCATATAAAATTACGAAAATCCAAATTCCGACGGGATCCTTTAGCCCACGAAATTCGGCAAATGACCGGAAAGCCTGAACAGCGGCTTTTACTAGCAAGCTCACCATCTCATTTACAAACCATACAATATTGTAACTAGGGGTGAGCAAAAACCGAACCGGACCGTAAAATCGAACCGGACCGAACCGAAATGGGCGGTTTGGTTCGGTTTTGAACAGTAATTCGGTTCGGTTCGGTTTCAAATTTTCAAAACCGAATTAATTCGGTTCTCGGTTCGTTTGGTTAAAAATTCGGTTTTAAACCGAACCTCAATTAATTATTATTATATTTTATTTTATTTTATTTTTATATATATTATATATATGTGTTATTTATATTATTAATATTTAAATTGGTTAATATTATATATATTTATATATATATAATTATATTTATATATTATATTATAATATTTATATTAATTTTAATTTTAATTGGTTAAATTGAATGAACCGAACCGAACCAAATCGAATATTTTGGTTCGGTTCGGTTTTGTACATAATTCGGTTCGGTTCGGTTTGGGTTTTTTAAAAAATTGGTTTTCGATTTTTCGGATCCGGTTCGGTTTTGAACCGAACCGCCCGAATGCTCACCCCTAATTGTAACTATCCACCATCCACGTAGCTTCAAAAAGAAAAAAACAATTTCCCGTACTAAAAAAAGAAGAATAAAATAAATGTTTTTTTATTTCTTTTCTCATTATTCATAAGAGCGCGGGTGTTATATAGCCATCCAAGTTAAGGAATGTCAAATTATAGCCACGGACATAAAAATGTCAAATTATAACCAAGTCATTGGCCCTATTGGGACTATTATCCCCAAATAGTATCAATATGACCAACAATTTTGCATTCCTTGTTCTGATTGCTTTAGTGCTTTTGTTCTTGTTAACATATGTGTTGTTGGGTTTATATTGAGAAATAAAATGACTCAATTAATGTCGACTGCAGCTCTATTCTTTGATTTTTCGGCTCTCTACAATCTTCGTGTCTACCCTGAGAAGGATTTATTTGCTACTTTATTCAATTCTCACTGTAATTTTTGCAAGTATATAGTTTGATTTGATGGTTTTCTTTATTTTTTCTTTTCATTATTTTTTATTAAATAGGATAAGAAGAATGGGCAATACATGGACACATTATAAAGTTAAAACACGTGTTGTTGCTAACAAGTGCCCGCGTAATAACGGTAAAATCAAGTCGCCGTGCTAAGCGTGTCATCATCACTCCTTTGCACGGGTTTCCTTTGTCGACCTCTTTGACGACCGTATCGAAGAAACAAGTCTCCGTATATTTTTCAATTTTTGGCATGCTAATTCAGTGCGACATTCTTCGGACATCCATATATCAAAGAGTGATCAAATTTATTAGGATCAAACCCACATGTTAAGAATGCAAAAAATTGATTTTTGCATCCAGGCGTGAGATTTGGGGGGCAAGCTGCAGTTGGTGCTTGCATTAGGGCTGCGATGATTAAGAGCAGAGATGCAATCTTTATTGGGAAGATCATCTTTCTAATATTATTTTGGGGTTGAGTAATTCTTTGTGATGGTGATTTGTATGAGATAATATATAATGGGTATTTCATAATTCCATAGCATGATTTGGATTTTTGATAAAATGAAAGTAAACAAGGAGATTTGCACATGTTATGTTCTTTTTTGGTAATTTAATACATAAATTTTAAAGGTCGTCACGGTGGACTCGAACCGAGACCTTTGGCATCGGGCATTAACCACTCTACCACTAGGTTTGCACATGTTATGTTCTTGTGCACCTTAATGTACATGTATTCTATCTTGCATTGTGCATCGGTTTCAATTAGTAAAGAAATGCGGATTATGTTAATTGAAAATAAAGTAAATTTTATATATTAAATGGGGAAGGTTCTAACTAACAAACACATGAACAAGATTTAACAACTTCTGAGGGTATAAAAGATTCATCTAAGCATGAAACTCCAACAACAACAACCCACTAATGGTTGAGAAGAAGCAATTCTAAGAACATCACTTAATAATGCCAATTATATAGGCTTGTATACTTATATGAAGGTGTTGACATTTCTAAGTCCGAAAACCCCTCTGCAGCCTTATGTGAAATTGGTGTTGATTGGAAAGTTGTAGAAGCCCATGTCCAACGTGGAGTAGAATTTACAAAATGATATTGCTAGATAGAACATAATTCTTAAACACAATGACTTCTTTGAATTTTATACTTCAAAAGTAATCATTTTTTTAAGGATTTTATCTTCAAAAAATCACAAATTGACCGTACATTTCTAGCCCTCACCAATCATAACTACTCCTCCAAAACAATTCACAACTCAACATAAACATCAACTACAGCTAACATTATCAAATTTTATAGATCAATTCTATCCACGCTACGTAAAAAAAATATAGACAATTCACACAATTGTGTCCATCAAAAGGATATCTACAATTTTTCAAAAATCACATAACCATTACCTGAATAAATAATTTCATCTATTAACACATGAGATAAAGCTTAGGTTTTATTTTTTTTTTCTTTTTTGAATGCAAAACAATGCATTATTCACGAACCTTCAGGAATCATACTTCGCATCGCCTCCTATATATAATCTATATAGGAGCGTATCCGTAAGTATAACACTAGGTTGTTGGGAAAAAGAGTTATTCATACATACATACGTTAACTTAGAGGCATAGAGTAACACAAACTAATAATTATATGACGTTAGTTCAAAATTGAACATCAATTCAAGTATACAATTGATATTTCTTTTATTTCTCGCAAGTCAAGCAGTCTACAATCTTCATGTCTATTATTAGATGGATTTATTCACGAAGATCATAATTTCTATGCAATGTTTGCAAGTATATAGTTTGATTTGATGGATTCATTATTTGTTATTAAATAGGATAAGAAGAGTATGCAACATATGTAGTTAACGTTTTCATTAACACCAACACATTATAAAGTTAAACGCGTGTTCCAGCTAACACATGCCGAATAATAACGGTAGAGGCCGAGCCTCGCCGAGCTAACTGGTGGATCCCTTTGCGGGGTTTCCTCCTCGAGCTCTTTGACGACCGTATCGAAGAAGCAAGTCTCCGTGTATTTTTGGCAAGCTTCAACAAGACATTCTTGGGACATCAGGTCCATCGCCGACTTACCATGATCCGGATCATACCCACATGTTATGAATTTATAAATTTGATTTTGCATTCTTGTGTGAGATTTGGGGCAAGCTGCAGGTTGATGCTTGCATTACAATTGCGATGATTAAGAGCAAAGATGCAATCTTCATTGGGAGATATATATTTTTGGGGTTGAGTAATTCTTCAAATTTGTGATGGTGATTTCTATGAGATAATAATGGGTATATATAGTGTAAATTAGTTTTCTTTTGTACTTTTAAGGATTAAATTTATTGCAGCTTAACTTTTAATGCTTTGAATGAAAAGTATGAAGACATTTAAGGGGTGCAACAGTTACGACTTTTGAATATTTCAACTTTATTTGGAAAAATAAAGATATTTGTGGATTTGGAAAATTAATAGCAAAGTGAAACTTGAGATATCCACTTAATTAGATATAACATGTTTAGAAACTCTCGAGTTACAGTTACAAGTATACCTTGATTGTGGCATGTAGCCACCGAATCGCTTTGTTCAAGCAGATGTGGAATCGACCAATAACTATTCATTCTTGCTTATGTGCATCTATGAGGAGAGTAAGAGTTGATGTTCATTTTCATGGTCTTTTATGTACATTTTTTTATACTATTATTCAGTAGTTGATCTTCTTCCAGATAATTCTGAGTGTTCGTGCTTGGACTGCAAGTTTGATCTTCTAGAACTCATTGTTATATGTTTATCAATATTTCAGCAGTAACTCCTTGGATTCGTGTAAATAAAATGCTAATTGTGGGGAAAACATGAGTAAGTGGAACTGCTATAATACCTTTCACATATATGGCTGCTTTTGTAAAGCTACTTAAATGTAGGAGATTAGTGGTTTTAAACAAATTAATTATGACACTAATCCTTTTTCTTATCAAACTTATACAATGTTTCAGTAGCTTTCTTATTAAGTTTTAGATTCAAATAATTCAACCATTCAAACTTCTTATTTCTAGTGGTCAATTATTTATTGTCGGGAGAAATATATGTTGCATTTTACAACTTAGGCGATCAAAATACCGACGTACCAATGAGGATAGCAGACTTGGCAAAGGTGCTTCATGGTAAAAAATTGGCACTTCTTTGTGCAAGTGCAAAGAAGAATGGAGTGGTAAATACTTTGGAGTGGTAAAAGACTAAGTTTTGATGCAAGTAAAAGTCCATGGATGCGCTCTTTTCATCTTGAACTGCTCTTATAGGTTATACTATCTCTATATGTCTTAGCTAGATCTAGGGTGAGATTCAAATTTCGGTTTTATTTTTGCCTAATTCAACCAATTCGAAAATCCAAATCTTGAAAAAAAATCCAATCCAAACTATCAAAAATCCATAATTTTATAAAAGCAAAACCGAAAAATCCGAAGTCTCGAAAAAATTCAAAAATCTGAAACCAATTTTTTAATTCTTATAAATATTTATATTAGGTTTAGAAATATTTAAATAAATTAAATTATTAAATTTTCCTATCCGATTCGAAAATCCAAAATTTGGAAAAAAAAAAATAATCCGATCCGAATCGAATTTTAAATTTAAATTTATTTTGGATCAGATATTCGAATTTTGGGTATTTGGATCATTCCTAGATGATCTCGATTTAATTCGGATAAGATATTCTAGATCATCTTAATATGTACTAGCCAGCCATGTACCATCTCTTTTTATGTCTAACTTTATGGTATTCGTGTGCTATCATCTTATAACCAACAATAGTATGCATTTCCTATTATAAGTACGAATATAGTCCAATTATAAGTACAAGTAGATCCCACAAGTGATTATGTAATTCTTCTATGACATGTTTACAGAAGTACAAGACATGCTATATGCCTGACTTGTAGTTTCACGGAATTGAAGCTATTATATAAATATGTGTCAAGTCTTCTCTCACATTTCCTACATAGGTACAAGACATGCTATTTTTGGTCACTTCTCAGTCATCACTTTTACTTTTAAAGGAGAATTAGTCCATCTACACTTAATTTAGAATATTTTTCACAACTCTTAATATTTTTACATTTTGCCAATAAAATGGGTATTTTATTTTTTCCAAAATTTTGAAACAAGAGAGAAGTATAACACGATACTTTTTAGCCTAATCATTAACATCAAAACAAGAGAGTTAAAGTAAAACCACAAGACCAAGATGCCATGTTAGAGAGAAAATAACACAAAATAAACCGCCATTTCTAATTAAATTTCGCAACATGTTTTGCAGAAAATTGGTTTGAACGAACCATAAATAAAAGTTTTCATCTTGAACAATCTTTATTACTATCAAGTTTGATCCAGACTTTAAATCTAATTAATAGTTTATATTTTTTTTTTATCAACTCAATACACAAACCAAACCAAACCAAACCAAACAAAAAATTAGATTTGAAAAAACAATTACATAGATTTGTGGGATCAACTTTTGCTCATAATCCGACTACGTTCATACGGGCATAGGGAGTACATACAATTTTTGGTTTGATAGCACACCTATAACATAAAGTTAGAAATAAGAAAAGATAGTGATAGGTAATACAAACATGGCTAGTACACATCCAAACGATCGGATAGTCAAGAAAGACAATGGTATTTTTTCCTATTAAGAGCATTTTAGGACCAAAAGAACGCATCCATGGACTTTAACTTGCATCGAAACAGAGTCTTTTATGACTCCAAAGTCTTTACGACTCCATTCTTCTCTGCATTTGCACGAAGCGGTGCCAAATTTTCTACCAGGAAGCACCTTGGCCAAGTCTCCTATCCTCATTGATATGTCGGCCTTCTGATCATCTAAGTTGAAAAACGCAACATATATTTTGCCTGGTAATAGATAACTGATCATTAGAGATAATTAGTTGGATGGTTGAATTACTTGAATCTAAAAATAAACTAAGAAGACATACAGAAACATTGTAAAAGATCAAACAATGAGTTCTAGAAGATCAAACCTCTTCTTCCAGTTGCAATCCAAGCACGAACATTTTTGGAAACAGAATTAGCTGGAAGAATACCAAGTTAGGTAACAAATTAACTACTAAATAATATAAATCATACATAAAGACCACGAAACGAAACATCACCTCTTACTCTCCTCGTAGATGCACACAAGCCAGAATAGCAATTCGTCAAGGTGCCATTTTGGTCAATTCCACATCTGTTTGAATAAAATGATGGATGGTCACATGCCAAAATCAAGGTAAACGTGTAATCTCGAGAGTTTCTAATTAATATGTACTATTAAGTATCGAAAATTAATCTACAGTAATCTCCACATATTTTTCTAGATTACAAGTGAAATGTGTAGGACATGCCTCCTTATTGTTCGAGCTGAAGGCGTTTATCTTCAAGAGAGTAGGATTAGTGATCAAACTGAAAGTTTTGTCGTCAAGGTGTCTCATATCTCCTCCGAACATGAGAGGAGACTTCGTCATGGACCATAACGTCATCTGTTGCAAATACCTCAGTCTGTTAGTAAGTGCAATTTTTTTATGTTATTACAAAGAAAGCAAACAACATAGCTAACATATAGTCATGTGCATTAATGTACCTGCGTTCTTTGTTCATCTAGAGAGAGGTTGCATCGTCTATGAGGGCCTTCATTTAAATCTGCCAACAATTAAATCAATGGTCTTTGAGGATCATAATGCCTAGAGTAAATTACTGAACTGGCCATAGAATTACTTCCTAAATGTTGCATGTGAGTCAATGAAGGCGTCCAAACCATTCAATATTGTAGTGAAGAGTGCTTTATATCATATTTCATCCAGCCAGTGGACACCCATACTCTAAAAACAATGGTGAATTGCCAGGCAAGCTACGATTGGTGAGCCTAAAATCAACTTATCTAATCCTTATACCAAAAGACTAGATGGATTCAATCCTTTTACCTTGTTTCGCAAGCCACCCCAGTGGAAGCATATCTAAGTCTGGCCAGGACTTTCCACGCAGTCCTTTGCTCCAATCATATTTGCAGCAGAAAATCCTAGTACGGATAGAAAAGTAGGTAACTAAGTAGATAAAACGAGGGACATGCAAGGCATATAGAATGACAAGAACCATGAAGAGCGTGCGTGACAATAGCTCATAGAAAAACATCCATCTAGAACAATTAGTGACAGAAGGAACAAGGTTTTAACAAAAATATAAGTTGTTGTTAGAACAAGGTGCAGGATGTTTACTATACCCAGAAACATCGAAATGTTCAGCTACTTCTTTCCAAGAATCCCAGTCATCCGCTGTAATTCTGTACATATTGACCAAATTACTTACATCCTAGCCATGGCAGGTGTCGCATTTGTTCCAGGAGATAAGGAATACACAACTGGGTGGTTGAGTTCGGTTAAGACCTGTAGATTTCAGTGAATGTCAAACTTAGTTTCTGGAAATGAGTAACGTCTGATATTACTAGAAACTAGAGAAAGAACATGAAGCAGCTATACCTTTGAAACATAGCTTATCTCATCAAGATTGAAGTCCAGGCCAAATACACAATCATGTTTAACTGTAACGAAAGAGATGCACTTAGCAAGTGGAAAATGGAAGGCAATATATGATCTATGTAAACAATTATACTTCCAAGGAGAATGAGAAGTTACCAAAATCGACGCCCCAGTGAGCATACTGTTGATACAGCGACCTCAGGAACGCTCTTCCAGCTCCTAATTTGGTGTCCACACTCATGAAACCACGTTTCATCCAAGAGCAAGTCCTCTCCTTCATTCCTATGTCCTTTGCACGCCACTGTCGCCCTGACTCCTCATATGCTTTGCCCTAATAAACATTTCAAGACCATATTTTCGATTATATAGCTGTAATTCACTTTTAGAAAAATGCAGTTGGACTAAGTTACCGTGTAAACATCCAGAATAGGCGTGTTTGCATTGAATGCTTGCGTGCTTATGCCTCTCATAACATGAATCCCGAATTTCAAACCCATCTTATGCACTTTCTCCGCCACTTTGGTGAACCCTTTCCCGCCCCTAGAGGAAGGCCATCTACCCGGGTCGGGTTTCATCCTTCCCCATTCGTCAATAACATCAAATCCGAGAGAATTAGTATAAGCTCCCTCAACCTTCCTCCTATACCAAAGGTAATCCACTACCACGTACTACTTGCACAAAATTATCACAGTAAGATCAGTCAGCTATTATATATATACTACATTATTTACTGGTTGCAACTCAAGTACCTCGTATCCATGACTATGCAAGCGGTGAGCAACGAGTTCGGCATTTTGGAGGAACTCTTCTTCAAAATGGTCCAACTGAATGAATCATAAGAGTTCCAACCTCGCGGTGGTACGCTCGCCACCTCAACTTTCCCCAGGCTAGCAAAATACAACAACATTTCTTAAATCAAAATCTTTTCGATTCAAAAAAAAAAAAACTTCAAAATATTCTTATCCCTTTCTCACAGTAGTTAATCAGCCCAGAACAAGCAATTAATTACTATCCATCGAAGAAACAGGCGCATCTCCACGCTACTTATTTGAAAATGATAAAATGGCCTCAATAATTATAAACAAAAGATTTTGAGAGAAAAATGCATACAATTTTGAAGAAAGATGTCATACAAGGCAAAGTCGGTTAGGAATGATAAACAGACTGCAACGGGAAGCAACAGACTAACAGAAAGGAGTTATGAAGGATCAACTGAAGGTAACGGCTCCAACAAGAAGATAACGACCCAAAGCATAAGTGGAAGACACGTGGCAAGGAGTAACAGAAACTGTTTGAGTTTGTTAATAGAAATCGATCTAGTTGTTGGAATATCAAATATAGCAGTAGAGATATTACTATAAATAATGAAAAGTTCTGTAAAGTACGCAGCTTAGAATGTATTGCTTTTAGCAAAACCATGCACATTTACAATAAAGTTCCTATTAGTTTGTCTTCTTCAAAAGCTTTTGTATTCACTTCAGTAATTGGAGAATTTGATAGCTTTTAGGAAATGATCAACTAGCTTGATCATAACAAGTGGTATCAGAGCTAGAAACCACGTCAACCGCATATACGCAATTCATGCCCAGAAAAACGAGGATGGAAGCAAGAGTATCAAATATGGAAACACAAGTTGCAAAAATCCAGCAGCAGCAAGAGTCACTGATAGCAATGATTCAAATGCAGTTCGAGGAAATGAGGAAGGAAACACGAGCAAGAAACAACAGTGAGCAGGACAGCGGGGATGATGAAACCAGTACATCCAAAGAAGAAAGGAGGAGGGTACACCAAAGCAGAATAAAGGAAGAGACAATACCAGTCAATCGAATTCTTTTCATTATCGTATGCCAAAGCTCGAGTTTCCAAAGTTCCATGGAGAAAATCCAATGCAATGGATTCGAAAGTGTGGTAAATATTTTGCAGTCAACCCCATGCATGAGAATGAAAAAATCTTCACGGCAGCAATGTACATGGAAGGTATAGCTGACTTGTGGTACTTAGAATACGTGGAAGGGATAGAGGAATTATCCTGGAAAAAGTTTAGTGAAATGGTGATCGACAGATTTGCAGAAGTGAAAGGGAAAAATCTGATTTCTCAGTTCAACCAACTTCGGCAAGGATCGGATGTGGCCACTTACACCAGTAAATTTGAGGAACTCAAAGCCTTCATCGCGGTAAGTAATAGAAATTTGGATGAAGAATACTTCATACGATGTTATGTAGGGGGATTAAAGGAAGAAATCTCAAGTGTTGTAGAGATGTTTGAACCAAGAAACTGAGCAGGCTATCAAACTAGCCACAAAACAAGAATTACAGTTTGGCGTTGGGAAAGGGATCAAAACAAAGCAATAAAGGTACTGACTATAGTTGGAAAAGATCAAGTGAGAGTAATATTGGTACTGTAACCAACGAAGGTCCGTTGAAATCGACCACCTTCAAAAAGTTATCTCCGGCAGAAATTGAAGAACGGAGGAAGAAACGACTATGTTTCAATTGCGATGAGCCGTACCAGCTGGGGCATAAATGCAAGAAATTGTTCACCATAATCTGCAAAAGTGAGGAGGAAGAGGAAGAACTAATTCTACAAGATTTGGAGGCCGAGGGAGAAGATCTGCAGATTTCGTTGAGTGCATTAGCTGGCCAAGTAGCTACGGATACAATCAGAATTCAAGGAAAAGTGGGGAGTCATGCAATCACAGTACTAATCGACACCGGGAGCACACACAGCTTCTTGGACTTGGCAGCCGCACGACGGATGAAATGTGATTTAGAACATACTAATCCATTGTTAGTGACAGTGGCTGACGGAGGGCAAATCAAATGTAACACAAGATGTCCCAAGTTAGAGTGGGAGATGGGAAGCTGCAGATTTAGCGCACCACTAAGAATTTTACAGCTCGGAGGATGCGATATGGTGGTGGGTGTCGATTTACTAAAACAAATGGGGCCTATTACTTTCGACTTCGGCAATCAAAGCATTTCGTTTAAGAAGGGGGAAAAAACTGTTGTATTGCAAGGAGTGCGACAGGAAGTGTCGATAAGGATGATTTCAGCCAAGCAATATCAACGGACTATCAAGAAAGGGAAAGGAGCTTTGTTCGGCTGCCTTTGCATGATAAGTACAGATAAGGTGATCCAAGACTGCAGACCAACTGAGGAGATAGTTCCACTAATTACAAAGTACATATCAATCTTCGAAACCCCGTCGGAGCTACCACCACAACGGAGTCACAATCACAAGATAATGCTGAAACCAGACACGGTGCCATTCAAACAAAGAGCTTACAAATATCCTTACCTACAACGCATGGAGGTGGAAAAATTGGTTCAAGAAATGCTACAAAATGGAGTCATTCAACATAGCACGAGTCCTTTCTCTTCCCCAGTATTGCTAGTCAAGAAGAAAGACGGATCTTGGAGATTCTGCATTGACTACAGAAAACTCAACGCTCTCACAATCAAGGACAGCTTTCCAATACCCTTGATCGATGATCTTCTCGATGAATTAGGAGGGGCGACCGTGTTCTCAAAGATAGACCTTCGAGCAGGGTATCATCAGATACGGATGAATGACGAAGACATACACAAGACAGCATTTGTCACTACTAGTGGCCTATACGAGTTTAAGGTGATGCCCTTCGGTCTCACAAACGCACCCGCCACATTTCAAGCTCTCATGAATTCGGTTTTTAAACCACATCTCGGTCAGTTTGTGCTCGTCTTTTTTGATGATATTTTGGTGTATAGTAAGTCTATGAAGGAACATCTGCAGCATTTGGAGTTGGTCTTCATCAAACTCCATGAAAATCAGCTATTTGCCAAAGCTTCAAAATGCGTATTTGGACAGAATCAAATCGAGTATTTGGGTCATATTATCAGTGACAAAGGTGTAGCTCCAGATCCCCAGAAAATCCAAGCCATGACCGAGTGGCCCAAGCCAAAAACTCTAAGAGCATTACGCGGTTTCCTTGGTCTGACCGGGTACTACCGCAAGTTCATACGCAGTTACGGAGCGATAGCTAAACCGCTGAACAATCTCACGAAGAAAGGCTGTTTTAAATGGAGTGACGAGGCTGAGATTGCATTCACAGCTTTGAAACAAGCTATGACTTCCGCCCCGGTTCTAGCGCTTCCTGATTTCAGCACTATATTTGTGTTGGAGACCGACGCATCATACAACGGGATTGGTGCGGTTCTTATGCAAAACAACCATCCCATTGCGTTCATCAGCCAAGCCTTAGCCCCTAAAAATAAAGGGCTTTCAACATATGAGAAAGAATTTTTGGCTATCATATTGGCAATCGAGAAGTGGCGTTCTTACTTGCTTCATGCTCAATTCGTTATACGAACGGATCATCAAAGCCTAAAGTACCTGCTGGAGCAAAAATTATCCACACCCGTCCAGCATAAATACTTAACGAAGCTGCTGGGGTTTGATTACCGAATAGAATACAAGAAGGGGTCGGACAACAAGGTAGCAGATGCATTATCAAGACAAGCAGCGGCATCCCATAGCACATGTCACGCGATTACAGTCTGCTCTCCATCTTGGATGGGCGAAGCTGCTGATAGTTATGAAGGCGATGCAGTAGCTCAAGACGCTATGGCAGCATGCACGGTAACCCCCTACAACCTATCATTATTTTCTTATAATGGGGGACTGCTACGATATAGAGGAAAGCTGTTTGTGGGTACGAGTGGTGCTCTACGAACAAAGATAATTGAATATATGCATAGCTCTAGTTACGGGGGTCATTCGGGTATCAATGCGACCTATCAACGAGCACGATCGGCATTCTTGTGGCCAACGCTATGGGATGAAGTGCAGGAACTAATTAAGAAGTGCCATCAATGCCAGTTAAGTAAGCATGAAACCTCTCGATCACCGGGATTGCTTCAACCACTCCCTATTCCGGAACAAGCATGGCAACATCTTACTATGGATTTCGTCGAAGGACTACCCCTATCCACCGGCAAGAACTCCATTTGGGTAATCGTGGATAGATTTACTAAATATGCACATTTTGTAGCGCTACAACATCCATATACAGCCTCACAGTGCGCAACGATTTTCCTCGACACTGTATACAGACTTCATGGTCTGCCTATCAGCATTATCTCTGATCGAGATCGCATTTTCACAAGCCATTTCTGGAAGGAATTACTGGCATCGTTGGGAGTAAAGCAACACTTGAGTACAGCCTACCATCCTCAAACAGATGGGCAAAGCGAGAGGGTGAATCAATGTCTCGAAACATATCTTCGCTGCATGTGTGGACAGGCACCTAAGAAATGGGCCTCGTGGTTACCCTTGGCCGAATTCTGGTACAATACATGCTACCACACATCAATACAATTGACTCCGTTTGAGGCTCTATATGGGTATAAACCCACACCTATGGCCCTTGCCTCTTACACGGAACCTCGAGTAGTTGGTGTTGAAGCTACCCTAAGAGATAAGATGGATATTCAGTTGTATCTCAAGCGCAATCTGCAGAAAGCTCAAGATCGGATGAAGGCTTCGGCTGATCGGAAGAGGAGACCAGAGAGTTCCAGGTCAATGATTGGGTGTACCTCAAATTAAAACCCTATCGCCAACTCTCACTCAGATTGCACAAGGCATGGAAATTGAGTCCGCGGTATGCAGGTCCGCTCCAGATTACTCGGAAGATTGGGTTCGCTGCATATGAACTCCGCTACCAACCACATCCAAGTTACATCCGTGTTTCATGTTAGTCTTCTCAAACGAGGCATTATGACAATCATGCGGTCACTGCATCGCGCCCGAGTTCGATAATGATGGGAAAGTTATGCTCATTCCAGTGAAGATTTTAGCCGAAGAATCGTTAAGAAGAACAACAGCCCCTGCTCTGAAGTGTTAATACAATGGTCGCATCTGCCGGAAGAAGAAGCGACTTGGGAGGACTTTCAAACCATGCATACCAAGTTTCCAGCGTTATTCATGACTTGAGGTCAAGTCATGTGTGAAGGAGAGGGCATTGTCATACAAGGCAAAGTCGGTTAGGAATGATAAACAGACTGCAACGGGAAGCAACAGACTAACAGAAAGGAGTTATGAAGGATCAACTGAAGGTAACGGCTCCAACAAGAAGATAACGACCCAAAGCATAAGTGGAAGACACGTGGCAAGGAGTAACAGAAACTGTTTGAGTTTGTTAATAGAAATCGATCTAGTTGTTGGAATATCAAATATAGCAGTAGAGATATTACTATAAATAATGAAAAGTTCTGTAAAGTACGCAGCTTAGAATGTATTGCTTTTAGCAAAACCATGCACATTTACAATAAAGTTCCTATTAGTTTGTCTTCTTCAAAAGCTTTTGTATTCACTTCAGTAATTGGAGAATTTGATAGCTTTTAGGAAATGATCAACTAGCTTGATCATAACAAAAGAAAAGGAAAGCCGAGATATAGTGACGCTACCTTCCTGGTAAAAGACTTGAAAACAGAGAGATGCAGAGAGAGCTCCAAAGAAACCACCCCATGATCAACACTATTACTTTCGCTGTTCTGTGAAGAACAAAAGAAGAAGTTGCAACTTATAAATACTATGAGTGAGTGTAGTGTTTTTTTTTTTAATTGATATACGTTTGCTATTGTTGAGTATTGAGATTATTGGAAAGATTATTTAGGTATGAATCATTTAATGCAGTAGCTAAAAAGATCATATTGCTTTAGGAATCAAGCACATCATGTTTGTACACTTTTACAATTCTAATACCTCCATACCATTTGCTTCATTTGCTTATCTTTTATGCACATATCTTCAACGTTGCTACTCCTGTTTCTTCAATTCAGTGTCAATTTCTATCTTGTTCAAAAATCAAAGACCAGCAATGGCATGATTATGTTTGACTTTTTGACTGCAAGATTGTTGCTTGTGTTATGTTTGTACGCTCATCATGACTTGGAAATTGAAATCTAGATAGTGACTCGCAAAATGCTTCTTCATCACAAGATGCATCAAAGCCCTAGTTAAGACAATCCATTCTATTAAACAATTAATGTCATGTAGCATTTGTAGAATTTTAATACGTACAATAAACTTAATTTTCCATAATATAATCTAAGTTGATTCAGAATACAAGTTTCCACATATATATCTGACACATTCTATGTCTAGTATTTAATCTTAGAAATTTCAATTTTAATTTTAAATGTAGTTACAAATTATGAAATTTTTCAACTAGTTATAATACTAGCTCGTAAGCTTTTAACAAATAAATGTTAAAACCTGTATCCATACTATTTAGAATATAAGTTTCTTTCAACAACCAGATCTTGAGATTTTAATTTGCGAATGAACAATTTCAGTATTTTGAATTAACATAGAATCAAATGTATATTGGAAGATGATCTAGTAATAAAATTAAAATTGAATATGGTGAAATTATAAACTATTATTAATTAACACATATTCTTGAAATTTTTTAATCACATTGAAGTCATGCATAATCCAAATGTCTTTAGTTCAAGAAATCACTTCAATTAAAGAAGTTCAAATTTTTAACAATTTATTACAAAAATTATTACTTACTTTTACTTTCATCAACATGTATACTTCAATCATTAACTTTAATATAAAATTATTCGGTTTCTAGAATATTAGTTATTCTATATTATTAGAGAAAGTTTATGACTAATTGAATAATTTTGCTGAATTTAATTAGGATTTCTTATAAAAAGGATTGAAAAATAGTTATTTTATCTTAATTATAATTAATATTTATATTTTGATGTTTTGAAATTGATATATTCGGTTACTTTTTCATTTCACTTTTGACATTCTTTTGATATTTATGTTTGTCAATCTATTTCTATTAATTCAATAGTAAATTTATATTGCATTAATTAACCTATTTCTAATAATTTCATTTAAATATCAATCAATTACTTTTTAATAATAGAATTTGAAATTTAACTTGGTTAAGTCAATTTAATGAGATCTTAGTTATCTACTATATGCTTGCAACTTCGCTCTAATTGTAATTGTACATATGTAATAACTGTATGTGATACCTTTGATAAGTATATTCTACTGTCAGATAGTACTTCGCACTACAATGTATCCACTGTATTACACATGAGTAATCTGATCATACTCAAATTATAAATGCTACTTATTCGTATATGTATTCATAAGAATACGTCAATAGTACTAGTATCTAACATGTAAGCTAATAGTAAATGCATTAATGTATATCATGATCTATATTCACGCTTACATGTATAAATCGAACATTATACAGCTTCCATTAAAAGATACAGTAATTCTATAGATTAATACCATAATAATCATGCTATGACATATATGAAGTATAGCTAGTTTGTAAAATGCTTGATAATTGAATCTAAACAAGTATTACTATCGAAGATGTCAAATTTACTTCTTACTCAGATCTATCTTGACATAATTCAACTATCAATTCGTTTCTGATCTAGATTTTAGATACATTTCATCATATAGTTTATTATAATAGTTCATTATAATCCATTGAAATTCAATCTTACATAATGTACAGAAATATCTTAGCTTCATATCTGTAATTAACATTAGATCAGTTGTCATGTTGTATCTGAAATATATTGATATAATATTTACATGAGTTCACATACACATGCACAATTAATCAATGATTAGAAATCTTTGATCTTACTATAGAGAGAAAATGTATACTTCAGATCATGCAATTGAATGAATATGAAAATGCGTTCATAGAACTCTTAAATCTATTAACATTATCATACAGTAGAGAATTAATGTTATAGAACTTATATGCATATTTAAAATTACAGATAGATGTACCAATACATACATCTTAGCTAGATTCAGTACATTTAATGATCTATAATAGCATGTAGATACTTCAATTACTTCTGACTATATTCGCATACTAATCTATATTAACAATCATGAATCAACGACTATTAGATATCAACTTATATCATATCTCATTTGAACTCAATTATCTTAACTAGCACATTATCGCAAGATTAAATATTACTCATAGACCAGTTGCAATTGATCTTCATAAAATAACAATTCAATTCACTTAATCTATTACATTTAAATATTGTCACTAACAATTTTCAATTGAATAGTTTATTCATTAAATATTAATTAATAGTAGTATATTATGTTTATTAAGAAATCTAATTGCTATCATTACTATACTTCAAATTACTATCTAAAGTGCTATCATGTAATCATAGCTTTAGTCATCTTAATCATAAGAATTTGATATAGTATTTTATAATTAGATATGTATCTGACATTATGACTTAATAGTGCAAAATCTCAATTAGACAACAAATGTACTTATTTCAAATCATGTAGTTTGCAATCTATCTGCAATTAGCTTCTATTAATTTCATGTATAATATGAATTCTATTGATTAATTTGATAGATCTGTAATTAATTTCAATTATTGTTATATTTTTAATATACATGATATATTTATAATTATATAAGTTAGAATGCTCATGAATTCATATTTGATACGTAATATCAATTTATCTAATATATTAATGCTCAATGTTTGATCAAGTATTGTAGTCTATTATTGATCAATTTCATGTTATTTAGATAATGTAGTCTATATCAAATATATTTATCTGTAGCTTATCAATATTCATTACATATTTAGATAATTAATTTGCATTATTGATGTGATTATGATTTACATTTACTATGACATTAGTATTATTTATAGTATAACTATGTCTAATAGTATTTCAATGTACTAATTGATCGATATTTATTTAGAAGATTAATCGATATGATTATAATCAATTATTAATATATGGTAATTCTTAATCCTATTCATGATAAGCATCACTAGTACAACTTAGATTTAGTATCAATTGCTTAATAGTACATTACTTGATTCTAACGATAATTAATCTATAATCATGAAATATTGATCATTTATATGATTAGATTCATTATGACAAGAGTCATATTCTGATAATTATAGATTCATTATTCATATTTGATAGATTTATGAATAATTTAGTACTTATTAGCATATAGTATACATTCATAAATGATTTAATTAAATATATACATGATTATTTTGAATGCACTATCAACAGCATCATATTAGTCATTTTACATGCATTAGACAATATCATATATATGTATTTATTAGTTAAATGAAGATTAATACTTATAAATAATTTAAAGTAATGGCTATAAAGCTAATAAACGATTAAAATGGTAAGCTATCTACATACTATTGAGACTTAGATATATTTACATTAAGCATTATAGATTTTAGATATAAGTTATGATTTTGTTATAAGATCAATGTAATATTTATAATTATTCAATATCTTAACATTCATATGCTATATAATTCTAAAATCAATAATATAGTTAATAATATAAATTATAATCTCAATACATAATAATACTAGACTACAATTATCATTAAAATTAATCAATATCCCTAAACTTATAAATAATCAATATCAGTAATTGCTAATTCATCTAATTATAAATTTCAAATCTAATTATTACATTCACTATTTATAAGTTATTAAATTATTAATTAATTCATACACAATCATAATAAGATAAATTAATTATAGATAAAATATTTGTATTCACTATATTCAATGTATTATCATATTATATCAGTATTCTATCATAATTTCATAATTGAATTTTAGAGACATATTTATAGTGAATCATTATTAGTTTAACATTGAATTATAAATGTACATTGTATAATGATAAGTATGATATGATTAACTTTACAATGACACATATCCATTAGAGCTATAAGTAAATCTCATCAGTTACTTCATTATTATATTGATATCAATGTATGCAGTAACATTTATTTCTTACACTTGATGATTTCAATATGTGAGAATGAATATATATATAGATTGATCTTAATGGAAATGGTGTTTTAAACTGAATGTACATTGATATATGATATATGATTTACTTACTTGATTATACTATTAAGTATGAGTATAGATCTTAGTATTATTGAATAATGTTATGAAAATAATTGTATTTTAATATATGAAATGATAATGTACATATATTATAATTATTAATAGTTATACTTACTGAATTAATACATTGTTAATATGCTATTTGTATCATGTTATGAATCATTCAATTGATTTCATTAATTATTGATAAATATTAGATATAGTAATCTAGTTTCTGACAATTACTATCATTAGTATATTTTCTATTTGATTCGATCGTAATACAAATTTGAATAGATATTTCATATCTATAATTGTAATATGTATAATGTAGAATAGTTATCAAATATTTATATCTTTTATGTGATAAAGTATATGATATTCATAACTACTTATTTAGTAATTAATTTCATTATTGATTCATTCAATTACATATTCACAATTATACAATTATTCATAATATGCATGATTAGATTCTAAAGACATGATGCTTATTGTACAACTAATCATCAGTATCAAGTTAAGACAATGAATCTTGAAATTAAATGATGATTCATCAATCATATTATCTTATTTACATACTATAATCATTGAATCTTAAAATTCTAACATAATAATAATAATATAATTTACATCAAAACAACAATAAATATAATCAATAATAATATTTAATATATTTATCATTATTCACATTATCATTAAATCTATTTATCTAAATCAATTATAATGACAGAATGATTTATAATTTAATTCATTGTATGATATTCATTTATCATATCATATATTGTCATTTACAATAGTATCAATCTAGCCAATATGATATGTACTTACTATCATCTTAGAACCTAAATAACTGATATTAGAACATTATATAGCTATCATAGTAATATGTAATCAGCATCATCTATCTAGATCATAAGATTAATAATAATTACAATTGTTCAGAACTAATATTACATTCAAATAATTTTTCATATTAATTTTACAAAGATGTATAATAGATATTCACTAACATAAACAAAATGTTGTAAACACATCAATAGATTAAAATACAAAATAACATTTAATAAATCATAACTATAATCAGACAAATCATAATAATCAATAAACATACAATCAATTATTAATAATTACAATAAATCATTACATATTAATCCATATCAATAATACATATATAGCATAAAATTACAATGACATCTGTACATATCATGATAAGTGATAGCAACATTATCATAATAATCAATGATTAGAATAAAGTAAGACATGATAAAGATTATAATCAATACAATATTGTAAATTCAATAACAGAAGCATGCATTCATGATTTAAGCTTAATAACTTCATGCTAGACATTATAAATTGAGTTTCATATAACTATATATCTGAATAAATCAAATCATGAATTAATATTCATACATGACGTATACAATATTATGTACATTACAATATACATAAAAATAACTATCCAGAACAATCATCATTATCATATTGAATTATAATAATGTATGATTCATCAAGTAATAGTAACATCAATGTAATAAGTCAGATTCAAATATATTTAGTGACTTTCTTCAATTCAGTGTCAATTTCTATCTTGTTCAAAATCAAAGACCAGCAATGGCATGATTATGTTTGACTTTTTGACTGCAAGATTGTTGTTTGTGTTATGTTTGTACGCTCATCATGACTTGGAAATTGAAATCTAGATAGTGACTGCAAAATGCTTCTTCATCACAAGATGCATCAAAGCCCTAGTTAAGACAATCCATTCTATTAAACAATTAATGTCATGTAGCACCACTTCTATAGCTAAAAAAAACATCATATTGCTTTAGATTTGTTCGCTAAAAAAAATTACTTTAGATTTGTACATAATTATGTGATCATGCGGTTGCTTAAAATTACTTAGTTATCAATCACGTCATGTTGCACCAAACCTATATAGGTCTGAGTTTATCATATTTGATTTTCTAAATATGGTTTATTCATTCTGTATGATTTACATGATATTACAATAGATCGAACCACGTTACTGCAACGCTAGGGAATTTAGGAATGCTAGACTCTTTGAGCGGCTTTGATCCCCGCCGCCGCCACATTCTCCGAGTTTCTGCAACGCTAGGGAATTTAGGAATGCTAGACTCGTGTGTGTATCTCAATCAATACATCCCTAGTTTTCCTAATCTTTTGCATTCCTTGTTCTGATTGCTTTAGTGCTTTTGTTCTTGTTAACATATGTGTTGCTGGGTTTATATTGAGAAATAAAATGACTCAATTAATGTCGACTGCAGCTCTATTCTTTGATTTTTCGGCTCTCTACAATCTTCGTGTCTACCCTGAGATGGATTTATTTGCTACTTTATTCACTTCTCACTGTAATTAATTTTGCAAGTATATAGTTTGATTTGATGGTTTTCTTTATTTTTTCTATTCATTATTTTTTATTATATAGGATAAGAAGAGTGGGCAATACATGGACACATTATAAAGTTAAAACACGTGTTGTTGCTAACAAGTGCCCGCGTAATAACGGTAAAATCTCGAAGCTGCCGTGCTAAGCAGGTCATCATCACTCCTTTTGCACGGGTTTCCTTTGTCGACCTCTTTGACGACCGTATCGAAGAAACAAGTCTCCGTATATTTTTCAATTTTTGGCATGCAAATTCAGTGCGACATTCTTCGGACATCCATTTATCAAAGAGTGATCAAATTTATTAGGATCAAACCCACATGTTAAGAATGCAAAAAATTGATTTTTGCATCCAGGCGTGAGATTTGGGGGGCAAGCTGCAGTTGATGCTTGCATTAGGGCTGCGATGATTAAGAGCAGAGATGCAATCTTTATTGGGAAGATCATCTTTCTAATATTATTTTGGGGTTGAGTAATTCTGTATTTTGTGATGGTGATTTGTATGAGATAATATATAATGGGTATTTCATAATTCCATAGCATGATTTGGATTTTGATCAAATGAAAGTAAACAAGGAGATTTGCACATGTTATGTTCTTTTTTGGTAATTTAATACATAAATTTTAAAGGTCTGCGTCACGGTGGACTCGAACCCGAGACCTTTGGCATCGGGCATTAACCACTCTACCACTAGGTTTGCACATGTTATGTTCTTGTGCACCTTAATGTACATGTATTCTATCTTGCATTGTGCATCGGTTTCAATTAGTAAAGAAATGCGGATTATGTTAATTGAAAATAAAGTAAATTTTATATATTAAATGGGAAGGTTCTAACTAACAAACACATGAACAAGATTTAACAACTTCGAGGGTATAAAAGATTCATCTAAGCATGAAACTCCAACAACAACAACCCACTAATGGTTGAGAAGAAGCAATTCTAAGAACATCACTTAATAATGCCAATTATATAGGCTTGTATACTTATATGAAGGTGTTGACATTTCTAAGTCCGAAAACCCCTCTGCAGCCTTATGTGAAATTGGTGTTGATTGGAAAGTTGTAGAAGCCCATGTCCAACGTGGAGTAGAATTTACAAAATGATATTGCTAGATAGAACATAATTCTTAAACACAATGACTTCTTTGAATTTTATACTTCAAAAGTAATCATTTTTTTAAGGATTTTATCTTCAAAAAATCACAAATTGACCGTACATTTCTAGCCCTCACCAATCATAACTACTCCTCCAAAACAATTCACAACTCAACATAAACATCAACTACAGCTAACATTATCAAATTTTATAGATCAATTCTATCCACGCTACGTAAAAAAAATATAGACAATTCACACAATTGTGTCCATCAAAAGGATATCTACAATTTTTCAAAAATCACATAACCATTACCTGAATAAATAATTTCATCTATTAACACATGAGATAAAGCTTAGGTTTTAATTTTTTTTTCCTTTTTTTGAATGCAAAACAATGCATTATTCACGAACCTTCAGGAATCATACTTCGCATCGCCTCCTATATATAATCTATATAGGAGCGTATCCGTAAGTATAACACTAGGTTGTTGGGAAAAAGAGTTATTCATACATACATACGTTAACTTAGAGGCATAGAGTAACACAAACTAATAATTATATGACGTTAGTTCAAAATTGAACATCAATTCAAGTATACAATTGATATTTCTTTTATTTCTCGCAAGCTGGGCACTCTACAATCTTCATGTCTATTATTAGATGGATTTATTCACAGAAGATCATAATTCTCTATGCAATGTTTGCAAGTATATAGTTTGATTTGATGGATTCATTATTTGTTATTAAATAGGATAAGAAGAGTATGCAACATATGTAGTTAACGTTTTCATTAACACCAACACATTATAAAGTTAAAACGCGTGTTCCAGCTAACACATGCCCGAATAATAACGGTAGAGGCCAGAGCCTGCCGAGCTAACCAGGGCTGGATCCCTTTTGCAGGGGTTTTCCTCCTCGAGCTCTTTGACGACCGTGATCGAAGAAGCAAGTCTCCGTGTATTTTGGCAAGCTTCAACAAGACATTCTTGGGACATCTGCGTCCATCGCTGACTTACCATGATCTGGATCATACCCACATGTTATGAATTTATAAATTTGATTTTTGCATTCTTGTGTCAGATTTGGGGGGCAAGCTGCAGTTGATGCTTGCATTACAGCTGCGATGATTAAGAGCAAAGATGCAATCTTCATTGGGGAGATATATATTTTTTGGGGTTGAGTAATTCTTCAAATTTGTGATGGTGATTTCTATGAGATAATAATGGGTATATATAGTGTAAATTAGTTTTCTTTTGTACTTTTAAGGATTAAATTTATTGCAGCTTAACTTTTTAATGCTTTGAATGAAAAAGTATGAAGACATTTAAGGGGTGCAACAGTTACGACTTTTGAATATTTCAACTTTATTTGGAAAAATAAAGATATTTGTGGATTTGGAAAATTAATAGCAAAGTGAAACTTGAGATATCCACTTAATTAGATATAACATGTTTAGAAACTCTCGAGTTACAGTTACAAGTATACCTTGATTGTGGCATGTAGCCACCGAATCGTTTTGTTCAAGCAGATGTGGGAATCGACCAATAACTATTCATTCTTGCTTATGTGCATCTATGAGGAGAGTAAGAGTTGATGTTCATTTTCATGGTCTTTATGTACATTTTTTATACTATTATTCAGTAGTTGATCTTCTTCCAGATAATTCTGAGTGTTCGTGCTTGGACTGCAAGTTTGATCTTCTAGAACTCATTGTTATATGTTTATCAATATTTCAGCAGTAACTCCTTGGATTCGTGTAAATAAAATGCTAATTGTGGGGAAAACATGAGTAAGTGGAACTGCTATAATACCTTTCACATATATGGCTGCTTTTGTAAAGCTACTTAAATGTAGGAGATTAGTGGTTTTAAACAAATTAATTATGACACTAATCCTTTTCTTATCAAACTTATACAATGTTTCAGTAGCTTTCTTATTAAGTTTTAGATTCAAATAATTCAACCATTCAAACTTCTTATTTCTAGTGGTCAATTATTTATTGTCGGGAGAAATATATGTTGCATTTTACAACTTAGGCGATCAAAATACCGACGTACCAATGAGGATAGCAGACTTGGCGAAGGTGCTTCATGGTAAAAAATTGGCACTTCTTTGTGCAAGTGCAAAGAAGAATGGAGTGGTAAATACTTTGGAGTGGTAAAAGACTAAGTTTTGATGCAAGTAAAAGTCCATGGATGCGCTCTTTTCATCTTGAACTGCTCTTATAGGTTATACTATCTCTATATGTCTTAGCTAGATCTAGGGTGAGCATTCAAATTTCGGTTTTATTTTGCCTAATTCAACCAATTCGAAAATCCAAATCTTGAAAAAAAAAATCCAATCCAAACTATCAAAAAATCCATAATTTTTATAAAAGCAAAACCGAAAAATCCGAAAGTCTGAAAAAAATTCAAAAATCTGAAACCAATTTTTTAATTCTTATAAATATTTATATTAGGTTTAGAAATATTTAAATAAATTAAATTATTATATTTTCCTATCCGATTCGAAAATCCAAAATTTGGAAAAAAAAAATAATCCGATCCGAATCGAATTTTAAATTTAAATTTATTTTGGATCAGATATTCGAATTTTGGGTATTTGGATCATTCCTAGATGATCTCGATTTAATTCGGATAAGATATTCTAGATCATCTTAATATGTACTAGCCAGCCATGTACCATCTCTTTTTATGTCTAACTTTATGGTATTCGTGTGCTATCATCTTATAACCAACAATAGTATGCATTTCCTATTATAAGTACGAATATAGTCCAATTATAAGTACAAGTAGATCCCACAAGTGATTATGTAATTCTTCTATGACATGTTTACAGAAGTACAAGACATGCTATATGCCTGACTTGTAGTTTCACGGAATTGAAGCTATTATATAAATATGTGTCAAGTCTTCTCTCACATTTCCTACATAGGTACAAGACATGCTATTTTTTGGTCACTTCTCAGTCATCACTTTTACTTTTAAAGGGAGAATTAGTCCATCTACACTTAATTTAGAATATTTTTCTACAACTCTTAATATTTTTACATTTTTGCCAATAAAAATGGGTATTTTATTTTTTCAAAAATTTTGAAACAAGAGAGAAGTATAACACGATACTTTTTAGCCTAATCATTAACATCAAACACAAGAGAGTTAAAGTAAAACCACAAGACCAAGATGCCATGTTAGAGAGAAAATAACACAAAATAAACCGCCATTTCTAATTAAATTTCGCAACATGTTTTGCAGAAAATTGGTTTGAACGAACCATAAATAAAAGTTTTCATCTTGAACAATCTTTATTACTATCAAGTTTGATCCAGACTTTAAATCTAATTAATAGTTTATATTTTTCTTTTATCAACTCAATACACAAACCAAACCAAACAAAAAATTAGATTTGAAAAAACAATTACATAGATTTGTGGGATCAACTTTTGCTCATAATCCGACTACGTTCATACGGGCATAGGGAGTACATACAATTTTTGGTTTGATAGCACACCTATAACATAAAGTTAGAAATAAGAAAAGATAGTGATAGGTAATACAAACATGGCTAGTACACATCCAAACGATCGGATAGTCAAGAAAGACAATGGTATTTTTTCCTATTAAGAGCATTTTAGGACCAAAAGAACGCATCCATGGACTTTAACTTGCATCGAAACAGAGTCTTTTATGACTCCAAAGTCTTTACGACTCCATTCTTCTCTGCATTTGCACGAAGCGGTGCCAAATTTTCTACCAGGAAGCACCTTGGCCAAGTCTCCTATCCTCATTGATATGTTGGCCTTCTGATCATCTAAGTTGAAAAACGCAACATATATTTTGCCTGGTAATAGATAACTGATCATTAGAGATAATTAGTTGGATGGTTGAATTACTTGAATCTAAAAATAAACTAAGAAGACATACAGAAACATTGTAAAAGATCAAACAATGAGTTCTAGAAGATCAAACCTCTTCTTCCAGTTGCAATCCAAGCACGAACATTTTTGGAAACAGAATTAGCTGGAAGAATACCAAGTTAGGTAACAAATTAACTACTAAATAATATAAATCATACATAAAGACCACGAAAACGAAACATCACCTCTTACTCTCCTCGTAGATGCACACAAGCCAGAATAGCAATTCGTCAAGGTGCCATTTTGGTCAATTCCACATCTGTTTGAATAAAATGATGGATGGTCACATGCCAAAATCAAGGTAAACGTGTAATCTCGAGAGTTTCTAATTAATATGTACTATTAAGTATCGAAAATTAATCTACAGTAATCTCCACATATTTTCTAGATTACAAGTGAAATGTGTAGGACATGCCTCCTTATTGTTCGAGCTGAAGGCGTTTATCTTCAAGAGAGTAGGATTAGTGATCAAACTGAAAGTTTTGTCGTCAAGGTGTCTCATATCTCCTCCGAACATGAGAGGAGACTTCGTCATGGACCATAACGTCATCTGTTGCAAATACCTCAGTCTGTTAGTAAGTGCAATTTTTATGTTATTACAAAGAAAGCAAACAACATAGCTAACATATAGTCATGTGCATTAATGTACCTGCGTTCTTTGTTCATCTAGAGAGAGGTTGCATCGTCTATGAGGGCCTTCATTTAAATCTGCCAACAATTAAATCAATGGTCTTTGAGGATCATAATGCCTAGAGTAAATTACTGAACTGGCCATAGAATTACTTCCTAAATGTTGCATGTGAGTCAATGAAGGCGTCCAAACCATTCAATATTGTAGTGAAGAGTGCTTTATATCATATTTCATCCAGCCATTGGACACCCATACTCTAAAAACAATGGTGAATTGCCAGGCAAGCTACGATTGGTGAGCCTAAAATCAACTTATCTAATCCTTATACCAAAAAGACTAGATGGATTCAATCCTTTTACCTTGTTTCGCAAGCCACCCCAGTGGGAGCATATCTAAGTCTGGCCAGGACTTTCCACGCAGTCCTTTTGCTCCAATCATATTTGCAGCAGAAAAATCCCTAGTACGGATAGAAAAGTAGGTAACTAAGTAGATAAAACGAGGGACATGCAAGGCATATAGAATGACAAGAACCATGAAGAGCGTGCGTGACAATAGCTCATAGAAAAACATCCATCTAGAACAATTAGTGACAGAAGGAACAAGGTTTTAACAAAAATATAAGTTGTTGTTAGAACAAGGTGCAGGATGTTTACTATACCCAGAAACATCGAAATGTTCAGCTACTTTTTCCAAGAATCCCAGTCATCCGCTGTAATTCTGTACATATTGACCAAATTACTTACATCCCTAGCCATGGCAGGTGTCGCATTTGTTCCAGGAGATAAGGAATACACAACTGGGTGGTTGAGTTCGGTTAAGACCTGTAGATTTCAGTGAATGTCAAACTTAGTTTCTGGAAATGAGTAACGTCTGATATTACTAGAAACTAGAGAAAGAACATGAAGCAGCTATACCTTTGAAACATAGCTTATCTCATCAAGATTGAAGTCCAGGCCAAATACACAATCATGTTTAACTGTAACGAAAGAGATGCACTTAGCAAGTGGAAAATGGAAGGCAATATATGATCTATGTAAACAATTATACTTCCAAGGAGAATGAGAAGTTACCAAAATCGACGCCCCAGTGAGCATACTGTTGATACAGCGACCTCAGGAACGCTCTTCCAGCTCCTAATTTGGTGTCCACACTCATGAAACCACGTTTCATCCAAGAGCAAGTCCTCTCCTTCATTCCTATGTCCTTTGCACGCCACTGTCGCCCTGACTCCTCATATGCTTTGCCCTAATAAACATTTCAAGACCATATTTTCGATTATATAGCTGTAATTCACTTTTAGAAAATGCAGTTGGACTAAGTTACCGTGTAAACATCCAGAATAGGCGTGTTTGCATTGAATGCTTGCGTGCTTATGCCTCTCATAACATGAATCCCGAATTTCAAACCCATCTTATGCACTTTCTCCGCCACTTTGGTGAACCCTTTCCCGCCCCTAGAGGAAGGCCATCTACCCGGGTCGGGTTTCATCCTTCCCCATTCGTCAATAACATCAAATCCGAGAGAATTAGTATAAGCTCCCTCAACCTTCCTCCTATACCAAAGGTAATCCACTACCACGTACTACTTGCACAAAATTATCACAGTAAGATCAGTCAGCTATTATATATATACTACATTATTTACTGGTTGCAACTCAAGTACCTCGTATCCATGACTATGCAAGCGGTGAGCAACGAGTTCGGCATTTTGGAGGAACTCTTCTTCAAAAATGGTCCAACTGAATGAATCATAAGAGTTCCAACCTCGCGGTGGTACGCTCGCCACCTCAACTTTCCCCAGGCTAGCAAAATACAACAACATTTCTTAAATCAAAATCTTTTTCGATTCAAAAAAAAAAAAAAACTTCAAAATATTCTTATCCCCTTTCTCACAGTAGTTAATCAGCCCAGAACAAGCAATTAATTACTATCCATCGAAGAAACAGGCGCATCTCCACGCTACTTATTTGAAAATGATAAAATGGCCTCAATAATTATAAACAAAAGATTTTGAGAGAAAAATGCATACAATTTTGAAGAAAGAAAAGGAAAGCCGAGATATAGTGACGCTACCTTCCTGGTAAAAGACTTGAAAACAGAGAGATGCAGAGAGAGCTCCAAAGAAACCACCCCATGATCAACACTATTACTTTCGCTGTTCTGTGAAGAACAAAAAGAAGAAGTTGCAACTTATAAATACTATGAGTGAGTGTAGTGTTTTTTTTTTTTAATTGATATACGTTTGCTATTGTTGAGTATTGAGATTATTGGAAAGATTATTTAGGTATGAATCATTTAATGCAGTAGCTAAAAAAGATCATATTGCTTTAGGAATCAAGCACGTCATGTTTGTACACTTTTACAATTCTAATACCTCCATACCATTTGCTTCATTTGCTTATCTTTTGCGTGCACATATCTTCAACGTTGCTACTCCTGTTTCTTCAATTCAGTGTCAATTTCTATCTTGTTCAAAAATCAAAGACCAGCAATGGCATGATTATGTTTGACTTTTTTGACTGCAAGATTGTTGTTTGTGTTATGTTTGTACGCTCATCATGACTTGGAAATTGAAATCTAGATAGTGACTCGCAAAATGCTTCTTCATCACAAGATGCATCAAAGCCCCTAGTTAAGACAATCCATTCTATTAAACAATTAATGTCATGTAGCACCACTTCTATAGCTAAAAAAAACATCATATTGCTTTAGATTTGTTCGCTAAAAAAAATTACTTTAGATTTGTACATAATTATGTGATCATGCGGTTGCTTAAAATTACTTAGTTATCAATCACGTCATGTTGCACCAAACCTACATAGGTCTGAGTTTATCATATTTGATTTTCTAAATATGGTTTATTCATTCTGTATGATTTACATGATATTACAATAGATCGAACCACGTTACTGCAACAATAGGGAATTTAGGAATGCTAGACTCTTTGAGCGGCTTTGATCCCCGCCGCCGCCACATTCTCCGAGTTTCTGCAACGCTAGGGAATTTAGGAATGCTAGACTCGTGTGTGTATCTCAATCAATACATCCCTAGTTTTCCTAATCTTTTGCATTCCTTGTTCTGATTGCTTTAGTGCTTTTGTTCTTGTTAACATATGTGTTGCTGGGTTTATATTGAGAAATAAAATGACTCAATTAATGTCGATCGCAGCTCTATTCTTTGATTTTTCGCTCTCTACAATCTTCGTGTCTACCCTGAGATGGATTTATTTGCTACTTTATTCACTTCTCACTGTAATTAATTTTGCAAGTATATAGTTTGATTTGATGGTTTTCTTTATTTTTTCTATTCATTATTTTTTATTATATAGGATAAGAAGAGTGCGCAATACATGGACACATTATAAAGTTAAAACACGTGTTGTTGCTAACAAGTGCCCGCGTAATAACGGTAAAATCTCGAAGCTGCCGTGCTAAGCAGGTCATCATCACTCCTTTTGCACGGGTTTCCTTTGTCGACCTCTTTGACGACCGTATCGAAGAAACAAGTCTCCGTATATTTTTCAATTTTTGGCATGCTAATTCAGTGCGACATTCTTCGGACATCCATATATCAAAGAGTGATCAAATTTATTAGGATCAAACCCACATGTTAAGAATGCAAAAAATTGATTTTTGCATCCAGGCGTGAGATTTGGGGGGCAAGCTGCAGTTGATGCTTGCATTAGGGCTGCGATGATTAAGAGCAGAGATGCAATCTTTATTGGGAAGATCATCTTTCTAATATTATTTTGGGGTTGAGTAATTCCTGTATTTTGTGATGGTGATTTGTATGAGATAATATATAATGGGTATTTCATAATTCCATAGCATGATTTGGATTTTTGATCAAATGAAAGTAAACAAGGAGATTTGCACATGTTATGTTCTTTTTTTTGGTAATTTAATACATAAATTTTAAAGGTCACACACGGTGGACTCGAACCCGAGACCTTTGGCATCGGGCATTAACCACTCTACCACTAGGTTTGCACATGTTATGTTCTTGTGCACCTTAATGTACATGTATTCTATCTTGCATTGTGCATCGGTTTCAATTAGTAAAGAAATGCGGATTATGTTAATTGAAAATAAAGTAAATTTTATATATTAAATGGGAAGGTTCTAACTAACAAACACATGAACAAGATTTAACAACTTCGAGGGTATAAAAGATTCATCTAAGCATGAAACTCCAACAACAACAACCCACTAATGGTTGAGAAGAAGCAATTCTAAGAACATCACTTAATAATGCCAATTATATAGGCTTGTATACTTATATGAAGGTGTTGACATTTCTAAGTCCGAAAACCCCTCTGCAGCCTTATGTGAAATTGGTGTTGATTGGAAAGTTGTAGAAGCCCATGTCCAACGTGGAGTAGAATTTACAAAATGATATTGCTAGATAGAACATAATTCTTAAACACAATGACTTCTTTGAATTTTATACTTCAAAAGTAATCATTTTTTTAAGGATTTTATCTTCAAAAAATCACAAATTGACCGTACATTTCTAGCCCTCACCAATCATAACTACTCCTCCAAAACAATTCACAACTCAACATAAACATCAACTACAGCTAACATTATCAAATTTTATAGATCAATTCTATCCACGCCACGTAAAAAAATATAGACAATTCACACAATTGTGTCCATCAAAAGGATATCTACAATTTTTCAAAAATCACATAACCATTACCTGAATAAATAATTTCATCTATTAACACATGAGATAAAGCTTAGGTTTTAATTTTTTTCCTTTTTGAATGCAAACAATGCATTATTCACGAACCTTCAGGAATCATACTTGCATCGCCTCCTATATATAATCTATATAGGAGCGTATCCGTAAGTATAACACTAGGTTGTTGGGAAAAGAGTTATTCATACATACATACGTTAACTTAGAGGCATAGAGTAACACAAACTAATAATTATATGACGTTAGTTCAAAATTGAACATCAATTCAAGTATACAATTGATATTTCTTTTATTTCTCGCAAGCTGGGCACTCTACAATCTTCATGTCTATTATTAGATGGATTTATTCACAGAAGATCATAATTCTCTATGCAATGTTTGCAAGTATATAGTTTGATTTGATGGATTCATTATTTGTTATTAAATAGGATAAGAAGAGTATGCAACATATGTAGTTAACGTTTTCATTAACACCAACACATTATAAAGTTAAAACGCGTGTTCCAGCTAACACATGCCCGAATAATAACGGTAGAGGCCAGAGCCTGCCGAGCTAACCAGGGCTGGATCCCTTTTGCAGGGGTTTTCCTCCTCGAGCTCTTTGACGACCGTATCGAAGAAGCAAGTCTCCGTGTATTTTTGGCAAGCTTCAACAAGACATTCTTGGGACACTGCGTCCATCGCTGACTTACCATGATCTGGATCATACCCACATGTTATGAATTTATAAATTTGATTTTTGCATTCTTGTGTGAGATTTGGGGGGCAAGCTGCAGTTGATGCTTGCATTACAGCTGCGATGATTAAGAGCAAAGATGCAATCTTCATTGGGGAGATATATATTTTTTGGGGTTGAGTAATTCTTCAAATTTGTGATGGTGATTTCTATGAGATAATAATGGGTATATATAGTGTAAATTAGTTTTCTTTTGTACTTTTAAGGATTAAATTTATTGCAGCTTAACTTTTTAATGCTTTGAATGAAAAAGTATGAAGACATTTAAGGGGGTGCAACAGTTACGACTTTTGGAATATTTCAACTTTATTTGGAAAAAATAAAGATATTTGTGGATTTGGAAAATTAATAGCAAAGTGAAACTTGAGATATCCACTTAATTAGATATAACATGTTTAGAAACTCTCGAGTTACAGTTACAAGTATACCTTGATTGTGGCATGTAGCCACCGAATCGTTTTGTTCAAGCAGATGTGGGAATCGACCAATAACTATTCATTCTTGCTTATGTGCATCTATGAGGAGAGTAAGAGTTGATGTTCATTTTCATGGTCTTTTATGTACATTTTTTTATACTATTATTCAGTAGTTGATCTTCTTCCAGATAATTCTGAGTGTTCGTGCTTGGACTGCAAGTTTGATCTTCTAGAACTCATTGTTATATGTTTATCAATATTTCAGCAGTAACTCCTTGGATTCGTGTAAATAAAATGCTAATTGTGGGGAAAACATGAGTAAGTGGAACTGCTATAATACCTTTCACATATATGGCTGCTTTTGTAAAGCTACTTAAATGTAGGAGATTAGTGGTTTTAAACAAATTAATTATGACACTAATCCTTCTTCTTATCAAACTTATACAATGTTTCAGTAGCTTTCTTATTAAGTTTTAGATTCAAATAATTCAACCATTCAAACTTCTTATTTCTAGTGGTCAATTATTTATTGTCGGAGAAATATATGTTGCATTTACAACTTAGGCGATCAAAATACCGACGTACCAATGAGGATAGCAGACTTGGCGAAGGTGCTTCATGGTAAAATTGGCACTTCTTTGTGCAAGTGCAAAGAAGAATGGAGTGGTAAATACTTTGGAGTGGTAAAGACTAAGTTTTGATGCAAGTAAAGTCCATGGATGCGCTCTTTTCATCTTGAACTGCTCTTATAGGTTATACTATCTCTATATGTCTTAGCTAGATCTAGGGTGAGCATTCAAATTTCGGTTTTATTTTTGCCTAATTCAACCAATTCAAAATCCAAATCTTGAAAAAAAATCCAATCCAAACTATCAAAAATCCATAATTTTATAAAAGCAAAACCGAAAAATCCGAAAGTCCGAAAAAATTCAAAATCAAACCAATTTTTAATTCTTATAAATATTTATATTAGGTTTAGAAATATTTAAATAAATTAAATTATTATATTTTCCTATCCGATTCGAAAATCCAAAATTTGGAAAAAAATAATCCGATCCGAATCGAATTTTAAATTTAAATTTATTTTGGATCGATATTCGAATTTTGGGTATTTGGATCATTCCTAGATGATCTCGATTTAATTCGGATAAGATATTCTAGATCATCTTAATATGTACTAGCCAGCCATGTACCATCTCTTTTTATGTCTAACTTTATGGTATTCGTGTGCTATCATCTTATAACCAACAATAGTATGCATTTCCTATTATAAGTACGAATATAGTCCAATTATAAGTACAAGTAGATCCCACAAGTGATTATGTAATTCTTCTATGACATGTTTACAGAAGTACAAGACATGCTATATGCCTGACTTGTAGTTTCACGGAATTGAAGCTATTATATAAATATGTGTCAAGTCTTCTCTCACATTTCCTACATAGGTACAAGACATGCTATTTTTGGTCACTTCTCAGTCATCACTTTTACTTTTAAAGGAGAATTAGTCCATCTACACTTAATTTAGAATATTTTCTACAACTCTTAATATTTTACATTTTGCCAATAAAATGGGTATTTTATTTTTCAAAATTTTGAAACAAGAGAGAAGTATAACACGATACTTTTTAGCCTAATCATTAACATCAAAACAAGAGAGTTAAAGTAAAACCACAAGACCAAGATGCCATGTTAGAGAGAAAATAACACAAAATAAACCGCCATTTCTCATTAAATTTCGCAACATGTTTTGCAGAAAATTGGTTTGAACGAACCATAAATAAAAGTTTTCATCTTGAACAATCTTTATTACTATCAAGTTTGATCCAGACTTTAAATCTAATTAATAGTTTATATTTTTTTTTTATCAACTCAATACACAAACCAAACCAAACAAAAAATTAGATTTGAAAAAACAATTACATAGATTTGTGGGATCAACTTTTGCTCATAATCCGACTACGTTCATACGGGCATAGGGAGTACATACAATTTTGGTTTGATAGCACACCTATAACATAAAGTTAGAAATAAGAAAAGATAGTGATAGGTAATACAAACATGGCTAGTACACATCCAAACGATCGGATAGTCAAGAAAGACAATGGTATTTTTCCTATTAAGAGCATTTTAGGACCAAAAGAACGCATCCATGGACTTTAACTTGCATCGAAACAGAGTCTTTATGACTCCAAAGTCTTTACGACTCCATTCTTCTCTGCATTTGCACGAAGCGGTGCCAAATTTTCTACCATGAAGCACCTTGGCCAAGTCTCCTATCCTCATTGATATGTCGGCCTTCTGATCATCTAAGTTGAAAAACGCAACATATATTTTGCCTGGTAATAGATAACTGATCATTAGAGATAATTAGTTGGATGGTTGAATTACTTGAATCTAAAAATAAACTAAGAAGACATACAGAAACATTGTAAAAGATCAAACAATGAGTTCTAGAAGATCAAACCTCTTCTTCCAGTTGCAATCCAAGCACGAACATTTTTGGAAACAGAATTAGCTGGAAGAATACCAAGTTAGGTAACAAATTAACTACTAAATAATATAAATCATACATAAAGACCACGAAAACGAAACATCACCTCTTACTCTCCTCGTAGATGCACACAAGCCAGAATAGCAATTCGTCAAGGTGCCATTTTGGTCAATTCCACATCTGTTTGAATAAAATGATGGATGGTCACATGCCAAAATCAAGGTAAACGTGTAATCTCGAGAGTTTCTAATTAATATGTACTATTAAGTATCGAAAATTAATCTACAGTAATCTCCACATATTTTCTAGATTACAAGTGAAATGTGTAGGACATGCCTCCTTATTGTTCGAGCTGAAGGCGTTTATCTTCAAGAGAGTAGGATTAGTGATCAAACTGAAAGTTTTGTCGTCAAGGTGTCTCATATCTCCTCCGAACATGAGAGGAGACTTCGTCATGGACCATAACGTCATCTGTTGCAAATACCTCAGTCTGTTAGTAAGTGCAATTTTTTTATGTTATTACAAAGAAAGCAAACAACATAGCTAACATATAGTCATGTGCATTAATTAATGTACCTGCGTTCTTTGTTCATCTAGAGAGAGGTTGCATCGTCTATGAGGGCCTTCATTTAAATCTGCCAACAATTAAATCAATGGTCTTTGAGGATCATAATGCCTAGAGTAAATTACTGAACTGGCCATAGAATTACTTCCTAAATGTTGCATGTGAGTCAATGAAGGCGTCCAAACCATTCAATATTGTAGTGAAGAGTGCTTTATGTCATATTTCATCCAGCCATTGGACACCCATACTCTAAAAACAATGGTGAATTGCCAGGCAAGCTACGATTGGTGAGCCTAAAATCAACTTATCTAATCCTTATACCAAAAAGACTAGATGGATTCAATCCTTTTACCTTGTTTCGCAAGCCACCCCAGTGGGAGCATATCTAAGTCTGGCCAGGACTTTCCACGCAGTCCTTTGCTCCAATCATATTTGCAGCAGAAAAATCCTAGTACGGATAGAAAAGTAGGTAACTAAGTAGATAAAACGAGGGACATGCAAGGCATATAGAATGACAAGAACCATGAAGAGCGTGCGTGACAATAGCTCATAGAAAAACATCCATCTAGAACAATTAGTGACAGAAGGAACAAGGTTTTAACAAAATATAAGTTGTTGTTAGAACAAGGTGCAGGATGTTTACTATACCCAGAAACATCGAAATGTTCAGCTACTTCTTTCCAAGAATCCCAGTCATCCGCTGTAATTCTGTACATATTGACCAAATTACTTACATCCCTAGCCATGGCAGGTGTCGCATTTGTTCCAGGAGATAAGGAATACACAACTGGGTGGTTGAGTTCGGTTAAGACCTGTAGATTTCAGTGAATGTCAAACTTAGTTTCTGGAAATGAGTAACGTCTGATATTACTAGAAACTAGAGAAAGAACATGAAGCAGCTATACCTTTGAAACATAGCTTATCTCATCAAGATTGAAGTCCAGGCCAAATACACAATCATGTTTAACTGTAACGAAAGAGATGCACTTAGCAAGTGGAAAATGGAAGGCAATATATGATCTATTGTCACAGCCCACTATTCCTAAGGACGGATTAGCAGGGACTATTACTTGGAACGAGAATTAAGAAGCGTAACAAGAAAATAGGATATTGAATTGTGAGTATATATCAAGGAAACTTCTAGAACTTCATAGCATTTGAGATTTGGCAACCATAACATACATATGAGAGACTAGACCATTAGATATTTAACAATGGGTTCAACTGATCTGTAGGAAATTAGTGTTTTTACTCAAAACATAACTTATTGTTTTTCCAGCGGAAAACATGTGAATTACACATATGACGATGTGCACTCAAGGTACTAACTTTCAAGAACAAAAGATTCCTATCGCTCAACACCGCCCATCGCATCACCACCAACTCGCACATTTAAAACAAACATACGGTGAGTACAAGAATGCACTCAATGGACTTATGCTAAAACATTTATCAAAACATTGAATTACATCGCCCATCAAGAATACACGAGGTTTTATTTTAAATGCTCGTGCTTACTAAACATTTTCTTTCATTTTCATAAACTTGTCCGCCGGATATATTTTCCGTCTGTATGATCCATATCATATCTCATATAACATCATCTGCGTCAGAAGCGAGGCCTCCTTCCACGGACTCCGTGACCGCCGAGCAAACCTTTCAAGACACAACACCGTGAATCGGCCGAGCAAACCTTTCAAAGCAAAGTATGCTACTATAGTGTACACATTAATCCTTGCTAGGAATTGTCCTTCTAGCATAGGATCCGAATTCGATTATCATTCATAGTTGGCGAACCAACACTGATAGGATCCATACATAAAACATAAACATTTTGGGCAGGTAATTAAATAATAGCATTTCATCATCATTCCTCAAAAGAAAGCATCGTAAATAAAACATTTGTCATTTCATTTTATCCTTGAGGAGAAAAAGAAGCCCACCTGATATATACTTAAGTCACACATCGTACTTCTCCCTTCTTTTCTTCTGTTACCTTCGTACTTTACCTTTACGTAAAAGAAAGGTTTAGTACTTCATTTGGTTCTTGGATAACGTCGATTATCATCAACGTACTAGACAACTTTTAGGATTTTGCATCATCATTATTGAATAAGAGATATAAAATATCTCAATTTGGTTCCACTTGGTCATAGTGGAGCTACTATTTTCTCCCATTATTATATACTTCTTATTTATTCTTAAGCTTGGGAACAAGCTTATTCATTAACATCGACCCACATTAAAATTCTAAATCCTCGTTTCATTTCTTGTATCTCATGTCTGTTTCAACTATTCAGAGAAAACCATATTTAACTAGGCATAAATCATAACTCGTGCGATAATCATAACTCTACGCACACACGTGCTCAAATATTCATAACAAACTATTCTTGATTTCACACTTAACTAAGCAAACGCCGATCAATTTCTTCCAAACTTTAGTCGTTTACTTATTATACCTTGTCTAACTCATATGTCACTTTACATCTCGTGTAACATTTATAGTATCATCGAACGCCAACTTTAGATACATGACATTTTAGGAAAATACCTAACATACCCGTAAAATTATGGTAAATTTATATGTCATGCTAGACATATCCTAGAATATGATATGTGATAACATTTGATAAACAAAGATCGGATAATCCGAACGTGGAGCTTTAGATTTTCAGCCAAACAAGTTTTATATCCTAATACGCATTTAAAAATTCCCAATTTAATTTTATATGCTAGTAGCTAGTATAGATCAGATATATATGAAGTCACTTCATTCAATAAAAATCGAAAAATCGACTATAGCTCGGCTTTAAAATGAGCAAAACCTAACCTTAATAACTTTTAACCATATTCATAATCCTAGCATATATAGAGTATATGAACAACATTAGTTCTCGACTTCTAGCATTGGCATCATCTCCATATTTTAATACATTTCAAAAATAAATACACAAATACAAAACATGCACCAAATTTAAATTTTAAACCATAGGAATGTAGGTAATGGCTAGACTAACCTTAGTATTGGTTCGGATTTAACGAAAGATCGAAAACAAGACAAGAAATTGAGAAAAAAGATTTAAAAATAAACCTCAGTTTTTTTTCCTTTCTTTGGTTTGCTCTGGTTCACGAAAACAGTGAACAAGAATGTATGATCAATTTGATCAATTATCCATTCTTTCCTCTTTTTTTTTTTAAAACACACGCACGCACACTACATTTACACGACACACACACTGTCACACGTAATACACACACATACTATATATATACGACACACACTATCATGTTAATGCACACACATACTATTATATATACATATACGACACATATACTATCATATTTTAGCACCCACATACTATATATATATATATATATATATATATATATATAGTATACTATTATGTTATAACTTGATTAACTCACTTTGGGACACACTAATCAAATGCATGCATACATATATATATTTCTTCTTCTTTTTACCTTTTTTTTTTTCGCTCTTTTCTTATTTCCGTATTATATATGTATGTATACATATATTGTAATAATTTAAATCCATTTGGGATCTATCCCAAAATCGTCAATTTACAAAATTATTGTACATATATGTAATTTCTATAATCTTTATTATTATTATCGATGCAAAATCCTAATTTCAAAATTAGGTTCATTCTAAACCAAGTTTAGATTTGTCGGGTATTACATTCTACCCCTTAAAGAAATTTCGTCCAAATTTACTTACCTCTAGAAGAGTTCGGATATTTTCTTCATTTGATCCTCTAGTTCCCATGTCGCTTCTTTCGCCCATGGTGTTCCATAAGACTTTTACCAACGATATTGATTTGTTTCTTAATTTTTGTATACGCTGGTCTAGGATAGCTTCGGGCTTTTCTTCATAACTCATATCCGGATCGAGGGTGATATCAGTCTGATGGATCACATGGTTTGGGTCGTGTACGCATTTCTCGCCATGCGACACATGGAACATATTGTGTACGCTCCCAAAACTTGGTGGCAACGCTAACTTGTAAGCTACTGGGCCTATCTTTTCTAATATCTCATAGGGCCCTATAAAACGTGGTCGTAGCTTGCCTCTTATTCCAAATCTAACAATTCCCTTTGATGGAGAAATTTTCAAAAAAACATTATCTCCAACATCAAATTGTAATTCAGTTCTTTGTTTATCAGCATACGATTTCTGTCTGTCTTGGGCCTTCTTTAACCTTTGCTTGATCTGATGGACTAATTTAATCATTTCTTCTACTGCATCAGTATCGTGTCCTAAGACTTTTCTCTCACCCACTTCATCCCAGTAAAGTGGTGATCTACACATTTTTCCATATAACGCTTCATATGGTGCCATGTCGATTGTTGCCTGATAGCTATTGTTATAGGAAAATTCAATGAGCGGTAGTACATACTCCCAGCTTTCACCTCGATCTAACACAACTGTCATTAACATATCTTCAAGAGTCTGAATTGTTCTTTCAGATCGACCATCCGCTTGTGGGTGAAAAGTCGATCAAGTTCAATTTGTTTCCATCTCCTTTGTAAAGTCGATCCAAAATCTAGAAGTAAATTTTGAATCTCTATCCGATGTGATTGATTTTGGCACTCATGACAAACTTACAATTTCACGAACGATAGTTGAGCTAACTTGTCGACCTATAGGTAATCGAAATTGGTATAAAATGAGCACACTTCGTGAGTCTATCTATGATTACCCATATCGATGTGTTCCTCGCTTTGATCGTGGTGTCACAAAATCCATTGTAATGTCATCCCATTTCCATTTAGGTATTTCCAAAGGTTGCAGCTTCCCATAAGGTCGTTGATGTAAAGCCTTCACCTCTTGACAGGATAGACAACGCTCGACGAACGAAGCTACATCTCTTTTCATTCCTTCCCACCAAAATTTCTCTTTTAAATCTTGGTACATTTTTGTGCTTCCTGGGTGGGCGGTGTAAGGGGTGTTATGAGCTTTTCTCAAAATTTCATTTTTTTAGCCCGTCATCTTGCGGAACACACATTCTTCCTTCAAACATAATAGCATTATCTGTTGCTTCTAGATAGTCCTTTAGCTTTTAAGTCCTTATTATTATTCTAATATTTTCTAATTTCTCGTCCTTCCTATGTGCATCAATTATCCTTCCTCTAAGGTCAGATGTCGTGGTGAGTGTTGCAATCAGACCTGTTATTGTTTCAGATTGATCAATTACTTCATCTTCATCCATTTAAATTCATCAATGAATCTTTCCTCTTCCGTAGGAGACATCCCAATTTGATTGAGTTTTACGACTTAAGGCATCGCCTACTACATTAGCCTTTCTGGTGGTAATTGATACCGCAATGTAGTCCTTACCAATTCGAGTCATCTTCTCTGTCTCATGTTCGTGTCTCTTTGCTCAAAGAAGTACTTCAAATTTTATGATCTGTGAAGATTTCACACCTCACCCACGTAGATGGTGTCTCCAGATTTTCGTGGCATGCACAACCGCATCTAGTTCCAAATCATGGGTGGGATAATTTATTTCATGTGGTCTAAGTTATCGGATGCATAAGCGATCACCCTTCCTTCTTGCATCAACACACAACCTAGTCCATTCTTTGATGCATCCAGATAGACAAGATATTCCTTATCCGGTTCGAACCGCTATCATCGGCAGTAGTTAGTAATTCTTTGAGTTTCGAAACTTGTTTCACATTCAAGAGTCCATACAAATTTGATTTCTTCCAAGTAGTCGTGTCATTGGCCTTGCTATTTTGGAGAAATCTTCAATGAATCTTCGATAGTAACCACCAATCCTAGAAAGCTTCGATCTCGCTTGAGTTGTTGGTGATTTCCATTTTGTACAATTTTCACCTTAGTGGGATCCACTTTAATTCCTTCCGACGACACAATATGTCCTAAAATGTCGATTCCTTTAGCCAAATTCGACTTGCTAAATTTGGCATAGAGTTGTTCACCCTTAGCGTCGCAAAATTATTCTTAGATGCTCTTCATGTTCTTCTTTGTCATTTGAATAGATGAGGATATCATCTATAAATACCAAGACAAATTTGTCTAAGTAATGATGGAATACTCTGTTCATAAGATCCATGAACCTGACGGGTACATTTGTTAATCCAAATGGCATAACTATGAATTCATTGTGACCATATCTTGTTCGAAATACCGTTTTGGGTATATCTTCTTGTCGAATTCTCAGTTGATGGTATCCTGATTTTAAGTCGATCTTCGAGAATACTCTTGCTCCCCTGAGCTGATCAAATAAATCATCTATCCTCGGCAGATGGTATTTGTTCTTGAGTGTTAATTTATTCAGCTCTCTGTAATCTATGCACATCCTCAAAGTACCATCTTTCTTCTTCACGAACAAGACAGTGCTCCCATAGGGACACACTAGGTCTGATGAAACCTAGGTCTAGAAGCTCTTGTAGTTGAATCTTCAGTTCTTCTAACTCTTTTGGAGCCATTCTATATGGTGCCTTTGATACTGGTGCTGACCCAGGCTCTAGATCAATTGTAAACTCAATCATTTATTAGGCGGTAAACCCGACAATTCTTTAGGAAATACATCTTTAAACTCCCTCACAACTGGTATATCTTCCACTGTCTTCTCGACTTCAGCTTCTCCATTTAGATAAACAAGGAAAACTTGACATCCTACCTTGTTCATCATTTTTTTTTTTGCTTGGATCGCGTATATAATAGGTATTCTATTTCCCATGTTAATCCCGTGAAAACTGGTAGCATCCCTTCCCCGGAAATTGGAAGGAAATCTTCATTTTGTTACACAAAATGGTGGCATAACTCTCAGTCAATCAGACCATTCCTAATATTATATCAACGTCCCACATTGGTATGACATATAAGTTGTTCTCTAGAACCTTAAGTGATCATATGTTCAGCTCTAGGTTCAAGCATGTATGTGTAACTGTTGTAATTCCTCATATCGGTGATAAAATTCTCATAGTTTTATCTGTCCGTTCTGAGTTAAGTTCTAAAGCATCTATGCATGCGCTTGCGATAAAATAATGTAAAGCACCTTATCGAACAAAGTTATAATAGGTATGTTGAGGAGTTTCCCCATACCTACCAGGCTTCCCTGGTTTTGTTCGTTCTGTTTTTGGTGCAGAGCATAGGCTCTAGTCTGTGGTGTCCCTGTCTGTCCAGGTAAACATCCATCTCATTTATCCATGTCATTTCCTAATTTTATCATGCTTCGCTGTGGCCTCCTCGTTACCTTGTTCGTCATATCCTTCTCCATTGTCACATCGTTATTCCTTTATCAATTGCATTTTGTACTCGATCACGCCGGTTTATCCTCCGCATTGTTGCTTCGATACTAATCTTGTCGTAGAGATCATGATGTATCCGTCACTATCATCAAGTCTTAATTCATCCGATTGATTCAGTTTCCTTTCCTCTCTATCGCCTTAGGAATATATCTCATATATTCTTACTTTAAAATCTTTTAAGAGAATCCTCATGTTGGCATTTGTAGCGCCATCATTAGTAATGTCCTATTCGATATACGCCATTTCCTTAATCTTCATTGATTAAGTAAGTGTTTTGCACAAGTTAAAATCCTCGTCCATTGGGGACGATGTCGACTTTTGCCCTAAACATCATGTATTTTCACTATCTTCTTGACATTCTATGTTTGCTTCATTTCAATGTCAGAGGTACCCAAAATTCCACCTTATTTGTCATCATATAAGTATGAGGAACAAACTTCCCAATTAGCTTCATCTTAAAGTCTTTCCATGTGAATCTCTTCATTTGTTTCCTTGAATGTATTTTCCTTACAAACTTCTCTAGAAGTTGTTTTGCTTGTTAAATTTCAAAACACACAAGACATGCATTTTATGTCTATGTAACTTAGAGTACCAGGCCTTCATCTCAAATAATGAATCTACTTCTTTGCTTCTAAGGAATTACCTTACTTATCGTAGTCAGACTGTTTCTGAAGCTCATATCATATCTTGGGCTATCTCATAACTGAATAGCTCGTACTTTCTTCAGATATTCTCAACCCTTGTCTCTTTTTCTTGACTATGATATCTGAAAGTCATATTGTTTCATTATACTTCGATTCTCACTTTCAGGGTTAAAACTGTCATTGTTGTCATATAGCCTGGTAGGGTAGTACGCTTATGCACCATAACTTAAGTCCCAAATATAAGTGCCTCATTACCATGTCTCGTTCGGGGGTATATTCTCCATACTTAGCTTAAACACTAGGGCTAGCCTAGCTGCTCACACTTCTTAATATTTATGATCCATCAATCTCACTATCATTTGGTTTCACTAATGTCTCAAATACTCAAATCAATTCCGCCAAGCATAATCCTAAGGGTTGAGGTATAAAGCGAGAAACTTGTTAACTGGGATGCTATCATTCCTTATATATCCATTGGAAAAAAAATCTCGTGCACCTCCATATTTTAGACATGTCCAACCTACTAACGAGGTCTTAAGGACAGTCAACTGTCTTAAAGATAAGTTGTAATATCTCTTGTTATAACATAATAAGAGGAGGTTATTTTCCAAGAATATTCTATACTTTCATTTACTTCTACTCTAGCACTTAATGCTAAAGAGTATCTCGTTCATAACTTTATTGTCGTAACACTCACAAGGTGGTGTAACTTCATTGTCATCAGGATCCTGGAAAGCCCATCAATGGTCATCGATCTATGTGTATCATAGGGAAAATATATCTCGCCTCATCGATGACTTCTCTACATCATAACTTGATGTATATCATTTTACTGATCTGAAAACTTAAGTGACAAGATAAGTCAACCTACATCATACTTATCAGTTTCGAGGATTGAAGAAAACTCACCATGATAGCTTACAAGTGGTAAGGATTCACAATTCAAGATGACCACCTTTAAAGTTTGAATCAATATGTTCTTCGAATCAATAGTGGGAATATAGGGTCCAAGACCGAATGAAGACCCTCGAGATGTCTTTGGTCATATGGGTGGCTGCACTGGCCACAAATACTTCTCACCACATGAAGGCTTGGTTTCAAAAGGACGCTTTATGAACTTTTCGGTTGTAAATTTCTTTCACAAAAGTGAGAAACTCAAGCGATTTCTCAATTGAAACTAGATCATGAGTTAAACTCAATGACGTAACTTTGGTAATGAATAAAATTTGAAACCTCATATAACTCGGAATAGGTCATTATAAATTGTAAGTGTTATCAACATACCACTGTACATCTCAAACTCTACTCATACCACTGAAAACCCAATTCTCAATTTGCCTTCAAAATTTCTACCACATCGTGGTCTCTCATTCTGTGTAAACCATAATACTAAACTCAATTGATTCTTTGATCACATTTCTATTTCGTTTCTAACGAAAATTCATAGTCAATTTGGAGTTCCATCGCGTGCAAACATCCAAGGGAAAAGACTATACTCATGTCACTGTTGTATAGTGACATTCATTATTTCAAAATCATCATTCAATTCTTGCTACCATCATTTCCATCTCTGCTCTTTGATTTTCTTCTCTTTGGTTTCGTTGTACTCGTCTTTCAACTCGAAATACTCATTTCGATCTCGCTTTTGTTCTCATTTCCATCCTCGCTTTTGTTCTCAGGATGGAATAAAATTCCCATAGTTCATCTTTCTATGTTCTTTCATAAAAGGGATCATGCGCCTTAAAGCGATCACGCTCTTTTGGGATAACATATCCATTGTCATAAAAAACTTGAAATTGCAAAACTTTAAACATTAATAACATAACTCATTCATAACAATAATTCTCATCAATTCCACTTAATTCAAACATTTCACTTTGACATATCAATGTCAACACTTTCTCATATCACCGCCAATATTTCCTCATATCTCTTTTCTTTCACAACATAAAACACCATTTGCAACATTTTCCATAACTTTCACTTCCAACCATTTTAAAACCATAACTTTCATTCTCAACCATTTTCCACCTTCAAACTTTTCATTTCCAAAACAGAGAAAAGTCATTTACCTCATTCCGTTGAGCTTGATGTGATGGAGTGTTGAGCATAGTCGATCGACCTCTAACAAGTCTAGTGACTCAATCTAGACTTAACTTTGAAGGAAGTTTTTTATTCAAGGAACGAATCGCTCGATACCACTTTGTCATGCCCACTATTCCTAAGGACGGATTAGCAGAGGACTATTACTTGATCGAGAATTAAGAAGCGAACAAGAAAATAGGATATCGAATTGTGAGTATATATCAGGAAACTTCTAGAACTTCATAGCATTTGAGATTTGGCAACCATAACATACATATGAGAGACTAGACCATTAGATATTTAACAATGGGTTCAACTGATCTCAAGGAAATTAGTGTTTTACTCAAAACATAACTTATTGTTCTTCCAATGAAAACATGTGAATTACACATATGACGATGTGCACTCAAGGTACTAACTTTCAAGAACAAAAGATTCCTACCGCTCAACACCGCCCATCGCATCACCACCAACTCGCACATTTAAAAACAAACATGCAGGTGAGTACAAGAATGCACTCAATGGACTTATGCTAAAACATTTATCAAAACATCAATTACATCGCCCATCAAGAATACACGAGGTTTTATTTTAAATGCTCGTGCTTACTAAACATTTTCTTTCATTTTCATAAACTTGTCCGCCGCATATTTTCCGTCTGTATGATCCATATCATATCTCATATAACATCATCTGCGCCGTAGAAGGAGGCCTCCTTCCACGGACGCCGCGACCGCCGAGCAAACCTTTCAAAGACACAAATACCAGAATCGGCCGAGCAAACCTTTCAAAGAAGTACAGCTACTATAGTGTACACATTAATCCTTGCTAGAATTGTCCTTCTAGCATAGGATCCGAATTCGATTATCATTCATAGTTGGCGAACCAACACCGATAGGATCCATACATAAAACATAAACATTTTGGGTGTAATTAAATAATAGCATTTCATCATCATTCCTCAAAAGAAAGCATCGTAAATAAAACATTTGTCATTTCATTTTATCCTTGAGGAGAAAAAGAAGCCCACCTGATATATACTTAAGTCACACATCGTACTTCTCCCTTCTTTTCTTCTGTTACCTTCGTACTTTACCTTTACGTAAAAGAAAGGTTTAGTACTTCATTTGGTTCTTGGATAACGCCGATTATCATCAACGATTAGACAACTTTTAGGATTTTGCATCATCATTATTGAATAAGAGATATAAAATATCTCAATTTGGTTCCACTTGGTCATAGTGGAGCTACTATTTTCTCCATTATTATATACTTCTTATTTATTCTTAAGCTTGGGAACAAGCTTATTCATTAACATGGACCCACATTAAAATTCTAAACTCGTTTCATTTCTTGTATCTCATGTCTATTTCAACTATTCGAGAAAACCATATTTAACTAGCATAAATCATAACTCGTGCGATAATCATAACTCTACGCACACGTGCTCAAATATTCATAACAAACTATTCTTGATTTCACACTTAACTAAGCAAACGTCGATCAATTTCTTCCAAACTTTAGTCGTTTACTTATTATACCTTGTCTAACTCATATGTCACTTTACATCTCGTGTAACATTTATAGTATCATCGAACGTCAACTTTAGATACATGACATTTTAGGAAAATACCTAACATACCCAGAAAATTATGGTAAATTTATATGTCATGCTAGACATATCCTAGAATACAGATATGTGATAACATTTGATAAACAAAGATCGGATAATCCGAACGTGGAGCTTTAGATTTTCAGCCAAACAAGTTTTATATCCTAATGCGCATAAAAATTCCCAATTTAATTTTATATGCTAGTAGGCTAGTATAGATCAGATATCTAAGTCACTTCATTCAATAAAAATCGAAAATCGACTATAGCTCGGCTTTAAAATGAGCAAAACCTAACCTTAATAACTTTTAACCATATTCATAATCCTAGCATATATAGAGTATATGAACAACATTAGTTCTCGACTTCTAGCATTTGGCATCATCTCCATATTTTAATACATTTCAAAAATAAATACACAAATATAAAACATGCACCAACTTTAAATTTTAAACCATAGGAATGTAGGTAATGGCGAGACTAACCTTAGTATTGATTCGGATTTAACGAAAGATCGAAAACAAGACAAGAAATTGAGAAAAAAGGTTTAAAAATAAACCTCAGTTTTTTTTTCCTTTCTTTGGTTTGCTCTGGTTCACGAAAACAGTGAACAAGAATGTATGATCAATTTGATCAATTATCCATTCTTTCCTCTTTTTTTTAAAACACACGCACGCACACTACATTTACACGACACACACACTGTCACACGTAATACACACACATACTATATATATACGACACACACTATCATGTTAATGCACACACATACTATTATATATACATATACGACACATATACTATCATATTTTAGCACCCACATACTATTATATATATATATATATATATATATAGTATACTATTATATTATAACTTGGATTAACTCACTTTTGGGACACACTAATCAAATGCATGCGTACATATATATATTTCCTTCTTCTTTTTTACCTTTTTTTTTTTCGTCTCTTTTCTTATTTCCAGATATATATGTATGTATACATATATTGTAATAATTAAATCCATTTGGGATCTATCCCAAAATCTGGTCAATTTACAAAATTATTGTACATATATGTAATTTCTATAATCTTTTATTATTATTACTGATGCAAAATCCTAATTTCAAAATTAGGTTCATTCTAAACCAAGTTTAGACGGTCGGGGTATTACATCTATGTAAACAATTATACTTCCAAGGAGAATGAGAAGTTACCAAAATCGACGCCCAGTGAGCATACTGTTGATACAGCGACCTCAGGAACGCTCTTCCAGCTCCTAATTTGGTGTCCACACTCATGAAACCATGTTTCATCCAAGAGCAAGTCCTCTCCTTCATTCCTATGTCCTTTGCACACCACTGCCGCCCTGACTCCTCATATGCTTTGCCCTAATCAACATTTCAAGACCATATTTTCGATTATATAGCTGTAATTCACTTTAGCAAAGTGCAGTTGGACTAAGTTACCGTGTAAACATCCAGAATAGGCGTGTTTGCATTGAATGCCTGCGTGCTTATGCTTCTCATGACGTGAATCCCGAATTTCAAACCCATCTTATGCACTTTCTCCGCCACTTTGGTGAACCCTTTCCCGCCCCTAGAGGAAGGCCATCTACCCGGTCGGGTTTCATCCTTCCCATTCGTCAATAACATCAAATCCGAGAGAATTAGTATAAGCTCCCTCAACCTTCCTCCTATACCAAAGGTAATCCACTACCACGTACTACTTGCACAAAATTATCACAGTAAGATCAGTCAGCTATTATATATATACTACATTATTTACTGGTTGCAACTCAAGTACCTCGTATCCATGACTATGCAAGCGGTGAGCAACGAGTTCGGCATTTTGGAGGAACTCTTCTTCAAAATGGTCCAACTGAATGAATCATAAGAGTTCCAACCTCGCGGTGGTACGCTCGCCACCTCAACTTTCCCAGGCTAGCAAAATACAACAACATTTCTTAAATCAAAATCTTTTCGATTCAAAAAAAAAAAAAAACTTCAAAATATTCTTATCCCTTTCTCACAGTAGTTAATCAGCCCAGAACAAGCAATTAATTACTATCCATCGAAGAAACAGGCGCATCTCCACGCTACTTATTTGAAAATGATAAATGGCCTCAATAATTATAAACAAAAGATTTTGAGAGAAAATGCATACAATTTTGAAGAAAGAAAAGGAAAGCCGAGATATAGTGACGCTACCTTCCTGGTAAAAGACTTGAAAACAGAGATGCAGAGAGAGCTCCAAAGAAACCACCCCATGATCAACACTATTACTTTCGCTGTTCTGTGAAGAACAAAAAGAAGAAGTTGCAACTTATAAATACTATGAGTGAGTGTAGTGTTTTTTTTTTTTTTAATTGATATACGTTTGCTATTGTTGAGTATTGAGATTATTGGAAAGATTATTTAGGTATGAATCATTTAATGCAGTAGCTAAAAAAGATCATATTGCTTTAGGAATCAAGCACGTCATGTTTGTACACTTTTACAATTCTAATACCTCCATACCATTTGCTTCATTTGCTTATCTTTTGCGTGCACATATCTTCAACGTTGCTACTCCTGTTTCTTCAATTCAGTGTCAATTTCTATCTTGTTCAAAATCAAAGACCAGCAATGGCATGATTATGTTTGACTTTTTGTTGCAAGATTGTTGTTTGTGTTATGTTTGTACGCTCATCATGACTTGGAAATTGAAATCTAGATAGTGACTCGCAAAATGCTTCTTCATCACAAGATGCATCAAAGCCCCTAGTTAAGACAATCCATTCTATTAAACAATTAATGTCATGTAGCACCACTTCTATAGCTAAAAAAAACATCATATTGCTTTAGATTTGTTCGCTAAAAAATTACTTTAGATTTGTACATAATTATGTGATCATGCGGTTGCTTAAAATTACTTAGTTATCAATCACGTCATGTTGCACCAAACCTATATAGGTGCGAGTTTATCATATTTGATTTTCTAAATATGGTTTATTCATTTCGTATGATTTACATGATATTACAATAGATCGAACCACGCTATCGCAACGCTAGGAATTTAGGAATGCTAGACTCTTTGAGCGGCTTTGATCCCCGCCGCCACATTCTCCGAGTTTCGCAACGCTAGGGAATTTAGGAATGCTAGACTCGTGTGTGTATCTCAATCAATACATCCCTAGTTTTCCTAATCTTTGCATTCCTTGTTCGATTGCTTTAGTGCTTTTGTTCTTGTTAACATATGTGTTCTGGGTTTATATTGAGAAATAAAATGACTCAATTAATGTCGATCGCAGCTCTATTCTTTGATTTTTCGGCTCTCTACAATCTTCGTGTCTACCCCGAGATGGATTTATTTGCTACTTTATTCACTTCTCACGTAATTAATTTTGCAAGTATATAGTTTGATTTGATGGTTTTCTTTATTTTTCTATTCATTATTTTTATTATATAGGATAAGAAGAGTGGGCAATACATGGACACATTATAAAGTTAAAACACGTGTTGTTGCTAACAAGTGCCCGTAATAACGGTAAAATCTCAAGTTGCCGTGCTAAGCGGTCATCATTACTCCTTTTGCACGGGTTTCCTTTGTCGACCTCTTTGACGACCGTATCGAAGAAACAAGTCTCCGTATATTTTTCAATTTTTGGCATGCTAATTCAGTGCGACATTCTTCGGACATCCATATATCAAAGAGTGATCAAATTTATTAGGATCAAACCCACATGTTAAGAATGCAAAATTGATTTTGCATCCGGCGTGAGATTTGGGGCAAGCTGCAGTTGATGCTTGCATTAGGGCTGCGATGATTAAGAGAGAGATGCAATCTTTATTGGGAAGATCATCTTTCTAATATTATTTTGGGGTTGAGTAATTCCTGTATTTTGTGATGGTGATTTGTATGAGATAATATATAATGGGTATTTCATAATTCCATAGCATGATTTGGATTTTTGATCAAATGAAAGTAAACAAGGAGATTTGCACATGTTATGTTCTTTTTTTTGGTAATTTAATACATAAATTTTAAAGGCTGCGTCACGGTGGACTCGAACCCGAGACCTTTGGCATCGGGCATTAACCACTCTACCACTAGGTTTGCACATGTTATGTTCTTGTGCACCTTAATGTACATGTATTCTATCTTGCATTGTGCATCGGTTTCAATTAGTAAAGAAATGCGGATTATGTTAATTGAAAATAAAGTAAATTTTATATATTAAATGGGGAAGGTTCTAACTAACAAACACATGAACAAGATTTAACAACTTCTGAGGGTATAAAAGATTCATCTAAGCATGAAACTCCAACAACAACAACCCACTAATGGTTGAGAAGAAGCAATTCTAAGAACATCACTTAATAATGCCAATTATATAGCTTGTATACTTATATGAAGGTGTTGACATTTCTAAGTCCGAAAACCCTCTGCAGCCTTATGTGAAATTGGTGTTGATTGGAAAGTTGTAGAAGCCCATGTCCAACGTGGAGTAGAATTTACAAAATGATATTGCTAGATAGAACATAATTCTTAAACACAATGACTTCTTTGAATTTTATACTTCAAAAGTAATCATTTTTTAAGGATTTTATCTTCAAAAATCACAAATTGACCGTACATTTCTAGCCCTCACCAATCATAACTACTCCTCCAAAACAATTCACAACTCAACATAAACATCAACTACACTAACATTATCAAATTTTATAGATCAATTCTATCCACGCTACGTAAAAAAATATAGACAATTCACACAATTGTGTCCATCAAAAGGATATCTACAATTTTTCAAAATCACATAACCATTACCTGAATAAATAATTTCATCTATTAACACATGAGATAAAGCTTAGGTTTTAATTTTTTTCCTTTTTGAATGCAAAACAATGCATTATTCACGAACCTTCAGAATCATATGCATCGCCTCCTATATATAATCTATATAGGAGCGTATCCGTAAGTATAACACTAGTTGTTGGGAAAAGAGTTATTCATACATACATACGTTAACTTAGAGGCATAGAGTAACACAAACTAATAATTATATGACGTTATGTAACAGCCCACTAATCCTAAGGACGGATTAATGAGACTATTACCGGGCGGAATTAAGCGTAACAAGAATATGGAACATTGAATTGTGAGACATACATCGGAATACTTCTAGAACTTCAAAGCATTGGAGATTAAGCGGACATAATTTACATACGAGACTAGATCGTCAGACCTTTAACAAAAGGGTTTAACTAATATGAAAGAGTCTAGTTCTCTGATTAACATATGACTTAGTATTCTTGCAGCGGAAAACATGTGAATCACACATATGACGATGTGCACTCAAGGTTCTAACTTTCGTGACATAAGATTCCTCTCGCTCAACACCGCCCATCGCATCACCACTCAACTCGCATATTTAAAACAAACATGCGGTCGAGTACAAGAATGCACTCGGTGGACTTATGCGAAAACATTTATCATAACATTGAATTACACCGCCCATCAAGTAACACACGAGGTTTTATTTGAAATGCTCGTGCTTACTAAACATTTTCTTTCATTTTCATAAACTTGTCCGCCGGACATATTTTCGTCTGTATGATCCATATCACATCTCATATAATATCATCTTGCGCCGTAGAAGGAGGCCTCCTTCCACGGACGCCGCGACCGCCGAGAAAACCTTTCAAGACACAACATCGTGAATCGGCCGAGCAAACCTTTCAAAGAAGTGCGCTACCATTAGTGTACACATTAATCCTAGTCGGAATTGTCCTTCCAAAGATAGGATCCGAATTGATTTCATTCATAGTTGGTAGCGAACCAACAAACTTCATTATCATTCATAGTTGGCGAACCAACACTGATAGGATCCATACATAAAACATAAACATTTTGGGCAGGTAATTAAATAACATTTCATCATCATTTCTCAAAGGAAAGCATCGTAAATAAAGACTTTTCATTTCGAAGAAAGCATTATAAATAAAACATTTGTCATTTCGAGAAAAGCCCACCGATATATACTTTTAGCAATACGGCGCATTTCTCCTTTCTCTTCTTTTGTTATCTTCGTACTTTACCTTTACGTAAAAGAAAGGTTTAGTACTTCATTTCGTTCTTGGATAACGTCGATTATCATCGTACTAGACAACTTTTAATATCTTAGGATTTTGCATCATCATTAATGAATAAGAGATATAAAATATCTCAATTTGGTTCCATTTGGTCATAGTGGAGCTACTATTTTCATCCATTTATTATATTTCCTTATCGACTTAAACTTTATTTATTCTTAAGCTTGGGAACAAGCTTCTTCATTAACATCATTCATCAACATCGAACTACATTAAATTCTAAGTCCTCGTTTCATTTACGGTATCTCATGTCTATTTCAACTATTCGAGAAAACCATATTTATCTAGCATAACTCATAACTCGTATGCGATAATCATAACTCTACGCACACATGCTCGAATATTAATAACAAACTATTCTTGATTTCTCACACTTAACTAAGCAAACGTCGATCAATTCCTTCCAAACTTTAATCGCTTACTTATTATACATTGTCTAACTCATATGTCACATTACATTTCAGTATAACGTTCTTGTACCTCGAACGGTCAACTTTAGATACATGACATTTTAGGAAAATACCTAACATACCCGTAAAATTATGATAAATTTATATGTCATGCTAGATATATCCTAGAATACGGATATGTGATAACATTTGACAAACAAAGATCGGATAATCCGAACGTGGAGCTTTAGATTTTCAGCCAAACAAGTTTTCTATCCTAATGCGCATTTAAAAATTCCCAATTTAATTCTATACGCTAGTAGGCTAGTATAGATGTATATCTGAAGTCACTTCATTCAATAAAAATCGAAAAATCGACTATAGCTCGGCTTTAAAATGAGCAAAACATAACTTTAATAACTTTTAACCATATTCATAATCCTAGCATATATAGAGTATACGAACAACATTAGTTTTCAACTTCTAGGATTTGGCATCATCTCCTATTTTAATACATTTCAAAATAAATACATAAATACAAAACATGCACCAAATTTAAATTTTAAACCATAGGAATATAGGTAATGGCGAGACTAACCTTAGTATCGGTTCGGATTTATCGAAAGATTGAAAACGAATAAAGAAATTGAAGAAAGAAAGATGGAAGGAACGTAAATTTTTTTTTCTTCCTGTTCTGTAATTCACGGCAATGAAAGATGAAAGTATAGGCAATTTGATTCTGTAACTTTAACAATTGCCTTTACTTTTCTTTTTCTTTTGGACACTCACACGCACACTATTCCTACACGACACACACACACTGTCACACATTAACACACACATACTAAATATATATATATATATACGACACACACTTATCACATATAATATATTATTATATATATACGACACACACATTATTACACATACATATTATATATAATATAATATTATATGTATAACTTTGATTAACCAACTTTTCGGTACCACTATTACTATATATGTATACTTTACTTTTTCTTTTTCTTTTTCTTTTTCGTTTTACATGCATTATATATATATATATACATATACATATACATATACATATATATATATATATAGTATAAATCCATTTGGGATCAATCCCCAAAATCTTGTCAACTTACATAATTCTTATACATATATGTAATTTCTATAATATTTTTTTATTATTACTGATGCAAAATCCTAATTTCAAAATTAGGTTCATTCTAAACCAAGTTTAGACGATCGGGGTATTACATTCTACCCCCCTTAAAGAAATTTCGTCCCGAAATTTACATACCTCTAGAAGAGTTCGGGATATTTCTCTTCATTTGATCCTCTAGTTCCCATGTCGCTTCTTGCGCCCATAGTGTCTCCATAAGACTTTTACCAATGATATTGATTTGTTTCTTAATTTTGTATACGTTGGTCTAGGATAGCTTGGGCTTTTCTTCATAACTCATATCCGGATCAAGGGTGATATCGATCGATGGATCACATGGTTTGGGTCGTACGCATTTCCGCCGATTGCGACACATGGAACACATTGTGTACGTTCCCAAAACTTGGTGGCAACGCTAACTTGTAAGCTACTGGGCCTATCTTTTCTAATATTTCATAGGGCCCTATAAAACGTGATCGTAGCTTGCCTCTTATTCCAAATCTAACGATTCCCTTTGATGGAGAAATTTTCAAAAAAACTTTATCTCCAACATCAAATTGTAATTCAGTTCTTCGTTTATCAGCATACGACTTATGTCTATCTTGGGCCTCCTTTAACCTTTGCTTGATCTGATGGACTAATTTAATCATTTCGCTCATCAGATCGCCCTAAGACTTTTCTCTCACCCACTTCATCCCAGTAAAGTGGTGATCGACACTTTTTTCCATATACTACTTCATATGGTGTCATGCCAATTGTTGCCTGATAACTATTGTTATAGGCAAATTCAATTTGCGGTAGTACATACTCCCAGCTTTCACCTGTTGACATGATAGGCAATGTTCGATGAACGAAGCTACATCTCTTTTCATTCATTCCCACCAAAATTTCTCTTTTAAATCTTGGTACATTTTTGTGCTTCCATGGTGGGCGGTGTAAGGGGTGTTATGAGCTTTGCTCAAAATTTCATTTTTTAGCCCTTCATCCTGCGGAACACACATTCTTCCTTCAAACATGATAGCATTATATGTTGCTTCTTGATAGTCCTTTAGCTTTTCAATCCTTATTTTCATTCTCATCTTTTCTAATTTCTCGTCCTTCCTTTATGCATCAATTATCCTTCCTCTCAGGTCAGGTGCCGCGATGAGTGTTGCAATCAGACATGTTATTGTTTCAGATGGTTCAATTACTTCTATCTTCATCCGTTTAAATTCATCAATGAATCTTTCCTCTTCTATAAGGAGACATCCCAACTTGGATTGAGTTTTACGACTTAAGGCATCGCCACTACATTAGCCTTTCACGGGTGGTAATTGATACGCGATCGTAGTCCTTACCAATTCGAGCCATCTTCTCATCTCATGTTCGGTCTCTTTGCTCAAAGAAGTACTTCAAACTTTTGTGATCCGTGAAGATTTCACATCTCACTCCATAGAGATGGTGTCTCCGGATCTTGTGGCATACACAACGCAGCTAGTTCCAAATCATGGGTGGGATAATTTATTTCATGTGGTCTAAGTTGTTGGGATGCATAGCGATCACCCTTCCTTCTTGCATCACACAACCTAGTCCATTCTTTGATGCATCTGTATAAACAGTATATTCCTTATCACGGTTCGGGCGCTAATCTTGTGTTGTAGTTAGTAATTCTTTGAGTTTCTGGAAACTCGTTTCACATTCAGTAGTCCATACAAATTTGATTCCTTTTCGAAGTAGCTGTGTCATTGGCCTTGCTATTTTGGAGAAACCTTCAATGAATCTTCGATAGTAACCAACCAATCCTAGAAAGCTTCAGATCTCGTTTGGAGTTGTTGGTGATTTTCATTTTTGTACATTTTCCATCTTAGTGTGATCCACTTTAATTCCTTCTGACGACACAATATGTCCTAAAAATGTCACTTCCTTTAGCCAAAATTCGCACTTACTAAATTTGGCATAGAGTTGTTCACTCCTTAGCGTCTGCAAAATTATTCTTAGATGTTCTTCATGTCCTTCCTCGTCCTTTAAATAGATGAGAATATCATCTATAAATACCAAGACAAATTTGTCTAAGTAAGGATGGAATACTCTGCTCATAAGATCCATGAACACGGCGGGTGCATTTGTTAATCCAAATGGCATAACTATGAATTCATAGTGACCATATCTTGTTCGAAATGCCGTTTTAGGTATATCTTCTTGTCGAATTCTCAGTTGATGGTACCCTGATTTTAAGTCGACCTTCGAGAATACTCTTGCTCCCCTGAGCTGATCAAATAAATCATCTATCATCGGCAGAGGGTATTTGTTCTTGAGTGTTAATTTGTTAAGCTCTCTGTAATCTATGCACATCCTCAAAGTACCATCTTTCTTCTTCACGAACAGTACAGGTGCTCCCCATAGGGATAAGCTAGGTCTGATGAAACCTAGGTCTAGAAGCTCTTGTAGTTGGATCTTTAGTTCTTCTAACTCTTTTGGAGCCATTTGATATGGTGCCTTTGATACTGGTGCTGACCCAGGCTCTAGATCAATTGTAAACTCAATCTGCCTATTCGGCGGTAAACCCGACAATTATTTAGGAAAGACATATTTAAACTCCCGCATAATCGGTATATCTTTCATCGTCTTCTCGACTTCAGCTTCTCCATTTAGATAAACAAGGAAAGCTTGGCATCCTACCTTGTTCATCATTTTTCTTGCTTGGATCGCGGATATAACAGGTATTCTATTTCCCATGTTAATCCCATGAAAACTGGTAGCATCCCTTCTCGGAAATTGGAAGGAAATCTTCATTTCGTTACACAAAATGGTGGCATAACTCTCAGCCAACCAGTCCATTCCTAATATCATATCAACGTCCCACATTGGTATGACATATAAGTTGTTAGCTAGAACCTTAAGTGATCCTATGTTCAGCTCTAGGTTCAAGCATGTATGTGTAACTGTTGTAATTCCTCCTATCGGTGATGAAATGCTCATAGCTTTATCTGTCCGTTCTGAGTTAAGTTCTAAAGCATCTACGCATGCGCTTGCGAAAAAAGAAAGTGAAGCACCAGTATCGAACAAAATTATAATAGGTATGTTGAGGAGTTTCCCCATACCTGCCAGGCTTCCCTGGTTTTGTTCGTTCTGTTTTTGGTGCAGAGCATAGGCTCTAGTCTGCGATGTCCCTGTCTGTCCAGGTAAACATCCATCTCATTTATCCATGTCATTTCCCTAATTTTATCCTGCTTCCTTGCCAGGGCCTCCTGTTACCTTGTTCGTCATATCTTTCTCGGTTGTCATTACTGTTATTCCTTTATCAATTGCATTTTGCGGCTCGATCTACGCCGGTTTATACTCTGGCATTTTTGCCTCGATAGTCTAATCTTGTCCTAGAGATCGTGATGTATCCGTCACTATCATCAATTCTTAATTCAGTCTGAATGATTCAGTTTCCTTTTCTTCTCTATCACTCGTAGGAATATATCTCTCATATACTTACTTTAAAATCTTTTTAAGAGAAATCCTCATGTTGGCATTTGTAGCGCCATCATTAGTAATGTCCTATTTGGATATACGTCATTTCCCTTAATCTTCATTGATTAAGTAAGTGTTTTTGCACAAGTTAAAATCCCTTGTCCACTAGGGACGTATCTGACTTTTGCCCTAAACATCATGGATTTTCACTATCTTCTTGACATTCTATGTTTGCTTCATTTCAATGTCAGAGGTACCCAAAATTCCACCTTATTTGTCATCATATAAGTATGAGGAACAAACTTCCCAATTAGCTTCATCTTAAAGTCTTTCCATGTGAATTTCTTCCTTTGTTCCCTTGAATGTATTTTCCTTACAAACTTCTCTAGAAGTTGTTTTGCTTGTTAAATTTCAAAACAAACAAGACATGCGTTTTATGTCTATGTAACTTAAGAGTACCAAGCCATCATCTCAAATAATGAATCTACTTCTTTGCTTCCAAGGAATTACCTTACTTGTCGTAGTCAAACTAATTCTGAAGCTTATATCATCTTGGGCTATCTCATAACGGGATAGCTTGTAGTTTCTTCAGCTATTCTCAACTCTTGTCCATTTTTTTTTTGATCATGATATCTCAAAGTCATATTGTTTTCATTATACTTCGGTTCTCACTTCCAGGGTTAAAACTGTCATTGTTGTCATATAGCCTGATAGGGTAGTACGCTTGTGCACCATAACATAAGTCCCAAATATAAGTCCTCATTACTATGTCTTGACTTGGGATATATTCCCATACTTGGTTTAAACACTAGGGCTAGCCTAGCTGTTCACACTTCTCAATATTTATGATCCATCAATCTCACTATCATTTGGTTTCACTAATGTCTCAAATACCGAAATCAATTTCGCTCAAGCACAATCCTAAGGGTTGAGGTATAAAGCGAGAAACTTGTTAGCGGGATGCTATCATTCCTTATATATCTATTGGAAAAAATCTCGTGCACCTCCATATTTTAGACATGTCCAACCTACTAACGAGGTCTTAAGGACGATCGACTATCTTAAAGATAAGTTGTAATCTCTTGTTATAACATAATAAGAAGAGGTTATTTTCAAGAATATTATATATTTTCCTTTACTTCTACTCTAGCACTCAATGCTAAAGAGTATCTCGTTCATAACTTTATTGTCATAACACTTACAAGGTGGTGTAACTTCATTTTCATCAGTATCTGGAAAGCCCATTAAGGGTCATCTTATCTATGTGTATCATAGGAAAAATATATCTCGCCTCATCGATGACTTCTCTACATCATAACTTGATGTATATCATTTTACTGCTCTGAAAACTTAGGTGACAAGATAAGTCAACCTACATCATACTTATCAGTTTCGAGGATTGAAGAAAACTCATCATGACAGCTTACAAGTGGTAAGGATTCACAATTCAAGACGACCACCTTTAAAGTTTGAATCAATATGTTCTTTGAAGTATATAATTGGAATATAGGGTCCGAAGACCAGAATGACGACTACTGAGACACTTTGGTCATATGGGCTGGCCAGACCCGTCACAAATACTTCTCAGTCACATGAAGGCTTGGTTTCAAAAGGGTACTTTATAAATTTTTCGGTTGTAAACTTCTTTCACAAAAAGTGAGAAACTCAAGTGATTTCTCAATTGAAACTAGATCATAGAGTTAAACTCAATGACAGAACTTGGGTAATGAATAAAATTTGAAACCTCATATAACTCGGAATAGGTCATCATAAATTTGTAAGGGTTATCAACATACCACCATACATCTCAAACTCTACTCATACTACTGAAAACCCCAATCTTCCAATTAGCATTCAAACCTTCTACCACATCGTGGTCTCTTATTCTGTGTAAACCATAATACTAGACTCAACTAATTCTTTAATCACATCTCTATTTCGTTTCTAACGAAAAAGTCATAGTCAATTTGGAGTTCCGTCTCGTGTGAACATCCAAAGGAAAAAGACTATACCCATGTCACTGTCGTATAGTGACATTCATCATTTCAAAATCATCATTCAATTCTTGCCACCATCATTTCCATATCTGCTCATTGATTTTCTTCTCTTTGGTTTCGTTGTTCTAGTCTTTGAACTCGAAATTCTAATTTCGATCTCTTTTTTGTTCTCATGATGAAATAATATTCTCATAGTTCATCTTTCTATGTTCTTTCGCAAAAGGGATCATGCGTCTTAAACAATCTACATTCTTTTAGGATAACATATCCATTGTCATAAACAACTTGAAATTGCAAAACTTTAAACATTAATAACATAACTCATTCATAACAATAATTCTCATTGAATTCCACGAATTCAAACATTTCACTTTTGACATATCAATGTCAACACTTTCTCATATCACTGTCAACATTTCCTCATATCTCTTTTCTTTTCACAACATAAAACATCATTTGCAACATTTTCCATAACTTTCACTTCCAACCATTTCCCATAACTTTCATTTCCTTTAAAACATCATTTCAATCATCATTCACAACTTTCATTCTCAACCATTTTCCACCTTCAAACTTTTCATTTCCAAAACCAGAGAAAAATTCATTACCTCCATTCGGTTGAGCTTGATGTGATGGAGTGTTGAGCATAGTCGACTGACCTCTAACAAGTCTAGTGACTCAATCTAGACTTAACTTTGAAGGAAGTTTTTGATTCAAGGAACGAACTGCTCTGATACCACTTTGTAACAGCCCACTAATCCTAAGGACGGATTAACAGAGACTATTACTCGGAACGGGAATTAAGAAGCGTAACAAGAATATGGAACATTGAATTGTGAGACATACATCGGGAATACTTCTAGAACTTCAAAGCATTGGAGATTAAGCAGACATAATTTACATACGAGACTAGATCGTCAGACCTTTAACAAAAGGGTTTAACTAATATGAAAGAGTCTAGTTCTCTGATTAACATATGACTTAGTATTCTTGCAGCGGAAAACATGTGAATCACACATATGACGATGTGCACTCAAGGTTCTAACTTTCGGCGACATAAGATTCCTCTTTTCAACATTTGCTCCATCGCATCACCATTTCAACTGCATATTTAAAACAAACATGCGGTGAGTACAAGAATGCACTCGGTGGACTTATGCCAAAACATTTATCATAACATTGAATTACACTTGCCCATCAAGAATAACACGAGGTTTTATTTGAAATGCTCGTGCTTACTAAACATTTTCTTTCATTTTCATAAACTTGTCCGGCGGACATATTTTCCGTCTGTATGATCCATATCACATCTCATATAACATCATCTTGCGCCGTAGGAGGCCTCCTTCCACGGACGCCGTGACCGCCGAAAACCTTTCAAGACACAAATACCGAATCGGGTGAGCAAACCTTTCAGCAAGTGCAGTTACCATTAGTGTACACATTAATCCTAGTCGGGAATTGTCCTTCCAGCATAGGATCCGAATTCGATTTCATTCATAGTTGGTAGCGAACCAACAAACTTCATTATCATTCATAGTTGGCGAACCAACACTGATAGGATCCATACATAAAACATAAACATTTTGGGCAGGTAATTAAATAACATTTCATCATCATTTCTCAAAGGAAAGCATCGTAAATAAAGACTTTTCATTTCGAAGAAAGCATTATAAATAAAACATTTGTCATTTCGAGAAAAAGCCCACCTGATATATATTTTTAGCAATACGTACTTCTCCTTTCTCATCTTCTGTTACCTTCGTACTTTACCTTTACGTAAAAAGAAAGGTTTAGTACTTCATTTGGTTCTTGGATAACGTCGATTATCATCGTGACTAGACAACTTTTAATATCTTAGGATTTTGCATCATCATTAATGAATAAGAGATATAAAATATCTCAATTTGGTTCCATTTGGTCATAGTGGAGCTACTATTTTCATCCATTTATTATATTTCCTTATCAGCTTAAACTTCTTATTTATTCTTAAGCTTGGGAACAAGCTTCTTCATTAACATCATTCATCAACATCGAACTACATTAAATTCTAAGTCCTCGTTTCATTTCTTGTATCTCATGTCTATTTCAACTATTCAGAGAAAACCATATTTATCTAGGCATAACTCATAACTCTGTGCGATAATCATAACTCTACGCACACACATGCTCGAATATTAATAACAAACTATTCTTGATTTCTCACACTTAACTAAGCAAACGTCGATCAATTCCTTCCAAACTTTAATCGTTTACTTATTATACATTGTCTAACTCATATGTCACATTACATTTCGTATAACGTTTACTGTATCCTCGAACGGTCAACTTTAGATACATGACATTTTTAGGAAAATACCTAACATACCCAGAAAATTATGATAAATTTATATGTCATGCTAGATATATCCTAGAATACAGATATGTGATAACATTTGACAAACAAAGATCGGATAATCCGAACGTGGAGCTTTAGATTTTCAGCCAAACAAGTTTTCTATCCTAATGCGTACGAAAAATTCCCAATTTAATTCTATACGCTAGTAGGCTAGTATAGACTGTATATACGAAGTCACTTCATTCAATAAAAATCGAAAAATCGACTATAGCTCGGCTTTAAAAATGAGCAAAAACATAACTTTAATAACTTTTAACCATATTCATAATCCTAGCATATATAGAGTATACGAACAACATTAGTTTTCAACTTCTAGGATTTGGCATCATCTCCCTATTTTTAATACATTTCAAAAATAAATACATAAATACAAAACATGCACCAAATTTAAATTTTAAACCATAGGAATATAGGTAATGGCGAGACTAACCTTAGTATCGGTTCGGATTTATCGAAAGATTGAAAGCGAATAAAGAAATTGAAGAAAGAAAGATGGAAGGGCGTAAATTTTTTTTCTTCACTGCTCGTAATTCACGGCAATGAAAGATGAAAGTATAGGCAATTTGATTCTGTAACTTTAACAATTGCCTTTACTTTTCTTTTTCTTTTGGACACTCACACGCACACTATTCCTACACGACACACACACACTGTCACACATTAACACACACATACTAAATATATATATATATACGACACACACTTATCACATATAATATATTATTATATATATCGACACACATTATTACACATACATATTATATATAATATAATATTATATGTATAACTTTGATTAACCAACTTTTCGTACCACTATTACTATATATGTATACTTTACTTTTCTTTTTCTTTTCGTTTACATGCATTATATATATATATACATATACATATACATATACATATATATATATATAGTATAAATCCATTTGGGATCAATCCCCAAAATCTTGTCAACTTACATAATTCTTATACATATATGTAATTTCTATAATATTTTTTTATTATTACTGATGCAAAATCCTAATTTCAAAATTAGGTTCATTCTAAACCAAGTTTAGACGGTCGGGGTATTACACGTTAGTTCAAAATTGAACATCAATTCAAGTATACAATTGATATTTCTTTTATTTCTCGCAAGCTGGGCACTCTACAATCTTCATGTCTATTATTAGATGGATTTATTCACGAAGATCATAATTCTCTATGCAATGTTTGCAAGTATATAGTTTGATTTGATGGATTCATTATTTGTTATTAAATAGGATAAGAAGAGTATGCAACATATGTAGTTAACGTTTTCATTAACACCAACACATTATAAAGTTAAACGCGTGTTCCAGCTAACACATGCCCGAATAATAACGGTGAGGCCGAGCTGCCGAGCTAACTGTATGGATCCCTTTGCGGGGTTTTCCTCCCGAGCTCTTTGACGACCGTATCGAAGAAGCAAGTCTCCGTGTATTTTGGCAAGCTTCAACAAGACATTCTTGGGACACTGCGTCCATCGCCGACTTACCATGATCCGGATCATACCCACATGTTATGAATTTATAAATTTGATTTTGCATTCTTGTGTGAGATTTGGGGGCAAGTGCAGTTGATGCTTGCATTACATTGCGATGATTAAGAGCAAAGATGCAATCTTCATTGGGGAGATATATATTTTTTGGGGTTGAGTAATTCTTCAAATTTGTGATGGTGATTTCTATGAGATAATAATGGGTATATATAGTGTAAATTAGTTTTCTTTTGTACTTTTAAGGATTAAATTTATTGCAGCTTAACTTTTTAATGCTTTGAATGAAAAAGTATGAAGACATTTAAGGGGGTGCAACAGTTACGACTTTTGGAATATTTCAACTTTATTTGGAAAAAATAAAGATATTTGTGGATTTGGAAAATTAATAGCAAAGTGAAACTTGAGATATCCACTTAATTAGATATAACATGTTTAGAAACTCTCGAGTTACAGTTACAAGTATACCTTGATTGTGGCATGTAGCCACCGAATCGTTTTGTTCAAGCAGATGTGGGAATCGACCAATAACTATTCATTCTTGCTTATGTGCATCTATGAGGAGAGTAAGAGTTGATGTTCATTTTCATGGTCTTTTATGTACATTTTTTTATACTATTATTCAGTAGTTGATCTTCTTCCAGATAATTCTGAGTGTTCGTGCTTGGACTGCAAGTTTGATCTTCTAGAACTCATTGTTATATGTTTATCAATATTTCAGCAGTAACTCCTTGGATTCGTGTAAATAAAATGCTAATTGTGGGGAAAACATGAGTAAGTGGAACTGCTATAATACCTTTCACATATATGGCTGCTTTTGTAAAGCTACTTAAATGTAGGAGATTAGTGGTTTTAAACAAATTAATTATGACACTAATCCTTTTTCTTATCAAACTTATACAATGTTTCAGTAGCTTTCTTATTAAGTTTTAGATTCAAATAATTCAACCATTCAAACTTCTTATTTCTAGTGGTCAATTATTTATTGTCGGGAGAAATATATGTTGCATTTTACAACTTAGGCGATCAAAATACCGACGTACCAATGAGGATAGAAGACTTGGCGAAGGTGCTTCATGGTAAAAAATTGGCACTTCTTTGTGCAAGTGCAAAGAAGAATGGAGTGGTAAATACTTTGGAGTGGTAAAAGACTAAGTTTTGATGCAAGTAAAAGTCCATGGATGTGCTCTTTTCATCTTGAAATGCTCTTATAGGTTATACTATCTCTATATGTCTTAGCTAGATCTAGGGGTGAGCATTCAAATTTCGGTTTTTATTTTTGCCTAATTCGAACCAATTCGAAAATCCAAATCTTGAAAAAAAAAATCCAATCCAAACTATCAAAAAATCCATAATTTTTATAAAAGCAAAACCGAAAAATCCGAAAGTCTGAAAAAAATTCAAAAATCTGAAACCAATTTTTTAATTCTTATAAATATTTATATTAGGTTTAGAAATATTTAAATAAATTAAATTATTATATTTTCCTATCCGATTCGAAAATCCAAAATTTGGAAAAAAAAAATAATCCGATCCGAATCGAATTTTAAATTTAAATTTATTTTGGATCAGATATTCGAATTTTGGGTATTTGGATCATTCCTAGATGATCTCGATTTAATTCGGATAAGATATTCTAGATCATCTTAATATGTACTAGCCAGCCATGTACCATCTCTTTTTATGTCTAACTTTATGGTATTCGTGTGCTATCATCTTATAACCAACAATAGTATGCATTTCCTATTATAAGTACGAATATAGTCCAATTATAAGTACAAGTAGATCCCACAAGTGATTATGTAATTCTTCTATGACATGTTTACAGAAGTACAAGACATGCTATATGCCTGACTTGTAGTTTCACGGAATTGAAGCTATTATATAAATATGTGTCAAGTCTTCTCTCACATTTCCTACATAGGTACAAGACATGCTATTTTTGGTCACTTCTCAGTCATCACTTTTACTTTTAAAGGAGAATTAGTCCATCTACACTTAATTTAGAATATTTTCTACAACTCTTAATATTTTTACATTTTGCCAATAAAATGGGTATTTTATTTTTCAAAATTTTGAAACAAGAGAGAAGTATAACACGATACTTTTAGCCTAATCATTAACATCAAACACAAGAGAGTTAAAGTAAAACCACAAGACCAAGATGCCATGTTAGAGAGAAAATAACACAAAATAAACCGCCATTTCTAATTAAATTTCGCAACATGTTTTGCAGAAAATTGGTTTGAACGAACCATAAATAAAAGTTTTCATCTTGAACAATCTTTATTACTATCAAGTTTGATCCAGACTTTAAATCTAATTAATAGTTTATATTTTTTTTATCAACTCAATACAAACCAAACCAAACCAAACAAAAATTAGATTTGAAAAACAATTACATAGATTTGTGGGATCAACTTTTGCTCAAAATCGACTACGTTCATACGGGCATAGGAAGTACATACAATTTTTGGTTTGATAGCACACCTATAACATAAAGTTAGAAATAAGAAAAGATAGTGATAGGTAATACAAACATGGCTAGTACACATCCAAACGATCGGATAGTCAAGAAAGACAATGGTATTTTTCCTATTAAGAGCATTTTAGGACCAAAAGAACGCATCCATGGACTTTAACTTGCATCAAACAGAGTCTTTATGACTCCAAAGTCTTTACGACTCCATTCTTCTCTGCATTTGCACGAAGCGGTGCCAAATTTTCTACCAGGAAGCACCTTGGCCAAGTCTCCTATCCTCATTGATATGTCGGCCTTCTGATCATCTAAGTTGAAAAACGCAACATATATTTTGCCTGGTAATAGATAACTGATCATTAGAGATAATTAGTTGGATGGTTGAATTACTTGAATCTAAAAATAAACTAAGAAGACATACAGAAACATTGTAAAAGATCAAACAATGAGTTCTAGAAGATCAAACCTCTTCTTCCAGTTGCAATCCAAGCACGAACATTTTTGGAAACAGAATTAGCTGGAAGAATACCAAGTTAGGTAACAAATTAACTACTAAATAATATAAATCATACATAAAGACCACGAAAACGAAACATCACCTCTTACTCTCCTCGTAGATGCACACAAGCCAGAATAGCAATTCGTCAAGGTGCCATTTTTGGTCAATTCCCACATCTGTTTGAATAAAATGATGGATGGTCACATGCCAAAATCAAGGTAAACGTGTAATCTCGAGAGTTTCTAATTAATATGTACTATTAAGTATCGAAAATTAATCTACAGTAATCTCCACATATTTTTCTAGATTACAAGTGAAATGTGTAGGACATGCCTCCTTATTGTTCGAGCTGAAGGCGTTTATCTTCAAGAGAGTAGGATTAGTGATCAAACTGAAAGTTTTGTCGTCAAGGTGTCTCATATCTCCTCCGAACATGAGAGGAGACTTCGTCATGGACCATAACGTCATCTGTTGCAAATACCTCAGTCTGTTAGTAAGTGCAATTTTTATGTTATTACAAAGAAAGCAAACAACATAGCTAACATATAGTCATGTGCATTAATGTACCTGCGTTCTTTGTTCATCTAGAGAGAGGTTGCATCGTCTATGAGGGCCTTCATTTAAATCTGCCAACAATTAAATCAATGGTCTTTGAGGATCATAATGCCTAGAGTAAATTACTGAACTGGCCATAGAATTACTTCCTAAATGTTGCATGTGAGTCAATGAAGGCGTCCAAACCATTCAATATTGTAGTGAAGAGTGCTTTATATCATATTTCATCCAGCCATTGGACACCCATACTCTAAAAACAATGGTGAATTGCCAGGCAAGCTACGATTGGTGAGCCTAAAATCAACTTATCTAATCCTTATACCAAAAGACTAGATGGATTCAATCCTTTTACCTTGTTTCGCAAGCCACCCCAGTGGGAGCATATCTAAGTCTGGCCAGGACTTTCCACGCAGTCCTTTTGCTCCAATCATATTTGCAGCAGAAAAATCCCTAGTACGGATAGAAAAGTAGGTAACTAAGTAGATAAAACGAGGGACATGCAAGGCATATAGAATGACAAGAACCATGAAGAGCGTGCGTGACAATAGCTCATAGAAAAACATCCATCTAGAACAATTAGTGACAGAAGGAACAAGGTTTTAACAAAAATATAAGTTGTTGTTAGAACAAGGTGCAGGATGTTTACTATACCCAGAAACATCGAAATGTTCAGCTACTTCTTTCCAAGAATCCCAGTCATCCGCTGTAATTCTGTACATATTGACCAAATTACTTACATCCCTAGCCATGGCAGGTGTCGCATTTGTTCCAGGAGATAAGGAATACACAACTGGGTGGTTGAGTTCGGTTAAGACCTGTAGATTTCAGTGAATGTCAAACTTAGTTTCTGGAAATGAGTAACGTCTGATATTACTAGAAACTAGAGAAAGAACATGAAGCAGCTATACCTTTGAAACATAGCTTATCTCATCAAGATTGAAGTCCAGGCCAAATACACAATCATGTTTAACTGTAACGAAAGAGATGCACTTAGCAAGTGGAAAATGGAAGGCAATATATGATCTATGTAAACAATTATACTTCCAAGGAGAATGAGAAGTTACCAAAATCGACGCCCCAGTGAGCATACTGTTGATACAGCGACCTCAGGAACGCTCTTCCAGCTCCTAATTTGGTGTCCACACTCATGAAACCACGTTTCATCCAAGAGCAAGTCCTCTCCTTCATTCCTATGTCCTTTGCACGCCACTGTCGCCCTGACTCCTCATATGCTTTGCCCTAATAAACATTTCAAGACCATATTTTCGATTATATAGCTGTAATTCACTTTTAGAAAATGCAGTTGGACTAAGTTACGTGTAAACATCCAGAATAGGCGTGTTTGCATTGAATGCTTGCGTGCTTATGCCTCTCATAACATGAATCCCGAATTTCAAACCCATCTTATGCACTTTCTCCGCCACTTTGGTGAACCCTTTCCCGCCCCTAGAGGAAGGCCATCTACCCGGGTCGGGTTTCATCCTTCCCCATTCGTCAATAACATCAAATCCGAGAGAATTAGTATAAGCTCCCTCAACCTTCCTCCTATACCAAAGGTAATCCACTACCACGTACTACTTGCACAAAATTATCACAGTAAGATCAGTCAGCTATTATATATATACTACATTATTTACTGGTTGCAACTCAAGTACCTCGTATCCATGACTATGCAAGCGGTGAGCAACGAGTTGATCGGCATTTTGGAGGAAACTCTTCTTCAGAAATGGTCCAACTGAATGTATCATAAGAGTTCCAACCTCGCGGTGGTACGCTCGCCACCTCAACTTTCCCCAGGCTAACAAAATACAACAACATTTCTTAAATCAAAATCTTTTTCGATTCAAAAAAAAAAAAAAAAAACCTTCAAAATATTCTTATCCCCTTTCTCACAGTAGTTAATCAGCCCAGAACAAGCAATTAATTACTATCCATCGAAGAAACAGGCGCATCTCCACGCTACTTATTCGAAAATGATAAAATGGCCTCAATAATTATAAACAAAAGATTTTGAGAGAAAAATGCATACAAATTTGAAGAAAGAAAAGGAAAGCAGAGATATAGTGACTCTACCTTCCTGGTAAAAGACTTGAAAACAGAGAGATGCAGAGAGAGCTCCAAAGAAACCACCCCATGATCAACACTATTACTTTCGCTGTTCTGTGAAGAACAAAAAGAAGAAGTTGCAACTTATAAATACTATGAGTGAGTGTAGTGTTTTTTTTTTAATTGATATACGTTTGCTATTGTTGAGTATTGAGATTATTGGAAAGATTATTTAGGTATGAATCATTTAATGCAGTAGCTAAAAAATATCATATTGCTTTAGGAATCAAGCACGTCATGTTTGTACACTTTTACAATTCTAATACCTCCATACCATTTGCTTCATTTGCTTATCTTTTGCGTGCACATATCTTCAAAGTTGCTACTTGCTTTCTTCAATTCAGTGTCAATTTCTATCTTGTTCAAAAATCAAAGACCAGCAATGGCATGATTATGTTTGACTTTTTTGACTGCAAGATTGTTGCTTGTGTTATGTTTGTACGCTCATCATGACTTGGAAATTGGAATCTAGATAGTGACTCGCAAAATGCTTCTTCATCACAAGATGCATCAAAGCCCCTAGTTAAGACAATCCATTCTATTATACAATTAATGTCATGTAGCACCACTTCTATAGCTAAAAAAAACATCATATTGCTTTAGATTTATTCGCTAAAAAAATTACTTTAGATTTGTACATAATTATGTGATCATGCGGTTGCTTAAAATTACAATCACGTCATGTTGCACCAAACCTCTATAGGTCTGAGTTTATCATATTTGATTTTCTAAATATGGTTTTATCCATTCTGTATGATTTACATGATATTACACAGGAACATGGATTTTACAACGTGCATACCAAAGATAATTGTTGTTAATTTTTCCATTAATTCAAAAAATGAAGATGATCATATTGCTTTAAATTTGTACATAATTATACGGTCACACAATTGCCAAAGATTATTTAGTTATCAATCACGTCATGTAGCACCACTTCTATAGCTATAAAGAGATCATATTGCTTTAGATTTAAATAATAAAAATATATGTTTATTGGTAATCAATAAAAATTATTATTATTATTCATTATTCTAATATAAATTTCATCCATTTTATATAGGTAATTTATTATGAGATAATGATAACTATAATTATAAATAGATTTTGAAAAGTTAATGTAATCGAATGATATTGAATAGTATGTTTAGTTTATACGTTGTATAGTCTATATTATTAAGGTATACTTTATGTTTTACATATACTTTAAACTTTTCCGATTATATATGTATTTTTATTTTAATCAAACCTTAATAATATATTTTCGGTATATTATAACGTAAAATCATTAAATGAACAATTAATTAATGCAATGAGATATTGAGTTATACAAAATAATAACATGATCTACTAAATTATCTTATAAATAAAAATATCACTATAATAAATAGTTATAGCATAACGTTGTGGTCTACATTAGTAATACATAACGAAAAATACTTATTAACATACATTGTAAACTTCTAGTAACTATATTTACTTTTTATCAAATTTTAATATATATATATATATATATATATATATATATGGAAGGGTTAACGTGAGAACAACTTTTATCGTGAGAGCGTGAAAACCAAAAAATAATGAATTCACCGAATCCAAAAATAGAATTTCCGCCTCCATGGGATTCGAACCCCGGTGAAAAATTCAGAATTTTTGAATTCAGTAACTTTCTCAACGGATTCATCAACTTTCATAGTGAATTCATTTGGTTCTTAGTTTTTAGGATAAAAATGGTTCTCATTTGAACCTAACTCTATATATATATATATATATATATATATATATATATATATATATAGAGGAGAGATCATATGAGAATACATATTTGTGTGAAAATTAAGAATGAATTTAAGCCCTTTAAGATGATAGATCTAGGGTACATATTTAATTAAAAAAATGCAATAATAAATCACAATGTGTGCTACACGTTGATGTATTTTCGATTATCATAAGGGTATGATTGTATTTTTTCATTATTTTTTTATGGTAGTTCCTATTTTCATGGCTATTTCAAAGGTGCAGTTTTTTGGATATGGTAAGTTATAATTTTTAAACGGTAATTCTATATCATATTTTGGATCCATATCTATCATCCAAAACATAATTCGAAAAAAGAGTTTGATTAACAAAGATGGAAGATGCAGGTTTCTTTTCTATCTTGCGTAAAAACGTTTTAAATTTATTTTGTTATAATAGAATATTAATATTCGTTGCATATGATACAGTTTATAGATTTGCGTTTTATTTAATGTTGCATTTGAGAATTATTTTGAGTTTACATATGAATTCGTGGTTTCATTATTTTGATTGTTATTTTATTTTTTGTTCATATGACACATATAATCAACCGAATATTGATGAAGTTCATCCTCCAAATTATTATAATGGTTTGTTTGTAAATCATTAATAGAATGTGATATTTTATAAATTTTCGTGAATCGTCTAGTTTCTTGTTTGCAATGTAGTCTTAATATTGTATGCATCATTAGTTTAATTCATAGCTTTTCGTATTATATAATGTTGCATTTTATAGTTATAACTATATAATGTGGCATTTTATAGTTATTTTCGTGAATTTGATACTGCTTTATGTTTTGCAATGTAGTCTTAATATTGGATGCATCTGTTAGTTTAATTCATAGCTCTTCGTATTATATAATGTTGCATTTTATAGTTAGTTTTATTTTTCATTTCTTGTATGAGAATGAATTTTTATATTGTTTGTTAATTCAATGTTATGATACACGAAGTTCATCTTCTAAATTATTATAATGACTATAATGATATTTATGTATCATCTTTATCGATTTAAACCTAATACATTTAAAATCTATAAGTTGAGAAAATTGAAGATGCAGATTCTTTATCGATAAACATGACATAATGATAATAAGCTACATTCAGTTTTATAACACCGATTGTGTGTTCCATTCACTTTAAATATATGTAACACGTGAATCTTGAATGTCTAACTCATATTACTATCATGTGATATTTTAATATTGAAAGAGAAATAATATATGCTATATTTTTTTTATCAAGTGCTACACATTGTTAAGTAAATGCAACAATTAATAATTATGGTACACCACTTTCATTTTTAAAATGTATAATAGATTAACCCTAAATTTGCAAAATATTTTATTATCATATGCTACATCACAATTAAACAATAGATCGTATTATTAAAAAAATGCAATGAGCAATAAAATAAGTTTGCTTCATTATTTTTTTAATTTATGCATTATTTTAAATATTGATGTTGAAATTTTGTTAGAATGAAATGCTACGTTACTATTGTAAAAGAGCTAAATATTTATAAGAAAATGCAATAAATAATACAACCAGTATGATACAATAATTTTAATGATTGCAACAGTTTAACCATTGAGGTGCACATTATTTGACAATTATATGCTACATTATAACTAATTAACATCTACATATTTTTACAAAAGCGCAATAATCTATATGAATAGTATGCTATATTTATCTATATTTTGTTTAACAGTTTTACCATATATGTGAAATATTTCTGAATATTATATACTACTTTACAACTGCTCATTAGATACTTATTTTAAAGAAAGTGCAACAATCAATACCGATATTATGCTACACTCATTTTACAGTTGTAAATTTTTCTTTACCATTGATATGCAATAAATTTGGATAATATATGTTACATTATAACTTCTATATGCTACATATTTTAAAGAAAGTGCAACAATCAATATCGAAAGTATTCTAAATTAATTTTACAATTGTGCAACAGTTATACCATCGTTATGCAATAAATTTGAATAATATATGTTACATTATAACTTCTATATGCTACATATTTTAAAGAAAGTGCAACAATCAATATCGAAAGTATTCTAAATTAATTTTAAAATTGTGCAACAGTTATACCATCGTTATGCAATATATTTGAATATGGAATATTGAATGAAAGGAACAAGAAAGGGACGGCTGTTCACCTTTATTAATTGATATCGGTAGTTGTGTATAAGTAAAAGATATCTTTTAGAAAGATATAGGAAAGGTTTAGAAAGTGCAACAGAATATTTGTTTGGATTTGTATATCACCTTGGAAAAAGGACGTGTAGTAATGGGGATTGAATATTTTTTTTCCTTCCAATACTACCCCAACCACACGATGGATACAAAAAAGGCAGGAGTTTGTAGAATTAATCTGGACCGTTTTTTTTATTAAAAGCAATGATTGAGATTCTTTCTTATTTCTTATACATATATCTATTCTCACCATAACCCCTCCCTATATATATATATATAATTTTATATATATTATAATTTGAAACCATAAAAACGAACATGAATTAATGCAATGAGATATTAATTTAAACTCAAAAAATAATTAAACGATCTACTAGCTAGTATTTCTAAAATTAGAGTATCAATAGAGTTAACTATAACAATATAAATATAAAATATGAGTTACATAGTTATATGTAATATATACATATAACTATGATTATAATTGTAAAATGAGATAAAATTATTATAATTCATAGACTTTGACAAATAAACGTTATGTTTCAAGTTTCAGTTTTCTATTTATTTTCCAAATCCAAAAATATCTTTATTTTTTCCAAATAAAGTTGAAATATTCCAAAATTCGTAACCGCTGCATCCCGGCCCTTAAATGTCTTCATACTCTATGATTCAAAACATTACAAAATTGAGCTGCAATTAATTTTATCCTTAAAAACCCCTAAAAGAATTCATAACAACACCAACTAATTTACACTATATATACCCATTATATATTATCTCATACAAATCACCATCACAAAATACAGGAATTACTCAACCCAAAACAAATATTAGAGAGATGATCTCCCCAATGAAGATTGCATCTCTGCTCTTAATCATCGTAGCCCTAATGCAAGCATCAACTGCAGCTTACCCCCCAAATCTCAAGCCTGGATTCAAAAATCAATTTTATAAATTCTTAACATGTGGGTTTGATCCTAATAAATTTGATCACTCTGTGATGGATTTAGTGTCCGAAGAATGTCGCACTGAAGCTTGCCAAAAATATACGGAGACTTGTTTCTTCGATAAGGTCATCAAAGAGCTCGACAAGGAAAAGCCGTGCAAAATGAGTGATGACCTGCTTAGCACGACAGTTTCGAGCTTTTACCGTTACTACGCTGGCACGTGTTAGCTACAACACGAGTTAGCTACAACATGTGTTAATTTTAGTTTTATAATGTGTCCATACAGATAAAAGATATTACTACTTTTTACTACGAAATGTTAAGTACATGTATTGCCCACTCTTCTTATCCTATATAAATAAAAAATAATGAACATATAAAATAAAATTAAAAAACCCATCAATTCAAACTATATACTTGCTAAAATTACAGTGAGAAGTGAATAAAGTAGCAAATAAATCCATCGAACGGTAGACATGAAGATTGTAGAGAGCCCAGCTTGCCGAAAAATCAAAATACAACAGCAGTTCTTAAATCAAAATCTCCTTCGATTAAAAAAAATTTAGGTATCAAGAATGTCATGTTTGTAGCTAGACTTTTACAATTCCAATACCTCCATATATATCATTTGCTTATCTTTTGCATGCACACATTTTCAAGGTTGCTGCTCCTGTTTCTTCAATTCAGTGTCAATTTGTATCTTGTTCAAAAATCAAAGACCAGCATGGGCAGCAAGGGCATGATTATGTTTGACTTTTTTTACTGCAAAATCGTTGCTTGTGTTATGCTTGTACGTATAGTAATAGACGCCCATCATGCTTGGAAATCGGAATCCAGAAAGTAACTCACAAAATGCTTCTTCATCACAAGACGCACCAAAGCCCCTACTTGAGACAATCCATTCTATTAAACAATGTCCTATAGCACCACTTCTATAGCTAAAAAAACATCACATTGCTTTAGAAATGTTGGCTCAACAACAGTAAATGTTTTAGATTTGTACATAATTATGTGATCATGTGGTTGCTAAAAATTTGTAGTTATCAATCGCGTCATGTAGCATCACTTCTATAGCTAAAAAGATATCATATTGCTTCTTCTAATCCGACCTCTCACATTTGATTTTTCAAATATGATTTACTCGTCCGATATAATTTGCAAACTATTATATAGGGATATAGGTTTTACACAATACGCACCAAAAATAACTGGTGCAAGTTTTCCCATGAATTCAAAAATAAAAATGAAAATATCATATTGGTTTATATTTGTACATAATTATACGGTCATCCAGTTGCAAAGATTATTTAGTTATCAATCACGTCATCTAGCAACACTTCTAAAGCTATAAAGAGATCATATTGCATGCTTTAGATTTTCTACATAATTATGCGGTCACGAAGTTGCTAAATATTATTTAGTTATCAATCACCATGTAACACCATTTTTATAACTAAAACATATCATATTGCTTTAAATTTGTACATGATATTTTTAAAATTAAGAATAATTTGTTGTCTGAACTTTGGAATCTTTTTTGAAAAATAAACTAAATTCCGTTCAACGTTTTAAAAACCTCAAACTATTACAAAGATGATCTCCCCCCTATCGAGATTGCATCTTCGGTCTTAATCATCGCATCCCTAATGCAAGCTATTAAAATGTATACAGAATTGAGAGAAAAGAGAAATGATGCATGAGGAAAAACTGATTTCATTTCTCTTCCTTCGGTGTTATATATACACAAGATTAACACGTAAAAACTAACATGCTAACAACTCACAATTATAACAAACTGATCTAACTTCTAACAGACTAACATCCTCAAACTAATACAATTAATTATCTTGCCACGTCATACTTCATGACGTCATGATTGTACACTTTTACAATTCTAATACCTCCATACCATTTGCTTCATTTGCTTATCTTTTGCGTGCACATATCTTCAACGTTGCTGCTCATGTTTCTTCAATTCAGTGTCAATTTCTATCTTGTTCAAAAATCAAAGACCAGCATGGGCAGCAACTACATGATTATGTTTGACTTTTTTGACTGCAAGATTGTTGCTTGTGTTATGTTTGTACGTTTAGTAATAGACGCCCATCATGACTTGGAAATTGGAATCCAGATAGTGACTCGCAAAATGCTTCTTCATCACAAGACGCATCAAAGCCCCTACTTGATACAATCCATTCTATTAAACAAAAATTTTGTTCGCTCAAAAAAAAATTGCTTTAGATTAGTACATAATTATGTGATCATGCGGTTGCTTAAAATTATTTAGTTATCAATCACGTCATGTTGCACCTCTTCTATAGCTAAAAAGATATCATATTATTGCTTCGAACCCCAGTAAAACCTCTATAGGTCTGAGTTTGTCATACTTGATTTTCTGAATATGGTTTATCCATTCTTATATGATTCACATGTTATTACATAGGAACATGGATTACACCGTGCATACCAAAGATAATTGTTGTTAATTTTTCCATTAATTCAAAAAAAAGAAGATGATCATAGTGTTTTAAATTTGTACATAATTATGCGGTCGCACAATTGCCAAATATTATTTAGTTATCAATCACTTCATGTAACACCACTTCTATAACTATAAAGAGATCATATTGCTTTTATTTAAATAATAATGTATGTTTATTGGTAATTAATATAAATTATTATTATTATTCATTATTCTAATATAAATTTCATCCATTTTATATAGGTAATTTAATATGAGATAAAGATAACTATAATTTATAATTTATAAATAGATTTTGAAAAGTTAATGTAATCGAATGATATTGAATAGTATGTTTAGTTTATACGTTATATAGTCTATATTATTAAGGTATAATATCAAATACTTATGTTTTACATATATTTTAAACTTTTCGCAATTATATATGTATTTTTATTTTAGTCAAACCTTAATAATATATTTTCATGTATATTATAATGTAAAATCATTAAATGAACAATTAATTAATGCAATGAGATATTGAGTTATACAAAAATAATAACATGATCTACTAAATTATCTTATGAATAAAAATATCACTATAATAAATAGTTATAGCATAATGACCGTGGTCTACATTAGTAATACATAATGAAAAATACTTATCGACATACATTGTAAACTTCTAGTAACTATATATTTACTTTTTTTTTATCAAATTTTAATGTGTATATATACATATAATTATGATTATAATTGTAAAATATGAGTTACATAGTTATATGTAATATATACATATAACTATGATTATAATTGTAAAATAAGATAAAATTATTATAATTCATAGACTTTGACAAATAAATGTTATGTTTCAAGTTTCGCTTTTCTATTGATTTTCCAAATCCAAAATATCTTTATTTTTCCAAATAAAGTTGAAATATTCCAAAATTCAGAATCACGCATCCCGGCCCTTAAATGTCTTCATACTGTGATTCAAAACATTAAAAATTGAGTGCAATTAATTTTATCCTTAAAACTCATAAAAGAATTCATAACAACACCAACTAATTTACACTATATATACCCATTATATATTATCTCATACAAATCACCATCACAAAATACAGAATTACTCAACCCAAAACAAATATTAGAAAGATGATCTCCCCAATGAAGATTGCATCTCTGCTCTTAATCATCGCAGCCCTAATGCAAGCCTCAACTGCAGCTTGCCCCCCAAATCTCACGCCTGAATGCAAAAATCAAATTTATAAATTCTTAACATGTGGGTTTGATCCTAATAAATTTGATCACTCTGTGATGGATTTAGTGTCCGAAGAATGTCGCACTGAAGCTTGCCAAAAATATACGGAGACTTGTTTCTTCGATAAGGTCGTCAAAGAGCTCGACAAGGAAAACCCGTGCAAAAGGAGTGATGACCTGCTTAGCACGGCAGCTTCGAGCTTTTACCGTTACTACGCGGGCACGTGTTAGCTACAACACGTGTTAGCTACAACATGTGTTAATTTTAATTTTATAATGTGTCCATACGAATAAAAGATATTACTACTTTTTACTACGAAATGTTAAGTACATATATTGCCCACTCTTCTTATCCTATATAAATAAATAAATAATGAATATATAAAATAAAATTAAAAAACCCATCAAATCGAACTATATACTTGCAAAAATTACAGTGAGAAGTGAATAAAGTAGCAAATAAATCCATCGAAGGGTAGACATGAAGATTGTAGAGAGCCCAGCTTGCCGAAAAATCAAAATACAACAACAGTTCTTAAATCAAAATCTCATTCGATTAAAAAAAATAAAAAAATTTAGGTATCAAGCATGTCATGTTTGTAGCTAGACTTTTACAATTCCAATACCTCCATATATATCATTTGCTTATCTTTTGCATGCACACATTTTCAAGGTTGCTGCTCCTGTTTCTTCAATTCAGTGTCAATTTGTATCTTGTTCAAAAATCAAAGACCAACATGGGCAGCAAGGGCATGATTATGTTTGACTTTTTTGACTCCAAAATTGCTGCTTGTGTTATGCTTGTACGTATAGTAATAGACACCCATCATGCTTGGAAATCGGAATCCAGAAAGTAACTCGCAAAATACTTCTTCATCACAAGACGCACCAAAGCCCCTACTTGAGACAATCCATTCTATTAAACAATGTCCTATAGCATCACTTCTATAGCTAAAAAAACATCACATTGCTTTAGAAATGTTCGCTCAACAAAAAAAAAATGTGTTAAATTTGTACATAATTATGTGGTTTGTAATAACCCGAAAAATTTAAAACTTTTATTAGTGATGTTTAAATCAATTATTTGTGGTTCTTAGACCTTAATTATGTTTAAGGTAACCAACGAAACGAATTAGAATCGATTCGGAGATCGAAAACTAGATGAATCAAAAACTAGTGACTAATCCTACCGGATTAGGGTTTTCTGAATAGCCTGAACATAGAATGAAAGATCGAGAAGGAATCTTAACAAAAGGATTTCGTTTATAGAATTCTCGCACGAAAATATGTGAGAAGCCAAAGGATGAGAATTTCCGAGCATACTTGCCCGGTCAGTCTTAACAGCACTATTCACAAGCCGGAACAATTTCTAGTCCGTGCTAATCATGAGAATTAATGATAACAATCAAAATTATGAATTAATATATTATTATTAATTTAGAAATTATAAGAATCAATTTCTGAAGGAAATTCCTGAAGAACTTAACCGAACGCCGGGAGAAATGTACCGGGAAAACCCTAAATTGATCCGAACGATCCAAAACTCGAACCAAGGGTATAAATCAATAAAATATGATTCATAAGACTCAAATTAATTATGAAAGCTCAAGAGTTCAATAGAATTTTTGAATGAGCATAATTTAATCGTCGAAACTGTTTTTCCGCGAAAACTCGGAATTGACTTATCGGACGATGTCCGAACTTCATGAAATTTTTATAAACATTGAAATAAGTCTTTTAAAGGCTATTTAAGAAAATAAAACCTTAAGGTTCCGAGAAATCAATCGAAAGCGCGTTAAAACTTAAAGAGTCGGTATTAACACGCCAAAACGGGTAATTTGACCAATCCACCTCCCAACCACCACCAAGACCACCCTCAAATGAGTAATGACAGCCCTTAGGTCTGCCAATACAGTAAGGGAGTCGTCCCTAGCAGCCCCATTATTCTAGAACCAATTTCTCTCTCAATTTTCAAATTCTCTCTTTACTTTTCAAACCTTAAGCTCTAAATCCTCCTTTCCAAATCTCTCCCACACTCAAATAATCTTTCTAAGACCATAGAAATGTATTATTCATCATCCTCTTCCATCCTAATGGAGTGAAATTTTGTTTGAATTTTTTTTGGTTTAAAAACCCTAGTTTGCTCCTCATTTTTTTTCGTGACTTTGGAGCCATCAAATTCTCTCAATCCATGAATTAAAAATACTTATAATAATGTTATAAGGCTACTGTTAAAATTTTAGAATTTTTGGAGCATTTTGTTTTATTTATTTATTTATTTATGCTTTAATTCTTTTTATATGTGATAAAGCATGATTTTGTTAATATTATTTGATATTATTGCTTGATAATGTATTAGAAGCATGTAGAATAAATATCATAATTTTCAGAATATTTTTGGAATTTTCTTGTATTTTTTGATTTTATTTGTTGAGAAACAGTTGAGATATAGTGTTTAATATATGATATGAACATCATATATTAATCTTGAAATTTTTGAAACACTACTCCTATTTTTTAAAAATGGGAAGAATATATTTAAGTATTTTTAAGCCATTATTTGATTTTATTTGTTGAGAAATAGTTGAGATATAGTGTTTAATATATGATATGAACATCATATATAAATCTTGAAATTTTTGAGACACTACTCCTATTTTCCTATGAATACCGAAAACTATATATATATATATATATATATATATATATATATATATATATATAAGGATTTATTTGATTTTATTTGTTGAAAATATTTGGTATATGATGTTTAGAAATAATATGAACCTAATATGCATTGTTGGGAATTTAGTGAACACATATGTAATATATGTGTAAGGACAAAAAGAATTCCAAGCATTGGTTCATATTATAATTATTAGTTGATGTTTTATGTTAATATTACATGTTATTGCATAATATAAACATTTTGTGAAGGAATGAAATTATTGAATATGTATACATGTAATATAGTAATTACCGAAAATCATTATATGATGAAAAGCATGGGTTTAAATTTTAATGTATGATATGAGATGATATTTCATGTTTAGTATATGATATAAGCATGATATGATTTTTGTGGAATTTATTGAACACCAATGTTCAATAAATTATAAATACTGAAAACTATATGCATTTTAACCTATGATTTGAAATTTATATGATGATATTGGGTTGGTAATTAAATTCTATAGTATGATAGGAGTATAACATGATTTTATTGGAATTTATTGGATACATATGCTAATTGTTGCTAATTATCGAAAACGTAACAAAATGGCTAAGTATGGGTTTAATTCCAATGTTAAATGATGTTATGATAGTGAAATTATAAGCTTAGAATGAATGGTTGTGATTATGGTGAATGAATGGAACACTTATGCACACATAAACAATGATTGTGTATTATGTTAGAAATTAGGGTTTTCTAATGCTTTAGTATAGTTTATGTTGTGTATGGTATTGTTTGGTTGAATGGTTATGTTTATGTATGCCGACAAACCAAAACCCCAAACGTAAACAACATAATACTATACGTAGGAGAATCCAAAAGAAATCGACCAATTTCGATAACTTAAGAACGAACCAACGAGAATCGAAGTTCGACATAAATTAGGGTTTGCTACTATTAAAATGATACTCAAACGTGAGTTCCTAAGTTAGAAAGTCCAAAAGTCGAGCTACGCCATTAATACTCAATAACGACAACCCAATATGATATTAGTTGAGCGTTAAAACAACTCGATAACGAATAACGATTATACGACATATGTAATCCAGGATAAACAAACAAGGTCGTAATGTGCAAGCAAAGATTCGAACATAAGATGTCGATCCTTATGTCCCAAAAGTCGAGTTAATATTCCCGAAGCACTTCATTTATTCTTAAGTACTTACTTACATGATAGCATGTGTTCACTTGAATCATAAGTCAATACTCCTCTTTTAATTATCGTGCTAATACGACAAGTCGTCAAACATAACCTACTATGACGTAACTAAAATTGCTAAGTCTAGTTAGTGGCTTGAGAATTTCCTAATTTACCAATCATAATTTGATTACCGACAACCTATAACGTAATAACGTTTGGAATAACACTAAGGTTAAGAGTCGAGGATAGACTCGGAGTATGCGATTCATAATTGAAGTTCACATATGAACGATGAAGTGATATAGCGTGGGAATTGGTAATGTAAGATAATAGAAATTATCTTAAAACGATCACATGAAATCATAAAGAAACCCTAATTGGGAACTTTAAGTCGTAATTTGTAAACAACCTTCGATCGATAGAAAGAATCTAAGAAACGCTATTTTCTTATGAAGGGTTTGATCGTACGTAGTCGGTGAGGAAGAACAACCACACCCTGCTCATTTAGACTTACTAGCTTTGGATAGCAGGTGGGCTTTCTTGAAACAAAAATGTTATGCATAACTCAAAGCATGATTTACAAAGCTTTATGAAATATTATCACATGAAATGTTGTTGACTGCTAAATGTTTACGTTTTGTTGTTATCCTATCTGAGATTGGTATATCCAATGTGGTATGTGAATGAGTTGGTCCACCAACATTAAAAAAGGGTAACGATCGGATCCGACTTAGTTGAGGACTAACTTGGATTGTGTACACGTGTGACTGTGTGTTAAGGTTAGCTATCTCGACCGGTCACGGCGACTATGTGTAGGTGGCCACCTCCATAGTGTGCGAATGAATGAATGATCAGATATGGAACAACGTGGACGAAATAGTCCGACCGGACACTTTTGGAAAACGATAAAATGTTTGATAGGCATGAGTCTTTTAACTAAAATCCTCATGCGCTATTGTGGGCAGTTAATAACTTTTGACAAAGAAAATATTTTCGGCAATGAGTCAACTGAGTACTTTTGTACTTAGTCCTGCATCTCGTTTTTGATGTGCAGGTTGAGCAAGGATCGATGATGGGTGCGAGGTGGTGCAGAGTAGCAGTTGTTTTACGCTTATTTAGAAAGGATTCTAGAACCTTGGGCATGCATCGTCATATGCATGTCCACACGTTTATTGTTGCCTAACTCTGATAACTTTTGATGTTTTGATTATAACTGCATTCATACAAGATTGAATTTGAGGTCGCACTCGTACTTTGAATTGTGCCCCGATCGGGTTATATTTGAACCTTGCCCTTTTTGACGAGTCCTTCGTGACTCGAGTTGGTATGAATAGCTTATTCCCTAAAAAGTCGAAAAACGAAAAAGCAACGAGGTTAGAGTTTTTCTCAGCGAAAATCCTCGGTATTAACACTGATGCTACTGATTACACCCCTATTTCGAAAGGGTGGGGGTTCTCTTTGCTTGGTTTTTTTGCAGGGCGTTTTCCTGGCAAGGAAGCAACACAAAGATTGACATTGGGATGGAAGACAACAACGAAAATTTCTTATCATCCCAATGGTTGGATCGCATTCAGATTCGAAAAGGAGGAGGAGATGGAACAAGTGCGAAACTCAGGACCATATGCGGTGTTCGGTATTCCTCTTATCCTTTGTCATATGCCCATAGAATTTAGGTTCGACTCTGCTCCGGACTTTAAATTTCCTGTTTGGGCTTCGTTACCTAATTTGCCGCTAGAACTTTGGAATCCCAATGCTATAGGGAAAATTGCTTCATTGTTAGGAGATCCCATTGAGGTAGATTATAGAACTATTGCGAAGAACAACTTAGACGGACCTAGATTTCATGTTTTAGTTGATGCTATGCGTGAACCTAGGGAATATGTTAATCTGCAATTGCACACAGGAAACACGTTTTTGCAATATATTAAATTTGATTTTTATCCAAAAATGTGCAAGACGTGTAATAAATTGGGACATTTGGCTTCTGCTTGCTTGAATTTTCCTAGACCACGTGGGGAGCCGAACCCTACACGCGGTATATCTAACCATGCAGGGAATGATACTTGGCAACGTCTTGAGGAAGAGATCCAGACCTCGTCCCCACATGGTGGTCGAACCTCTAAGACTCGTCCCGAGAGCCGAATGGAGGAGGAGAAGTGTATCACAAAGAAAGACAAAGAAATTCGATCTCAACCCATCACACGTGGGATAGAGATTAAAAATCAATTCGAGGCCTTAAACTCTCACATACATTTTGAATCCTCCGATAGTACCCAAATCTTTGAAATTGGCCAACCTTCGGCATCCAAACCTCCTCCACCTCACCAATCCCCGCTTGCCGAGCACCAGCGATCCTCGGCAGACTCCATCCACCCATCACCCGTCGTCCCCTCGCCTGCAACCGATAGCATGCAATCTGCCGAGAACTCTCGGCAGGGAGCAGTGCCAGCCCGCCCTCTCTCGGCCGACCCGCGCCAACCCACGTCCGAGAAAACGCCCTCAACCGAGCATCATTCCTCGATCGAGAATTCTCGCCCACTCCAGCCCATCTCGGCCGATGCTTCTCGGCCGACCGGCCGATCACTTTGCGAGACCCACCACCAGAACTCGGCGATTCTTCCATTTCTACCCCTTTCGACCGAGCACCCACAACCTTCTACACATGTCGAGCAACCTCTAAATATCCCACCCAAAACCCCTACAAGTTCTACCCACCTTTCTCGCCACCTGGCGGGGGACGATGTAAAGTATGATCGACTTGAGAGATAACAACGTTCGAATCTACCCTTCGACCGAGCACCCACAACCTTCTACACATGTCGAGCAACCTCTAAATATCCCACCCAAAACCCCTAGTTCGCCACCAATGGCGGGGGACAATGTTGATGATTGAGAGATAACACGTGTCGGAATCAACGGTACATTCAACATCCTCAGTTCTTTTGATGATTATCGAGTCGAGCGGTGAAGATGTAGAATTTCCTCGCCGCATCACTAGAAGCAAATCGAACACAAGCCGCCAAACATCTCCGGTCAAGAAGGCGGGAGTCGGTTAGTCGCAGAACACGTCGTCGATGATTATTACGGCTGGAATGTCGAGTCCTCCGTGCTGACTGATTGGTCTAGCGATGGCGGTGAGTCACATTGGTATCGCGTAACAAGTTGAATTTCAAGACATCCTGCGATGAAAATACCATTGTCAAGAAGATTCATGAAGGTGTTTTCTTCGCTTTATATTCTTTGTATTACTGTTAATCTTGTGGTTTCATTATTTGAGTTGGCTTTGTAGTGAGTGAGGATGTCTCGATCTTGTTCTTGGATCCACTTTTGGGATGCCTTATCATGTATTTCCACGATTGTTAGTGGTTTTTGGGTGCGTGTGTTGAGGATGCTAGGCCCAACCAAGCAAAGGCACCTCTTTTGCTTGCATGTGTTCACTTTCCCAATGCCCGCGATCACACCGCACAAGTGGTACTCTTTCCCACCGGGTCATGGGGTTTTAATGAGGCCCGCCTGCGTCACTAAGGGGTTCGTTGAGGTGGTTTTGTTTCTTTATCGCTTTCGTAGGTTGAGCGAGTCGCTCTTTGGCCTATCTGTTTTGGTGTTAGAGTTTTATCCTCCCTTGTCGCATTTCTTCTGAAATTAGTCGATCCCCGGGTATTACCGAGTTCGATTTGTATTATGTTTTGCCGTTTTATGTTATTTGTTTTGACCAAAAAAGAATAGCTTATTCCCTTGTTAGTTATGCGTTGTTGAGTAGTTAAATGGTTAATTGCATTGAATAATTATGTTTATATCCATTGCTTTATCATACGGTGACGATCCATAGGATCCGTACTTCATTGGGAAGTCGGGTCGTTACATGGTTGCTAAAAATTTTGCAGTTATCAATCGTGTCATGTAGGATCACTTATATAGCTAAAAAGATATCATATTGCTTCTTCTAATCCCACCTCTCACATTTGATTTTTCAAATATGATTTACTCGTCCGATATAATTTGCAGACTATTATACAGGAATATAGGTTTTACACAATACGCACCAAAAATAACGGCTGCAAGTTTTCCCATGAATTCAAAAATAAAAATGAAAATATCATATTGGTTTATATTTGTACATAATTATACGGTCACCCAGTTGCAAAGATTATTTAGTTATCAATCACGTCATCTAGCACCACTTCTAAAACTAGGTTGTGATTTTTTTTAATTCTAATGTTCAAGCATTATTTAAATGCTTAATAATATTGTAATTATACAAAAATATCATAGGAAATAATTTCCTATAATTTCTTGATCATTAAAACCATCTTTCATTTTATCTCTAAACGTTAACGTTTGAAAACGTCTCAAAACGTTACGTATCGACTCATCTCAAAATGGTCGTAATAATTTCGTAATCACTTTACTAATATAAATCATTAATAAAGGAATAAAATTCTAAGCTTGATTGCTTAGAAAATTTTATGAAATTTCAACTGTCGATACGTAGCCGACGTTAAAAATATGTTGTCGATAACGTTATAGTCTTCGATTCTTAAATTCACGATTTTTAGTGAATTTATAACAGGAATTCATTCCTTTGTAAAATAGATCGAATTCATATTCGACCTTAGACTGATTTGATTTCACAGCGAAATCCTATTTTACGGGTTTTAGAAACCGTAATTAGGCTTTTTAAACTGCGGGTTATTACATAGGTAATTTATTATGAGATAAAGATAACTATAATTTATAATTTATAAATAGATTTTGAAAAGTTAATGTAATCGAATGATATTGAATAGTATGTTTAGTTTATACGTTATATAGTCTATATTATTAAGGTATAATATCAAATACTTATGTTTTACATACATTTTAAACTTTTTCGCAATTATATATGTATTTTTATTTTAATCAAACCTTAATAATATATTTTCATGTATATTATACAGTAAAATCATTAAATGAACAATTAATTAATGCAATGAGATATTGAGTTATACAAAAATCAGTAAAATCATTTAGTGTCCGAAGAATGTTGCACTGAAGCTTGCCAAAAATATACGGAGACTTGTTTCTTCGATATGGTCGTCAAAGAGCTCGACAAGGAAAACCCGTGCAAAAGGAGTGATGACCTGCTTAGCTCGGCAGCTTCGAGCTTTTACCGTTATTACACGGGCACGTGTTAGCTACAACACGTGTTAATTTGAACTTTATAATGTGTCCATACAAATAAAAGATATTACTACTTTTTACTACGAACTTTATAATGTGTCCATACAAAAAAAAACCCATCAAATCAAACTATATACTTGCAAAAATTACAGTGAGAAGTGAATAAAGTAGCAAATAAATCCATCTAAGGGTAGACATGAAGATTGTAGAGAGCCCAGCTTGCCGAAAAATCAAAATACAACAACAGTTATTAAATCAAAATCTCCTTCGATTAAAAAAAACCCTTTAGGTATCAAGCATGTCATGTTTGTAGACTTTTACAATTCCAATACCTCCATATATATCATTTTCTTCATTTGCTTATCTTTTGCATGCACATATTTTCAAGGTTGTTGCTCCTGTTTCTTCAATTCAGTGTCAATTTGTATCTTGTTCAAAAATCAAAGACCAGCATGGGCAGAAAGGGCATGATTATGTTTGACTTTTTTGACTGCAAAATTGCTACTTGTGTTATGCTTGTACGTATAGTAATAGACGCCCATCATGCTTGGAAATCGGAATCCATAAAGTAACTCGCAAAATGCTTCTTCATCACAAGACACACCAAAGCCCCTACTTGAGACAATCCATTCTATTAAACAATGTCCTATAGCACCACTTCTATAGCTAAAAAAAACATCACATTGCTTTAGAAATGTTCGCTCAACAAAAAAAAAATGTTTTAGATTTGTACATAATTATGTGATCATGTGGCTACTAAAAATTTTGTAGTTATCAATCGCATCATGTAGCATCACTTCTATAGCTAAAAAGATATCATATTGCTTCTTCTAATCCCACCTCTCACATTTGATTTTTCAAATATGATTTACTTGTCCGATATAATTTGCAGACTATTATACAGAGAATATAGGTTTTACACAATACGCACCAAAAATAACGGCTGCAAGTTTTCCCATGAATTCAAAAATAAAAATGAAAATATCATATTGGTTTATATTTGTACATAATTATATGGTCACGTAGTTGCCAAAGATTATTTAGTTATCAATCACGTCATCTAGCACCACTTCTAAAGCTATAAAGAGATAATATTGCATGCTTTAGATTTTCTACATAATTATGCGGTCACAAAGTTGCTAGATATTATTTAGTTATCAATCACCATGTAGCACCATTTTTATAGCTAAAACATATCATATTGCTTTAAATTTGTACATGATATTTTTAAAATTAAGAATAATTTGTTGTCTGAACTTTGGAATCTTTTTTAAAAAATAAACTGAATTCCGTTCAATGTTTTAAAAACATCAAACTTTGCGAAAAGATCAAATTTAGCCCCAAATCAAGAATCTGACATTGGAAAATTGAACCAACTAACGTGAAATATACAGTTAATGAATGACGTGGGTATGACAAGAATCCTGTACGAGCTTGGTAAAAAACTAAGCTCATTTATTTTATATTTCTATAGCTGATACAACTTCTCGATGCTAGTTTCTCGGTGACTGGCTAAAATTGACACTTCCTACAAAATTTGAGGTTTTTAGAAAATAAACAAAAAATCGAGTTATTTTTTCAAATGTTCTAAAATTCAGACCATAAATTATACTCCATTCATCTCATTATTATTATCTCATCACTTTTGGATACGTAGATTAAGATTATTATTTTTGGTGAACTGTTGTGGCACACTAATTTGAGCCATTTTTATAGGTAAAAGTAGTTCTTTTTTTAGAACAAACCAACTATAATGAAATACTACAAAGAAGAATATGGGCCAACAATAATAAGACGGAAGGAGTACTTAACTCATTTTTTAATCATGTCACAAAATATATAAATTTTCCTTTATTCTCAATTATAATATAATCCCCATTTTTTTACTAACCGAATCCCATGCACAATGCAAGATAGAATACATGTACATTAAGGTGCACAAGAACAAAACATGTGCACATTATTTTCATATGATCAAAAATCTAAATCATGTTATAATTACAAATTATCAAAATTCATGTATGTTATAAGATAATATAAATATTGGTGCAAAACTAACAACTACCCAAAATTCATGTCTCTTATTATAAGCATTCCTAATTGAAACAGACAATTAGAGCCCCTCAAAAAAAAAAAAATAGAGTAGTATTTCAAAATAAGTTCAAAATTAATGTTTTCGGAATGATTCCACCTCCTTGTTCGGTGGTACAAAGATTGTCGATATGTAGGATTTTGGAACAATATGGGTCGAGCTTATTAATGATGTTTGGCATAATACCTAATCAATGCCAACAACACCACCTCAAATCTAAATCCAATTCTAGGAAGCATGAATACGACTAGAACCAGAAGGTCAGAGTATTCTGCCACTTACGTATACCCGTTACGAATACAAAATAAATATGCCCCACATACGTTAATATTAGAGGAATTCTATGTGTCTGATTGTATCTGCATCTGTTGATTAACCCTGTGTTAAGTTATTTATCTATTGGCATGTGGCTCGAGTTGGTTGTTTTGCTTGAAGTCCGTCTCATCTTCAGGGAATTTGCTTCAAACTTTTAGATCTAGTAATAGAGAAAGGGGTTACACTACGGATGAACACAAATACTGAGGAAATTATTTGTGAATGATGAGTGTCCTACTACAACCATTATATGTAGAGATGGCAAAGTAGCGGGCCGGGCCGGCCGACCCCGGGCTTGTCGGGCTTTTAAATTTTTCGGGCGGTTCCAAAATTTTCGGGCCTAAAAATATGAAGCCCAAACCAACCTCGGCGGGCGGGCTTTTTTTAGATAATTTTTTAATTTTTTTAATATATAAAATTAATATTTTAAATTAAAAAATAATTATTTAATTAAGATCTCATAACTCCTTAACTTAAATATAAAGAATCAGTGATGAGAATATTTTGAGCTTACTTATTCTTAATGCTTCTTGTATATCTTGACCTATTTATGTATTAATGCGATGATATTGTAATGCAGTATGATTTTAATTCTTTAATTTAAGGAGAAAAAATTAGTAATTACAAATAAAAGATAAATGATATTATTAAACGTCAATCCGACTTATACTCATAAAATAATAGAATAAATAAATTAATTATACTGTATATATTTAAGATTAATGATTCAAAATAGATTTTACATATTATAAGATCATTAATCATCAATGTATATATTTTTGGAGATCATTTCTCTTAAGAATTATTTTTGAATGATTTATGAGGTTATTATTTTTTTCAGAATTTATTTTTCTGACCAGTATGTGAATTAGTAAGAAAATTGTTAATATAAAAAATAAATAATTATATAAACTATTATTAATATTATTAAAAAAATATAGATATGTATATTAAATAATATTATATATATATATTTAATAAAAATCAAGGGCTTTTTAGCCTAAAACCCCGGCTTTTTAGCCCAAAGCCTAGAGGCCTGTGGTTTTTTGGGCGGGCTTTTAGGCCGGTTTTTCGGTCTTTAATTTTGAAGCCCAAACCCCGGGTAACCCGGGCGGGCTTTTCGGGCCGGGCTCATTTTGCCGGCTCTAAATATATGATAACAATCAATCTTCTCTTGTCCCAAAAGCGGAATATCTCCTCTTGGGAGCCCAATACCCCAGTCCAATGAAAATATGAGAGGGTAAATCACGCTGACTCAACAACTTTTATTAAGTCTCGTGTCGAAGATTCCCATAAAGAAAATTGAGGGACGAAGGGAGTATATTTTATTAGAGTCGGTATTACATTCGCGCCTCCAGTATCATCCACGCGATTACAATACAATACATAAGATAAAAAAAGATATAAAATTTTAATATTTAATACTAATAATCATAATTATAAAATATTTTACATCCATATTATATAATTAACTAACTATGAGGAAAAAATTTGTAACCTAGACTTTGAAAAGTAAATAAATTGAGTAAATATAAATTATATAATTGAATAATATTAAATACAATATTAATTTAATAGTATAATGACTATGGTCTATATTACTAATATATAATGAAAAATACTTATGCTTGACATACATTTAAAACTTCTAGTAACTATATATATATATTTTTGTTTACATTAAATCTTAATATATATTTTTATGTATATTATAATGTAAAATCATAAAAATGAACAATTAATGCAATGAGATAACGATGTGTTTAAATTCAAAAAAGAATTACATGATCTATTAAGTTATTTCTAAAATTAGAGTATCAATACATTTAATTAAAATATATAAATATGAGTTACATAGTTATATTATATATAACCGTGACTATAGATTTAAAATAAGCCACATCTAACTCATATAACTAATTCACAATGAGATAAAAATAATTATAATTCATAAGAAGACTTTGAAAAATAAACAATTGAGGTAAATATAATCAAATGATATTACATAGAATATTCAATTTATATTTTGTATAACTTATATTGTTAGTACATAATGAAAATACTTATGTTCAACATACATTTTAAACATTCAATAATTATATAAGTATTTTTATTTTAATCAAATTCTAATATATATTTTCATATAATCAATAAAAATCAAAAATAATTACATAATATACTAAGTCATTTCTAAAATTAGAATACTAATATAGTTATTTATAATGTATATATAAACAAGTATGAATTATAGTATTGCAGCTATTTTTAATATAAATAAAATTGATATCAGATGATGAATTACTTTATATATTTAAATCCCAAACATTAAAAATTAACTTGGTACCCCTTATACTTGTTAATTGGTTAAAGAGACTCTCTGTTTGTGGAGAGTTGGAAATATGTACAGTTAAAATAATTTTATAGTACTAGTATTCCACCCGTGCATATGCACGGGTAAATTGATATAGATTTTTTAAATGAACTTATTGTATATTAGTAGATATTATGTTATCTTATATAAAATATGTAATAAGTAAAAGATAATTAATTTGATTTTTTTATAACTTTACTATTACATGAAAATATAAATTATTAATATTGAAAAAGCGTAATTTTTTGCAAATTATTAAATCTAAATAGATGTATTATGACGAATAAATAATAAGGAATAAATATAGAGTACATATTTAATATTAAAAAAACATAAGAAATACAAATTATTAATTCTAAAGGTTTTGAAAAACTTCCTTATAGACAACATTCTTTGTACTTGAACTGTTATTATTATCTTTGTCACATACTAAGATATTCAGACCACTTCGGCTCCTTACTATAGAAACAACGACATAAGTTGGCCATGAGAGAAAACAGATTTCTAAAGAAAAAGGCCAACGTGTGATAGAGACTCCCCTGACTCTTGTTGATTTATGGCATACGAAACAATAAGAGGAAATTGTCTTCGTTCAAACTTGAATGGAATTCATGGATCTAATGGAGTAATGGTTTTTTGTCTATCATATTGGTGTCATAGCATGTTTTTTCCCCTTCCATCATTTTCATATTTAAATATGCTAATCTTGCCACCATTTTTATTTGTTCTCCCCCTTGAACATAATTGGTTAAAGAGAACGAAGACAAATCAGATCTTCCATGCTAAAGTTAGTGAAAACCTTCACCATAATTGGTTAAAGAGACTCTCTATTTGTGGAGAGTTGAAAATATTTACACTTAAAATAATTTTATAGTATTGTAATATTATTAATCTAAAGTTAAATGAGAAAAGAGAAAGAAAAAAAACTGACAACTGAAAGGAATCTTGACTATATATTTGTGATACTTGAAAAGATAGATATCATACAAAAATCTCAAACAATTACGACAAGATAATAACTTGAAAAAAACTTCAATTCAAAGATTTTTAAAAAATAACTACTCAATATATGTTTAACTTTGTTTATACATAAAAAAGTCTACATGTTAACAACTCTTACTCATAGGATCACATACTTCTTCTTGCTGCTATGTCGTCATTTTCTCGCATGACCTTTATTGTAAGAATAAAAGATAAGATGTCTGAAATGAAGGACAATCCTTAATGAAAGGAGTTCGTGGTTTTTATTCTATTAAAAAATTTATTAGGGATTTTATATTTGCTTCAAGACTCGCATTATTACTTTAAGGTATTGATAGAAATTCTAACTCATTATCTAATGTTTAGAACATACATAACACTTTAATTTAACGGTCGGTTAAGCTTAAATCGAACGTTAATTGATTTTGGAAAATTAAACTAATTTTAATTGATTGCTGGAAATTCGATGTGCATTGTTTCCTGTTTTCAATTTTTGGCAGTTTTTCCTCAGTAAGAATAAGGGGCCGTTGTTTATACTGTTAAAAGTTACGAATGTCTAGTTTAAGCTCATGAAAACGGTCTTCAAATTCGATCACTGAGCTAGGAGGAATTCTAGTTTTTTTGAGACGTGGTAAAACTATCAATTAAATTTCGGTATGACCTATTTGTTCTTAGGTGATCCTCTTGAGTTCAAACGTGCGACCCTTCAGCGTCAACTCAAACGTTGATCACTCCTGACTAAGTCGACGAGAAAATAATTTTCGATCGAACTTTTCATATTCCTCGCCTCTCAAACTCCAACAGTTTGACAAACTTAAATGCATAAAGCATAACTCTACCCACTAAAGAGACAAATTACGACTTTCAAATGAATATTTTATAATTCCATAGCATGCTTTTCGATTACCTCATAATCGTATAATCCAGAATATATGTTCAATGAACGACCTTATTTGCTAGCAATTATTATTCCAAAATAACTTTGGATAATCATGTCCATTTTCTTTATAAATTTAAAAAATCCAAAGAAAGTGACTAATTCATGAACTTAAATTAAGAGTTCAACTTATGGATATAATTAATTACTCGAATTACTTGATAACAGTCCAATTATCTAATAATCTGAATTAACACTCAACTGGGGCGAACTAACGGTTAAATTAAAATCCAATTTATTAATATAATAAGCCCATTAGCTAATGACGTTAAATGATAAATCTCCATTTGTCCTTACTTGTCATGATTAAAATCAAGTTATATATATTTGGTAATGACATCTATTATGTTATTTAATTATTAAAAAATAATTAAGCTTTGGATTAAAGACATCCATTTAATTAGATTGATCTTTTACTCTTGATCTAATTTTTAAATTATTGGTCCAAAACTAACCAGCCCAAAAACTAGTTTATTGATTAATCAAATCCAACTCTCAAAATATGGTAGACAAGCCCAACATCTCAATTTGATTCACTTGGGCTTACGGATTCAAAAGCTTCAACCTATCCCCATCTCTCTGTTAGCCCTAACACACCATCTCCTCTCTTTCTCGGCTCTCTTTCTCTCATCAGCCTCCGCCGCCGCCTGCAACCCGGTGGAGCTGCCGCTTTTGTCGGTCGAAGCCGCGACCACCATCATCCCTCTTGCCCCTCTCGGACACACACAGAAGACACGTCTGTCTCTCCCCATTTTCCATCTTGCCGCCTCCGCCGCCTCTTCCATCTCCGGCGGAAAATTGCTGCAGGCGACACCACGGCCGCCCCGCCGTTCCATCACCTAGCCCCCCTTCTTCCTCACTCTCTGCTCTCTCCGCAAACCTACACACGAACTCTCTCTCTTTCTCACTCGGATCCCTCGCCTTTTCATCCAGATCCGGCGAGCCGCCGAAGCTTGTCACCACCTCGACGAAGTCGCCGCCGCGGCCGTCTGTCACAACAGCGCAACGCCGCTGCCGACAACCTTAGCCAAGCCCCTGCTCCCTCTCGCCCTGAACTCCTTCAGCCGGTAGCAACAGCCAACCTGACCGCCGTCATCGCCGCCACTTCTCTTCTGCCCGTCGGTCGGTCAGCTTCAAGGAGCCACCATCTACCCTCCATCTCGCACACACCGAGCCCGCAGCCGAGAAGGTTCACTCAAAATTTTAAATTTGTGAATTTCCAGATTCTTGATTTGTTAGAATGTAAGTGTGATTCTTATGAATGTGTGTTTGTTGCTGTGGGAGAAGGAAGATATACCTCTTGTTCTGTTTCATGTTTTACAAACTCTGCTTCTATTCCTTATTGTTGTTCGAATCCACTGGGAGCTCACATATACAGAGATCATGCTATGAGTTGAGTTTGTTTTGCTTAAGATCATTGATAAAAACAATAGATAATTTACCGTGATGTTAAAATGGAAATAAGATCATACGAATCAAAACCAAACTCAGCTCCCAAATACTTCCTTCAATTTCTAAGTTCATGGACGTGACTCCAAACTTGACAGAAATCGAAACTGAAACCATAGGAACGGAGAGTGGAGTGAGATCTACCTTCCTATTAGTTTGGACTCCCAGAGATGAGCTTGAACGAAGAAACATGGGGCTCCAAAGCTTGACAAGTTCTTTCTTTTTCTTCTATAGGAGCCGACTGTAATGGTAAGAAGTGAGGGAGAATTTTCTTTTTGTTGTGATGTGCTAAGTGGAAGGATGGTGACGATGGTCTACCTAGTAGATTGGTCTTAAGGGAGTTGGTATTAATTTTGATGGAGAAGTGATGGGTGTCCCTTTTCAAGTACAAGGTAGGGTGCAAAAGTTGCGATGCCATGTAATGTATCCGTGATATATTTATCCGGCTCTCATCTATTCTCGTATTTTTAATTCCTGGGATTGGGATTTAGATCTCTTAAAATCAAAGTTTAAAGTAAAAATCTTGCGTGAATACTTGACAAGGTATTATTCACTGAAATTTTGAAAATGTGAATTTTCTTAATCTAGTAATTATTATTAGGAATACAAAATTCTAATTTACTGTAATTAGTTACTTATAAAAGTATTAAAAAGTCTGGGGTGTTACAAGATTGCAGCTTATATGCTCTTAAATGTGGAGCATTTGGTATTTGGTTTTATAATTGGTTACATTTACTTGTTGGATATGCTTTCCAGAAGAAGTTTAGTTGAATCTCTGAAGTGGTTGTGAAAATGCCGTTTTTGGACTTATTGTTCTTCTGCTGAGAAATTTGTAGCGCTATTTTTAACATGATTCTGTGTGCAATCTTCCTTTTTTTAGCTTGCCATGAACAGTATTTCATAATATTCTGGAGCTGAATTTTAGTTTCCACATATATGCATATTGATGACATCTAACTTAGTTATAATTCTGATCAAATCTTTGGTTAGGCTTAACTGCATTTTGCTGATATGAATCTGATCCACAGTTGCTCATTACATGAAAACTAGCTAGAATCATACATTTTTTTTCTTCTTTTAGTTGTGAAAATATCATTTGGCAATTTATCTTTTTAAGCTTCAGTTTGATATATCAATATGTAATCTTGGAATCAATGGAATTATGGAATGAATTATGTAAAAATGGTGTCGTAAATATGTAAACTTGAGCTCGAATAACAAACTACTTTCTTATCGAACCGGATTCGAGCTCGAGAATGCCTTATAAACGAGTAATTGTCGAACCGAATTTGAGTAGTTCACGAGCTC